>CM039127.1:6196953-6796953 GCA_022036555.1 Microstegium vimineum
AAGCACGATCAAACTGAAGGTTGAACTGATAAACTGCTCGGCATGAACCTTCCGTATTTGCAATTGCAATGCCAACCTGTACCAAGTTGCCCCAATCAACATTTATTCGAGTCTGCTGATAGTGGTCCTCTGCAGATGTAGGTGGCCCTCGAGCCTGGACAATCCCATCCAATCGGCAAAATTCTGTATCGAGGCCAACAAGACGCAATCTGTTGTGACCTCTCTGCAATTCACTTGTGATCTCATCAAAAGCTTGAGATACCTTATCATTCCAGATATCAAGGATGATATTGGTGGGGGTATTGATGTCACTGAGCATCTTTTTTTTGACAGAAATGTCACTGAGCATCTCGATGGGAACTGTACCAAATTGCAAGCCTGATGCACAACCTATTAAGGGAAGCACCAATCACCTCCACATACCAGAACGCGTAAGAGAAGCAAGAACGCGGAAGGAAACTAAGAATGCCGACAACTAAAAAACAAGAATGGGCCACAGAAACAACCGAAGGAGAGAAAAATCACCACGCACCTCTTACTAGCCCCGACGTTGGTGCGGCTGCTTCATCGCTTGCCACTTCGGCTGTAGAACTGCTGCCCGCTATTTCGTGCCTCATAGATGTTTCTGTAAGAAGCGGCGGGTGAATTAATTGAAGCAAAGTGGAAAACCAAGAACAGCCAAAGGAAGAACCCGTGTGAAACCAAGAACAACTTAGGGAAGAAGAAAAAAACGATCGACAGAAACAACTGAACGGGCCGAAACATCACAACGCACCTCTTCCGATGCTCGAGTAGTGCAGCAGCATAGAATCTGTCACCGGCCTGCTCGCCATTGGAGCGACTGCTTCATTGATGGCAGCCTCTTTTGTCGAACTGCTATCCCCTATTTCATGCCTCCTCGGTGTTTCTGCAGGGAGCGGCGGGTGAATCAGTTCAAGAAAAGTAAAAACCAAGAACAGCCAAAAGAAGAACACAAGAACCTGGGAGGAGATGAAAGATGAAGTTACCTGGATGAAGCGCTGTGTAGAGTCGTCGTGGGTCGCCGGCATAGCCGCCACGATCCTGTCCGAACGTCTTGGCGACCTGGAAGCGTCACCGTCGTCCGGCATATCTGTCCGGCTTGCCGCTTCAAAGCAGCGGGGCCCGAAATAGAAGGCTCCGTGAATCCTTGCCTGACCGAGGCGAGGAAGAGGAGAAGCGGGGCAGTATAAGAGGAAGGACGAGTAGAGAGCATCCTGCCGTTGGGGAAGACAGGGTTATATAGGAGGGCGGGGGCCGGGGCTGAGAGCGGGAATCGAGTCGGTTGGTTGGTTTGGTGCGGAATGCTGATGTATCTCTATTGTTCGGGTGTGAATGGTTATTGAACTGAAGTTGTATTGGTGAATGGTTAACTGAGTCCAATTCAGAGACAGAGAGCAACACCTGAGGGTAGAGACGGGGTATGTGCCAGGCAAAACCGAAACTGAAGCATAAGATTGTTACTGACAAGTGACAAGGATTCGTTTGTTTCGTGGCACCTTCAGTAGGCTGTAATGGAAGCAGGAGGAATAGATTCTGGCTCCTTTGGAATTGCCAGTCCCCGAGAGAGTTAACAGCAAGCTCTGAAAGGCCAAGGCCAGACTGCTTCAGTGTATAATGGTCTGCTCGATCGTTAGGCATGTCTGCCGTAAGTAGGTAGGTAGATGTTAAAGCAAACACAAGCTCCGGATTCTTGTGAGTAGCACGTAGTAACTTGAGCAATTCATAATCGGGTTGACAACCTGCTTCCACATTTTGCACCATTCGATCTCCAGCCGATGTTGATGTGGTAATATTATCTGCTTGTCCTGTCCTTCAGTCCTTAACACGAGCCACAGCAATTGCATGCATGCGCCAACCACGGCTATCATATTGGGATCCCAACACACTCCGTTTCCATAGCGTTAGCATCTGGCACCTGGTCGATTGGAATCTCTGGGGTCAGGCTGTCATTAAAGTCCATTTTCAGATACCCTGCATGCTTCAGTATAATCTTGCAGTCCAACTTCTTTATGACCCTATTTCTGGGAAGCTATGCATCTTCAAACCACCTGAGGCCATATATCTATCTTATCAGACTGAGGATCTGTGCTTTATTTGTGTCAACCTTGCCATACTTCTCCTGCTTGAACATCTCAGGCATCTTTGCTTCCTGAATGTCGTCAGCAGCTACTGTCTAGAAGATGTGTTTCTGACAGAATTAGCATTCTTCACCGCAGCTTTCTTATTTGGATTGGATGTTGTCTGCACTCTGCACAGCACTCCTTCTATCTGTCTCATCAGCAGATGCAGTGAGAAGCATTGGTGTTTTTCAGGGCTCAGGCTTTCTGCTCCAATTAGCTTCATCAGTCAGGCAAGCATGTCGTCAGTAATATCAACTAGTACAGATTTTTCCAAGAGTAATCACGGAGACCCAAATCGGGAGAAGCCTAACCCCGAATCAAAAACTGGAGGAACCCTGAGAGCTGACAAACATCCACGGATGCACCCACCTGTCAACGAACGAAGCAGCAGCAGCAGCAACAACAAAATGAGAAAAACGATGCTCTGCTCAGTGCTCACCCTCGCGGCTGGGGCAGATTATGAGATTAGCGCGCGGCACCAGCAGAGAGAGCTAGCTCAGAGCGGGGCGGCCGAGGCGAGGAGGTCTGCGGCTCTGCGCTGCAACCGCCGAACTGCGAGCAAACGAGCGAGACGACGGTTCAAAATTCAAAAAACGGCCGGGTCGGCGCTTGTTTGCAGAAACCAGGAGACTTTACTGTGGCCTAGCCGGAGCCGGAGCCGGAGCCGGAGCGGGAGGAGGAGGAGGAGGCCTCGGCGCCGACCTCGCGAGACTAAAGAGGCCCGCCGCCGCGCCGCACCCTCGCCTCGCGCAGCGCGAGAACGGCAGCTGCCAGCTGTGATCAAGCGCGCTCTCTGTCGGGGAGGCGAGGATTCGGTTGGGACTTTCTTTGGGTCCCCAAGGGGTCTGGGCCGGAAGCTAGTTGAACTTGAACACCGGCCGGCCCAAGATCATTCGGCTGATGCAATGAGAGAGAGAGAGGGAGAGAGGATATGCAAGTACGCGCTTGTTTGGTGAACTAATTTTATTAGTTCGAACGTAATCGGTTAACTAATTTTTATTATCATCACAAAACTGAATAACCGACCTATTTTTTTTTAAAAAAAATCAGTTAACTAAATTTTTCATAATCTATTCAGGAAACGCTTTGGTCCTATTCGGTGATTGGCGATTTATTTGTATTTTGGGTGACGTTAACCTAATTCATTTATGACATTATTATACATTTGATGTGTTCATGAGACTTTATTTGTTGAGAATGCAACTCGTTAGACGCCCGCTGCCGCAACTGACACAGGTGAAGCCATGAACGCTATGAACAAGCTAGCTAGGGCAACTATGATTTTTTATTTTTATTTTTATTTTTTTTGCGAAGACCGAGAGCACGAATGGGGATGGAGGGATTTTATGGTCTATTGCAGAGGCAGAGGGGGTGGGTAAAGAAATGATGGGTGAAAAAATATGCTATTTAGGAAACGCATGTGTATGTATATGCCGTCTACTCGCAAAAAAAAAGAAGAGTATATGCCGTCTATACTAGGCCTAGGTTGATATCTACTATTAGATGAGAAATCAAAACATATTCAACGAAGGAGGGCTTAGATGGGTAAAATAATTTTAGGTAACAATTATTTTTTATTTCCTTCGATCTTTTATAGCAATAGATAGATAGATATAGATAAATGTGTTGTTGTGTTCTCTCTTATAGAAATATAATATCCAACCAGTTTAATTGAAACTTATTTAGTTTGATTTAAAGTTTTTAGCAAAAATTTCAGTTGACATTTTGTCAAAAACAAGAGGCTTGGATAGCGCGGTAGCCAGGTAGCTCTCATCCAAACACTTTAGAGCATCTCCAAGAGACTCTGTAAACATACTAGCTAAATTTAGTGATTTAGTTACTCTCCAAAATAGATAATAGCAGACTACTCCAACAAACTCTGTAAAATGAAGAGTCTAGATAGCTAGTGAGGTAGGCTATCCAAAGATAGAGAGCGAATGAGGTGGAATGAAGATCTTCTAAATTTAGAGAGTCGTTTAGATAGTATGTTAGAGACATCTTTTTCTTTCATAATAGCCAAATTTATATTTGGAAAACGATTTAGCTAATCTCTTGGAGATGCTGTTAGATTGATCGTTTATTTTCCAGACTACTTAGCGGGTGTTTGGTTCCCCTTCTAAACTAGTTTAGTCTTGGTCACATTGGATGTTTAAACACTAATTTAGAATATTAAATATAGATTAATTACATAAATTGAGACTAATTTACGAGATGATTGTATTAAGACTATGAACTATTTTTCTCAGCAACAACTACGCTTTCTAAAATATATCTACCTTTTTTTATAAAGACACTATTCTATGTGCTATTTTTCTAAGTTTGAGAGTAGGAATTTTAGAAAAGATTTTGAAGCTACACTTTATTAGGCTAATAGGTCTGAAGTGTTTTGTATTGCAGGTGTCATAATTTTAGGAATTGATGTAACTAAAGTAAAATTTAGCCTTGTTGACACAAAAAGCGTCAGATCCGTGAACACCTCGGGCTATTACCCAAAGCTCGATGTCGAGGGCGTGCCAGTCGATTTGACCAATCAATCGACAAGGATGATAACTATGACAAACTGAACGAGACGACAGCGATGCGCCCGGACGTCAAGGCTCAGATTGATCACGGATAACTAGAGCAGAGCTAGACGAGGCAAACAGCGATGCGTCCGGATTGCCAAAGCCTAGAGGTACTCTCACGCGGAACTAACAAGGATTTTGACAGAGATCAAGGTGATGCAGCCCGTCGAAAGCGTGAAGAACTCGTTGATGACTATAACTAATGCATAAAAGGGTAAATTGCAGTAAAAGTAGGATAAAAAGTAGAATTGATTTGTTTTGAATTGGATTGATCTTTTATTCCATAGCCCTCGGGCTCATATTTATACTCCCGCATGGAGAGTCGTACAAAGACACGACACATATCTTTCCTAAAAACAAACTCCTACTTTAAAGGAAACTGACTCGCGCAGGAGCCGGATAACAATATTTATTCCCTAAACAAACACACCTATTTTAAAGGAAAATAAACGACCCATACAAGAGTCGGACTCAAACTACTATAATAATACTGGTATAAAACACCAGTCTCCTTATACTCTTCCTCGATGGAAGCCTCCCATCGGCAGATCCCTGCAATTTCCTCCTTTGGCCATCTGTAGTCTTCTGTTGCCACCAAGTGCTAAATCACGCCCATCGGCATCGGCAATATTTTCCCGATCGGCAACCAGTAAAGAACCCTTATCGGCAATCGACAACTATCTTCCATCGGCAATCGGCAACGAGCTCTTGTCGGCAATCGGCAACGAGTCCTTATCGGCAATCGGCAATGACCCTTTATCCGCAGTTAGCAATGACCCCTCATCGACAATCGGCAAGGACTCTTCATCGGCAAAACACTTGGTCTTCCCGCAGTACCTTTCCATTGGCACTATCGACTCCCGATACCGATGGAGAATGGCCGCTGACCAGTCAAGCCTCAGCCCATTTGACACGTGTCGAAAAACGGTGTCAACACATGCCCCCCCAGTTTCGGAGCGTATAACTTTACGTGCCGAAATTCTCTCCACTGTAGCCGTTGCTGTAGCCGTTACCCCCGAGATAGGCGTACGGTTTCCTCGATCCCCGCATGTGAAACTATAATTTAATAATAAAATCCCTCGATTGTAGCACGAACAGTTACAGACCACCTCGATCACCGCGCGTATCTACCGCGGGCGCCTCCACATTCCTGCACAGTATGAAACAGAACCCCAAAATGCCCCCGAACATGCTTATAAAAGTTACCGAGGTCCACGTTATTTTTTACCCTGAGTCCACTTTCACTTTCACCTTTCCACCATCGTCTTCAACCTCCAGCCGTTCCGAAGAACACAAACTCGAGCAACAGTACTCTCCCATAATCCACGGACGAACTGCAAGCATCTCCTCGAATCTGATGGCAATCCAAGTCGACATCCCCAAGGTGAGACCTATTTCCTTCCCAATCCAACCTTCTGCTGGTATTTTTCTCGCACAAATCTAGATTTATCCCCATTCCTTCTCTGATTTTTCCCTTTTCTTTCTTTCGAACTCTAGGAGCTGTACAACAAAGTAGTGATTCCACTTACTGGTTCCACTTTTAGCTGTTTAGGCCCCATGGGCAATCCAGATCCCAGTTACATAATCAATGCAGAAACCAACCGAATTCCCTTCAGATCTGAATGTTTCGGTTTAGGACTGTGGAAGGATACTTTCCGATCATGGCCCAAGCCCACTAAGGGGTGGAAAAATTGGTATCTCAGGGTTGCTGGGTCACAGCAAATCTACTGGCAAGAACGCAATCTGGACCAATGCATCCGGCTTTCCATTGCCGACATGGAAAAGAACGAGAACATGTTAATAGCCGCCTCCTACTTCTGGTCAGATGCTTTGAACGCCTTCCTATTCCGACATGGACCAGCCACCCCCACTGTTGCCGATGTCCACATGCTGACCGGTCTAGACATCTCTTCTGCCGACACCTTCTTGAAAGGATCAAGATTCCCAAGAGGGGGGGTGAATTGGGCTCTTTTTAATTTCTAAACAAGAATTAAACCTATAAAGAACCAATTAACCCCCTAGTGCCTACCGCTTGTGTGTCCTAACTAGAAAGCGATAACAAGGCAAAGGAAAGCGAAAACTCCCTACACAGTTCTAGTATGAATTGAAAGACAAGTGCGGGAAGTAATGCGGTAATAAAGAGCTAGGGAAAGAGATGCTTGACACGGCGATGTTTTGCCGAGGTATCGAGGAGTCAACACTCCCCCTAGTCCTCGTTGGAGCACCTCGCAAGGTATAGCTCCCCCTCAATCCCGCGCAAGGGATGAGTGCTCTCTACGGGCTGATTCTTCGCCACTCCGGCTCGGTGAATCGCCCACAACCGATCACACACGTCGATGGAGAAGGGCCGCCGACAATCTTCCGGCGATCACCTTCCTCCGAACACCACCGGACCGTCTAGGTGATGTCGATCACCAAGAGTAACAAGCCTCGATCTTCGCTTGACTCACTCAAGCTTCACAACTAGAGGATGCACACTTGAACTCTTGGATGAACTAGAGAGAGGATGGATGGATTTGCGAATCACTCTCTCTCTCTCTCTAGGGCTCTTGCTCTCTTCCCAACCTTCTCAACGAACTCAGCAACTCAAATGAGCAAAAGTCCAGTGGGAGAGAAGTGGGAGGGGCTATAAATAGACCCTCTGAAAACTGCCTCGGGCTAGCATTTTAAGTTGGCGACGGACGCTCCGTCGACTAGGCGACGGACGGTCCGTCGCATGCCCAACGGCTAGTTTCTGTTCATAATTGAGGCGACGGACGCTCCGACGCCTAGGCGACGGACGGTCCGACGCCTCTGTCTAACGGCTAGTTCTGACACACTGTTTCCAGCGACGGACGCTACGTCACTGGGCGACGGACGCTCAGCCACAGCGTCCGACGCTGAAAATTGGCTAGGGTTTGAAAAACACCCTCTCTGGAAGGCCGACGGACGCTCTTCACAGCGTCCGACGCCTGGCCGACGGACAGCGTCCGACGCACCCTGAAAAACTTAGCCAGAAAACAACCTCTCTGGAAGGCCGACGGACGCTGTGGACTCAACCACCCAGCGTCCGGCGCCTTTGTCCGACGCGTCGGACAGCGTCCGGCGCCCCTGCCAGGAGCGTCCGTCGCCCAGAAAAAGATTTTGACAACTCCGTTTTTCGTCGCGATGAATATGGAAGATGTTCTAGGCTATCTTACAGTCACCATAGGCTTGCTTAGAGCTAAGGAAGTCAAGTGTGCACCACATCTAAACAAGAAGCTTTCCTAAGTCAAGCTACTAGTCTCAACCCCTCTTAATAGTACGGTCAAAGGTAAAAAGAGAAGCCCTATCTAATTCTAAGTGCCCTTCATCTCCTTATGGCACTTAGCCTATCATTCTAGGGTTTTCATCATGTCTCCTTAACAACCGAAACGATATCCATCTCGGGAGCTAAGTGATGACCTTTAGAGCCCATTTTCCTTGATCACCATGGCTAGGCTACGCATAGCCTCTGTAAAACACACGTTAGCCATAATAATCTTTAATTTTCGTTAATCACCGAAACCAACTAGGGCCATGATTCTTCAATCTCCCCCTTTTTGGTGATTGACGACAATAGAACCTCGAGTATGGATAGGAGTTTTGGTTAAGAATCGAGGGTGACTTGGAATGGTTGAGCAAGGGTTAGTAAGAAGGTAATGAAGTACACTTGCTCAACCAAGCCAAATCACAAAACATGGTACTTACGGATATGAATGAAGAAGCGGTACCTGATGATATTCTCAAGGGATGTAACGGAGTAAAACGCGAAAGCTCAAATATCGTTAGGCAAAGAGATATATCAAGAACATGAAACAACTCACAAGATATATTAGAGAAACACAAGAGTTTGTCACATGCAACCATATATACACATATATACATCAACCATCATCACATCACACATAGAGACAAATGCATAGAAGAGATATGATGAAAGAGTATGGGGAAATAAAGCATACAAAGATCCAAATCCCTCCCCCTATCTCTATACTCGACCCTCTCTCCCCCTTTGGCGCCTAGCACCAAAAACTACGAGTCTGGGGCTGGAGAAGAAGGCGAAGTAGCGGCAGCTCGGCGATCCAGCATAATGAAGTCCTGAAGGTCGGACTCGTCTGACTCATCTGACACGGTCTCTGCTGGTGTAGGTGCAACTGGGGTGGCCTCTGAAGCTGTCACTGGCACCTCTGGAGCAGTGGTCTCAAGTGCCTCGGACGGTCCTGCCTCAGTAGTAGCGGGCCTGGGGACCCGACGAGTGAAAACTCGAGGCGAGGGAGACGTGGTCACTGCTAGTGCCACTAGGGACACTGCCGCTGCAACCTCTGTAGGCTGAGTCTGACCAGGAGAGGACACTGCCACTGTAACCTCATCTGCTAATGATATGGCATCCGTCTGAACGGCAGCTGGAGGTGTGGTGACTGTCTGTGCCGACTGCTCAGGTGCGATCTCCGACGACGCAACTGAGGACTGGTGAGTGCCTATCGCCGGAAGATCCACTGCGGTCTCTGGAGCTGGTGTGACCTGCTGAGGTGCTCCTGGGGAGTCTTCTCCCGTGATCTCCAGGTATGAAGCAGACAGATCTCGCGAGGCCTCTGCTAGTGTAGTTCCCCGGGTAGGAGTGAATCCCGTCTGGAACTCTCCGGGTGAACCTATCCAAGAGGACACCTGGGTCCTCGGAGTCTGGTACTCTGGAGAAGCTGCTGGCTAGAAGGGAGGTGTAGCTGGTGCCTGACTCTGCTGTCCTCTGGACGGTAACGCTGGAGTGGGCACCACTACTACTGGAGGCTGCAGTGGCGGAGAGGTGAACTGCTGCTGCTGAGAGACTGCGGGCAACTGAAAGTGAGGCGTCGAGGTCTGCCCGGAGCTAGAGGCCAGAAGACGCTCAAGTAGAAGAGTCTGAGTCTTCTGGATCTCTGCCTGCTGGAGCTGGTAGGCTAGGAACTAGCGCTGGAACTCATCCTGCCTAGCCTGTGTCTGTGCCTGAGCGGCCAGCTACTGCTCAGTGAGCCTCCGTAGGTCTGCAGCCTATCGTCTCTGCTCCTCTGCCTGACGAGATTGCTCCTCCTGCATCCTCGAGAGTATAGAAAGCAAGGTAGCCTCTGAGGAGCTGGAGCCTGGAGCTGGAGCTGCTGCAGCTGTGCCTGACCCACCAGCCTCGTGGTCATGTGTCATAGGTGTATACTCATGCACGGGCTGGTAGTCCTCGTCCGAGCTGTCAGAGTCGAGATCCTCTCTAAACACTGTCTCTGCAGCTGTATCGATCTCGACGTCCAAACCAGCTAGCTCTGCCTGAGCTATCTGCTCAACTATGGCATCGGCGACCTCGGCTGACTGCGGTGGCACTCCGGCCTGTCTCGTGCCTGGTCTGTAAGCTCTGCTGGGGCGAGGTAGCTGCCCATGAGCCACAAGCTGGCTCATCGAATAGACAGGAAACTCTGTAGCTGACCTCGTGAGGGTGACTCTCATAACCCCTGACCCAGTCTTGGCAACTACCAAGTAAGAGATCCAATGTGCGAACTGTAGCTGCCAATGACCTCGAAATCCAACAGCTATGATGTCCTCGAGCTCGCTCACTATCAGATCCCATAGATCGAACTGCTCTTTCCGGACAATGTGAGCTAGGAGCCAAAGCTGAAGTCGAGTGATAGTATCCCTAGCTCCAATCCTGGGTAGAATGGTCCGTCTGAGAACCTCGTGGAGGATCCGAGCCAAAGGAGTGAGGTCACGTGGCGTCCGGCTCAAACCCTCAGTGAACGGCTGCTGAAAACACGAACTGACAAAGTCTGTGGATGGTACTATGCCATCGTGAGGTCTGCGAGGAGCCTCCTGATCCCCATAGCAAAGACTGTGGATCCTGGTAGGTGAAGATCCAAGGTGAAAGAGCTCTCGGAACCTGCCAGCTGTAACCCTGAAGTCACGTCCCTTATATGCGAAGTGAAGGAACTCGTGATCAGGTGAGATCCACAGAGAGGCGTAGAACTGATACACCCACTCCTTCTGATATGCCCCTGAGCGACCCATCAGATCTATCAATCCCTGGATGTACTGGAGATGCTGCAGGATCTCTGGACCGCCGATCCCCTCGATCTGAGTAGCTGGGCACACTCTGTGGGCCCTGAGGGGAGCATCGGTGTCAACATACGCTCGGTAGAAGTCCTCGTGCACTGTAGTATAGAAGTCTGGTCCGGCACGGGGGTCCCTCTGAGGTGGGAACCAGGACTGGAAGTCGACGAACCGAAGCATCTGAACTTGCTTCGCTGTAAGTGTCCTGACCTGGTGCCTCACGGGGTCTGGGAGCCGGGGTCCTGGAGGGCTGGGTGGTGCACCTGAGCCTCGGGAACGAGTAACACGACGGCTCATCAGCTCTCCAATGGTAGAGTGGCCCGCGGTCTCTGTCGGCTCAGTCGCTGGGACTGGCTCTGTAGCTGGTGCCTCTGTAGCCTCGACTGGCTCTGACACTGGAGGTGGAGGGGACTCACTACGCGCTCCACGGCGAGGTGAGAGCCTCAAGCCGGCGCGACGTCCTCCTCGCTCAGCTCTCTCGGCTGCCTCTGCTACTGCAAGAGCGGCTACTGAATCCGGATCCATGGCCGGCCTCTTGCGCTTCCTCGAGATAACTTTCTGTTTCCCCTTCCCGCGGTCAGTGGGTGGACGCGGTGGAGGTGGAGGGTCACCACCACTACCGGGGACGGGACCTGCATTCTTCGTCCTGGCCATTTTCCAAACTCAAGCAAACCATTGACAGGAAAACTCAACAATCAAGGCACAGCTCCACTGCCAACCAGACACTGTCCCTGATCCTCTGGAACCAAATAGATCAAAGAGTGGCACGCCGGCCCTGGACTGTCCTCGCGAGGCTTTGCCTCGATCCGTACTCGCGGGCTTTGCCCCGAGTTCACTGACACTGCCCACTGTCTGAATCTCTGATCAACTGACCAAACTGACCCTGCTCGTCAGAGATAGAGAGAGATATAAACCATAAGCATATAACTAGAAAGGGAAGTGAGTCTATAGAAGCATGAAATTAGGAAAGAGTAGAATCGATGAAAGCCACTGCCATACCTTGAGCCTCTGTCCAAAAAGGAGAGAAAAAGGAAGAGAGTTTCCCCGATCAATCGCAATCCACAATCCACAGTCCGCAAACCAATCCACACTCTAAACAAGATAGAGAGATGAAAGGTTAGGGGTTGGCAAGGTGGAGAAGTGAACTGCAATTGAGAGTGAGAGTCCCAGAATGAATCGGGAGTTTCACCTTTGCACCCAAAAAGGATCGAACAGTCTCCTTGGAGAAGGGGCTCCTCGAAGAGATGAGAAGCACTGCTGAGAAAGCGCTGAGGGATGGCGAAGGTGCTTGAAAGAGCAGCTGCGGCGCGGCCAAGAACACTGCAGGGCAGGCGGCGGCGCTGGGACAGGGTGAGGCAGCGGCGCAGAAAAGGCCACGGCGGCGCTGGGCAGAGCAGGGAGGAGCGCGGATCTGACCGGCGGCAAGGTGGAACAGTGCTCAGCGGCGCTAGGGAAGGCTCACGGCGGCGCTGGACGGATGTGCGGCGGTTAGGGTTTGGTCAGAGACGCGGCGGCGAAACTGAGCGGATTCGGGCGAAACAGAGGAGATCGGGGGTTTTCAAAAAAAATTTCGCCGATAAGTTCGCGACGGACGCTCCGTCGGCATGCGCCGGATGCTCGGGGAGCGTCCGACGGCATTGTCCGTCGGGCTTCCAGAGCCGATTTAGAACGCCCAGCCGCATTGACCGCGACGGACGCTCCGCGACGGACGCTCCGCGACGGACGCTCCGTCGGCATGCGCCGGACGCTCGGAGAGCGTCCGACGACATCGTCCGTCGAGCTTCCAGAGCCGATTTAGAACGCCCAGCCGCATTGATCGCGACGGACGCTCCGCGATGGACGCTTGGGAGAGCGTCCGTCGCCCTTTTTGCGGGCAAGGTTAATCTCCGGACGATCGCGACGGACGCTGAGGCAATTGACACCGAGTGTCCGTCGGCAGCGTCCGACGCCTAAAAAGTGGAATTTTTCAAATTTTCTTTTTGCGTCTTCCTCCCAACCAAGTTCCAATCCCAATAAGATCCAAATAACACTTGATTGGACTTGATAGGAGAACCATCTCTCAAACACTCATTTACAATTATTTTGCCATAGGCTTAAATTTAGTTTTTAGCTCAAAATATTCAAATGGAAGTGCCAAGGAGTCATCGTATGGCCACAAGAGGGGGTAAATGAGGAACTTGAGCTTGGAATGCTCCCCCTAAGTGGACAATCATAGAGGATGCTCAAGAAACTTAACCGAAAAGGAAAGGGCAAACAACACACATGCATATGCTTATGCAATACGAAAAAGTGAATCTAGGTTGCTTGCAAGTTTAAACCGCGGTTAAGCTTTGTCACACGCTTTGAGGGCGGTTATCTTAACCGCATTAGCCAAGCCTATGTGCATTACCATATTAAACATGTTATAATACATATGAATGCAAGGTTCACACAAGATCATCTTTTAGTGAAATTAGAGTGATCAAGCACATTTAACTCGCTTCTCAACCTACAAAAGGTTGTTTCATCGAGTGGTTTAGTGAAGATATCCGCCAATTGCTCTTCGCTCTTAACTCCAACTAGTGTTATATCTTTCCTAGCCACATGATCTCTAAGAAAGTGATGGCGAATATCTATGTGCTTGGTGCGAGAGTGTTGAACCGGGTTGTTTGCAAGCTTTACGGCGCTTTCATTATCACACAAAAGTGGAACTTCTTTTAAAAACATGCCGTAATCAAAGAGTGTTTGGGTCATATATAAGATTTGTGCACAACTTGCTCCCATGGCAATGTATTCCGCTTCGGCGGTTGACAATGCCACACTATTTTGCTTCTTTGAGGACCAAGAAACAAGTGATCTTCCTAGCATGTGGCACCCGCCGGAGGTACTCTTCCTATCAACCTTACACCCGGTGTAATCCGAATCGGAATAGCCAACTAGTTGGAAGGGAGCTCCTTTGGGATACCAAAGACCCATGCTAGGGGTGTGCCTTAAGTACCTAAGGATTCTTTTAACCGCACAAAGGTGCGACTCCTTAGGGTTTGCTTGAAATCTAGCACACATACACACACTAAACATGATATCCGGCCTAGAAGCGGTGAGGTAAAGTAAGCTACCGATCATAGAACGATATAGAGTTTGGTCGATCGGTTTACCTCCCTCATCGAGATCGAGATGCCCATTTGTAGGAATTGGGGTCTTGATTGGCTTGCAATCCTCCATCTTGAATTTCTTGAGCACATCATAAGTGTACTTCTCTTGAGATATGAAGGTGCCCTCCCTCAATTGCTTCACTTGGAAGCCTAGGAAGAAGGTTAGCTCGCCAATCATCGACATCTCAAACTCCTTGGACATTAATGCACCAAATTCCTTGCTATGACCTTGGTTTGTTGACCCAAATATAATGTCATCGACATATACTTGGCAAACAAAGATCTCTCCATCTAGCACCTTGGTGAAGAGTGTGGTGTCCACTTTCCCAATCTTGAAGCACTTCTTGAGTAGGAAGTCCCTTAGCCTCTCATACCAAGCTCTTGGAGCTTGCTTCAATCCATAGAGTGCCTTGGACAACCTATACACATGATTAGGACAATTTGGGTCTTCAAACCCGGGAGGTTGTGAGACAAAAACAAGTTCATTAATGAAACCATTAAGAAAGGCACTCTTCACATCCATTTGAAAAAGTTTCATTTTATGGTGTGAAGCATATGCCAAAAGGATACGAATGGCTTCTAGTCTTGCAACCGGTGCAAAAGTCTCCCCAAAATCCAAGCCTTCAACTTGGGAGAACCCCTTTGCCACCAATCTTGCCTTGTTTCTCACAACCACGCCTTGATCATTTTGCTTGTTCCTAAACACCCACTTGGTGCCAATGATTCTTGCTCCTTTGGGCTTTTCTACTAGTGTCCACACTTCGTTCCGGGTGAAGTTGTTCAACTCTTCGTGCATGGCGTTCACCCAATCCGGATCCGCAAGTGCATCCTCCACACTAGAAGGCTCAACAAAGGAAACAAAAGAGTGATGTTCAACATAAGAAGCAAGTTTAGATCGTGTTGTTACCCCCCTTGACGGACTCCCTATGATGAGATCTTGAGGATGTGTTTGAAGCATAGGTGTAGATCTTCTATTGATCACTTGGGGAGGAGGTTGCGGTGCTTCAACATTGCTTGCTTCGGCCTCGGCTTGATCTTGAGGGATGTGAGTGTCTTCTTGAGCTTCCCTCACTTGATCTTCTTCATCAACTTGAGGCGTGTGAGGTGGAGAAGGATCTTGATTCGCTTCATCTTCAACTCCTTCCACTTCTTGTGGGTTGATAGCACCAATTGGCATGTTCTTCATGGCCTCCCTCAAGGGTTCATCACCTACATCATCAAGATTTTCATGCTCTTCTTGAGAGCCATTAGTTTCATCAAACTCCAAGTCATACGTTTCTTCAACTAAGCCGGTGGCTTTGTTAAATACACGGTATGCCTTGGATTTAAGTGAATACCCAACTAAGAAACCAATGTCACATCTTCTTTGGAACTTGCCCAAGTGTTGGCGCTTCTTATAGATGTACACTTTGCATCCAAACACTCGGAAAAAGGATATATCCGGTTTCTTTCCATTCACAAGCTCATAGGGGGTCTTCTTGAGAAGCCTTTGGACAAATAGCCGGTTGGCCGCATAGCATGCGGTGTTGATTGCTTCGGTCCAAAACTTCTCGGGGGTGTTGTATTCATCAAGCATTGATCTTGCAAGTGTGATAAGTGTCCGGTTCTTCCTCTCCACTACACCATTTTGTTGAGGAGTATACGTGGCGGATACTTCATGCTTGATTCCAACTTCATCACAATAGTCTTCAATCTTGGTGTTTACAAACTCGGTCCCATTGTCACTTCTTATCTTCTTGATCTTCACATCAAATTCATTTTGGGCTCTAGTTGCAAACTTCTTGAATATTGATTGAGTTTCTCCCTTGTCTTGGAGAAAGAACACCCAAGTGTATCTAGAGTAGTCATCAACTACCACCAAGCAAAAGAGATTGCCGCCAAGGCTAGCATAGGTAGTAGGTCCAAAAAGATCCATGTGGAGTAGCTCTAGAACTCTTGAGGTTGACATAAAAGCTTTGGTTGGATGAGTGTTTGCTACTTGCTTGCCGGCTTGACACGCACTACAAAGTTTATCTTTCTCAAACACCACATCCTTCACACCTCTAACCAATTCCTTCTTGACAAGCTTCTTCAAAGTTGACATTCCCACATGTGCTAATCTTCTATGCCATAGCCAACCCAAAGAACTCTTGGAGAAAAGACATGTTTGCAAACTAGCTTCATTTGAGGTGAAGTCCACTAGGTAGAGATTGTTGTGTCGAAACCCTTTGAATATCAATGATGAATCTTCAATCTTGGACACAACCACCTCATTTGGAGTGAAGAGACATTGGAAACCAAGATCACACAATTGTCCTACGGATAGCAAGTTGAAGCTCAATGATTGTACTAGCAAGACATTTGATATAGATTGATCATTTGAGATTGCCACTTTGCCTAGACCTTGCACTTTGCCTTTTGAATTGTCCCCAAAGGTAATCTTGTCTTGCCCTTCACAATCTTCCTCAAGTGTGGTGAACATCCGGGAGTCACCGGTCATATGTTGAGTGCATCCACTATCAATCACCCAATGACTTCCACCGGTCTTGTAGTTCACCTACACACAAGCAACTTGGCGTTAAGCTTGTTGTTTGGGAACCCACACTTGGCGAGGTCCCATAGCCTTTTCCACCAACTCCTTAGCAACCCATAGCACTTTGGGCTTGTTCTTCGTCTTTGGACCGAGAAAAACAACTTGAGGTCTACCCTTGGAGTCCTTGTTAATGATGAAGTGTGCATCATGAGCGAAAGGCCTTATGTGCTTGGGCAAGGTCTTGGGAGGTGGAGTCTTGCATTGGGATTGAAGATGACCCTCTTGACCACATCCAAAGCACTTCTTGGGTTTGGGCTTTGGTGTGTCATAGTTGCTTCTCATAGCCTTATTCTTGTAATAGTTCTTGGCTTCTATCTTGACCTTGGCCTTCATGATTTGGTTCTCCTTGAACCCAATCCCGGTCTTATCGGTCTTCATGATAGTGTTCATCAAGAGCTCACTTTGAAGGTTGTGGCCCTTGGTGAACTTCTCCAATCCACTTGTAAGCTTGATATTCTCAACCTTGAGCTTTGCATTTTCCTCTTTGAGAGACTTGATCAAGGTCATTGCATCTTTGTCATCTTGTTTGGCCGACTTGATAGTGAGTGGCTTGCTTGCCTTGAGGTTGATTAGCTCTTCCTTGAGCTTGGAGTTTTCTTGCCTCATCTTCACATAGTCATCATGCTTGTCGGCCTCAACTATCTTCTTGCCCTTGCACTTTGCATTTTGCTCACTAGCAACTTCATCAAGCAAGTCCTCACAAGAAGTAGCTCTATCACACTTAACAACCGGGTTAATAGCAACATGTGTAGCAAGATCATTTGAAAGCAATTCATTAGCTATCACAAGTGTGCCATGTTCATTTTTAACTTGGTTGTAGTCATCTTTTAGCAAGTTGTACCTTGAATGGAGCTCTTGTGTTGACCTCTCAAGCTTATCATGTTTCTCATTTACTTGCTTGAGTGAGGCTTTGAGCTCCCTAGTGCTAGATGAGAGAGATTTATTCTCAAGCTTCAATTCATCATTAGCACTAGTCAAGTCATCAAGCTTAGCATGCAAGTTGCCATTTGCTTTCTCTAGTGATTCACTTTTGCCTTTATACTTCCTAATGAGCTTAGTGTATTTATTGCAAATTTCAATTAGCTCATCATAGGAAGGTGCCTCAAATTCATCATCACTATCATCACTAGAGCTAGCCTCATCGTCACTATCCTCTTTTTGTACCTTTTTGTCACCTTTAGCCATGAGGCATAGGTGTGTAGAGGATGAGCCCGGAGATGACGGAGGTGGTGGCGGTGGAGTAGATGAACCAATCACCAAGGCGGCCACCTTTTCTTCTTCACTTTCATCTCCGGATGAGTCACTTGAGTCTTCAATGTCGATGAGCCAATCACCAACAATGTAGGCTTTGCCATTCTTCTTCTTCTTGTGGAAGTTGAAGTTCTTTTTCTTCTTGAATGGCTTGTCATCCTTCTTCTCCTCATCACTTGACTCAACCTTGTTGCCCTTGTTGTACTTGAACTTGTTGTTAGTTTTCTTGTTCTTGTACTTGTTTTTCTTTTCTTCGGGACAAGCATGAGCCAAGTGTCCAAGTTTGCCACAATTGTAGCAATCCATCTTGGAGAGGGGCTTTCTTGAAGAGCTTGTGAAGAATTTCTTCCTCTTTGAGTCAAACTTGACTCCATTCTTGCTTAGCTTCTTCAACATCTTGGTTGTTTTCTTCACCATGAGAGCGAGATCATCATCATCATCATCATCGCTTGTGCTCTCATACACGACTTGCATCTTGTGCTTCTCCGACGAGGATGCCTTGAGAGCCAAGTCCTTCTTTTCCTCCTTCTCTTTTTATTTCTTCTTGGAGGAGGAAGATGAGCCACTATCACCAATCTTCATGTACATCTCATGGGCATTGATCTTGCCCAAAATTTGTGTTGGTGTAGCGGCGGAGAGATCTCCTTGGTGAAGCACCGTGACGATGTGGCCATACTTCTCAATGGGCAAGACACAGAGAATCTTGCGTACCACATCGGCCGGTTCCATTTGATTGAGACCGAGCCCATTTAATTCCTCTACAATAATATTGAGTCGTGAGTACATTTCATTTGCATTTTCATTTGCATGCATAGAGAAAGAATTTAGCTTAGCCATAACCAAGTGATAGTGTTCTTCACGCTCACTCTTTGTGCCTTCGTGAAGAGCACAAATAGTGGTCCACAATTCAAATGTGTCTTTGGCATTACGCACTCGGTTGAAGACATCCTTGCTAATGCCTCGAAAGAGTATGTTCTTTGCCTTGGCATTGTGCTTTTCAAAGTTGAGGTCCTCCGCGAAAAGAGTACCTCCCTTTGTGGCGGCTTTGAGCACGCCCACGTCAACGGCCTCTAGGTAGGCCTCCATACGAACTTTCCAATAAGGAAAGTCGTCTCCATCGAACATGGGAGGTGGTCCATCCCCATGGGACATCTTGCTCTAGGCGGTGAAGCCTAATTTAGAGCAACCTTGCTCCGATACCAATTGAAAGGATCAAGATTCCCAAGAGGGGGGTGAATTAGGCTCTTTTTAATTTCTAAACAAGAATTAAACCTATAAAGAACCAATTAACCCCCTAGTGCCTACCGCTTGTGTGTCCTAGCTAGAAAGCGATAACAAGGCAAAGGAAAGCGAAAACTCCCTACACAGTTCTAGTATGAATTGAAAGACAAGTGCGGGAAGTAATGCGGTAATAAAGAGCTAGGGAAAGAGATGCTTGACACGGCGATGTTTTGCCGAGGTATCGAGGAGTCGACACTCCCCCCTAGTCCTCGTTGGAGCACCTCGCAAGGTATAGCTCCCCCTCAATCCCGCGCAAGGGATGAGTGCTCTCTACGGGCTGATTCTTCGCCACTCCGGCTCGGTGAATCGCCCACAACCGATCACACACGTCGATGGAGAAGGGCCGCCGACAATCTTCCGGCGATCACCTTCCTCCGAACACCACCGGACCGTCTAGGTGATGTCGATCACCAAGAGTAACAAGCCTCGATCTTCGCTTGACTCACTCAAGCTTCACAACTAGAGGATGCACACTTGAACTCTTGGATGAACTAGAGAGAGGATGGATGGATTTGCGAATCACTCTCTCTCTCTAGGGCTCTTGCTCTCTTCCCAACCTTCTCAACGAACTCAGCAACTCAAATGAGCAAAAGTCCAGTGGGAGAGAAGTGGGAGGGGCTATAAACAGACCCTCTGAAAACTGCCTCGGGCTGGCATTTTAAGTTGGCGACGGACGCTCCATCGACTAGGCGACGGACGGTCCGTCGCATGCCCAACGGCTAGTTTCTGTTCATAATTGAGGCGACGGACGCTCCGACGCCTCTGTCTAACGGCTAGTTCTGACACACTGTTTCCAGCGACGGACGCTACGCCACTGGGCGACGGACGCTCAGCCACAGCGTCCGACGCTGAAAACTGGCTAGGGTTTGAAAAACACCCTCTCTGGAAGGCCGACGGACGCTCTTCGCAGCGTCCGACGCACCCTGAAAAACTTAGCCAGAAAACAACCTCTCTGGAAGGCCGACGGACGCTGTGGACTCAACCACCCAGCGTCCGGCGCCTTTGTCCGACGCGTCGGACAGCGTCCGGCGCCCCTGCCAGGAGCATCCGTCGCCTAGAAAAAGATTTTGACAACTCCGTTTTTCGTCGCGATGAATATGGAAGATGTTCTAGGCTATCTTACGGTCACCATAGGCTTGCTTAGAGCTAAGGAAGTCAAGTGTGCTCCACATCTAAACAAGAAGCTTTCCTAAGTCAAGCTACTAGTCTCAACCCCTCTTAATAGTACGGTCAAAGGTAAAAAGAGAAGCCCTATCTAATTCTAAGTGCCCTTCATCTCCTTATGGCACTTAGCCTATCATTCTAGGGTTTTCATCATGTCTCCTTAACAACCGAAACGATATCCATCTCGGGAGCTAAGTGATGACCTTTAGAGCCCATTTTCCTTGATCACCATGGCTAGGCTACGCATAGCCTCTATAAAACACACGTTAGCCATAATAATCTTTAATTTTCGTTAATCACCGAAACCAACTAGGGCCATGATTCTTCACTTCTCCTTGTTCAATAGTAAAGCTGAGCACAGAGTAAATACCCGGAACATCGGCGGTTGGACGGGTTACATTCAGGAATACTAGAAGACGGGATCGGTAAACCAGAGAGAGCACGCCACTTTCCTGAACATGTGGCTAGACAAATTCATCTTCTGCGGCAAGGCAGTCGGACCCACTACCATGTACCTCCCAGCAGCTGAGATGCTTGCCGATGGGACAGGGCCTCCCTTGGGCAGATATCTTCTAGGATCGGTATATCGTCTCCTCCATCAAGTATCCCAGAAGTTACTGCTAGGTGAGCACATCGGTAATCTTGGAGGCCCCTGGTGGTTCATCAACATGTGGCTGAACGCACATATGCAGAAAGTACTTCAACTTGACTTGTTCGCCCAACATTTCCTGAGAGACATACCAGAAGACCACCAGTGTGGGGAGGATGAATCGGCAACTCGCCCTCCACTCAACTTTGGAGAGGCCACTATTGTGCTGCCAGGGACCGATGCCGATGCGGAGCAATTCGGCCTCTTCTTTCAGAAGTTTTACAATGGAATTCCTGCCGCAGAACGGCTCTGGTGGCCATATGCCGATGTAGATAACCAGTTCCCATTGTTATTTAATCTTACCGATGGGGATGTACCTGAAAACTAGATAATGATGAAGGCCAGCATCACTCCTCGGGTCATCCCAGTGAACATATTTGGATCGGGAAAGAACGCCCCTCCATCATTTGAGTTTTACTATCCATCGGTAGCGGCAAGACAACTGGCGTTCGGCCAACTGCCGATCAAGCTCTGTTACTCCAAGGTAGTGCAGCCCAGGCAGACATTCTCCAGCGCTCTGGACTGGAACAAGGTTGTCAACCTCCCTGCCGATGCCGATATATCAGATCTTGACTTGTCCTCCTGGTCACCAACCTCCTTTATCACAAACGAGTACAAGTCCTGGTGGCAAGAATGGAGGTGTCAACTGTTCGCCAAATCATCGCACTACTATCGGCACATGATCGATGCCGATCACATCATCCCCGACGACGCAGTAAGTCCTCATTCCGATGCATTCCTTATTTTTATCTTCACCATCGGTATTTTACCCTCCTTGCGTTTGACAGGTTGATGACCTGATTCCTTCGATGAGCAAGAGCGGCAAGCCCTTCAAGCTTCGAATAATGAGTCCCGTGTCACTCATCGGCCATAAGGCTCCTTCGTTAGCTGCCTTCGTCCCACGACAGGTACCCACAACGACACCTGCAAAAGCCAAGGCTACATCGGTCGCTGCTGCTGCCCTGACGCGGGTGTTTGCAGTAAACTCATCTTCACTCATACCGATTGTATACTGTTTAATCAACAACATTTACCCCGTATAATTTGCATTAAATATTTTCAGGCTATGAGGTCATCGGCAACGGCCCCAAGCAAACAAGCACCTCCAAGTTCGGCTGCCGATGCCCCCCAGTCTTCGTCGAAACGGGCCGGATCCTCTTCCGCCGCCGCACCAAAGAAAAGGAGGCGTTTGAGGCGGGCTAGCTCATCTTCGCCATCGGCACAAGTCGCACCATCGACTGTCGGCACGTCATCGGCAGAGACTCCAACAGCTCCTATCCCAGATCAGCCGATGTACGACGTCCTTGGTCAGGAGGCAGTTCCATCCACTGCGGAAGCGGAGGCGGTATCGGCATCGGCACCATCGGCTGAAGCTCCTGATGAAGAAACACCCGCAACGGCAATGGGAGTAGCATCGGCATCGGCACCATCAACCGAAGTCCCCAATGAAGAAACACCCATCATGGCGGCGGCGCCATCGGCATCGGCGACATCAGCCGATATTCCTGATAAGGCGACTGCACCCACGGCGGCAACTGAAGCGACATCAGCATCGGCGCATTCAGTCGAAATTGCTGGGGCAGCTCCACCCGTCATAGCAGCATCGGTATTGGTACCATCCGAAGATCCCGATGAAAGAGCGGCATCACCGCCACAACCAAGTACCACGCTAGAAGTAACGCTAGCGACAACACCACCATCACCAACAACATCGATTGCTCCTCTAGCAGAAGCTCATTCATCGGCAACTGCTGCCGATGTCCCAGACGAAGCTGGGCCATCTAGAATGCCAAGTCCTGGGCAAGAAATCCGCTTCAAGATGGTAAATTAATCATTTGAAACTTCTAATATAATTCTTCGATCAGCATATTATAACCCTTCTGTTTTCAGGCCCAAGATTCCCCAGATAGCCTTTTCTCTTTCAGCCTCAACCCGCAGGACGAAGATAGGCACCAAGACCCCCTCCAAGCAGACAGTTTATTTTCCTTCTTGGTTGACATAGCCGATGACGAGGAGGAAGAGAGCTCTATCCCAGTTCTATCGGCAGAGATCAAGACCAAACTTGAGGCACTGCTTTCCTTGCTGCTACAAGACACATCCCAGCTTATCCAAAACTCATCGGCAGCAAGGATTGCTTTCAAAGACATCCAAAGTTATCTCCCTGCCGACGCAGCAGAAGTCCTTCTCCAGGCAGCCTCTATCGACGTCAAGCAGATCCAGTACCAGAGGCTTGTTCGCCGCATTGCCGACAGAGCTACCCAAGCCAAGAGCGAGGAAGAGAAGCTCAAATTCAAACGCCTTGCTGATGAGAAGCACAAAAGCATTGGTCAAGCCAAAGTTTCCATCGGCAACCTTGACCAGGAAATCTCTCGACTGTCAGCAAGGAAGGAAGAGCTGCTGGCGGAGCTGCAAAAGATTGAAGGGGATCTGACGGCTGCCAACCAACAAAAGATCCAACTGTCCGACTCCATCGGGGCTTTACAGCAAGAAAGAGATCATAATGCCCGTCAAGCCATCCTATGGAAGAAGAAAATCAAGCCGGTTGAGGGCTCCGCCGATGCCGACGCCAAGGAGATAGAAGAAATAGATCAAATTCGCCTGTGTGCGATAACAATTATCCACTCCTTACTGTAATGTCTGTTGCATCGGCAAAATTGTAACCTGATACTTGATTTTGACTTGTAATATAATGCCAGTCTGTTTTTTACCGATGTTTTATATTTTCCCTCTCCTTGGCACCCAAACGAGCACGTCATGTGTCAACTCCTCCGAGAGTTTCTGTATGTTTTGCCGGAGGCAGACTGTCTTACCCAATAGAAACTTGATTAGGAAAACTCTCCAGGCTTAGAATTCAATCCTGATCGGTAAAATCAATCTCCACGCTAGAGTGCCATCGGCAAATTTGTTCATCCGGTCATCGGCAATCATCACCGATACCATAATTCATCAAATCGGCTAAAATCCTGAGTAATCCCAACTTTTAACAGACCCTGATACTTAGTCTGATTGCAACAATAATCGGTAACGAAGCTCCATGCTCCCATCGGGTCAGAGTTAGAACAATGCCGATAGACCCACCAAGGAGCACGAGAAGTAACTCCCAGAATGCGCCCACCGCACACATTAGTCATCATCAGCACGGCAGAATCATTCTTACAACCATCTTCTGACAGTTGACGAACCTATCGGCAGTACAGCGTCCCATACACAAACCATCGGTAGGTGCCTCCAAGTATAATAATTGAAATCGCCAATTTGCCGATTGCAGCCCCCAAGCCCGCAGATCCAAGATTGACTTTGATTAGACCATCGGCACAATATTTCTGTCTGCCGATGGATCTCCATCCTTGCGCTTTGGCCTCCACTGCTTCTCCCTTGAGAGCTCTGCATCACCGTACAAGTCATTGCGGCGTTGGCGCTGAATTCTTCTCTTCTGAGTTTTTGTTAAACCCTTAGGGCACCACTGAGAGAGTTTGGTTTTCCAGACATGCTGGTGCTGCCTTTCATTACTTACATCGGCATCTCTTCCGATGTTTGAATTTCTGGAGAGCACTTCTTCATCGGGTGTTTTTGTTTTGGCTCGCTCCTGGCTCTCCCCTTGATCGACTCGTCTGCCAAGCCTGCTATGGGCATCAAGCTTGCCCCCCAGTCGATTACGTACCGATCTCCTCTCTCTGAGCGGCTCGGCGCGCCTAGATGCCCGATCATCCAAACAAGACTTCCCTGACTGATCGGCAGCGTGATATCTGTTGCATTCAGGACAGTCATCAGCAGTAGGTAGCTTAATGCCCTCTTCCCAACAGTGAATGAAGAAGGGGCACTTCCAATGATTTTTCCGACGAAGCCACTCCCGACGTTCTTTCTCTTCCTGCCGATATCGCTCATCTCGCGATTGCCGATAATCCCGCCTTGGTATCTTGTGTGTGATTACTATGCCAGGAGCCCTACTGACACAGGCACCTTTATCGGCAATTCTTTTCTTGTCATCGGCAAACTTTCTGACGTCACGCTCGGCCACCTGATGATCAGGATCCACCGATGCACTCTTTCTAGCAGCGTCCGATGTCAGCATCTTAGTTTTTCCACTGGCTTCCACCATATTATTTGGAAACGGGCGCTGATTAATTTCCATCAGTTCTTGGACTTTAAGACTTTCAAATTGGATCCGTCCAGAGTTAATTTCCGACTGCAGCCGCTGCCTGAACACTTCGCAGTCGTTGGTACTGTGAGAAGTTGTATTGTGCCACTTGCAGTACCCGGTATCATTGAGCTCCTCGGCCGATGGAATTACTTGATTAGGGGCCAGCTTAATACGCCCTTCCTGAAGCAATAAGTCAAATATCCCATCGGCCTTCGTGACATCGAAGGTGAACTTTCCAGCCCTGTTCTGACTGAGCGCACGTGGCATCGGCTCCCCACCGTTTACCCATTCAACAGTACCAACGTTCATCTCGTCAAATGGTTCAACTTCCTGATCGGCGTTCGCGATATCAAAAGTGAATGTCTCCAATTCAGCAATGTCGAGGCCTGGCTCTTCGTCCAGCTCTGAATGTTCTACCTTGGTCGAAAACACCTTTGTATCTTGCCGATACGTAGATTCGTTCTCTAGTGGGACAGATGGACGTGCTCCCTCATGTTTTCGTGGTGAGCAAGTCGGAGCAATTGGTACATTAGCAGCATCGAGCATCGGCTGCCTAACCGATGAGCAATCCTGGACGCCTACTGTCTGAGTAGATTGGTGCATCTCTCCAGGTCTTTGCATTAAGCAGGCCGGAACGATCGGCTCATCGGCAATACCAACCTGTTGAATACTGTGCATCGGTTGATTGACCGATAGGCCACTCTGGATGTCCACTAGTTGATGTACTTCATATCCCTGTGGCGAGCAAATCGGGGCAACCGATATATTAGTAACACCAATCTGCTGAGTGTTGTACATCAGCTGATTAACCGATGAGCAATTCTGGATGCCAGCCGGCTGAGTATACTGAATTATCTCTTTAGATCCTGTCATCGAAGCACTTGGAATGATTGGCGCATGCACAACACTAGTCATAATAACACTGTGCACCAGTTGTGTTGCCGATGAGCAATTTTGCACCGTCGCTAGCTTGTGTTGTGGCGTTATATCTATTGCATTCATCGGTTGCTGTACCGATGTACCATTGTATACCCCTCCCTGCGAGTATTGCGATGTAGTATTCATCAGCTGATACACCGATACTTCATTCTGAAGACTTGCCGGATGATACTGTAGAGTTCTTGCCAGTTGGCGCCCAGGCTGTGCAACTTGTTGCTGGCTGATCCAACCGGCATGAGATGTCATCGGCATATGATTTCCCGAAGGCTGACAACCATCTGACTCTTGCAACCCTTGTACCTCTGGATGATAGCGCTGGTCTGCAGACACTACCACTTGAGCAGTTATCGCCGATGCAGATTGATTAGCAATCGGCACACTTGGTTGCATCGGCCAAGCAGCCCCTGGTGACTGATATCCAGTTGAAGCTTGCGACTCTTGTATCCCAGGATGATAGTTTTGATCTGTAACCACCATGGATTGAGCGGCTATCACCGATGCAGACTGATTGACATTCGGCATGTTCGATTGCATCGGCCAGGAATTTGCCGATGTAGGCTGATCAAATATCAGCGCGTTTTGTTGCATCGGCCAAGCATTCGCCGATAACCGATAACCGGCGGGTGTTTGTTCTTGTTGTACCCTTGACCGATCACTTTGACTTATGGGTGCCACATCTTGAGCGGTCATTGCCGATGCAGATTGATTGGCAATTGGCACACCTCGTTGCATCGGCCAAGCAGTTGCCGGTGACTGGCAGCTAGCTGAGGTTTGCAACTCTTGTACCCTGGGATGATGACTTTGATTTGTAGGCACCAAGGGTTGAACGGCTACAGCCGATGCGGGCTGACTGACACCTTGTTGCATCGGCCAAGAATCTGCTGATAAAGGCTGATTAACTGTTGGCACGTTTTGTCGCATCGGCCAAGCATTTGCCGATAGCTGATAACCGGCTGGCGCTTGTTCTTGTTGTACCCTTGGATGATTGCTTGGACTCACGGGTACCACAACTTGAGCAGTGACCGCCGATACAGGTTGATTGGCGATCAGCACACCTTGGTGCGCCGGCCAAACGGCTGCCGACGACTGATAGCCAGCCGAGGCTTGTTCTTGTGGCGCCGGGTAATTTATTGCCACCATAGGTTGACTTGAAGCAGCTGGACCTTGTTGTATCGGCGGGTGACTTGCCGATGCTCGGGCGTACAGCACGTTAGGTATTGCTGTTTGTAGATTCTCCGTTGGCGACTGCACCTGAGAAGACGTAGTGTAATACATCACCGGGACCATCGGTTGTACAGATGTTGCCGATGCCATGGGAGCCTTCCACGCTGCATGGTTATTTTGGACCAATCCGGAATCAGCAGATAGACTTGGAGACATACCATATCCCCAACATTTGGCAGGAGTTGGCTGACTCTGGATTACAGGCCCAGATATTGTTGGAGCCACCAGATTTGCGTTTGTCTGAGTAATGCTTGTCGGGCTCAATCTTAGTGGCGCGATCCCATCGGCGGATTGGTTCATACTCGGTGAAGACACCCTTGGAACCGCCGATGGAACTGTAACAGATGCCGATCCGAGTCGACGATGCTCTGGACCAACATAATATGGTGCCTGCCCCTTGAAAGTTTGCTTGACAGCATTGCGTATAGCATCGGACAGCGCATTGGATTGGCTAATGAATGCATTATTGAATGCAGAATTAACCATCTCTTGTATTTTACCAGGATCGGCGTTGGAAATGGTCTGCCGCGGCGACGGCGGATGTTGCTTCTGTATTGCTTCGTCGATCCCGTTTAGGCTGAAGGATCTAAGATACGAGCGCTTGTATTCCTCCATTGCCTGCTCCAGAGCCTGTTTCTGATGACCTGTCAGATCTGCTGTGGAGACTTCAATGACACTCCTGAGATTAGTCATGATAAATATATTTATATAATCGGTCCCACTGGGCGTGCCAAAAGAGGTGTTGACACAAAAAGCGTCAGATCCGTGAACACCTCGGGCTATTACCCAAAGCTCGATGTCGAGGGCGTGCCAGTCGATTTGACCAATCAATCGACAAGGATGATAACTATGACAAACTGAACGAGACGACAGTGATGCGCCCGGATGTCAAGGCTCAAATTGATCACGGATAAGTAGAGCAGAGCTAGACGAGGCAAACAGCGATGCGTCCGGATTGCCAAAGCCTAGAGGTACTCCCACGCGGAACTAACAATGATTTTGACGGAGATCAAGGTGATGCAGCCCGTCGAAAGCTTGAAGAACTCGTTGATGACTATAACTAATGCATAAAAGGGTAAATTGCAGTAAAAGTAGGATAAAAAGTAGAATTGATTTATTTTGAATTGGATTGATCTTTTATTCCATAGCCCTCGGGCTCATATTTATACTCCTGCATGGAGAGTCGTACAAAGACACGACACATATCTTTCCTAAAAACAAACTCCTACTTTAAAGGAAACTGACTCGCGCAGGAGCCGGATAACAATATTTATTCCCTAAACAAACACATCTATTTTAAAGGAAAATAAACGACACATACAAGAGTCGGACTCAAACTACTATAATAATACTGGTATAAAACACCAGTCTCCTTATACTCTTCCTCGATGGAAGCCTCCCATCGGCAAATCCCTGCAATTTCCTCCTTTGGCCATCTGTAGTCTTCTGTTGCCACCAAGTGCTAAATCACGCCCATCGGCATCGGCAATATTTTCCCGATCGGCAACCAGTAAAGAACCCTTATCGGCAATCGGCAACTATCTTCCATCGACAATCGGCAACGAGCTCTTGTCGGCAATCGGCAACGAGTCCTTATCGGCAATCGGCAATGACCCTTTATCGGCACTTAGCAATGACCCCTCATCGGCAATCGGCAAGGACTCTTCATCGGCAAAACACTTGGTCTTCCCGCAGTACCTTTCCATTGGCACTATCGACTCCCGATACCGATGGAGAATGGCCGCTGACCAGTCAAGCCTCAGCCCATTTGACACGTGTCGAAAAACGATGTCAACAAGCCTATATAAATCTAGCTCCCCTCTATACAAATCGTCAAACATAGAAGTAATATCCTTCTTGACAATGTCCCAAAACTTTTGATAAAAAAGGAAAATGAGTGCATCATGACCAGAAGCCCCCTCAGCATAACAACTAATTAAAGATATCTTCTTTAATTTCATTTTTAGATAAATAAGCTACTAAATAATTATTCTCTTCATTATTAACTTTTTGAGAGTCCTCCCAAAAATATATCTCCTAATCTAACATCCCCTCTATCTTCTCTAGAAAAGAGATTGTTGTAAAAATTAAATGCTATGTCCATCGTATCTTTCTGGTCATAAGCATGTCTTTTTAGAAAAGGGAATATATATATTAATATTCCAGCTTCTGCATCGACTAATGCATATGGATGTTCTTTATTACAAACAAAGGTATCTAGATCTACGCAATCTAAAAAACAAAGCTTTGAGTCAAAGTGAATAAAGGAAAAGTTTCCAAAAACAACATCTAAGAGGTAATTATGTTGCTGAATCTCCAACCGTGTCTTACAAACAACTCCATCGCAATTGTTTCAATAATTCTGCAACTCATCTTCATCATTTGGCGATCCTCCTCCTTCTGTAATAGGGACCAAAATCTGATCCAATAAGTCTCTTCTCATAAGCATGTGTAGAAGGACCTTCTAAGTATTCATTATTTTCTTCCTACTCACCTTCCAATATATATCCATCTTTAGATCTTTGCCTAGCTTTGATCTCGTCAATCCTCCAAATTTTAGCTAATTCTAATTCTAACTATTTGAACATTTGCCATTTTTTCTTTAAAATGCAATGTGGATGTTCTGGCATGAATCTGCACATTTACTTATATTTCTCTCTTCCTAAACCTTATCCAAACTATCATACTCACGTGATAATTTACCTTTAGTTTTATTAAGTAAAGCGACTTGATTTGAAGCCCAACCTCTAACAAGTCTCCGAAAAGTTATAATCCTAATTTGCCAAATGTACATGCTCCCTATTTCACTACAAGGCATAGTCCATGCCTTTTATACTACCTTAACAAAGGATTCCTCTTGTAACCACTATTTTTAAAATATAAACCTTCTCTTACCTAAAAGATGTCGTTATCCCCTAAATAAATCAACTAACAAAGTATTCTCTCCGTTCACATGGCCATCCGAAGCAAATTTTTGGTTCGATGCATCCTAAACTGAGTCTAGACGACGATGAGTCATTTTTCGACGCACCGGCTTCCGTGTCAGCATGTGTCATCCGAATTCTTTACATTTTCTGTAGGGGTCGTTTGAATCCCTTCATTTAAAGAAATTGAAATCTATCTTAATAAATTAAGCTATTTGGCTTAGAATTTGATATTCCATCACTTTTCAAAGTTCATAATTAAGCCTATCTCAAATTCATAGGGTGAGAGATGGAAATTGATTCTATAAATCATCATTCTATATTTCTATTTGCAACTTATAACATGTTGTTCAAACTTCCTATCCTACTACGATAGAAATACAATAAATAAGTATGTCTCTCATATAGTGAACAATAATATGCAATTATAATCCATATATAATCATATTAGCTTAATTAATACTTCCTCTGTCCCAAAATAACTATTGTTTTGGGTTTATGTGCCACAAGTTTGACTTAATTTATATAAAATACGTTCAATATTTATATCTTCAAATAAATTTGTTAAAAAACTAGACAAAAAGATCTTTTCGATGATATTAATTACTTAATATAAATATTTATATATTTTAATATATAATTGTCGGTACTTGTTTCTCGGGAAGTGAGAAAGACAATTATTTTGGGATGAAGGGAGTATATCTCTAAATTATGATTATTAAATTGAATTCAATTCCAGAGATTCAAACATTGCCTATTTATTTTCTTCCCCGTCACGTCAAGCCTCAATTTTCTTCATTTATAGCAGTTTCTCCCGTGGGTGGTATGCCCGTAACGATTAGGCCCGGCAAAGTCTGACACAGGAAAAGGTCATCCACCCTCCCCTACTTGGGGCCAGGGTTTTCAAAACCGACCGGTCGCCGGTAACCGGTCCCCGGCGGTTGGGCGGTTACCGACCGGTTTGACCGGTTACCGGTCCAAACCGAACGGTTTGGATTTTGAATTCAAACGGCGTAGTTCAAACGGTTTGGGACCGGTAACCGGTCGGTTAGGGCCGGTTACCGACCGGTTTGGGCCGGTTACCGACGGTATCGCCCCAAACCGTCCCAAACCAAATTTCAAATTTGAAAAAAAAAATTGAAAATGCTGAAAAAATTCCTAAAAATAGTTCATGATTTCTAGAGTCGAATGGTGCAAATTTTTTTCAAATTGGAGTTCGTTTGCTATTTATTTTGACGCGTACAAGTTTGGAAAAAAATAGTAAAAATTCTTTTTCTTTTTTTTTCAAACTTGTACACGTCAAAATAAATAGCAAACGAACTCCAATTTGAAAATTTTGTACACCATTCGACTCTATAAATCATGAACTATTTTTAGAAATTTTTTTAGCATTTTCGATTTTTTTTCAAATTTGAAATTTGAATTCAAACCGATCCGAAACCGAACCACTCGGCGACGGTTTGTCCGGTTTTGAAAACCCTGCTTGGGGCTCGATTGGTAGGACTTCAGCTTCAATAAAAATAGCTCCGGCTACGGCTCTTATGAAATAGTAGATTTTTTTAAAGAGCTGAAGCTGTTTTTAGGAATGTTTTACAAAAGAGTTTCTGTTTGTAGACAAAAGAGTAAAAGACATATAATCCCCTTATTTTTTTTCTTTTCCTTTTATTTTTTCTATTTTCTTGTTTCCTTTCTTCTCCCATCTTATCCGTTCGCTCACGGTTGCAACATCCCATCCGCACATTACGCACTCGTCTTCAACCTCGCGTATCCATCCCGCCGCCGCTCGCACCTGGAGCGCTCCCGGCCCCGCGCCACTGTCGCCGTGCCGCCCTCCCCCATGCTAGCTCTTCCTCCATGGCCTCTGTCCCTTGCCCGGAGGTCCGCCGCCTAAGGGCCCCGCGCACGCCGCACCTGGCAGTCCAGTGCGCCCCGGCTACCCTACGCGCTCGCTCGGCGGTGGAGGTTCGACATCCCATGCCTGCATGGCGGTGTTCGTCGGCGTCGGGGCAAATCCGCCATCGTCCTGCGTTGGGCCCACATCAGCCTGCGGGAGTCGGGCGAAGCTACATTTGGTCAGGCCAGGCCACTTCACTCGCTGCCGGCTGCCGGCTGCCGGCGGGCTCGTCCGGTCCTCTCGTGGTCTTCCTCGCCGGAGACGGCACGAGGCTTGGTCTTCCTCAAGCCATGGCCGCCGCCGTCCACTGTTCCAGGTAACGCCCACCTCTGTTTCCATTCTCTTGGATTTTCGAAATGTGTATCGAGCGTTTTCGTAGAATGTATGTATGCTGTGTTTGAATTGTTCGAATCGACCGGCATTCTGTACCCTACGCGTCGTGGCAGGTGGGGAGCACGGCGAGGGTACGGCGGGATGGGAACAAGAGGGGTCTCGAATCCCTGGCCACGGGCACGTAAAAGCTGCACGACTGTTAGAGATGCATTTTCGTGCTGCAGACTGCGTGCATTTAGTGCAATTTTTATGTTCATAGAATAGTCCCATAATATATAGACAAAAATATTATGAGTGAGATTTTGTAGAATAGTACCATAATTTGAAAATCAGAACCATCCAGGACAGACTGCAATTGTACAACTGTTCGGTTGATTGCGAATGCAAGAACTTGTTAATTCATTCGTCTGTGTAATATAAATTTAATTTCATGCAACCATAGGCTCTCTTACTATTTCACTCATAAAAGAAAGGTGTCGCCAAGAAGAGGAGCATTGCTGAGTAATTAGCACTTCTTCAATCCTCATGTTATTATTACTCTGCATGCTGTCAGCTAACCTCTGGTTCTCTGATTGAAAACGTCTTATACAGGGCGTACGTTCCTGTGAGCTTTGTATATGGTTCTGGCACTTCAAGAAAAAAATCATCTTGCCACAAGTGCTGTACATTGGTGGAGCAAACTCTACAACATAAAGAATTTCGGAAATCATGTCAACTAATTCGATATCGGGAGTTTGTTTTACCCCACTCATCCTTGAAAGAGCTAGCTCTCCAACAACTGGCCCATGGAATGGATGAACAATGGTCCTATCATTCTTCTTACCCAGCCTCAGTTTCAAGTGGACAATATCCTGTGAAAAAGAGCATTGTGAAGCATGTTCAAGATCTCCAACCTTGTCAGCCACAAGATGATGCTTACTTTACTGGTTTGTCGGAGAAAGAAATCGAGAGAAGACGGAAGATTGGTGCTGCGAACAAGGGGAAGGTTCCCTGGATAAAAGGCAGGAAATGGAGTGAAGGTATGATCAACCTTTCACTGTTAATTATTGTTCCATAAGTATTACAGTTCAATTCTATATCATGCCATTTTCTTCCAATAAGGGGTGTGCCATTCTCCTGCAGAGCACAAGAAGCTCATCAAGCAACGGACTGCTGAAGCTCTGAGAGACCCCAAGGTGATGTCATGTAAGAAACTTCCCTAGCTGTTCTTGCATCAGTCCAAGAGCTGCTTTGCTATGGATCCTGATCTATCTGGGGACATTTAATCCAACTTCTCCCCTCTTCTTTTTTTTAAACCCAGGTTAGGAAGAAAATGTTAGGGCACCGTCAGCTACATAGGTACAGACATGTTTTTGTTATATAGATCACTGGGTGCATGTATAGCTCTTTATATTCTGAAAGTTGCTATTCTTGGTCTTATATCAGACAAACAAGCAAAGAAAAAATAAGTGCCGCACTGAGGACGATCTGGGAGAGGCGGATAGTTCCTGTCCAATCAAGACAGAAGGTTCTGCAGATATGGTCAAATAGTATAGTTGAAGCAGCAAAGAATGGTGATCACAGCCAAAATATGCTTGACTGGGACAGCTATGAAAGGATAAAGTCAGAGATGATATCTATGTTTCTGTGGAACAAAGAGAGGGGACGGATAATCAAGAAACTTAAAAAGGCAGTGGCAAAAATAGCTGCCAAGAGGCTTCAGGCAGCAAGGAGAAGTAAAGAACAGGCTACAGGGACAAAGACTTTGAAACCTGAGAAGATGTTGCTACAAAACTTGGACCGTCAACCAACACGAATGGTAGTATCTGCAAAGCCAAAGCTTAAGGAGAGACTAGCTAAGGTAATGGCTCTACAGCCCACGGTTGATCTGTTGCCAGATGTTTTTGTCTTCTTATTATGTCTTTTAGACTCTAGTTTCACAGATCTCTTTCTTAACTAATAAATATTCTGAATTTTTTCTCCAAAGAGTTTTTTTGTTGTGTGTGTCAGTTAGGCTGCTATATTTTTTTTAATTTCCATTTGATTTTGCCATGATCTGATACTAACTCTGAAGTTCTTATTCTCTCTTGTCCATGATTAAAGTGGCACGGTCGAAAAAAAGAGCTTGAAACTGTCATAAGTTCACGAGCAAGGAAAAGAGGATTGCGAAGGCAAATGACAGCAGAAAGCCTCGAGGCTCCATCAACTCCAGCTGCAGGAACATCTGTTATCTAGGAAGGATCTCCTTTCATTGACATGACTCGAGCTGCTTAGCAGTCGGGAGCTCGTGGTCACCCTATAGAGAAGCTCATGCCCATTCTGGGCATGGGGTTTTTGTCATTTAGTAATGGAAGTTTAAGTGACTGAACTTGTAGTATTTGCGAGCAGAGTGAACTGGTCGGGACAATTGTGACTTGTGAGGCCATCTGATTCTGTATGTGATGATTTATTATATCTGAATGAAGCATTTTGTTGCAGCGACTTTTGTTTGATAGCCTTCTGTAACGTATACTCCAAATGATGCTATGGCTCTGTTTGGTACTTCTTATCTGAGAAGCGCTTCTCAGATAAGCTGCACAAATAGAGTAAAAGCGGCGGTCAAAATAAGTTGTTCTGATCCAACTTCTGCTTTTTAGTGTAAATGAGTGTTGTGGGAATAAGCGTGGCTAGAATAAGCTGCTGAAAAGCGTAATGTTTGGCTGTTGATTCCAGCTTATTTTGGCCATAAGTAGCTTATAAGCTATACCAAACAAGCCCACATATCAAGAGTTCTCCTAGGAAAAAAGGGCAAACCTTTTCCACTCAGAATCGTTTTTTTTCTTTCTCAAAGTTGGGAATTCAATTGAGCCTGTTTGGTATTAAGAAGTTACAATTTAAGAATAGAACCTATAGACGTGTGAAACCATGGTTTAGATAAAAAAGACTCTATTTGGATGTATATTAATAAACCATGGTTTTAGATAAAAAGAGACTAACAGTGATATTAAAACAGTACAGTTTTAGAACCTGCAGAAGTGACAAACTATGGTTTAGAAAAACAAATAAGATTCGATTTAGAAAAAAAAAGATCCATGGTGGAGTTTATAAAACTCTAAAACAACTACAATTTTAGTAGCACTATGATTTTATAAAACCATAAAGCTTATTGCACCTGAGAACTTCATGAAGCTACAAAACCAGATTTTTTTATAAAATAATGACACTTTTTCTAATAAAACTATTAAAATACTGTACTCTGTATCCAAACTGAGGGGTCTATTGGATCACGGGAAAATCAAAGAAAAAGCATAGGAATTCATATTCCTAAGGAATGGCACCAAGTTTGTTGTTTGGAACAAGGGAATCACTCAACCCTTTCCTATGGAATCCTGTAGCCAGATGCTCATTTCACAGGAAAACAAAAATCCACTGCTAGCTCTGGTTTTATCTTCGTCGCGGAAGTCTGAGGCAGCAGCCAACAATGTTTCTGTGTTTTCTATTCCTATATTCCAAACACCTCTTCTTATATTTTCCTATGTTTTTCTATTTCTCTATTTTACTACTTTAATCCTATCTTTTTCCTCTATTTTCTCTGATTCCTCTGTTCCAAATAGACCCTGAGTATTAACTAGGTGCTTGAGTGATTAGCCCTTCGTCGGCCACTGATCGGGCTATGGGCTTTTCGTACAGGACCGCAAACGGGGGCCCAAATTCCAAGCAGCCTGTCTGTCACGCACGCCTCACGTGACCCTGAAATCCGAATCCCCCGACGGCTCGGCTCGGCCACTGGTCACGGCGGTCGTTGCGGCAGGGCCGTAGGCGCCGAAGCGTGCGGTCGACGCGGCGGGAGGCGAGGGACCGCGGCAACGGGGAACCAGCCGGCCGAGGGGAGGGACCAGGGAGGCGCGCAGGTGGAGGCGGCGTCTCCCGGGCGGCCGGCCGGTGAGAACCCCACTTCGGCAGTTTCGCAGGTCCGTGCGCACGTTCTTATTTAGTCGTCCCCTGAGCCATATCCACCCTTCATTCAGGACTTTAGGCCTCAAACATTCAAACCCTTACGATGCATATATGTGTTAGTGGATCATTTATTTTTCCTGCGTGAACATGGGAACCATGTTGACATCGCCACGTTGGTAATCCTAGCCATATGCATATGTAGGCGAAGCTGGAAGAATATCAGTGGGTTCTTAAGATGAATTCTAAGGCTAATGGGAGCATAAAGAAGGCAGAGAAGGGTGATCATGTCCATGGAGGACCAAACTGGGTTCTTGTTGCAGGAGGCGTTTTGCTCAGCACACTTTCAGTCAGACTTGGGTGCAGATTGAAGCAGCTGTTTGAAACCAAGCCCCAAAACCCTTCTACCAAAGGTCTGGGTTTATCCATTTGGAGTGTAACCTGTATTACTTTTCCATGTTTTTTAAAATGCTTTGCTGCCGAGTGCTGACTATGTATGTAAAATTGCAGTCAAAAGAAGGCCTGGGTTATGTGAACTGCACTCCAACCTCTACAGGTTCAGTGACCAAACTAGCTGTCATTGTTACATGTCAGGTGATTTTCTTACCATTTCTGTTGCATATACCCTGCTCATCAGAAACTTGCCCATGTACAGTGTTAGTGCTCTTCATCTGACATAAAATTGAGAGCCAGTGTAATATACAAAACCCGATGTTTGCCTATAAAAAAACGACAGGAATTTAATTCTCCATTATAGAATACTCCCCCATTCAAAATTATAAGTCATTCTAATTTTCATGGAGAGTCAAAACATTTCAAGTATAACCTTAAATACAGAGAAAATTATAAAGATTTGTTACATCAATTAGGTATGCTATGAAAATATAATTATGAATAATCTAATGATACTTATTTGGTATCATAAATCTCCATAAAAGTTGGAATGTCTTATAGTTTGGGATGGAGAAAGTACCTTGCAGTAATATCACTGCAGATTCGCCACTGTGGTGGGGGGGGGGGGGGGGGGGGGGGGGAATTATTTATCCCTGGTTATGATATGCAGGGCATGCGGATGTTGAAGTGGAGCTCAAGCAATCACCTTCAAGTCCTATATCCAAATCAACTGAACCATCCAATCTTCTTGTGGAGGTACCAGCACCAGAATCAAGCAAAGAGAATAACGGTATCATATGGTCATCATCGCCTGACCGGCTTGAAGATCCTCGCAAAGCAACATTTCAGTACTCAAACTGCTCAGGCTCTCCCTCAATTTCGGAATCAGGATCCGACATCTATAGCAAGCGAGAGGTGATACAGAAGCTGAGGCAGCAGCTCAAGAGACGTGACGAGATGATCATGGAGATGCAAGCTCAGATCGCGGAGCTTAAGAACTCTCTGGCTATCCAGGCTACTGAGAACACCGGGTTGCAGTCCCAACTGGACGCCACGAACCGAGATCTGTTTGAATCAGAGAGGGAGGTTCAGCATCTAAGGAAGATCGTCGCAGATCATTGCGTTGCGGACTCCCTCTCACTCGATAAAGCTTTTCGAGCTGGACAGTGGCAGACAAACGGCACCACCAATGGGCATGCTAATGGTTATTCTGACAGCAGCTTGGATGACCCTGATGATGATGTGCACAACTGTAATGGTATAGAGAAGAGGAAAGGAGAGGCAGAGAAGAGGACGGAGATGCTAAAGAGGGAAGTGGGTGAGCTGAAAGAAGTTATCGAGGGGAAAGATTTCCTTGTCCAGAGCTACAAGGAGCAGAAGGTGGAGCTCTGCTCTAAGATCAGAGAACTGCAGGACAAGCTCTCAGCACAAGTGCCCAACATCTTGTAGCAGACAACAGTAGTGGCACTCACAAAATATTACCTTGCTACACGGACCAGCGGTGGATCTCTGATATAATTAACAGGGCTCCGCCGAGGGAAGCTCTCGACAAACACCACCAAAAATCTTTGCTAGGGTCTTTGCAGAAAGTTAGGTTGATTATTAGTTCTTCTCATGGTTTAGCCACGATGTCAGGTTTGTCTCGTGTGTTTTGCCCTCTCCTGCTCTAGGTGCTAGGAATGGTTTATTCTTGGTCATCCGTTTGTTTCATAGGCCTAGGTAGTTCAATCAATGGTGAACTTGGTGCATAAGGTATGCATCTGTAATGGGTTGGCATGCGCATGGCCTGATATGATGGCCGGCAACGGCAAGACTACTCAGCATTGACTGGAGTCAGAACGCAATTACAAAAATCTCCTCTTTTTTTCTCGTCTGTCTGTGTGTCTGTCCATCGTCGTCGACTCGACTGGACTCGACTCGATGGAGCGACCGACCATTGCTCGGCAACTCCCTTGGCTGGCTGGCTGGTTGGCATCTCCTTCCTTGCGCCCATCAGTTGTCGGAAGGTCCGCAAAGCTCCGGCAATGGCAGTGGCAGGTGGGCATCCAATCGGAGCTGGCCATGCATGTGACAGCGTGTGCGGTGGTCCCACACCGAGCTACAGTAGTACCCCTACCCGCACGGCACTGCAGCCCGCCATACCAATGCAGACACGTCGACGCCGGCCAGCCGCCAGGTCAGCTATAGTCCACCTGTCACACTACTCTCGGTCTCGGACCGTAGTCGTCGGAGCTGATGACCAGGCCCGGTGCCCCCCCAAGCCCCAGGTACTAGTACTGTATACTACCGTAGTACCGTATACATATGCATCCTCTATTTCTCGTGTCTGACTTCCGGCTTCCACTCTCCTTCCTGCGCATCAGCGTGTGCGGCGGCGCCTGAGGGGTCTGGCGGACGGTGGCGTCCAACAGAGCGTTAATTTCATTTCTCCTCTCACGTGATCCCTAATTACCTGATTTATTTGGCTATTCCCTCATGCATGTACCATGTTGGGCCCTTTGGTAGTTCCAGCAGGTAGCTAGGCGGCAGCAGGTACCAAGTAGGAATGTGTACCCTTTTTTTTTTGCAAATTAGGAGTATGAAATTTTACTCGTTGTCTCTTGTGTGATCCCTACTTTATAAAATTATAATTACTAATTGTTTGTCCCAATTTAACAGTATCGAGTCATCAAAAAAGTATACTTGCTTATGGAATATTATGCATTGAGAAGCAATTGTTGAATAAGATTGATATTAACACCATTATTGATGACTTCATATGAAGAAATATTATAAATTTTTAGGTAATTTATTATGTATATAAATTATTTCATATGAATATTGCTTTTGCATTTAGTTAACTACTTATTAGTAACATTTTATTATATGTATGTATGTATGTATTCTACCAACTGGTACTACTAGTAGTATTATCATGTTTATATAAAAAGGTCTAAAATTTTAGTTTCGTTCTAGGTCCATAAAAACTTAGGACCGACCCTGCTGATGACGGGTAGCGACATACCGGCGGCCGTCAGGACCAACACTGACAAGTGAGGGACCACACTGCCCGCGCGTGGTCTGATAAATTCTTTCTTTCCATAGCTAAGCGTGCCTGGCTTGGCTTATCAGCCACAGAAAAAAAAGAGTAAAAAACGACATCAACCAACTTATCAGCCATTAAAACGATGAAACGAACATGACGTCGCATGTATTATTATGGCAAAATATAATGGTTATGTTTTTTGCTTGCACCCATGTGACAACCACTCTGTTGAACATATATATGCAGCATGATGCATATTAACTTGTAACTTCATATATGACTATATATTTTTTGCAATCACGTCTAAGCATGCTTTTCATTACGAGAAAGAAAGTTACACGACACAATTGCGACAGGGCTATCACAACACATATTACAAACCATCAAGTCAATGGTAAACAATCTGGAGCAAACCAAAGTAACTAGAAAGAGAGAGAAAAAAAAAGAGCATCGATCGGGGAAGAACCTCCAACCCCAAAATCCTAATACCATAAACCTACAAAATAAAGATATATCAACACAAAGTTTTCTACAGAGGGGACTTAGCTTTGGTGGCAAAGCATCCACTACGAGGAGGTGATATGAAAAAATAACAACAACAGTGGAAAAGTGTATCCACCTGAGAAGACCAAAACAACCTCGGCAAGATGAGAGGTCAATGCACACTTAATTGGTAGCAAAGTATCTGCTAGGGAGGAGACCAAAGTGACATTAATGACAACATTATTCGTTAGAGGAACCAACAGCGACCAAGTATATCCACTAGGGAAGAAGCGGCAAAGCATTCGTCACGAGACCCAAACGTTGGCGCATAAACCAAGCATTCAAGTAGGATAAATCACAACAATAGATATAAGACATAAACATGCATGATACCATATACCAGCACCATATCGATGGTGCACTACTACAGAAACCGTCTTTAGCCCCGGTTGGAAAGGGTCTTTAGCCCTGGTTTTTCAACCGGTAAAAAAAAAAAATCTCCCACCAAACTAGGCCCTTTGAGAATCAAACTCAAGACCTCACGCACTGTCTCGCGCGTAGCAAACAACCCCACCTACGCAAAACATCTATCAATTAATGGGATGTTTTCCTTTTGAACCCACCGTAGCGAGACCTTTAGCCCCGGTTGGTGTTACCAACCGGGACTAAAGAGACTTTTAGTCCCGATTCGTAACACCAACCGGGACTAAAGGGTCGGTTGGTATTACCAACCGAGACTTTTTAGTCCCGGTTGGTGTTACCAACCGGGACTAAAGGTCTATTAGCCCCGAACAAAAAAATAACCGGGACTAAAGCTGTTTTTGGCGATCGACGAAAGGTCATTTCTCTACTAGTGGTGTTATAGTATTAGCATATATCTAAGTCTGCTAGTTGACCATTTAATTTGTCTCCTGCATTTGATGCACTAATCCAAAGCATTAGTCATATACTCTCTCCATCTCAAATTATAAGACATTCCAAGATTTTTAGAGAGTCAAAGTATCTTAAGTTTGATCAAACTTATACAATAATATAATAACATTTATGATGCCAATTAAGTATCATTAATTTTTTTTTATCAATTATATTTTCATGGTATGCCTACCTGATGTCATCAATCTTTATAGTTTTTTCTATAATTATTGATCAAACTTGAGATGTTTTGACTCTCCAAGATTCTTGGTGTATTTTATAATTTGGGATGAAGAGAGTAGCAATGAATTGTTCGATTTGAGGAATCAACCAATTCTAGATGGGGGTAATACATCACAGTTTATTCTTTAACTTTAATAGAATGGTCTCATTCCTCATATACATACTAATTATAGGCTTGTAAGGAATAAGATATGATAGATCAACCCATTTTATTTCACGAACCAAACAAAAAAAAAACTAGCCATTCCACAAACTAACTCTTTTCTTTTGATCAATAGCACCCATTATAAAATTAAAAAAAAACAATAAAGGCCACCAACCATTTGCCTCACTCCTCACACTCACACAGTACATTTGCTTTTTTGGAGGGTAAAATATGAAAGAAGAAGAAGAAACAATAAGTAGAGGAGGATACAAAAAGTGGTAAAAGAACACGTGTCATGCATGTCACGTCGCATTCTTCCCTTGTGAGTTGGGTTGTGCCATATTCTTAGATCTAGGAAAAGCCAGAGCTTACACCTTTGCAATGCACATGTCAACACGCGAGGATGTCATGCATGCGTACACAAGAAAAAAAACCATTGAATTTTAGTGGTTGCATGCAAGTCATACATGTCATGTCAGCCCGTACCCCATATTTTGCCGACTGATGCCATGAGATGCTGCTATCTGAAAAAGTTTGAGTTCCTCTAGAGAGATGCTGCAGCACCAGCCCTCTCCGGCCGGGAACAAAGTAAAGCAAGCCAGCAGGGCATTCAGGCATGCAGCATGTGAAATTCTATCAAGCTAATGTGTGCTTTAGGAGTATTATTATTTGCGTCCACAAACACACATACACACACCATTATTAGTTCCATGATGCATAAGCACATTTTAGCTCTTTTTCGCCTTCGGTATCATCATATCGCTTCAACGCTAACTAAACCCTTGTCAGTTCAGTAGTGCTGTTTGACCATCCTAACTGAGAGGTTAGTAGTACCTAGTACTCACTCCTAAGCTATTTCAATTCCCATTAAAGACCTTGTTTGCATGTTGTCGTATTTACTTTAATTCGCATGTGTTAGAGAACATTTGAATACGACAATGCTAATTCGACTATATTCAGATTTTTTTTCTAAGGATGGTAGATGACCAATGGTAGGTGCAGTGTAGTAGCTGGTGTTTCATTGGATCCCCTTCCTCTACTTGCACAGTTCTTGTTGGGACCAACAAAAAACTTTTACTGGCAGTACAACCAATTAAGCTGACTGTCATTTGAGGTTTGCAATATATATATGTGTGTGCGCGCGAGAGAGAGAAAGAGATTTGCTACAGTGACACTCCACACAGCTTGGGCCTGGAGCAATTCAGCATGCGTGCATGCAATGCAACGCTGCTGGTGGCCTGGTGTCATTTATTTGAGGTAGCATGCCATGCAGCTGGGAACCAAATCCTAAAAGGACAATAGTGTGCAGTGGTTGGTTGGAGCATCACTTAGAGTCACAGGTCACAAAGTTCAGTGTTGTTTGACCATCCTAGCTAACAGCACAGAGAGACAGTACTTAGTTTCCCTAAAAAAAAGAGACAGTACTTAGTACTGCTAATCTACTTCCCAGTGAACTCAAACATGCATGTAAGAAAATTTTTATCTCTGCTGGATGGCAGATGAGCAATGATGTAGTAGGCTAGTAGCTGATCCCCTTCCTCCTTGCACAGTTCTTGTTGGGACAAAAAAAAACTACTGACAGCTTGGGAGCAATAAGCATATGAAATCGGAGTTATTAAACCTGTTGGGTTTGTTGGGTTTGTGTTGAATATGTGTACTGTTTGGTTACGTTACGACTTGAGTTGTTTAGGGGGATATAAATATAACCCCAACCCTATTGTAATCACAAGACGATTTAAGACAGCTATTTCAGCTGTTGGGGAGGAGCGTCCGTAATCATGCTCCGAGGATGTAGGCATATGTCCGAACCTCGTTAAAAAACATTGTCTCGTATGCGATCTTGTTTGCATTATTTCCTAACAAGTGGTATCAGAGCTGGACACGGGATTGATTGAAAAGTTAGGGTTTTATTCCCTGTTATTCATCGTCTTTCAAGATTAGGGTTAAGTCCCTATTTATCTGCCGCCGCCAGAGTTTTCCATGGAGAGATCAAATTACTGAGTTGAGGTTGCCGTACGTTTGGATTATTTTTCGACGAATTCTTCCGTGCCGAGTCAATCGGCGATTCTGACGCTTCCACTCGTCGAATCCAAGGCGGAGTTGATCTTCTGCTACATATCGTCTTGGAATCCAAACTGCTATCGCCGTGTCTCCGTGCCATCCAATCGGCGACTCGAAAGCATCGAGTCCAAGGCAGAGTTAGTAACGGGTTCTGATCCGTTGGTTAAAGTTGTTGCGCACGAAAGTCTGGCGTTTCCCTGTTCGCCTGTGCGAGTTGGAGTTGAGGCCGAGTTTATGCTTCTGTGTTCTCATCTACAAAAGGTGCCCCTGCTAATCAAGCTGCTGGGGTCTCTGTTCCGGCGGAGAAAAAAAAAATTCAGGACTGCTGCTGCTGTTCGCCGGTTCCTAGGCGGAGGCAAAATCAATTTGCTTTGCTGTCAGGCGTGCTGGAAGTGCACACGATCAAGGCGTTTCCTGGCCGTGCAGGTGCTGTCCATAAGGTGGACGTTCGTGTTATTCACATCTGCTGTGGCGTTCTTCAGCAGTCCAGTTGCAACCGCGCACGTAGATCGAAAGCATCATATACGTGCAGGCTATCATCCGTGAAGGAGAAAATCAAGTTCAGTATATTATCTTCGTTTCTTGCTCGACAATTTTTTCTGTGTCTTTTAATAGGCGACTCGACGTTTCTTGCAACGCCTAGTCCAAGGCAGAGTTCTGAAATCTTCTGTCCTTTTCTTGGTGCTCACCTATTCATGCACATCTTTGGTTATATCAGAAGGTTCATTGAGTATTTACACGCAAGTATACCAGGCTGCAGGTTTTTACTAGGATTATCCAATACCTAGTTTTCTGCAGATTATTTCTTCTAGTTATTTCTTCGGAAATCTTCGAAGAGTGTACAACTGTAGGTGGAGTTATGGAGCATGAAGTTGCAGGAGTTAACACTCTTGTTTGGACGGGTCAGATGTGACTCATTAAGCAGCTTTTGGAGTTGTAAAATCAAGACTCAAGTTTCGGTATACAGATGTTCGCATTTAGACAACTTCAAGGTGGCATGCGTATTCGTCAAGGTGGAGTTTGTTGGGTTTGTGTCGAATATGTGTACTGTTTGGTTACGTTACGACTTGAGTTGTTTTAGAGGGATATGATATGTTTAGTACCGTATTGGAAATTAACGGTAGAGAGACAATTCTAGGAGATATAAATATAACTCTAACCCTATTGTAACCACAAGACGATTTAAGACAGTTATTTCAGCTGTTGGGGCCCTCGATCTTTTCCAAAATGAACCTGCAATCCAATTAGTAGCCTAGAATAGAATCCACGTTTGGATATGTTTCGTATAAGACCCTCATATAAATTTTATTCTTACGCAAAGAAGAGAAAATTTGAAGATTGTCTCATTTTTTCATGAAACCCCTATCCTTTGGGACAAGGGTCAAGATCTTCCGAAATGAATTTTTTATTTGTCTCCCATTCACCCCCCTCTCTGGTCGTCATATCCGGTCCTTCAATTGCTATAAGAGCCGGTTAAGGATCAATCCACCTTACACGGTTCTTGATCCGCGAAGGCGACATGGAGCGAGGTGCTCGTAAACCTCCCTACTTCGATGGAACCAACTTTGCCTATTGGAAGGTGCACATGTCGGCTTACCTCCAAGGGCTTGACACAAAGTTTTGGGAGATTTGTGAGAATGAGAACTACGTGGTTCTTGAGGCTCGGATCACCGATGCCCAAGTTACGCAGCATGCATCTAATGCAAGAGCCCGTAGCATTCTCTTCTCTTGTCTGTCTCTTCCGGAGTTTGAGCGGGTTTCGAGTTACTAACCTACCTCTAAGTGATTGAGTAGGTATAGTACACTCATTGAAGATGATGACAAGTGGTGGAGCAAGCAAAGGTGGAGACCTAGAGCTCACACTTGTAGAAGAAAGAGAATGGAAAAACCCTAAGCTACTCAAGGCAAAGGTATTTGCTAGGGCTTTTATTTTGGTGATCAAGACACCAAGTGGGTATGATCGCATTTAGGTTAGACAACCGTACTATTAAAAGGGGAAATTCAAAAGTGATTGTGGTTTATCAAGTGCCACTAGGTGTTATCTATAGTGCATGTGCATTTAGGACCTAGTGACATATACCATGCTAAATGACAAGTGAAACATGCCAAGACAAGCTCATCAAAGTGGATACTAATTGCTTGGCAACTTAGAGCAAAGGTGGAGAATCAGAGAAGAGAAAAGGGCGTCGGACACTGAGAACTTTGATTCAGTGCGTCCGTCGGTCTCAGAGAAGCAGGAGGAATTTTCCCGAAGGCGTCGGATGCTGTCCGTCGGACGCTGTCCGTCGGACGCAGGTGGAGCGTCCGTCGGGCTTCCAGTGGGCTCTGCAAGCGAGTGAAGCGAAGACATGCGTCGGACGCTGGAGGTCCGAGCGTCGGACGCTAGCGACGGAGCGTCCGTCACCCGTGAAGCAGCCCAACGGCTAGTTCTGACAGTGCGTCGGACGCTGACGACGGAGCGTCCGTCGCCCCCGTGAAGAGCGTTCGTCGCCAACTTAACAGGGAAACGACTAGTGGACTTTGAGGGGGTCTATAAATTTGTGTTGGCCGGCTAGGGGATCTCTCTCTCGCACATTTGAACATCTTGAGACTCCTTTGAGCTGAGCAAACTCCCTCCCACTCATCTCCATGCTTGGTTAGTGAAAACCCAATAGAGATTGAGTGATCCAAGTGCATCTCGCATATAGCTTGCATCTAGTGGCACTTGGGAGGTGTTCTCGCTGTGGATTTCTTGTTGCTCTTGGTGATTGCCATCACCTAGACAGTTTGGAGCAGCGGTGGTAGATCGAGAAGCTTGGTGATTGTGCTTCGTCGACTACAAGTTGATTGTGAGGGGTTCTTGTGCCTTCCCCGCGGGAGATCGCAATTGACAACTCTAGTGGATTGCTCGTGGCGTTTCAATAGCCTCATCTTGTGTTGGTTGTGCGGCACCCGGTGACGGGTTTGGCGTGTGAGGCCAATTAGCGCGTGAACCTCCAAGTGAGTGTCTTGCCACAACGGGGACTAGCTAGTTGGCAAACTAGTGAACCTCGGAAGAAAATCAAGTGTCAACCTTGTTGTCTCTATTGTGATTGATTGGTATTCTCGGTGATCACTTGATTGGTTCATCCACTCCTCTCCACGGTGGTATAATTACCTTTCCTATCTTTGCATTACCTTATTCATTCTTGTCTTAGTATATTAGGTTGTGCCTAGAGGGCTAATAGAATTGAGTAGGAATTGTGTGATCTTAGAACTTATTAGGATAGAAATTGTGGTTAGGTGGCTTTGCATCCCCTAGTAGGCTAGTGCAAGTCTAGCTTCGCTTCTTAGTTATCTAACTTGTTGTTGAGTTTGTTTTTAGTTTTCAAATTAGGCTATTCACCCCCCCTCTAGCCATCACTTAGGACCTTTCAATAGTGTATATGAGTTGCTTGAATTGGATATATATGTGCACTAGTTTCTTGCTATAAGATGTTTGAATGGATTAAATGCTTAGTGATCAAGTTTGAGTTGATTTGAATGAATATGATCATAAGACTACTTTTAGTAATAGGATTGAATGGATATATGTCTTGTAAGAGTGTTCAAACAATTTGGATTCAAATTTGGTTCAATTTGAAGAAGTATAGCTCAATTTGTCAACTCTTGACAATCTTTTAAAATCTGAGCTAGTTGTGATCATAGCCATGTTTGAGAATTCAAATCTACTTGGATTGGCTTGAAATTTAGCGTGCATGCTCTACATTTGTGGTATTAGTTTCTGTTTAAATTTCATGGGTATTGGATAAGGGATACTTCGTTGTGGAGTGGATCTTGTCAACACATGTGCAGCAGTTTTCAGCATGTACCTAGGTGGAAAGATATGAAATCTGGTAGCAATCTAGTGGTCCAATGAAGCTCAAATTTTTATGGATGCTAGATGACTCAATGAAGCACATCTCCACCAAAATGTAAGGTCATTGGATATGTACTTTGTGAGATATGATATATTCTTTGAAGAGTACAAAATCTGCCAGAAAAGTGACAAATATTGGATTGATTTAGAGTCACTCAAATTGAAAGGTCCTCAAGTTAGAATCATGCTTATAAGTGATTGAAATACCTATGCTAGAATTGAGTACAAGGTTATTTGATTGTGGAGTGTATTTGACACATGTTTAGTGCTCAAGATGAAGATCAATTAAACAAAGTCAATTCAATTGAGTGTCAAGGGTGATTCTTGGAGAGAGGTCACTTCTCCCTTTTGTAGGGGCTTGCCGCCTTTTGTAGGTGAACCAAGGTTACTTGAAAGGCTAACATGGAAGTGGTGATCTAAGAATCATGTGGAGATGCTTAGTTGAAAGCTATCAAAAGAATTGATCAAAACAAAAGCAAGCAACACCCAAAAGAGAGAGATTTATGAATTTATCCTACAAGTATGTATCATGATATTCAAGTAGTATTATCTTCTACAAAGTCGTACTCTCTCATGCAAGCAAAGATCAAGAAAGAAGCAAGTCAACCGCAACAAGAAAATGCACTTGATCATTAGTGGGACTCAAAACTTATGGGTGAAGATTAACATTCCAAGTGATATTCATTGGTCTTCACCATGCTCTTAATAGGAATTCACATTGCTAATTGGAGATGAAAATTGACTATCCTCTACTCCAATATAGCAAAGGTGAAATTATTTGACATATGCATACATCCATTGCTTAGGACTGTTTAGTGCATATAGTCATACATAATGCTCTTTCATTGAAAATCAAATGAATTTTATGCTTATAGCCTACCACTATAACTTGATTGAGTTATTTGATCTAGTGGTAGTATATGAGTTTGTTCATGAGCTAGTAAATCCATGTACTTGATCTATTCATGGATTGTATAAGTGACAAGTACAACCTCTATAAGATAACTGCTTAATGCGTGTGAACAAGCTTAGAGAGGGTTTAAACCGGACTTGAAAACTTATGTTATATATGTTAGTACAAGTTCAACATAGAAGCTCATGAAGATGAATCTAGTTCAAGCACAAGACAACTATGCAAATGGATATCAAGATGTAATCTACAAATGGTATCTAGACTTATGCTAATCTTTCAAAGAGTATCAACTTTCATATTGGTACTTGCAAAAGATGTCTAGTTCTAGCATACTTGTGATGATCCACATTGAGTTAATTCAAATAATTCTACAAATGGTAATCTCACAAGTGATATCCTACAAGCTAACAAGTGATCCTCAACTTTAAGTGATCAAATCATAGTTCTCTTACTTGCAAAGCTCATTTGGATGACAATTGCTTTGACCAAAGGGGAGTTGCCCTACTCAATGGTATAATGGTCAATGATCTTACATGAAGAGTCATTCCAATACAAATGTGTTAGTGTCCATCAAAAAGTATCAACCATCTACCCTAGTGCAACCTTTGCATCAATATGAGCATACCTTTTATGGAAATTGATGACAAAGGAGGAGAGATTAGTGAACAAAGATATATTAGTGAATGGACATGCACTAAGATAAAGAGACATGGACATGGACAAGAGAACAAGACCAAGAGATCAAAGTCTTGGACTAAGAGATGCACACAAGTAGGGGGAGCAAGCTTATGAACTTGATTGATTGCATTTGATATGTGCATGTTCATGTGCTTGCTTACATATTGCATAAGTCTTATATTTATATGCATGCTTGTGTGGTGTATGCTAGTTATAGGATTTGAATGATGACTTGATAAACTAGCATGCATAGGTTGGTAAGCTAGATAGTTAATCTAATAAGTGGTATCTAGAAACCGTGCTTATAATGTTGATCTCACGGGGTTTCTAGTGTTTTTGTTGTATCTAGCTAACCATGGTGCTAAGGATGGACTTCCAAGTACAACTAGAATAAGTATCTTCAAAGGTTTATCATATATCCCTTAGCATCACTTAGTAGTGCTAGCACTCCCACAATGTCATATTCATGATTGTGTGCAAAGCTTAATTCAAACCTTTGTGAGAACATATGTAGGGGGAGTTATCACTACCAAGTCGGATCTTGTGGCATTTATCCAAATCATGGTATAGAGCTTAAATGATGTATAAATGGCATAATGTCCAAAATAATCTTAATTTTCATATCTTTGTAAAGTTGTCATCAATTACCAAAAAGGGGGAGATTGAAAGGTCCTTGTGTGATTTTGGTAATTGAGTGACAACTTAGGTGGACTAATAAGTGTTTAATGTGAGACACAGAGGTGATTTAGTCCTTAGGTACACAAGTGTGAGCAACCAATAAAGTCATGGTGGAGAGATGGCTTGTGCATATTGATGGTGCTCAACTTGGTGATGAAGGAGTTTATTGTACATGGTACATGACATGGAGTCATGTGATCAAGGTGGAGAAGATCAAGATGAGGCTTGGCTTGATGGACCAGTTACAAGTGTAAAGGGCAAGCGAGTGATGCTTGGCGCCGATGGACCAACGCAACGGTGAAGAGCAAGTGAGGTCAAGATCGATGAACCAACACGGTCACGTGATGATATGAAGTGGATCATATCATTTGTGATAGGTTGGTGCGTATGTTGCATCAACATTGGAGAAGAAGATGAAATGGAATGCACAAGGAAAAGGTATAACTTAGAGCATTTCATTTCACCGGTCCTAGAGGTTTAGAGAAGTGTTTGACCGGGTTGAGTTATAGGAAAAGTCGTACTATCAAGAGGGATGCATGGTAGACTAGCTTGATGAGGATAAGAGTGCTCAAGTTACTAATCCAGAGACGTTTGAGAGAAGCGGTGCAAATCGATTACTTAGAAGAGTGCTTCGGTGGCTTTCTGCTAAGCCACCGGTACTACTGGTCTCCCACTGGTAGTACCGGTGAAGACGGTGGTACCAGTCAGCTCCCGGAGAGGTTTTCTCGCACACGAGGGCACTTTGAAGATGTGCTGAAAAATGAACTACCGGTAGTACCGGTGAGCAACCGGTAGTACCGGTTGGCTAACTTTTTGCAACGGTTGGGAAGCTCCAACGGTCGGATTCCTTGGACCGGTAGTACCGGTAGTGCGTCGGGAGTTGCGGGAATAAATAGGCCGCCCTTCCCTTGGGACGGCGGTCACCCCCATTATTCCACTCCTACACCTGAGAAAAAGGGTCCCAAGTGCCTCTCTCTCCCTCTATGCTCCTAGGCTTCAATCCATGGTGGATTTGTGAGAGAGAAGTGAGATTTGAGAGTGGAGAGGATCGATCTACGACTTGAGCATTCGATTTCCTCTTCTTGCCGGTTTGCTTTGCATTTGTTGCTCTTGGATTTTTGGAATCCTAGCCGGCTAGGCGTTCTTCGTTCTTGCCCATGATTTGTTCATTTGTGAGGGCAATCGAAGTGTTTGTAATCCCCATCCGTTCTTAGTGAAAACCTTGGGCACTCTTTATGTGGGCCTTAAGGGAGAGGCAAGGAGGTGAAAGAGACTCCGACCTTCGCGGTCACCTCAACAACTAGGAGTAGGAACTCTAGTGTAGAATTGCCGAACCTCGGTATAAATCGTGAGTCTCGTGTGCTTGATGTTGTGGAGATAGCTTCGACTATCCTTTGCTATTGTGTTCTTCCTGTTCTTCCTCTCTCCCTCAAAGTTCATAGGTTGGGAAGGCTCGATCTACAAATTGGTGAGGAAGCAACCCAAACAAAGTTCAACATCATCACCCTCAACCTCAAGGAGTGTGGGGAAAAGCTCGGATCCGGATTCAAAGCTCATTACGTTGAGATCCTGGAGCTACAACAAGCCACCGGTAGTACCGGTCCTACTACCGGTAGTACAAATCAGTGGTTTGCACTCTCTATTCACTAGCTTATAATTATTGTTTCATACTTGTGCTAGTGTTTAGTGGTTGCTTTAGTAACTAGTTTAGCTTGTGTGGCTTGCCTAGTTACCTTCTAGCTTGTGTAGCTTAGAAGTAAGATCTTGAGTGACTAATTGACTTGAGTAGCCTTGTTAGTCACATTGCTTAGTTTGCGTAGCTAAGTAAGTTGAGCTCTCTAGTTGGCTTGTGTAGTCTTGCTAGAGAGCATTGCTAGTGAGCTTAGGTGCTTTGTGCTTTGCTTACTAGTATGTGTAGGAGCTCTCTTTGTGCTTAGAGTACTAGTTGCTTAGATTTGTGTGACCTTGCAACCTAGATTTGTTTAGGTGAGCTTTCTAGCTTGGCATCTTAGTGAGCCCAATTAGTATACTTTGCTAGGTGCTAAAGTTATACGTAGAGGGGTGTAGTCTTGGCTAGACCGATAGTTTTAATTCCGCATTTGTTTCGGTTAGTCGTTGCGCTTAAGTTTTTAGAAAAGACTATTCACCCCCTCCTCTAGTCCGTCATCTCGACCCTACACTTATTGTCTCTGTAAAACACACGTTAGTCAAGGTAATCTTACATTGTAGTTAATCACCGGAACTCTAGGGGCCTAGATGTTTTCACTCTTCCTCATCATCTTATTCATTTCGAATGAGGTTTTTGATGGGTTAGGGTTTATATTGCACCGACATGCTTAGAAGGGAAGGGGGTTTGTAAGTGATAGGTCGGACTAGCAGCGAGTGCTGGGAGGACGGGGACGCCGCCGCTCAAGTAGTAGGGAAAGACTGTTCGGTAAGATGATGACATAGACGTCAAGGTGATAACTCGGAAAAGAACATGGGCACCGTGAATAAGCGTAAAAAAGAGATGTCAATAGAGAAATGCACTCGCACTCGACGAAGAACATGAAGTATCGAATATGGAGAAGATATAGGGTTTGGATGAGAGACGTGAGCTATTAGAAAAATCAGATCAACCATGAAACAAATCGGAGGCTACTTGTTTTGGCCTTTATCACCCCCCCCCCCCCCCCCCCCCTCTCCTATTCTTCCTGCTGCTCTGCTACACTGGTAGTGGTAGCATGTAGCTGTGCTTTCTCTCTCTCTCTTCTTGCCTTCCTTCCTGTTGGAGAGAGAGAGAGAGCGCACACAGCTGCACTGGCACTGGAACAGCAAAGCAGACCCACCGTGCATACATACAGAGTACACGCACTCCTCCGCTCGAGCGCCAACTCGCCTCTGCTGTCCTTGTTCTCCAGCTGTGTACTTCCCTCTCTTGTATGCCTGCCTCTGCAGCGGCTCTGCCTGGCCGTGGTCGGCGAGGTTGCCTCTGCTCGCGTCGGCTGCCGTGACCCACCCACCCGACCCGACCTCCGGTGATGGCAGAGGCGGACCGTGACCGGATGCGCCTCCGCGCCGCCGCGCTCACGCTGCACGACGCCGACGGCGCCAGGGACAAGCCGGACCGGAAAGCCGACGTCTTCGCGGATCTCGGCTCGCCGGTCTCGCCGCTGCGCCTGCGCCCAGCAGCGACGCCCTCGTCCTCGTCCTCCTCGGCCGGCTCCGCCAAGTCGCCGGCGCCGGGCAATGCGGCCACGGGGAGGGGAGGAGGCCGGAGCAGCAGCCACTCGGGCGAGCTGGCGGCGCCGGAGAGCACCAACCCTCCGCGCATCCCGCCAAGCCACCGCCGCTCCGGATCTGGTCCACTCATTTTCTCCGGCGCCAGCAGCAGCAGCGCCGGCAGCGTCGGGGGAGGCGGCGGGAGCGGGAGCACGGCCAGCTCGCCGCTCACCAATGCGCTCCCCACCGGCAACATCTGCCCGTCCGGCCGCATCGTCGCGGGAGCGGCGGCGGCCGCCACGCAGCCGCCGCGCGCTCGCTCGGTCGTGCTCGGATCCGGCACCGGCCACTACGGCCACGGCAGCATCATGCGCGGCAGCAGCGGCGGCGCGACTCCCGCGAGGACCAGCGTTGACGCGGCCCCGCTGCTCCACCACAGCAGCAACAGCTCCTCGAGGTCCACGGTGAGCTGCCCTGCGCCGCCGCCGGCCACCAGCAGTGGTACTGGTCTGCAGGAAATCACTCGCGCGGGGAACGAGTGGTACAAGAAGGGCCGCTACGCCGAGGCGCTGCGGCACTACGACCGTGCCGTGGCGCTGTGCCCCGACAGCGCCGCGTGCCGCGGCAACCGCGCCGCCGCGCTCATCGGGCTCGCCCGCCTACCAGAAGCGTTCCGGGAGTGTGAGGAGGCCGTCCGCCTTGATCCCGCTAGCGGCCGTGCGCACGGCCGCCTCGCCGACTTATGCCTCCGGTGAGTGAGCTTTTCCTTCGCTTGCCTTGTCTGCACCGGAATGGAATGGAATTGCATCCACAGATCTCGCATCCTTGTCTCCGCTTTGCTTGCGTGCAAATCCAATATGCTGCTCCTTTTCTGTCAGTTTATCTGATTTGGTCCTGTATGTCAGTTCCATGCTTATCTGATTTGGGATCATTTTACAGTTATATATGGTGCTGATCATTACCGTTTCTTGTTTTGGAAGTAAAAGCCCTGATCCTGTGATTACATGAGAAAGTTTGCATCTTTATAGTTGGAAGTATGTTGCAGTGAGTTAATGTGGACTTAACACGATGTGCATCACACAGTGCAGCTGATAGGGACTGCTTACCTGCATTATCGATTGTGCTTTGACCACGACGGGGATAATTGCATATTCTTTGAATAGTGGTCCTCATTGTTTGGATGTTTACAAGTGCATAATCGAAAATGGAAGTTTTTCTCGATTGCGCAATGACCTGACCATATTGCAGGCTTGGGATGATTGATAAGGCAAGGACACACTTCACACTGGCTGGAAGTGTAAACCAGTCTGATCCTGCTGAGTGGCAGAAGCTGCATGAGGTGGAAATCCATCAAGGGAGATGCATGGATGCAAGGAAAATTGGAGATTGGAAGAGTGCACTCAGGGAAGCTGATGCAGCCATTGCCATTGGAGCGGACTCCTCTCAATTGGTAACCCTTCATTGTCATTTTGTTTGAAAATATGTTGCCTTTTCCTGGTAATCGAGTCATTCACAAGGGAACCGCACATTGCACTACAGCTTCTTGCCTTGAGGTCGGAAGCACTGCTTCGGTTGCACAAATTAGAGGAAGCTGATTCGACTATCACAAGCTTATTGAAATTGGATAATGCATCATTGCCTTCAATGCCAACCAAAGTCTCAGGCATGTCAGCTGATTCTTATGTCCATATTGTCCAAGCCCAGGTCAACATGGCATTTGGAAGGTACAAATACCGAGACTTGAGAATCGTGATCTCTTGCCTTCTTTCCTTGGTTCTAGTGACAAAATGATTGAAACCTTTTTCTGCAGGTTTGATTCAGCTGTTGCACTGGCTGAGAAGGCTAAGCTTATTGATCGTGTGAACTCAGAGATTGAAGTGCTCCTAAATAATGTGAGATTAGTCGTGATGGCTCGAGCCCAGGGGAATGACCTTTTTAAAGCAGGCAAGTTTGCTGAAGCATCTGTAGCCTATGGTGAAGGGCTGAGATATGAGCCCTCAAATCCAGTACTATACTGCAATCGGGCAGCTTGCTGGTCAAAGCTGGGTCAGTGGGCAAAAGCTGTTGAGGACTGCAATGAGGCCCTAAGAGTCCAACCTAACTACACAAAGGCTCTGTTAAGACGTGCAGCGTCCTATGCAAAGGTAAAGATTTTACATGCATCATTATGGCCATGATTATTCACTGGTTTTGTTATTGACACCTTCATTTAACATTTTATTAGCTTGAGCGTTGGGCTGATTGTGTGCGGGACTATGAGGTGCTTCGTAAGGATCTTCCTGGTGACACGGAGGTTGCAGAGTCCTTATTCCATGCCCAAGTCGCATTAAAGACAGCCCGTGGAGAAGAGGTGTCCAATATGAAGTTTGGAGGGGGACTTGAAGAAATTACGAGCTTAGAGCAACTCCAAGATGCTATCCATTCACCCGGTGAGTTTCTCCTCTACATGCTTATGCTGCTACATACCCTATGCCCTAGCCTGTTATAGTCATCTCACCTCCTATCGATTCTTGTTGTGCTAAGAAGTGGATAGCTAACCAGGCCTGCCCATTTTCTAATATATCAATGTTGTTTGATATGCATAATACATATTCAGTTCAGTAGATGGATTGAATGTTATTTATGTGGCATTTTTTCAGGTGTATCCATTCTTTACTTCATGGCTACAACAAACAAGCAATGTGCACAAATTAGTCCATCTGTGGACTCCCTTTGCTCCGAGTGCCCTGCAGTGAATTTCCTGAAGGTATTGCACCTAACGTATCTCGAATCAATTGCTGAAATTAACTGCATCTGATATGAGTTTCCAAATTTCTAATCAAACATCTGTATCCAACCCTTGCAGGTAAATGTTGACGAGAGTCCTCTTCTAGCAAGGGCAGAGAATGTTCGAGTAGTCCCAAGCTTCAAGATTTACAAGGATGGCACGAGAGTGAAGGAGATGATCTGCCCTAGCTTACAGGTCTTGCGCTATTCTGTGAGGCACTATGCTGTCTCCAGCTCTTGAGGTCTGGTACCCAGTTCATTGGTCCTGTTGGTATCACCTACCAACATTTCACCAACAAATTTGTCCCTATATAAAATCACAGCCCCCACAGCATTTCACCAGCTCGGTATAACCCCCCCTATTAGGCATGTTGAGCAATCTTTGCTATACAAAGAAGGAACCTCCTGTAGTATCGTGCATTTCCCCCTTCCATGTGGTCTTAGTCCTTGTGTCACTTAGGCTCCTCCCATTGCGACTATTTCTAGCCACCATTTAACCCAGCTTAAGCAATTCTTACATCTCATGCATCGCCTAAATGACAAGACCACTCCCGAAGAATGGCTCCTTGTGGTGTGGTGTTCCTTGAATGCATGCTGTTGTTAGAGAGGAGACTGGCTGGTTTTCTTGTTACATGTACATATATCCCATATAGAAATACATCAAACCCATTGATAGATTGGTTCACTGTGGAGAAAAGGCGGTACCAGATTCGGATTCGGAGGCGGCAGATGAAGAGTACAGATCTAGTTGCCATTGTAGAGAGGGAGAGGATAGATGAATCGTGTTATTGGTATGGCATGTAGAGAGACAAAAGAGGGAGGTGGCTGGTGTGGTTCATGTCATTTGCATATAGTACATATGCCTTTCTGGTGGGCTGTGGCGCTGATACATATATAGTTCATGCTGACATTTGTTTCTATGAATAAAAGATACCTCCTTTCTTTCCCGTTTTTGCCGCCTCAGATCTTCTCGTGGAGATGTTGATCCTTGTTGGTTTTCCATACTTGCAAAAGCTTCCATTCCGGATCATACAGCACAGCAGCAGGTGTCATCAGCTTCACGCCTCTCTACATGTTCATCCCACAATCAGGCTTCTGCTGCTACCACCTGTACTGCAAGCCTGTAGCTCGGCATGATGCATGTCTGCATGTGGCATCAGAGGCCGGTCATGTGTTGATGATGTGGGGGATGGATGAAGAAGAACCGAGGAGTGAGCTGGCCCCCCTGTCCTGTGCCGTGTGTGCTGCGTTTGCTTGTCTGCCTGTGATTCGTCCAACACTGCCTGGCTGGCTGCCATCAGGTAAGCTAGCTAGGAACAGTAGGCACTTGCCACTGTTCCCAGTGAGGTTTGCAGTGGCAGGAGGACAGGGCTTTTGAGCTTGTGATTGTTGGCCATCTATGGATGGCACAACTGCGAGGGGGCAATGATTTGGGTCCCCAGTCCGTCCGTCCATCTGATTCTGATCTGAGCCCTTTCTCTCCTGAAAGCAGCTTCTTTTTGCCTGAATGTGAAAGGCAAGTTGGTTGGTTGGTTGGTTGGTGCCGTTGATTGCTTGGGGTTGGGTTGGGCAGCAGCAGCAGCACTCGATATACATGTATGTCTGTGCAATCATAGCCCAATACAGACAGAGCCCTGGGCGGGCAATTCGCCGCTGCTGATGCGTCCATGTTCACGAGACAGGGTTGGTACCCACGCCAAGTATTTTAAAGTTCCAGTCCCAAATGGAATGGCCAAATCCAAGTGGAGCAGTACTGGCTATAGCACTAGTATATTCACAGCTCCAGCGATGGAAGTTGCACTGGATCTGCAGCTAGTACTCCTACTCCAGATTAGATGCTCTGCACGCATGGCAAGGCAAGGCTGGCCAGGTTCCATCTGTCTCTCGTCTCCTTCCTCGATCCTTTGAAAACTTGCTGCCGACACGACAGAAACACAAGGCCGGATTGCAGCAGCAACAAAGAAAAAATAAATCAGTCCAGCTGTCCAGTGATAAAACAAACAAACAGCTGGGCAGTAGTGGAGGGAGAGTACTCCTAGGCAATGTGTGCAAGTGAAGTAACCTTGCTTAGTACATGTACTTATGCTTGCTCAGGTTTGTGCACAGCTAGTAGAGATGATGTCCATCCAGCCGTTGCCTCCCGTTGCGCTTGCTCAGTGTGCTCACGGGCCGACAACTCAGCGTGTGTGCGCGTGGCAGCTCGCAAGGGACGCCAGCCAGGCCAGCCGCCCGTTGGCAATGGCATGGACTGCCGCCTCCGCTAGGCCATGCATGTCCAAGTGCAGCTTCCCATTATTGGATCGTTGGGTGGCCGTTGCCGACCGGACCAGTGTCAGGTTTACAGAGCATTCACACAGCTGACAGCCCACAGGCCACAGCTTCAGCAATGTCAGTTGTTGTTGAAGTTGAGGCTACTATGCCCTATGGAAACAAGTTTCGTACATGGCAGCTCGCTGACTGGAACTTGGTACAGCATAGTACTTCCTGGCAACCAGCTCTCGTAATGTTGTTTTCATTTCCTTTTGGGGATACTCTACAGTTAACCTACAAGCACTAACAGAAGGCAGCCCTACAAAATCCCCTTTCTACAAGAGGGGTGGCGAGTGGCGACTGCCTGCCCTTCAATCTGAACGCTCAAACATCTAATGGCCCCCCAAGTTTACTAGCAGTAGAACTGATGGTAGTTCTGTGTTCTAACTGAGCGCAGGTACCGCCGCCTATACTGCTAGAACAGAATTTTATCCTGATAGATGTCCAGTGCGTCCATGATTTTCTGTAGGAGCAGCTTTCGGTGCAGCCGATACCTGCGTGTAGAATGAAATAAGATAATCTTAAGAACCTTATTTATTGTTGAAAACCTGTATGCTTCATGATCCATATGCAGGCCCAGAGTAAAAAAGAAATTATTATCAATCACTAGCAATAGTTCACCTACTTGACTGCGATTTCTCGGGTTTTGCTGATATGCACATCGGAATCTGGAACATAAGCCAAGATCTGTTTCAGTTCAGGGTGCTCTCACGAAACACAGTCCTATGGAAAACCATGAAATACAGCACTTTACCTAGGATCTGCTGGTCTTGTTCGATAGTAGTTGAGAATGAATCCAACATTTGGCTGCACTCCTCTTGCAGCGCCTGGGCGGATTTTCTCTCCACGCTAGGTATTGCAGGAACGTCACCGTCTGACCATGTTGGCAATGCTCTGGCTGCTGCTACAACTGCTCCATCCACAAAGTCGGTTTCTACTGAGGGCAATGCAGCTGAAAGCAAATACAAATAGGATAGTCAAAATCAATGTTATGGACTAAACAGACACATTCGACCAGTAAGGAAGTATTGTGCCGTGGTTCATACTATTGTGGTATAGCTCATCATGCAAGCCAGCAATATTGAAGACCGATAAGAAGGAATCCATGTGGATCGTTGCAGGGCTCGAGAAATTTATGAGCTCCCAAGGATTCTGCAGAATTGGTTCCGCATACACAAGCAGCATAAGATGTCAGTCTAAAAATGGTAGTATGCCACATGTTGTACATAATGGCGTTGTAATTTTTCAACAGGCACTGCATTATGGTGTGTGTGGTACACCAAAAGTTGTGCAAAAAGGCGTCGTAATTTTTTCAACAGACACTGCGTTGTGGTGCCTATAAGAAGCAGCACAACTTCGAAACTAGACTAGTTTTCTAGAAAATCTTCATTTCACAGATACAATTCTAACTGACAGTTTTCCGATATCCAAGAAATCACAAGAGTAAAAAAACTTTCTCTAAATCCTTATTCATAAAAGTAAACATTAATAAGATACAAGTGCATGGCCATACCGTTGGTGATGAGAAGCCATATCTTTCCATAAATTTGCCGTTCATGCCACTCATGTAATCTATTTTCATCTGTACATGAGTGCATGGACCAGATAGTGACATTAAGAAACTGGCTTAAAAAAATTGGAAGAATAGACTTTGTGAGGATATCATATTTTAGCTGAAACTGGTAGAACAAGGTTGTGCAGTGATATTTCTATTGAATATGTGGGATGAGAAACTCCCCACATGGATGAGACTGAAGAAATGGAATGGTCTAATTATAATTATCTTGTGCATAATAATAGAAACAAAGGTTGCTAATGGATCTACTAGCATTCACGCACAATTTTAATGACTGCCCTTTTCAGAGCCATTTTACTATCCATTATTTTTTTAACAGGGATAGGCTTTATGTTAACAAAATGTGAGGCCTGCAACCAAGGTGCATGTGCAGCGTTTATTATGTTGACAAATCCATGTGATTAAACAGAGCATTTAACTTCACTGGCAACACAAACCAAGTAATCCTTTCCTCAGAAAAAAGTTAAGATGACTAGATGAGCGTACATCCTAGACAATACCTCATCTCCTTTCTTGATAGCATGTCCAGCCTTAATCATAACTTCAAGCATACGATCTTTAAAACGCCAATGCAGGAAGCAATTAGCATTGGGCGAGTGGTTCAACATATCTGGGGAGAAAAGAAAATTCATGATTTAGATGAAGTACTCCTAATCAGATAATTGGTAACGCACTAACAGCCAGACAAAATTTTGAAGGCGGATAACTATAATGCGTGACTTGGAGAAATGTCTGGTGTTAAATATGACAACAGATGTATTTATGGTTTTATCTCAACAGTTCTACGATGTACAAGCATCGTTGCTGTTATACATATCATCTAGGATTAGTTTAAACTTACATCTCAAACTAAGTCAAATGGAAGAATGTTGTATCTGTGTAACAGTAACTGAACAAGCAGACCAGCATACAAAACTACAAAACAAAGTAGAGTAGACGCCCAATTGAAGTACATAATTAACCATATTTATGTGATTATTGCACTGGGGGGGTGGGGGGGGGGGGCAGAAATTGCGAAAAACAAACAAAGAAAAGAAATACCGGCATAAGGAGCTAGCACATTCGCATCTTGGATGAAGGCTCCCATTCTCAACTTCAAGTTGACAGAACGAGATTGCACGATACTCAGTGCCCAGAGAAATCTCTCATGGTCATGGGCAAGGCGTTTCAGCTTTAGAGGAATTGGTTTATCCTGGATATATTACCCATCAAGTTAGTGTTAGAGGAGCTCAAGGAAGGTAAGCTAGTATAATAGTAAAGAAGTATACCCAATGCTTTTGCCAAAAGTCAATTGCTCGCTGCTGGTGTTGTAACATTTGTGAGGCAAGATCTTCATCTTCTAGTTCCATTAAATCTTCCTAGAAAGCCAGGCATATGAATTCATTCAAACTGCAGAATCAGGTATAAGAAGCTTCCTCAAGAAAAAAAGGCAAAGCAGAAGTATACTTTTCATTAGCATTTGGATACCTTTGGTGCTAGCAGCAAACTAGTGCATTCATCAACACTTGGCAAAAAATCAGAATATAACTGCCAAAAGTTGTCTTCTATATCAAATGCATATAGAAGAAGACATGCTAATCTTAGATCCCAATCTGTCTGCAAGAGTAATAAAAATTACATCAGCTTGCAGGATAAACCACTTATTGACACTTTAACACTCGCTGAAGAAAGAAAAGAGGATTGGGTTTTTGAAAGTTGTATCACTCTCTAATTTAACTGTGAGCTTATGGGTCTATAACTTCAACCATATGGATGGAATGTGCAGACAAATTGATCTGGAGTGTCAATTACACAGATCCTAGTTGTATTGAAACTAAAATATTGTATGAACATTGAATGCCAAATTGCACCCATGCAACTACAACACCATTCAATTATATGGCTGTTACAGAATGAATCCCAAAATAAATATACGAGAACCAACAACTGATTAACAAAATGATTAGCATGACAAAGCTATTAACTAATTCGAAAAACATCCAACAGAAACTAGTGATGGAATTTTAAGAGTTCAGTTTTCTCTTTGCGACAAAAGATTTGATCCACCTACCTCCGGATCTGTTGACTCAATAATGTCAAATATAGGATGGCCTACTGGAATAATGTCAGGGAAGAACATCCAAGGTTTCTTTTGAGTTATAGTCAACATCAGCTCCAACGGAATCTCCATAATCACCTGGAAAAGGAAGCAAAATCAGCGCATCTTTCAATAATGTTGCTCATCATTGTGTACAAAAACAAACAAGCCTGTTATTCAAACAGTTTCAGCATGCCAAGAATACCATGTAATTCATTTGAACAGGATCATCATACTATAGGTCTATAGCACACATCAAGATGAAGAATTTAACACGTGGACCTGGCATTTCGGGAGCTTAATGCGAGCAAACATGTACTAACTGTATAAGCCATATATTCTTTTTTGTTGATGGAAGGAGTGAACATAATGCTCCAGATTGCTTCAAATCTCCTAGCCAAGCCAAAGCTGTAAACCCAGTGGATGAAACAACTGCGAGATGCCCATCATGAAGATGCCAGACCAGGGACCTGCCAAGTAATCCTGATGGCAGTTCTACAAGTGTGAAGCTGTAGTTTGTCTGATGTATCTAGGCAAGTTTTTCCGTGCTGCAGGTTGTTAACGTTGAACTGTCTGTAGTGTCTTTCCCTTGCTTTCCTCGTGGTTGGCCTTGGCCTTGGGCTAGGTGGTCTGGTATAGTTTTGACTTAGAAAGGTCAGCTGGCTGGGCCTGACGGCCACTTCTATTTCTGAACATTTCTCAAACTGCTGTATTTCTGTTATCTGATTAATGGAAATGGGGAATGCCTCTGTTCGAGAGAAAAAAAAACCACTAACTAGTGTGGTGAAGGACGTCTCCAGTTGAATTGAACTGGAGATTTGAGCCTCAGACTGATATGGTAAGCCCTAGCTAGTGATTGGAGAATTGCTGAATCAAGTGTCTCACTCTAGCTCTGCGGAGTGGCTCCACGTCCCGGGAAGCGTAGACGCCCATCCCGTCGGGGCCTTCGAGGAACTCGATCCCGTAGGCGCGCATCATCCGCGCGTATCCTATCCGGTAGAAGTCAGGGTCCGCGGGCTCCATCTGCACACAATGCGACGACGTACACGCAGATCATCGTCGTCAGTTGGGCGATTATTCAAAATTCGGCGGCGAGAGAGACCGCCTCCGTTTAGCGAGTGGCGAGAGGGAGGGAGAGAGAGGAACCTCGGGCGGGAAGGGTTCGTCCTCCTGCGGAGGTTCGATCAACCTGAGCGGAGGCGTGTCGTCCCGCTCCTCCGCCACCGGCACCGGGGGAGGCGCTGGCGGCGGCGGCGGCGCATGCAGGCGCGGGCGGCCCGCGCGGAGGGGCCACGGGAGTCGCCGGCCGACGTTCCGGCGGGGCGTGACGCGCAGGGATGCGGGAGGGAAAAGGGAGGGGAAGAGGAGTGCGCTGGCGGTGGCGGTGGGCGTCGCCATGGCACTGAAGGACGACGGGGAGGGAGGCGCAGCGTGAAAAGTGAACTCACACTCACTGAGAAGACGTTATCTGTTGGCGTTGGGCCGCGCGTCGTGCACTCGTGCTGGAGGCAGCGTGAGTACGCCTTCCCGATTTGAAGACGTAAATCCTTCTGCTTCCGCTGGTGCTGAGTACCATCTTTTCTTAATTAGTTTTGTTATATATTTGCTTCCCCCTTTGTTAGAGGTGGCACTTATGTCCTGAACCATTAATTTATTATTAATTAAAAAGAAAAAACACAGCTAATTGGAGATCAAGCGGAAAGAAAGAAAAACGAAGAAAATGTAGAAAGAGCCAAGAGGTGAACGAGAACGATAACATATTAACATAGAGTCACGATTCGTGCTTTCGTCTACCTATCGAGGAGAGAAAGTATCCATTGCGCCAAAACTGAGGTGCAATATGATCCGCATGAAAGACGATGCAACACAATGCCAAACAAGAGACAAGATGCTACGAGTGTCAACTGACGTGACAGACCAGTTTAATAAAAAAAAACATTCTGTAATTTATAACAACAATTGGTGAATCAAGTCAGCCAAGAGGAAAAAAAAAATACCGCTCATGCAAATGAGTCCGGAGTGTCCGTATTAAAATGTCAAGGAGAATATTTTTCATCAATGGACGAATGGTTCGCATCGTCATGATTCATGTTGCCATTGATCCGTTTACATATTTCAAGTCAAACACGTTTTTGTCCACTACTTTCGTTTAATTTCTCAGAATACGTTTTCCGAGCAGCTAGAAATTTATCTTCAGATTTCTAAGGTATCAACAAGGTTTCTCTTATCTTATAAAGAAGATGTTTCTGCATAGATAGAAAGGGCAAAAAAAAAGCAGGCAGAGATTGACAGGTTGACCCCACACATGACACAGTACCTTGTGCACTTGGGCCGTATCTCGACAGTCCTCACATATGGCCCATCCATAAATCCCGGCCCACAATTCAGCCCTAGAAGCCTCCAGCAGGCGCCGCGGAGCCCGTAGACGGCCCCGGCCACGCCGCCCTGACTCTCCCAACCAAACGCAACACTCTTCTGTCACTTACACCTGGACCCCACGGTTCACAGTCCTACACGTCAGTCCCGAGTTACCCACACCCCACCCGTCGCCCAAGTCCCAGGTGCTCACACCTCGAGCCACGTACGCACATATAAAAAAAGGCACCAAATAAATTGATATGGTTACAGTAGATTAGATCAAACAAAATGATTATAATAGTTATTATATTTTTATTTATATTAGTACCCTATACTAAATGGAGCACTATATTTTATTTTTATAATTATAATTATAATAAGAAAAGAAAAGAAAATAAGAGAAGGGTGGAGAGTGTTGGGCGCTTCTGTCTTCTCCTCTCGCCTCGGAGCGCCAGCGGCTTCATCCGATCTCCTCTCTCTCACCTCACCTCAGGCCGCGCACACCGATCACTCCCTCCTCCTCCTCTTCCTCCTCCAGCTCACACCCACCGCCCCACCCCTCCCACTCAAATCCAGGGCCATCGCAGATCCACCGCCTCCCCGATCCGGTCGCCACCGCACCCGCCCGATCGGATCCCGCAGGTGAGCCCCCCTCCCCTCATTGGCCCCGGCTCGCCGTGCTCGCTCGCATCTGATGCTGCTGGTGCTGCTGGTGCTGCTAGGGTTTGTGCCAGCCGCGAGTTAGATGGTTTGCGATGGTGCTGTGAAGGACCAGGACCAGAACCACGACCAGGAGACCGCGGCGGCGAGCACTGCTTCGGCGGCATCGGTGGTGGCGGCGTCGGAGTCGTCTCCCGCGCCGGTGGTGGTGGTTGTCAGCGCGAGGCCCTCAGCGAGGCCGTCGCCGCACGACAAGCGCCTCGGTGTGCGACACCCCTTGAAACACCGTCGGTTCCGTGCCGGGGGGAAGATGATGGTGGAGCCTGGAGGGGTGCCGCCCGCTCACGCCGTGCCGGAAGGCGAGGAGGAGGGAGAGGAGGAGGAGGAGGAGGAGGAGGAGGAGGGAGCCAGCGAGGTGGAAGAGGAGTCAGTGGAGGCAGAGGCGGAGCAGGCCTCGTCCGTGGGGATGGGGATGCAGGGCGCTGAAGTGGAGGTGTCGTCCGTGCCGGTGGTAGCACGGGTGCAGGATATGGAGGTGGAGGGAGGCGAAATGGATGTGTCACCTGAGCCCGCAGTCGCTGTGGAGGGCAACGAGCTGGAGGACGACGACGACGAGGTCTCGTCCGTCGCGGTGGCACGAGGGGAGAGGAAGCAGGAGACCGCCGCTCCTCCTGCTTTTGCAGTGCTAGCTGTGGAGGCGCCCCGGGAGATGAATCAGGATGGGGAGAGGGCGGAGAAGGAGAAGAGGGACAAGGAGAGGGAAAGGCAGAAGGAGCGGGAGAGGGTGGATGAGGTTGGTTACATGAGCGGAGGATGGAAGAGGTAACGCTCGCTGCCCAATGCCCTTCTTTGCAGCTTACGTCTTGGATGATCGGTCGGTTCTATTGGCGGTCTCTTTGGCTCATTTAATTAAGATCTGCCATGTAGCTCTTATGCGAACAAGATCGAATATAGTATATAATACACTAAATGAAATAGATATTTGCGCTTTTAGCGTTTCAGATAGTAGTCGAATGCGTATTCTCCACGTAGCTTCCTGAGAACCATCTTATCCAGAACTGTATTTAGCATGGTAGCTTGGTAGTTATCCTTGTTGAATTTCAGTTTCTACTAGCTGGTGTGCTAACAAATTCCTCATATTTTGGACTTGACAAATGTAAATTAATCAAGACATAATGTGGGTGAACATCTTACGTTACATACATGACAACAAAATACAAATTAGAAACTAGTTCTTAGTAAGTACTATTATTTAGAAAGGACAATCCTCATATTCTGTATTATTCATGACAAATGCCTGTCTAAATCCTAACCCTACTATTGTTTCGAATATGAATTTCTCAACTAGTATGTAAGAAATAAATGTCAGTTCTTAGTATCGAGTTGCTCATATAATTGTCTGTTATGTCAACAAGATACACTAGTATGTATAGTTTCCTTGTCTGTTCGAGGAGCTATTTGTTAATAACTACTTGCTAGTTTTTTAACCCTATATCAGAACCTATAAGTGATTTCACGATAGATACGTGTGATTTTTTTTTGTCAATAATGACAATAAGTCTTGTTCGTGTTTTGACTGATTTGCAGTGTTGATGGAACGCTGAATTGTGGATATTCAAGTTTTAGAGGAAAAAGGGCAAGCATGGAAGATTTCTATGATATAAAATCATCTAAAGTTGATGATAAACAGATAAATCTCTTCGGAATTTTTGATGGTTAGAGATTTGTTCTTTTAGACTTCGTGTTGTCTCTTAGTGCATCTGTCTAAATCATTTATATTCTTGGAGGTCATGGCGGTTCACGTGCTGCTGAGTATTTGAAGGAGCACTTGTTTGAGAACCTCATGAAACATCCGGAGTTCATGACAAATACAAAATTAGCAATAAGTATGGTATTGCACATAGCATTTCCAGTTATCCATTTACCATTAAGTTACCCAGCCGTCACCTGATTAATGGCAACCTGCAGGTGAAACATATAGAAAGACCGATTCAGAGTTTTTGGATGCGGAAAGGAATACTCATAGAGATGATGGGTCAACGGCATCAACAGCAGTGATGGTTGGTGACCATCTTTATGTGGCAAATGTTGGAGACTCAAGAACTGTTATATCAAAGGCAGGCAAAGGTGCTTTTATTTGGAAAGTTCCTGCTAGTTAGATGAAAATGGGTTCATTGAGTATTTGTGATTGCTGTATGTTTCCAGTTTGTCAGCATGTAGAGTCTTCTATATCAGAAATTTAAGAGATGAATCATTGCATATTTAGTACCATTGGTGACTACGGACTATGTTCATACTGATTTTCTAGTTTGTCAGCATGTAGAGTCTTCTATATCAGAAATTTAAGAGATGAATTATTGCATATTTAGTACCATTAGTGACTATGGACTATGTTTATGCTGATTGATACTACATTATGATTTACTGTATATGTTTTCTAAGCTGGTCGTTGTGTAAAAAGTTGAAAACTTTGTGAGAAACATGTTGCTCAGTATGTCACATTTAATAAAACATTACAAATGAAATCAAAATTGCATGCCTTAAGTGAATCACTTGCTGGGCATGTATTGAGTTATTTCAGACAGCATAATATGGATATACTGAAAATGATGCGAGTAATTCTTAACGGTATTATAGGTACCATTATTTCTCTTCATGTATCCTTGGGATATCTGTATTGCTGTGGCAGGTCTTGTCTATAATCCTGATGTAGTTGTCTGTTGAACTGTTTGTAAAACATCTTGTTGCCTCCTTTTTGCAGCTATTGCGCTCTCTGAAGATCACAAACCGAACAGAAGTGATGAGAAAAAACGAATTGAGACTGCTGGTGGGATAGTTATGTGGGCTGGTAAGGTCTACACTAACCACACCAAGTTCATGATTCAACAAAATGTTGCTTGCCATGATCTTGTATTCTTGTTGCTCATAGTGACAAGTTGACTTGTACAGGAACTTGGAGGGTAGGTGGTGTACTTGCCATGTCTCGGGCATTTGGCAACCGTCTCTTAAAACAATTTGTTATTGCAGACCCTGAGATTCAGGTAACTTGATCTGCACCTTATTTTAATCCTGATGTTTCATGTCTTATATGTAATTTGTGGCATTGTAGGCTTGATCTGTTCATGTTTTTTTGGTCAGGAACAACAAATAAATGATGAGTTGGAGTTTCTAATTATAGCTAGTGATGGGCTGTGGGATGTGGTTCCGAATGAGGTTAGTTTATGATATACATCTCTGGCCTATTTAGAGGTTTGGATATCACTTCTTTTGTGCTTTCTTGATGAGCATTTGTGTAGTGGAGTAATTCTAACTTTTGTTGGGCCTTTAGAGCTTAGATGGGATCTATGGCCTGAAATATAAAATAATAGATTATTGTAATTGTGTTTGAAGTCCTGATAAGCAAGGGTTTCATTGTCTCTCCATGAACACCTTACACACTCCTTTTGTCCTCTCTTACTCGCTGCATTTTAAGCATTTACAGCAACCAATTTATATGTTCTACTACCTCCATTTTGCATAATATGACCTGTCTTGTTTGTGCAGGATGCGGTTTCACTTGTGAAGATGGAGGAGGAACCCGAGGCAGCAGCCCGGAAGCTGACAGAGACTGCGTTCTCCCGCGGGAGCGGCGATAACATCACGTGCATCGTGGTGAAGTTCCAGCATGACAATCCGGGCACCAGCTGCGGCGGCGGCGGCGATTCCCCTTCCCCTTCCTCGCCTCCAGGGGACAAGAGTTGATTCCATTTGTTGTTGGTTATACGTGTTGTCGGGGGGTCCTCTTACCTTGAGCCGGATTTTGCTGGCCCCATCCATGGTGGCCCCCCGCGGCTGGTACTTAAGAAAAGGAGTTGATGTTCGTTGCCTGTCTGTCTATATATGCCCCTAATTTTGGTTCTCCGGTCAGTAGGGTAACCGGTGAGACAGTGCTGCCCATTTGCATGGTCATCATCCTATACGGAATTGTTGTAGACTTGTGTAGTTGCTGTTGTGTCAATGGGAGTTAATTCAGTGAGGTCCATTTTGAGATGTCCCCGGACCGATCTTCTATCCGATCTAGACGATGGCTACCGGGGCTGGGCTGAAGAGGAGACAGAGCCGTCATCATGTTGCTGTGCAGAGCAAGATCCGTAGGATGTGCAGTGCAGCATACGTACGTACATGGCGTCCCATGGAGATGCTAAATGGTCAGCCAAGGACGAACGTTCAGTAAGAACGTTGTGGTGGTCACTGCCCAAAAGTCTCTCAGAGGCAGAGGCATGTGCAGCAAGTCAGCAACAGGAGCACATGGTTCGTTCATTAAACTACTGATGACTTTCGTGTCTTAGGGATCGACGGGCACCCACAGCACAGGTATGAGTACTGAATATGGGCATCCGTGCAGCGTGCGCCTAAGTAAGCCTTTAGCAGGGTGGGCCTGATGCTCATCAGTCTCACCAGGCCAGTCTCTTTGGAATTGACTGCAGATGAACTATCTCAGTTACCAAAACATTCTTCTAGGTGCTAGCTTGGCGAGATCAAAACATTCTTCCGCTCTACTTTCTCTCAAAAAAAAAAAAACATTCCGCTCTGTTCTAGGATCCTTGAGAACTTGTGGCAGCATGCTGAAAATGTTAGTTATATAGTTTATCAATTCTCTAAATTATAAGTCGTTGATTTTTCTAAATACAAAAAACTACTGTATATATCTATACATAGCGTAATAGATGCTTAACTCACAATTCTAAATAGAGTAGATACCAAAGATTACATGGTATATATCTAGTAGGTTTAAAATTCGAGACCATTAATGGTAGGGCTGGTTGTTTTCGTTTGCACAACGGCGCGAGTAGCAGCAGCAGCATATGCAGGCATGCGATGCAATGCAAGATCGCCTTGCTTAGCAGAGGAGCAACCCATCTGAGAGGGCCCGTACATGTACTTGCAGCACCACGGCAGATTCGGTTTCAGTAATGGCGTTTGAATCGTGATGAAATGAAAGCAGTGGCCGTTGGAGCACGATGCTTGGTTTGGCTTCCTCCTGTACGTTTGTATACTCCTACTACCATTGTACTGTACTCTAGGTGGGTACCGCGCGCCTGTATTTATTTGTACCATCACTGCACGTCTGCACTTGCACAGACACAAGGCCCGGTAGTACTGAAAACTGTACAAGACGTGAATGCTAAAAAAAAACGTATACTCCATCCGATCAAAGATAATGTTTTATATAAATTTAGTCATCATGAAACTAAAAAAAAGTTTAACTCTTTGAAAAGCTAGAGGTAAAGTTATTTTGGTCCTTTTTTTCCTTACGTTTTTCCTATAGAAATGAATTAATTTCTGTAATACTATTTGTATGCACTGAAAGTATTGTGTTTCAAAAGAAGGAGCCGACTCCTACTGCTGACACTACAGAAGCAGCCATGGGGCCGAGGCCAGCTCACACACACTGCCGACGCTGGAGTGACCACTGTGCCAGTGACACTGCCAGCCTCAACCTCAAGCACAACACAAGAGACCACCCAGACCAAAAATCCATGGCGGTATGAGCTTTTGCAGATGCAGTCAAAACAACAACCGCATTTACATCCACGCAGAAGCTTTTGCGCAGCAACTTTTGCGCCTTGTACTCTCCTGCTCGTCGCCTCCTTCCTTCCTCCCCGCTTAATTCACCGTCACCGTCACTGCAACAAGCCAGGGATGCCGCCGCCGGCGTTGCGCCTGCGCCTGCTCGTCGCGGCAGCGCTCCTGCTGCTTTTGTCGTCGTCGGCGGGGGCGGCGCAGCAGGAGACGTGCTGGTCAGGGCCGTTGCCGCGTCGCGGGTCGTGGATGTCCGTGGCCAGCTTCGACGGGCGCGGGGACGGGCAGGCGCTGAACACGGGCGCGTTCGCGCGCGCCGTGTCGCGCATCGAGCGCCGCCGCGGCGCGCGGGGCGGCACGCTTCTGTACGTGCCGCCCGGGGTGTGGCTCACGGCGCCCTTCAACCTCACCTCCCACATGACGCTCTTCCTCGCCCGTGGCGCCGTCATCCGTGCCACCCAGGTCTTCTTCTTCCTTGCCTTGCATTGCATTGGTCGCCGCCATGCCTTGCCGTGCCACCATGGAGCTAAGAAGTTCTTGGTGGGAGCAGGACACGTCGAGCTGGCCGCTCATCGACCCGCTGCCGTCGTACGGGAGAGGGCGCGAGCTGCCTGGCGGGAGGTACATGAGCTTGATCCATGGCCATGGTCTCCAAGACGTCTTCATCACAGGCAAGGTTCCCTCTTGCATTGCATACATTACACTGCCAGTGAGTCAGCTACTCCTCCTCCATTACTTGCTGAAAAAAAAAGCTCGGCATTATATGATTTCTTGGGGGCAGGTGAGAACGGCACCATTGATGGGCAAGGCAGCGTGTGGTGGGACATGTGGAAGAACCGGACGCTGCCCTTCACGAGACCACACCTGCTGGAGCTCATGTACTCCACCGACGTCGTCGTCTCCAACCTCGTCTTCCAGGACTCGCCCTTCTGGAACATCCACCCGGTTTACTGCAGGTGAGCAGGATCATCGCCTGTCTTGTGTTGTGTCGTTACAACAGAACATTGATGTTGATCCCAATGTCAGTCAGACAGTTAAAAGGGTCACACACAACAAACCACAGCCCTTACTATACAATATACAGTATAAATGAGCATTGCTTCATGTGTGTGTGTGTGTATGCAGCAATGTAGTAATAGCAAACGTGACTGTGTTGGCACCACATGACTCCCCAAACACAGATGGAATCGATCTAGGTACGAAATGCACGCTTCACTTCCTTCCTAAACAAATCCGAGCAAAATTTCCCTATTCCTGACAACAATTGATGAAGTTACATTACCTCTGCATCGTTATGCACCTGCAGATTCAAGCAGCAATGTCTGCATCGAGGACTCCTACATTTCCACGGGCGATGATCTGATCTCCATCAAGAGTGGCTGGGACGAGTACGGCATTGCATTTGGGCGTCCAAGCTCTGGGATCACAATCCGGAGGATAACCGGGTCGGGGCCATTCGCTGGTTTCGCGGTTGGAAGCGAGACCTCTGGTGGCGTGGAGAACGTCCTCGTCGAGCACCTGAATTTCTTCGGCATGGGTGTTGGGATCCATATCAAGACTAATTCAGGAAGGGGAGGGTTCATCCGGAACATCACCGTCTCTGAAGTGACCTTGAATGGAGCTCGGTATGGTTTGAGGATCGCCGGTGATGTTGGTGGTCACCCTGATGCGTCATACAACCCAAACTTGCTTCCTGTTGTCGATAGCCTGACGGTTAAGAATGTTTGGGGTCAGAATATCCGGCAAGCTGGGCTCATCCGGGGCATCAGGAACTCGGTTTTCAGTAACATATGCCTCTCAAATGTAAAACTGTATGGTAGTAGTGCGTCCATTGGGCCATGGAAATGCCGAGCTGTTAGTGGTAGCGCGCCTGATGTGCAGCCTTCACCTTGTACTGAGTTGGCTAGTACATCTCAGACAGGTTTTTGTACAAGTTAGCTCTGAGATTCTGTCAAGTGAATCTTGTTATTCTCATCAGTGGCACTTAGGCATAGAAATTCTCCTATATAGTAGCAATAAAGATGTCAGCATTTCTCCTTTTTGTTCAGCAGAAATGGTTACTGATTAAATTAGCTGGAATCTGTAACTGAACCAAAGATCCGTGGTGATCCGTTGATTCATTACCTTGTTCATTTTCACAGGGACTGACGGACAGTCAGCCCTTTTGTTTCTTGGCAGTCTCTTCTGCAATTCAGCTGTCAGGTCTGATTGAATGTAATTACTTCTTAAATCTGCTAATCACAGAGGGTAATACAACCTTTTACATGACATGCCATTCATTATTTACCAGCAGTCATTGCAAGAGCATTTCCCATCCGTAAAATGGTGAAACCTATCAGCATCTCGAAGAATAATTTGACGCTCACATAGAGCAGAGATGTGCTTGGCCACCTCGTGGCAGTCATTGCACATCCTGGTGTTCTTGATCACCCTGATGGGCACTCTGCTTGCATCTGAATGGATCAAACCATAGGTGATAGCTAGCTTTTCAGTATGGCTCAGCAGCAGCTTCTCCTTCTGTTCTTCTGGAACATTATATACTATGCAGCTAGTGTCTGGCACATATCCTGCCTTTCTGATCTGAAAAACCAAACGAATCAGTTCTTCATATATCTCTGCAGTATCTGGATGGGGCTTCCCCTCGACTTCAAACACATGGATACTTTGCTCCGTCTGTATCCAGCTCCACCCAGGTCGAGTATCCAGTGCTCTTGCTTTCATTGCATACTTGAGGCTCTCAGCTTCATCAAACATCTGTTCATGTTCGTACAGGCTCACCATCTGCAAGTAGTTGGCTGAATTGTACGGCTCTAGTTTGAACAATTTCCTTGCAGCTGCCTCGGCAAGAGCAAGGTTTCCATGTACCGCGCAACCGGTTAGAAGGGCCCCCCATAAGCTTGCTGCTGACTTGAATGGTGACTTATTGATGAAGTCCATCGCTTCATCGAGGTAACCGCACCTTGCCAACAGGTCAACCATGCATGCACAGTTCTCGACAGTCGGTGTCACGCCATATCTGCTTTTCATGCTGTCGAAATACCCCCACCCTTCAGTAATCAACTCCATTGATCTGCAAGCAGTAAGCAGTGCTGTGAAGGTTATACTGTCTGGTTTCAGTCCTGAATTGCACATGTCCTGGAACAGCGCTATTGCCTCACGGCCCTGCCCATGGGCTGCCAGTCCAGTGAGCATCGCATTGCAAGACACCAAATTATTCTCCTGAATCACCCTTTTGAATATCCGCTTTGCGCTTGCCAAGTTTCCAGACTTTGAGTACATGTCAATTAGCGCTGTTCCAACAACCATGTCATGATCATACGCTCTTCGCAACGCAAAGCAATGCAGCTCCTTCCCTTTCTTCAGCAAAGCGAGCCCCGCGCAAGCCCTCAGCAAGACCGACATGGTAACCACACTGGGCTGTACATAGTCCTTCTGCATCTCATTGAAGAAGTAGAACGAATCTTCATAGTCTCCATTATTGCAGCTTCCAGAGATCAACGAAGTCCAAGAAACCACATTGGGTGTCAAACCAATCGCCTTGATCTGCCGGAGCAGCAGCACAGCCTGCGAACTCAGACCGTTCAACGAGTAACCATTGATCAGCCCGTTCCAAGTGGTCACATCAGGATCAAGCCTGTTCCTCTTCATCTCCTCCACAAGGTCCAGTGCATCGTCAAACTGACCAGCGTTCGCGTACCCTGCAACCAGCGAGTTCCATGTGGTGATGTTCCTAAGCTCCAGCGTGTCGAACACCTTCAGGGCGTAGTCGAGGCGGCCGCACTTGGCGTACATGTCAACGAACGCCGTCCCAGTGTACACGTCAGGCTCGAGCTGATTCCTGAGGAAGAAGCAATGGGCTTCCATGCCATGGGCAAGCAGACCCAAGCTGGCCACAGACTTGAGCAGGCTCGACATGGAGCTAGAGTCCGGTCGCAGCCCCTGATCCAGCATGCTCCGAACAACGCCGAACGATTCCAGGTCGCGCCCATGCCGCGCGCAGCCGGACAGCACGGCGTTCCACGTCGCGAGGCTGGGCTCCAACTCCAACCGGCCCGACCTCGCCATGCGCTCCGCGAGGTCCAGCGCGTCGTCCACGAGCCCAAGGCGCGCGCAGCAAGCGACGACGACGTTCCACGCGACGGGCGGCGCGTCCTCCGTCTCGAGCACCCGCCTGGCCGCGCCCACGTCCGCGTTCTCGGCGTACATGCCGGCGAGGAAGCCCGGCACGAGCGGGTGCGCGGCGACGTGGCCGGCCTTGGCGGCGTGCGCGTGCACGGCCCGGCCCTCACGCGGTGCCCCCGCGCGGCCGCACGCGTGGAGCGCCCGCGCGCACGTGTACCCGTCGGGATCCACCCCGCGCGCCCGCATCTCCCCGAACGCGGCGACCGCCTCGTCCCACTCCTCCGCCTCCGCGAGCATGGCGACGCGCTTGTTCCACAGCACCGCGTCCTGTTCCTCGTCGCCCTCATCCTCCTCCTCCTCCTCCTCCGCTGTCGCCTCCTCGAGCAGGCGCCGGGCCGAGGCCCCGCGGCCCAGGCGCAGGAGGATGTCGGCGAGCGCGCACGCGACGCGCGGGTCCCGCGCGCGGCCCGCGCGGACGGCCAGCGAGTGCAGCTGCGGCGCGATGCCGCGCGCAGCGGAGACGCGCTCGGTGTCCTCGTCCCCGTGGAGGAGCTCCGCGCACTGCCGCAGGAGGGAGACCAGGAGCCGCCCGTCGCGGAAGGAGTCCACGCCTCGCAGCGCATTGGGGAGCGAGCCGGCTTTGAGGAGGAGGTGAGGCGGCGGCGGAGCGTGAGCGTGAGCGTGGTGTAGCGGCGGCGGGGGTGGATGTTTGGCATGGTGGTGGTGGTGCGCGGGCGGCGTCGGCAGCGAGAGGGAGATAGCTTGCGCGGCCATTGGAGATGGAGGGGAAATGGAAAAAAGACGACGATTTGATTTGCTGTGCAAGTGAGGATAAGGGGATTATTCCTTAAATATGTATGAAACGAAATTTAATTGAAAGTGGGCCTGGGCCGACACATACGAGTCGGGGCCTTGTACGGACCGAATGCTTGCTGGGCCACAAAATATTACAATTGACAGGTGATTTGATGAATTCCCTAAAAATGTGATTTGAAAGGGAAAAAAAGGTAAAGAAAAAAAACTTTTTAGATCCTGAACGATTGTCCCAGTCTAGCTCGTACCTCGAATTTAAGAGCGGGCATTTTAATCCCGACTTTAAAAAACCATGCACGAGCTATTTGGTTCTACCGTTGTCAATTGGTAACGCAAAGGTAAATGAAAAAAAATACGGACATTACCAGTGGGAGATATGATTAAACTAATTTTATTTACATTTGGATTAATATTAAAGCAACCAAACAACGTCGTAGATTGTCTCTTTGCCTTGGTGAGAATTTTAATTTAGAAGTGGTTTTCAAGATGGTTTCATCCTTCCACTTATAAAAGCCTAGTGAACACTTCATATTCCAACCACAAAAAGGTTTTGAACTTCTCAAATTTGATAAACATTCCTAGAGATAGATCAATAAGAGGTGAGAAACTTAATTAAATATTTAGAGCTTGTAAAAATACCTCTACAAGCTTCCATTATCGAGATGTAGCTCATTGTCTATGAATTAAAAATTTATGTCATCTATGTGATTAATTTGATTGTCTATAAAAAGAATTTGGGTAGTATCATATAAGATGTACGATGGTAATGTTACCACTTGTTAGTAGCATCAGTCATCTCTTTCTTCCTATATACTCCCTCCGTCCCAAAATAAGTGTTGTTTTGGGTGTTCGTGCCACAAATTTGACTCGATTTATAGAAAATATGTGCAATATTTATATCTTCAAATAAATTTGTTAAAAAAACTAGACGAAAAGATATTTCCATGATACTAATTACTTAACATAGATATTTATATATTTTAATATATAATTGTCGGCATTTGTTTTTCGAAAAACGAGAAAGACAATTATTTTGGGACAAAGGGAAGAACCATGGTCTCTTTATATCTATCTAGATATATAGTAAAATTTATATATGGCTAGTAAAATCAAAAGGACTTACAATTTAGAACTTAAATGAGTAATTATAAAAATGAAAACAATTTAAATATAAAAACATAGTGAACAAAATACCAATTAGAATATATGATTTAAGTAACCATTCATTTGCTCCTATTTATAATAATACATTGCACCCTAACTTTGTTGGAGCGACTTCCATCATCACATGCTTAGAGCATCTCCAAGAGATTATTCATATTATTTTTTAAAGGTAAATTTGTTTATAATTAAAAGAAAATTGTCTCCAATAATTTTTTTTTAAAAAAAATTACTCTCTAAATTTAGTAGTTTTTCCTATCACCTTATTTGCTCTCTAATTTTAATAGCCTATTTCATTAGCCATCTAACCTCCTTATTTTAAAGAGTCTATTGTACTCTAGTAACTAAGGGCTCCTTTAGATCGAAGGAGAAACGCATGAAAAATATATGATTGGGGATCCTAAGGATTTGGCTACTGTTCACTCCTTTGGATTGCAGGAAATGACCATAGGAAAAACGGAGAAAAACTTCCTACGCTAACTATTCCAAAGAAAAACCGGAGGAAACCTAACATCCACGCCAACCTCTTTTTTCCATTCCTTTTCCTTGGATCGAGGATAGTCACGTCGCTCCCGTGAGCTCATCATCGGGGTTGATAAGGGCTTGTTTGGGACTGCTCTGCTCCACATTTTCAGCTCTGCTCCATGTTTTTTAGTCAAACGGTTTTAGCTCCACGCACACAGCACTAGAAAAAAGGTGGAGTTATGGGAGCACCTATAGAGGTGCTCCACAAAAACCTGGAGTTCGTGAAGCTACTCTACAGTGGAGTTTGTGGAGTAGAGTTCGTGAAGCAGTCCCAAACATGCCCTTAAACCCACTCCACTCTCCTCCAACGAGAGAGTTTGGAGCATTGGTGGCCTATCGACACGGTGACACACGGCTCTGAATATTTTACAGAAAGACCCTCTACTTTTTAGAAAATAAACCCGCAGTCCAATATATACCTTCTAAACAGTAGTTGTATTGTTTTTTTAGGAAAAAGTCTATTTTTGGTCATTGAACTTTTGCCGAAGTCTAAGAATGGCTATCGAACTTCAAAACCGGATAACATTGGACATCCAACTCTTGAAAAAGTTCACTTTTGAACCCTGACCGGTTTCCTAGGCGGGTTTGCATGTCACTGTAGCAGTGATAACGTCAACGCTCCTTTTTAATTTGCGAAATTGATATCTTTTTATTTGGAGCTCCAAATATAGCAAATAATATATCAATTTTGATCGTCTCGACGAGTTCTTTGCAATGGTGTACTCCGTTTTGTTGTTTGATATAATTTTATTTCGTAAAAAATTAAATAATTCTACAGTTAATCTTTAATTTTATTTGCAGCAAGTTTACTACGGCGCAGAGCCTCTGATTTCAATAGGCCCCCAAATATATATAGTACATTACCTGTGGTAGCAAAGCACAACAGCTTTTGCCCAATAGGATCGTCCATTAGCTAACCCATTGCTCTGTTAGTTCAATAGAAAATGATATTTTAGGCAGCCGTTGGACGTCGTTTTGCTGCCTAATTGCTGCGAGTGAGATCCGAGACCCAATTAGCAAACCTATTGGTCTCCCGTCTCCACGTCTCCTATCGTTAGATCGCGCTGATGCCTTCGGCCGCGTATCGCGTGCGACTGAGCGTGATGAACTGACCGTAACGGCGAGCCACTCGGACCCCGTGAGGCGCTGAGACCCTAAAGGTAATATTAACCATTCACATTTTTTTCATCATAACGCAAAGCCCTGAACTATAGCGAGTAGTTGGTCCATCTCTTTGCTCTTCTAGCCTCTTTTCGTCTAGACGCCTACTGAAATATTGTTCAAAAAATTAAGCCATATCGTCTGCAAATATACTACATCATATCGTACATTTTATTTTAGTCATATTTTTCCAGGCTAGCATAGGCCTCGTTATTAGTTTTGTACAAGCAGCGTCCGATGACGAGCACGGAGCATCCGATCCACCTCACCAGACACATACACATACACATACACATGGTAGGTAGAGCGTATACGTACGCTCTGGTCTGTAGTAAACTTGCTGCAAATAAAATTAAAGATTAACGGTAGAAATATTTAATTTTTCACGAAATAAAATTACCTCAAACAACAAAACGGAGTACACCATTGCAAAGAGCTCGTCGAGACGATCAAAATTGAGATATTATTTGCTATATTTGGAGCTCCGAATAAAAATATATCAATTTCGCAAATTAAAAAGGAGCGCTGACGTTATCGCTGACGTCAGCACTGCTACAGTACCATGCAAAACCGTGTGGGAAACCGGTTAGGGTCCAAAAGTGAACTTTTTCAAGAGTTGGATGGTCAATGTTATCCGGTTTTGAAATTCGATGGTCATTCTTGGACTTGGGTAAAAGTTCGATGAAAAAAAAATAGACTTTTCCTTTTTTTTATTGCTAGGACCTTGATGTAAATTTTATTTCAATGCGAAGAAGCAAAAATTTGATAACCTAACCGTTTTGCAAAAATCCCCTAGAAGCTTTGCGAACACCACCCCGAGGCTACCCCAACCCTAGCGCAATGCCCCCATCTCATACTCTCATCTCTCCCTCTCGCTCTTTCTCTCTCCCCGCCGCCGCTGCCGCTGGAGCACGAGAGCCCGCACCAGCTCACCACCATTGTTGGAGCATAGGGAGCCGCACGAGATCGCTGCCATTCGACAGGCAAGCAGCCATGCGGGGGCGGAGGCGTGCTGAAAAACAGCCCCAAGACGGCGATGTCAATCGAGGGTACGACCGAGCAATTTCTTCTTCCCCTTCTCCTTCACTTAGGCACTCCCCGTGGATCTCGGATTCAGCTGTTGGATATGGGATGGGCTCCACCAGATCCAAGCTGGGAGATGAGCAGCGGTGGGAACCGCCTTCTTCATGGCGTGCCGCGCCGGTCAGTGGCGCACGATGGAGGATCAAGACTCCTCCCTGTACACGCACATATCCCTTCCTGGCGGCTTCCTCCCACCTCGAGTGCCCTCATTCTCTCGGCGTGGTGGCGTTCCTCAGTACAACACCGTAGAAATGGAACAAGAACACCGTTCAAAGCAGTCGATGTCCACCAACAAATTCAGCAGTATAGGTACAGGACGACCACCGTTTATCCATCAATTTTTCAGTGTTTTGGACTTCTGATTGGTAGTTACTTACGTATTTACATTAAGTATATTGTTTGTTTGCACAAATAACCAGTATTTTCCATTTAGGAGGATCTGGTGGAGCACATATAGAGGCATACAGGTATCTGCATATCTAATATGCCTTAATTAATACTCCCTCCATCCCAAATTGTAAGTCATTCTAAGAATCTTGGAAGTCAAAGTTTCTCAAGTTTGACCAAACTTATATAACAATATAATAATATTTATGATGCCAAATAAGTATCATTAGATTCGTTATCAATTATATTTTCATAGTATACCTATTTGATGTTATAAATCTTTATAGTTTTGTCTATAATTTTTGGTCAAACTTGAGATGTTTTGACTCTCCAAGATTCTTGGAATAACTTACAATTTGGGATAGATGGAGTATCAGTTAGTTCCGTCCATTCTTTGTTGTCCATGCCTCATAATTTATCTCTTCACAGAGCAAGCAAAGATGCTTAATTAAAAAATAGAGAACCTGCCATTGTTGCCACCCGTTGCGGTTGCAGTCAACCCTTGTGTGTGTTATCGTGTATTAGTCATCACTTGGCGTTTGCCATTGCTGAATTAGCCTACTGCTCTTTTCATCGACTACATATTTTGGTATAAAAAGATATGAAATCTACAATGCACATACTTCCCCATCTGCAATTTGTCTGCTAGGAACAAGTAAGACAGGCATGTGCTAAACTGAAATTTGAACTCCAAATAGGGTGGTTCAGTTTTTATACAGTCAAATTGCAAATCGATGAACTAAGAATTGATATTGATGCTCATCACCATTGCAGTGTCGTATTCATCTGGTCCTTCAGCAATCCCAGGCTACTGAGCAAGGATGCTTCCTTTTTTCCTGACATGCTTTGAGGAGGAACCACATTGACTGAATATTGTTCATCACAGACGTCAAAGGAAATGGACCTAGAGGGCCTGGACTTTTAGATGCTGTGAGCATATAGTACACCGACTTTCTTTTTATGTAACTCAAATCCAGTTTGTATGATCAAAGATTTTCTATGGATGTTTATTAGTTGTCAGAACTTCCTGTGATCCTATGGATGTTTAGTGTTTTGAACCATCATAGCAAGCGATATTAATGTGATGTGCCATCTAATTCTTGTATGTTGTTGCTATTGGATCATTTGTCTGAGAATCTAAACAGTAAAGGAATCAGATAATTATTCAGGTTTTATTGTTTGCAAATTCAGAGACCATAGTGCTGTTGACAATTTATTCCTACCATTTGCTATATGTCAACGGTTTGTCCTAGCAGTTTTTGTGGCAGTGCACGGTGCAGTTGTAGCTTAAAACATCTGCTATAGAATGACTGCTTGGCATGATGCTGGTGCTTGCAACTCTGCTTCTACAATGCTCAGCCACAACCAACACTATATAGCTTCTTTTTTATTCCTGTTTTCTATCTTCAGTTATAAGAAGTTCGTGTTATCTAGCTTAATCTGTTATAGATCGTGCACGAATCTTAGTGTTTATATACACTTAAAAACACAAAAATAGTTATGTCCTACAAAACAAGAAAACCTTTGTTATAAGTTTGACCATATATATATAGTTTAATAGTTATAGGTTTTGCCTCATAATCATGACAGCGGGCGCCTGATGTTCTAGTGGCAATAAAGCAAGACGTGAACGAGGACCAAGAAAGCTGCCTGCCACCGCTGCAGCTTGTTATCGCCTGCTTGCTGTAGAAAGCAAGTGTCCTAAGTTTTTCATTCCTACAAATTTTCTATGCCCATGCAGACAACAACTATTCAAAGTTTCCTATAGTTTTCAATCCTCAGTTTTTCAACTCCAATTCTATTCCTTTATTTTTCCTATTCCTATGTTTTCTCAATCCTGCATTCCAAAGGATCCCTAAATTAATAAAAAAAAATTAGTTAATCACTTGAAGATGCTCTTATGCGTGAGACTATCACAATCATACACATCGCATGCTTAGATATGAGACTGTCATATACACCCTGTGTGTCACAATATTCTCTAGTCACATCAAATACACGGACTATGCTTTCTAGTATAATAATTATTTTATGAGAATGCACGGATAGTGGGCTATTCATCTATCTTTGTACTGTCAGATATGTTTTCACTTTTCATTCATCATTCTCTCATCACTCGATGGAAGATTCAAGAGAGAGATGGAGGTAGCGTGCGGTAAATAAGAGTATCTCTAATCAATAAGATTTGGAGGACAGGCATGTGCTAGGAACAAGTAAGACAGGCATGTGCCTATTCAACTATAATTTGTTCTTTTTTGTATAGATTTTTTGTTAGAGTTTGAGTCTCAGATTTGGTGATATCTATAAATGTACTATGGATATGTTTAGTTTCATTACTTTTTGAAAACTGTATAAATCTGTTTTTTGGGGGTTTTCACAATCCCAGAAAAGGTGGTTTTCACTGATTATTTTTTCAGTTTACACCTAATATCTTCCATGTGTAATTAAGAGGAATGCACACAGAGTTAATGGTAAAACTTTGTTGGTACCATCAATATGAAAAATAATATCTACGAAGTCATCATTAATATGTAAAATGGGATGTTGGAACAATAATTATTGTTGGTGACAATACATACATACATACTTACTCATAAAACCATCGAGTTTATAGTAGGATAGCGATCATATAATATATGAGGGTATTTTTTAACTTTTTACGCTCGAGGTTTGACACTGTTAGCACTCAGAATGGACATAAGCAGTAACACCTATGACCGCTCGAACTTTTTAATGGCTTATAGATAATTGCAAACTTTTATAATGGTACACAAGTAAAACTCTCATTACTACATGACAGGGGCTAGCAAACATTTGAATTTATTGATATTACATGCACATATACACACACTATTCTACACCCATTTATAAAACTATTGTTTGTTTCTTCAATAGGCGTGAACATTGTGTATCATTGTAACAAGATAAAAGTTTTAAAATACAAAGAGAGATAGTTCCTAGCACGATCATTTATCTTAATGGGACTTTATTTTGATAATGACAACTTTGAGATCCATTGGGGCCATTCAATACTAGGATCTAGCTGAGGTAGCAGACCGCGCTGCTCCAGTAGACATCGCTCTGGATGTTGGGAATTGCTCATCAAAAGCCTCAACATTCGCTACCGATAGGGTGTCCTAGAAGTACGAATAGTGCAAACACTTTGGCTACAAAATAAATCAGTGCCGAAGGCGCCACGGTCCCCATCTTCTTCATGAGCAACATCTTGTCATGTTTCGACATCGGGATGTGGTCCAACTTTTGAGCAACATTCTGTATGCTCCTCAAGGGCATAACGGTCCGCTTTGGTGTCGGCTTATGCTTGGATGGGAATTTGATGAGAGATGTCTACCTCATTACTTAGATCTCCTTAGTGAACCTAGCTATTTCTTGGCGTCCTCCCTCGGTGTGAGTGTGTCCTCAACACTCAGCTCATCAGTTGCCTGAACGCCACATGTTGTCGTTGTTGATGATAATTAACTCATATTATAATCCATCAATTAAACCATGAAAAAGGGTATAAAGGTGATCACCATCATAGAATATGGTTTAAACTAACAATATTCTATGAGTTTTAGTGAATTATATGATTTTATAGAGATTAAACAGGAAAACAACAGTTGGAATCAAGGTACAACTATTAAAGATCAGATTATTGCGCAAACGGGACAGACATCGGCGTTAGAAGGGTCTAGAAAACACCAGAGGACACCAACGCAAAGTGGAAGCCCATCACTAGGTGGGGCCAACCGGTCCCACCACTAGGCCGGCCAGCCATGCCCACCTGTCAAAGCCCCTCTATTTTGTATGACAATGCTCCACCGACCTATAGATTAGATCTAAGCCATTGTTCAAGGTTGGTTTGATCCAATGGCCACAGTTCATCCCACCAGACTATATAAGGAGAATCATATCCCCTAGAGGAATCCTCAATTCATAATTCATATCTCCAGTTAGGATCAGGGTAGATAGGTGTCCCTTAAAAGGATAACATCTCTAGAGCCAACTTTCAAGAACAAGACTAGTTCTCCTAAGTTTAGCTTTAGAATCTAGTATTGTTTCTCAAGAATGTTTTCTGTATCAAAACTACTAATCAAATGTACTCATCTCTGATACTCCATAAAGAGCACCGCTATACCTGGCAATGCGAGACATGAACAGGCCATCACCATCCTACGCAGACATAGTACCGTGCGGAGAGCATCGTAACCGGAGTTGTGCGCGTGTCTAGGAATACTTACCCCAAGACTCTAACACACCTTGGAGAGTCCTCCGTGAATCACAATGGGCCTGCACTTGCCCAGTTTACTGAACACTCTCACGTCATACGACCTTGGGAACATCTCCCTGAAAGACTTGAGAAACTCCACTCGATCTGGTGGCAGGTGTGACTGGGATACATAGCACTGCAAGAATCCGAAATCTGTAAGTCCTCCGAAGGTGATCCATGTGAGATTGGAATTCCACAGCAGGCCCGCTTCAGTCAGCAATCTAGTAAACTCATGAGACGGGATGCCGCTGTTGGCATGCTTGTCAAATGCGCTCGGTTGCCACCATCAAATATGGCTAAGAGCTCGGTGGCCACCATCAAATGCGCGGGTATTGACATGAACAAAATCCTCAGCGAGTTCACAGGCAGACGAGTCTCATTCCCGATACATTATCTGGGGCTACCATTAATGATTGGGAGAATCAAAATGGTGCACTTACAGTACTTGTAAGATCGAGCAAAGGCTAAACTTACCGGGTGGTAGGGTCGACTCGTCAGTATGGCTGGACGCAGGGAGTTGATCTATTCCGTCCTCAGTTTGTTGCATGTGTACCTGCTAACAATGATCAAGACACCAAAGAAGTTACTAAAGGAGCTAGACAAGCTGTGAAAGCGATTTCCTTGGGCAGGAGATGGGGAACTCACTGGCGACAAATGTAAGGTGGTCTGGACGAATGTTTGCGTGCCGCAATCAAATGGTGCCCTTGGCATCAAGGATCTCGATTACTTCAGCCAATCCCTGTGCCTGCTGAAAGACCTTGTTTGGTTTTGGTTAATTAATGAAACCTATGGACTAACCCTTGACCTAAGTGTATGATCAAGATAGGGTGGTCCACCTTAGAACATGGAGCTAGATGGATGATCATGGTGAATCAAGTGCTCCATGGACTAAGGAAAAGAAGAAAGAGAAAAACAAAAATGGGCTCAAGGCAAAGGTATATCATAGGGCCATTTTTGGTTTAGTGATCAAGACACTATAGAGAGTGTGATCACCTTTATGATAGATAGCCGTACTATCAAGAAGGGAAAACTTGTGTCGATTGCGGTTGTCATATGCCACTAGGTTTGCATTGCATATCCATTTAAAACAAACCAAAGTGACACAAACATGAACTAAAATCCATGAACTATATTGTAAAAGGCTAACATAGGTGAACAAGAGATGAATCACAAGGTGTTAGCACTTGGAAGCATGGAGAAGAAGAGGTGGCTCGGTTTTGCCACTCAGAGAGGCACCGGATGCAAGGTCCGGACGCAGGGCAAAGGCCGACGGGACCAATGGACTTGCGTCCGGTGGCATACCCTAGCCCTCGGGCTCTCTGGACAGGAGGTCCGAACGCAAAAGTGAGTCCGGACGCTGACTTCGGTCGCACGTCCGGAGCTCGACGCTCACTGGACTTCTCTGGATGTATTTATCCGGATGCTGAATGCGGTCTGGACGCAAGATACCTGACGCGTGTCCGGAGCTCGGAGTTCTCTGGACTGGGTCCGGACGCAAGGCGAAGAGGGTCCGGACGCTACTGTGATGTGCGTCCAGAGGCTACACGTCGGCACAGTCACGGCGCCAACGGGCGAATTCAAAATGGAGGAGGGTCCGGACGTGTTGACACAAAAAGCGTCGGATCTGCGAACACCTCGGGCTTATACCCGAACTCGATATCCAAAGGTGTGCCAGTTGATTTGACCAATTAATCAACAAGGACGATAGCTAGAACAATAATGAACGAGATGACAGCGATACGCCCGGACGTCAAGGCTTAGATTGTTCAAAAAGCGGAACTCGCGAGGTAGACGGAGATCTTGTAGATGCAGCTCATCGAGATCGTAAGAACTCGTAGGTAGATTATAACTAATGCAAAAAAAGTAGATGCTGAAAAGTAAGACGAAAATAATAGATTTGTTTGATTGTATTGGATATATTCCTTTACACCGCCTCTAGGTACATATTTATACTCTGGTAAAAGGAGTTGTAAACAGACATGACTCATACCTAAACAAAACTCCTATTTTTAAGGAAATAAACGACTCGTGCAAGAGTCAGACCCAAACTACAATAATAATGCTAGCATAAAAACCACTAGTTTCCTTATCCGTCTTCCTTACGATGAAACCTTCCATCGGTAGATCCCCTCAATCTGCAACCTTCTTTTATTGTCATCGGCAGCTTTCTACTGACGTCAGCCATATCTTTCTGCATCCATCGGCAACATTTCTGATCGGCAATGTCTTCCTATTTTCATCGGCAACACTTTCCGATCGACAAATATCTTTCTTTTCATCTTCGATGCTTCTTCAATCTTCTGCTTCTATTGGCAACCTGATAGCAGTATCATGATGCCGTTAAGGAACAACAACCAACCTTCCACCGATCAGTGCATCCGGCTCATATTGATACTGTTGACACAAAAATCGTCAGGATCTGCGAACACCTCGGGCTATTACCCAAAGCTCGGTATCCGGAGGCGTGCCAGTCGATTTGACCAGTTAATCGACAAGGACGATAACTAGAACAAGATCCAATCCAGACAACAGCGATGCGCCCGGATGCTAGGATTGAGGCTTGATCAGGATAACTAGAGCAGAGCTGAACGAGGCAACAACGATGCGCCCGGATGCCAAGGCTCAGAGGTACTCCCACGCGGAACTTGCAAGGATTTGACGGAGATCAGGGTGATGCAGCCCGTCGAAGCTTGAAGAACTCGTTGATAAGCTAAAACTAATGCAAAAAGGGTAAATTGAGATTAAAAGTAGAATAAGAGTAAAATTGATTTGTTTGATATTGGATTTATTCTTTTTTCCGTAGCCCTCGGGCACGTATTTATACTCCCACAATGGAGAGTTGTACAAAGACATGACACATATCCTTCCTAAAACAAACTCCTAACTTTAAGGAAACTGACTCGCGCAGGAGCCAGATAACAATATTTATTTTCCTAAACAAACACGCCTATTTTAAAGGAAAATAAACGACTCATGCAAGAGTCGGACTCAAACTACTATAATAATACTGGTACAAAATCACCAGTTTCCTTATGCCTCTTCTCGATGGAAACTTTCCATCGGCAGATCCCTTCGATCCACAGCTTCCTTCTTTTGGCCACCAGTCTTCCGCTGATATCACACGCCAAGTTATCCTGTACTTATCGGCATCTCATGCCCATCGGCATCGGCAATACTTCCCGATCGGCAACCTTGCATTGGCAACTTCCTTTACCAATCAGTCCCTATCGGCAATCGGTAACTGCTCTTCATCGGCAATCGGCAATGTCTCCTCATCGGCAATAACAACTTTACAGCCCAGACGACCTAACTTCACCAATTAACCTTATCGACACGAACCATTCAGCCTCCATCGGTAACACACTTAGTCTCCCCACAGTATTTTACCATCGGTAATACTGGCTCGATTTCCCGATGCCGATGGAGAACAGCCGCTGACCAGTCAAGCCTTAGCTCATTTGACATGTGCTGAAAAACGGTGTCAACAGACACGTACAAAAAACTGTGTCAACACATGCCCCCCAATTTCGGAGTATGAAATATATCATGCGCCGGAATTTCCTCTATCGCAATCTTCCTTTCCGAAATATATCTATCATTACCTCGATTACTATGCACAAGCATCACAATTTACCAATATCTCCCGCAACTATAGTGCCAACGGTTATAATTCTCATACTGTCGTATAATTTCATTACTATACCCCTGTTCGGCCGAGAAGGAAAAATTCAAAAACACCCTGACGTTTCGGGCTTATAAAGACCGCCGCCGGTCATTTCTCCTTTTACCCTAAGCTCATACCTTCACCTCCATCTCACCGGCGCTTCTAAAGATCACTCCAACATCATCAACAATGGTTCTTTTTCTAGCAAATGACACAACTTCTTCAAGAATTTTCTCCGATGGCAATCAACTGCAACATCCCAGCGGTAATTTCTTCTCTCCCTGCTCCGCACTCTTCAATTTCATTCTTTTTCACTGTTTCACAATTCCTTTCCTCCTCCTTTCTTCACTCTCTGAATCTAGGAAATGCGAGACAAAATCGTGATTCTTGTTGATCAAGCACACTTTTGTTGTTTGGGTCCGATGGGGAATGCTCATCCAACAGAAATCATCAATGCGGAAACCAACAACGTCCCTTTCAGAGCTGAATATTTTGATCTAGGGTTATGGACAGACACCTTCCGTTCTTGGCCCAAACCCACCAAAGGATGGAAAAACTGGTACCTCAAAATGGCCAGATCACAGCAAGTCTATTGGTCAGAACGTAATATAGATCAATGCATCAGATTGTCTCTTGCCGATATAGCCAAGAATGAAAACATGATGATTGTTGCTTCCTATTTTTGGTTCGATACAATGAACGCATTTCTATTCAGGCACGGACCAGCCACTCCCACACTTGCTGATGTGCACATGCTTACCGGCCTTGATGTCTCTTCTGCCGATAGTGCCGCTCCTTTCCAGAGGAAACCCGAACATCGAGTAACTACTCGCAACATCGGTGGTTGGACTAGATATGTTCAAGAATACCAAAAGACTAGATCGGTAGGCCAAAGGGAGCATGCCACCTTCCTGAATATGTGGTTGGAAAAGTTTATCTTCTGTGGTAGGACTGTCGGACCTACCAATATGTATCTTTCCGCAGCAGAGCTTCTAGCCAATGGAGGTCTTCCTCTTGGCCGATATCTCCTCAGCTCAGTTTACCATCTCCTGCACCAGGTATCCAGAAAGTTGCTGCTAGGTGAACCCATCGGTAACCTCGGGGGCCCTTGGTGGTTTATCAACATGTGGCTAAATGCCCATATGCACAAGTGTCTTCAATTCGACTTATTTAGCCAACAATTCCCAAGAGATCTGACTGAAGAGCATGTACTTGCCGATGATGAATCGGCAACCCGTTCCCCTCTCAATTTCGGGGAAGCCATAATAGTGCTATCGGGAACCGATGCCAATGAAGGCCAACTTGGTATGTTTTTCCAGAGACTTTATTGTGGAATCCCTGCTGCGGAACGGCTCTGGTGGCCCTATGTTGATGAGGACAACCGATTTCCACTCTCCTTCAATCTCACCGATGGAAACATACCAGAGAACGAAAGAATCATGAAGGCCACCCTTATTCCTCGAGCCATTCCGGTTAATATCTTCGGGACTGGGAAGAACACCCGTCCATCCTATGAATTTTACTATCCATCGACAACAGCAAGATAGTTAGCATTTGGTCAACTGCCGATCAAATTCAGCTATGCCGATGTAATAAAACCAAGAGAAGTTATCTCTAGCGCCATGGACTGGAACAAGATCGTCAACCTTTCCCCTCAGGCCGATACAACCAACCTTGATTTATCCTTTTGGGCGCCAACATCCTTTATTATCGAGTTTTACAAATCCTGGTGGCAAGAGTGGAAAAATCAACTGTTTGCTACATCATCACATTACTATCGACACTTGATTGATGCCGATTACGTTGTTCTAGACGACGTAGTAAGTTTACTTCCGATACCATTTTTCTTCTCGTTATTTCTTTTCAAATGCATTGGTAACTGATTTTCTATTAACAGACCGATGACCCAATTCCAAGCAAAAGCAACAGTGGCAAGACCTTCAACTTACGACCGATAAGTCACATATCGGTGATCGGCAGTAGGGCTCCTTCATTGGCTACCCTTATGTATGGAAAGGCACCCAAAATCACCCTCAAACCCAAGTCCAAACAGACTGGGGTTGCTGCTACTCCATCGGTCGTTGCCGCTGTCCTGGCGCAAGCTTTCGAGGTAACAATCTTTATTTTACTTATGCCGATTACAAACTCTCATCGGTGACGCTCACTTAATTTTTAATTGCACAATACGCTCTCTTTTGTAGCCAACGAGTTCATCGGCAGCCATTCTGAATGTACAAGCTTCTCCAACTCCATCTACTGATGCCTCCCAAGTGCAAAGATCAAAGCGCCAAGGCTCATCAAATGCCGCTCCTCGATAAAAACGCCCAAGGCCATCAACCCCAGTTATATCACCGGTTGCATCTCCCCAAGCTCCTACCGATACACCAACACCGGAGCCAGCATCGGTACCCATCCCTGAGCAATTAGAGGCTGAGATTCCTGACCAACAGACAACACCATCGCCGCAAGGGCTAGCTGCAACAACAGAAACAACATCGGCATCGACACCAGCATCAGCGCCAATTGTTCATCCTACCGAGGCGAGTTCATTGGCAACTATTGTCGATCTTCCATACGCAACTAGGCCAGCCATTTTATCAAGCCCAAGGCGAGAAACTGTTCTAAAGCAGGTATACCAACTGTTCATTACAAATTTTGCATGATACAAATTCTTAACTGACAAACTTTAATCCCGTTTCTTTTCAGGCCCAAGACTCTCCCAGCAGTCTATTCTCCTTTGCCATCAATATTCCAGATGATGATGAAGAGGAAGAAAGTTCTGCTCCAGCCTCAGACATCGTATCGGCAGAAGTAAAGTCTAAACTTGAAGCAATACTACTCTTACTGCAGCAAAACACGTCCCAACTGGTCCAAGACTCCAACGCAGTAAGGATAGCCTTCAAAGAGATTCAGGGCCAACTCCCTGCCGATATTGAAGAAACACTCTTCCAAGCAGCGTATCTTGAGAGCCGACAACTCCAATATCAAAGAGCTTCACGCCGCATTGCCGATAGAACTGCTCAAGCAAAACTTGAAGAAGAAATACTCAAGTTCAAGCAAACCGCAGACGAAAAGCACAAGGACATCGGTCGTCTAGAAGCCTCTAGTACCGAACTTGAACAAGAGATTGTTCGTCTATCAGCACAGAAAGAAGAACTGCTAGCCGAGTTGAAAAAAGTAGATGAAGCTTTAAACTCGGCCAACCAGAAGAAAATCCAACTCCCTGCCATTGCTAAAGCCCTGCAACAAGAAAGGGATGCCGATGCCCGTGAAGCTCTCCTCTTACGGCGGAAAATCAAACCGATCGAAGGCACTGCCGATGACGACGCCAGGGAAATAGAGGAAGTTGACCAAGTTCGCCTTCGTGCGATTTCATCCATACAATCCTTGCTATAATTTATTGCATGCGAACCTGATGACTGATCCCCTCGTAATATAACGTTAATACTTTTTCTACCGATGTTTTGTACAATGACCCTATCATCGGTATTTATATCTGTATTACACTATGCATCTATCCAGATACTAGGATAATATTTGTTTTAAATATTTACCATTGATTGCTTTGGAAAATGCAACTCCTTCGAGGGTTTTCAAAATATAAGCGTTGCCAGGAACAAACTGATTTATCCAAAAAGGACCTTCCCAATTAGGAGACCATTTTCCAAACTTCGGACTCTTAGTCCCAATCGGTAAAATCAACTTCCACACCAAATCACCATCGGCAAATTCTTATACTTTCACCTTTTTATTATACCATCTGGCAACCCTTTTCTTATTCTCTTCGATACTAATTAGAGACCTTAGCCAATGACCCGCCAAATCTTCTAACTCATCCTTCATAAGGATATCATACTTATCAGCCGCTAATTGATCTTGCGAAAACAATCGTCTAGAACCAATTTTAACTTCCCAAGGTAGGACAGTATTGTGTCCGTACACCAACTAATATGGCGAAACCTTAGTAGCAACATGACATGCCATCTGATATGACCACAAAGCTTCATTCAATACTATATGCCACCTCCTAGGGTTCTCTTCAATCTTGCGTCTGATAAGCTTAATTATTCCCTTATTAGTTGCTTCAGCCTGACCATTAGCTTAAGCATAATAAGGAGAAGAATTTAACACTTTGAACCCCATACTGATAGCAAATTCATCAAACTCCCCTGACGTGAACATAGTCCCTTGATCAGTTGTAATAGTCTGAGAAATTCCGAATCAGTAAACAATATGCTTCTTCACGAAATCTATCATGTTTGTCGATGTCACAATTTTCAAAGGAATGGCTTCAACCCACTTCGTGAAATAATCAGTAGCAACAAGTATAAATTTACGCCCCTTGCTCGATGGTGGGTAAATTTGACCGATGAGATTAATGGCCCATCCTCCAAACGGCTAAGGCTTGATTATAGGATGCATTGCCGACGCAGGTGCCATAAATTCCATCGGCAACATAACAACCATGTTGACTTCTGTCGATGGACTTCTCTTCTGGTGTTTTGGCCTTCACTCCCAAACTGGAGATTCTCCCTACGAAGGGTTTTCACCATAATATAGATCATTCTGGCGTTCACGCTAGATCCTCCTTCTCTGAGTCTTCGTCAGGCCTTTGGGACACCATTGAGGAAGCTTAGTCTTCCAAACAGACTGGTACTGTCTCTCACCGTGTCGGCTTGCATTACTCCTTATGTTTGGATCTCTAGAGAATATCTCTTCATCGGGCACCCTTGCATCAGCCATTTCTCCAAGCTTCTCTTGACGAACACGCTTGCTGAGCCTGTCATGTACGCTGAGTTTGCCCCCAAGCCGATCATGCACTGACTCCTTTTTCATCGGCCTATCATAGCTTGCTTCCCGATCATCCGAACATGATCTCTTTGCCGGCCGATCGGAGGGATAGTACCTGTTGCACTCAGAGCAATTATCGGCAGTGGGTAGCTTGATGCATTCTTCCCAACAATGAACGAAGAAAGGACAATTCCAATGATTTTTATGCTTACGCCACTCCCGATTCCTTTCTTCTTCCTGTTGCCGATATTGCTCCTCTTGAGAGCGTCGATACTCCTATCGTGGTTGTCTATGCGTGATTACAACGCCATGTCCATGAGATCTCCTGACGTTGTTACCTTCGCCAGCAACTCTCTTGCTTCTCTCATCATCGGCATACCTTTTTCCCTTCACATCATGCACAACTATTTGATGTTTAGGATCTACCGATGCATTCCTCTTGGCGGCTTCCGATGTCAGTACCTTAACCTTCTCACTAGCTTCCACCATATTGCTAGGAAACGGGTGCTGGTCGATCTTCATCGGTGTCTGGGCTTTAGAATTTTCAAATTTAATTCGCCCAGCCCCGATTTCTGACTGCAATTGCTGCCTAAATACTTTGCAATCATTGGTAGTGTGTGAGGTTGCATCATGCCACTTACAGTACCTCATCCTTCTAAGCTCTTCAGCCGATGGAATCACTTGATTAGGCGCCAGCTTAATCCGCCTTTCTTGAAGCAACAAATCAAATATCCTATCGGCCTTAGTTGTATCAAAGGTGAACCTTTCAGTTTCCTTCTAACCAAACGAACAGGATATCGGCCTCTTATCTTTTACCCACTCAGCAACGCCGATATCCGTCCCTTCGTCTGATTCAGAATCTACTTCTTGTTCAGTGAAAGACACCTTCTTGTTCCAAGCCTTTCTAGTTTCAAAGGCTTTAACTTCTTGATCGGCAACTCTCTGCACGAGATGACTGAGACTTTTGAATTCTTGAGATGCATATTTATCCTTGATGTGTGGCAATAATCCTTGGAAAGCCAAATCCGCCAATTGTCGATTATCCAGTACTAAGCTGTAACATTTATTCTTTACGTCCCGAAGCCTTTGGACGAAGCTTTCTACCGATTCATCATTGCGTTGTTTCAGCTCGACCAAATCGATAATCCTCTTCTCATGAACGCCAGAGAAGAAGTACTTATGAAACTGTTTCTCCAGATCGGCCCAAGTAATCACAAAATTTGGAGGAAGCGAGATGAACCATGTAAACGCCGATCCAGATAAAGACGATGAAAACAATCTTACCCTCAGCTCATCTCTGTTAGCTGCATCTCTACATTGAATAATGAAGCGGTTAATGTGCTCCATTGTTGACGTGTCATTTTGGCCGGAAAACTTCGTGAAATCTGGCACCTTGTACCGATTCGGAAGAGGAATCAGGTCATACGCCTGAGGGTATGGTGTCCGATAAGAGTACGTATTGACTTTAAGGTTGATGCCGAACTGCTCTTTCATCACTTCGGCAATTTTATCGGCCCAGTATGCATCCTGATCCGGTCGGTGGATTGGCTGAATATTAACTGGCTGGGCCGTCGGATACGTTCCTTCTTGCCTTTGTGGCGGGTAAATTGGCCAGGTCGGCGCAGGTGCGGCACCATACTGCGGCATGACATTCATCGGTCGATGTACCGATGTTTCACTCTGAGTGCTCGTCGGATAATGGTACTATTGTACTCCTGCTATTTGGTATCCAGGTTGAACCGCCTGCTGTTGAATTGGACTAGTCCATACGGGATTATAAGTTATCGGCATATAATTTGTCGATAATTGATGGTTACCCTGCGCTTGCTGCTCCCGCACCTTGGAACAATCAAATTGGCCTCCTTGGTGCACCGGTGCCCCAGCGTAAGGATTTGGCATCATCGTGGGGTGATTTACCATTGCCAAATCTTGTTGCATGGTTGCCCGTAAGGCACTTTGGGCACCACCGTCTGGAGATTCCCTGGTGGCAACTGCATATTTGGCGAAGATGTAGCATAACGTGCCACTGGATTCGTCGACTGTGCTGATATTGCCGATTCCACAAGGGCCTTCCCCCCGCATTGTCACCTCGGATCAACTTAGCGTCAGCAGACGAATCTAGAGACATGTCGTATCCCCACCAGCTAGCAGGAATTGGTTGACTCTGGGTCACGGGTCCTGACATCTCCGATGCTATCGGATCCGTACTCAGCCGAACGACGCTTGCAGGGCTTGATCTGGGTGGAGTAATTTCACCGGCAGACGGCTTCGCAGGTTGGGAAGATGCCGCTAGGACCGCCGATGGAGTCACAGTAGATGCCGATACAGGTTGATGATACATCGGATCAACATAATGGGGTGTATGTCCTTCTTTGAAAGATTGCATAACGACATTGTATACAGTATTGGACAACACCGCAGAGTGGTTAATCAACGCTTGATTTAATGCAGAATTAACTATCTCTTGTAATTTACCAGGATTGGCGTCGAAAGTGACATGCCACGGCAACGGCAGGTCGTGCTTCTGGATGGCTTCGCCGCTCCTGCTTAGGCTGAAGGACTTCAGATATAGCTGCTTGTAGTCCTCCATAGCCTGCTCCATAGCTTGCTTCTGATCATCTTTCAGATCTGCTTCGGAGACTTCAATGACGTTCTTTGGATCAACGTCAGTAGAACCACCCATGATCTTGATCAAGAGATGTATCTAGTGTCCCACCAGGTGTGCCAAAAGAGGCGTTGACACAAAAAGTGTCGAATCTGCGAACACCTCGGGCTTATACCCGAACTCGATATCCAAAGGTGTGCCAGTTGATTTGACCAATTAATCAACAAGGACGATAACTAGAACAACAATGAACGAGACGACAGCGATACGCCCGGATGTCAAGGCTCAGATTGCTTAAAAAGCGGAACTCGCGAGGTAGACGGAGATCTTGTAGACGCAGCCCGTTGAGATCGTAAGAACTCGTAGGTAGATTATAACTAATGCAAAAAAAGTAGATGCTGAAAAGTAAGACGAAAATAATAGATTTGTTTGATTGTATTGGATATATTCCTTTACACCGCCCCTGGGTACATATTTATACTCTGGTAAAAGGAGCTGTAAACAAACACGACTCATACCTAAACAAAACTCCTATTTTTAAGGAAATAAACGACTCGTGCAAGAGTCGGACCCAAACTACAATAATAATGCTAGCATAAAAACCACTAATTTCCTTATCTGTCTTCCTTACGATGAAACCTTCCATCGGCAGATCCCCTCAATCCGCAACCTTCTTTTATTGTCATCGGCAGCTTTCTACTGACGTCAGCCATATCTTTCTGCATCCATCGGCAACATTTCTGATTGGCAATGTTTTCCTGTTTCCATCAGCAACACTTTCCGATCGGCAAATATCCTTCTTTTCATCTTCGATGCTTCTTCAATCTTCTGCTTCTATCGGCAACCTGATAGCGGTATCATGATGCCGATAAGGAACAACAACCAACCTTCCACTGATCAGTGCATCCGGCTCATATTGACACGTACAAAAAATGGTGTCAACAGGACGCATGCGCGATGGTCCGGACCCCCCATGCAAAGTGCGTCCGGAGCTACGCAGATTTCAGTGAAAAGGAGCAAAACGGCTAGCTCGGTTTGGATGGCTATTTAAGTGGCTTGGCCGGCTCCTAGGGCTCACTGTTGCACCTCCCATTCATTTGACATACTTGTGCTTGCTTGAGATAGCCCCCAACTCACTCTCTTCACTCTTGTTGCATATTTGTGAGAGTTTGAGTGATCCAAGTGCATTGATCATTGCATTGCATCTTAGTGGCACTTGGTCATCGTCATCGCTGCGTGGTTTCTTGTTATTCTTGGTGTTTGCCAACACCTAGACGACTTGGTGATTGTGGAGAAGCTTCGGCGCAATTGGTGATTGTTTGCGGCCTACTTCGGTGATTGTGAGAGGGCTTGTACCCACCTCGGCGGAGCGCCAAAGGGTAACTCTAGTGGATTGCTCGTGTCATTGAGTTACTCTCATTTGGGTGGATTCTTGTGGCGCTCGAGTTAGTGGGCTAGGTTTGTGAAACACCTATTAGCCACCGAATCACCATTTGAGTAGTCGACACAACGGGGACTAGCTTGGTGGCAACCAAGTGAACCTCGGGAGAAAAATCGATTGTCATCTTGTCTCCCGGCTATTCTTTCGTGTCCTTTGTGATTGGCTCTCTACATTGACATCCTCCGATCACAAGGCATTGGTATATCAATCACCTCCTCTCTTGCATTTATATTCCTTCTTATCTTGTCTAGTTAGCTTGCTAGTTAGCTTCTCTAGTAGTTGTTCTTACTAGCTTGTGCTAAGTGCTTTAGGTTCTTGCTATTGATTGTAAGCACGTAGCTAACTAGAATTGCATTGGATAGGTGGCTTTGCACCCCAAGTAGAGCTAGAGCAAAAGGCTTCGCTTAAGTGTTATCTAACCTTTTGCTCTAGTGATTTGTAGAATTTTATTAGGCTATTCACCCCCCCCTCTAGCCATCTAGGACCTTTCAAGTGGTATAGGAGTTGTGGTCACCATATTATCAAGGCTTAACAACCTTTGGTGTTAAGATATGGCTCAAATATCATTCAACCATGTGAGAAGAAAACCACCAATGTTTGATGGCACTTCCTTTGATTATTGGAAGAGGAATATGAAGATGCATCTAGGCTCAATACATGAGAAAGTGTGGAGTGTGACCGAACATGACTTTGTCATTCTTGATGAAGTCGCTCCCACACCAAAAGAGCAAGAGAACCGACAATGCAACACAATGGCTCTCAATGTGATCTACAATGGCATTGACTCAAAAGTGTTTGAGCAAATCAAAGATCTTGAGAAGGCAAGTGAAGTGTGGAAGAGACTAGAAGATACTTATGAAGGCACTTCAACGGTAAAGAATGCCAAGCTATACATGCTTAAGGACAAGCTATCTCACTTCAAGATGAAGGATGATGAGTCCATCCTGGAAATGTTCCATAGGCTCCAAGTGATCATCAATGATCTCAAAAGCTTGGATGAGAAGGTCAAATATGAAGACTTCTTAAACCGCTTTCTTGGTTGTTTTCCCAAGAAATACAAAACTTTGAGGCAAATAATTAGGAGAGATGGTTTGGACAAGATCACTCCCAATGAAGTACTTGGTGAGATCATGACTGAAGAGCAATACAATGAGGAAAGCGAAGAAGAAGAGGTCAAGGAAGAAAAGAAAGAAAAGAAGAGCTTAGCATTCAAGGCTTCTTCATCCAAGAGCAAAGGCAAAGCAAAGAAGCAAGAGTAAAGTGATGATGAAGAAGCTAGTGATGATGATGATGATGAGATAATGGCCCTCTTCGTGCGCAAGTTTGGCAAGTTCATGAAGAAGAAGGGTTATGGTGCTAGAAAGAGAAGAGACAACTTCAAGGGCAAAGAATATGAGAAGAGATGCTACAAGTGCAAGAGCACCGGTCATATGATTGCGGATTGTCCCGATCATAGTGATGATGAGAAGAAGAAGAGCAAGCATGACAAGAAAGATAAAAAACTATCCTTCACCAAGAAGAAGAAGGGTGAATCCTATGTGGTGACTTGGGATGATAGTGACTCTTCCGATGATGATGAGAGAAAGAAGTCCAAGAAGAAAGTCATGGCAAGCATTGCTATCAATAACAAGCCATCCATCTTCGACACTCCATCATGCTTCATGGCTAAGCCAACCAAGGTACAATCTCATGATGATAGTGATAGTGATGATGATAGTAGTGATAATGAGGAGGAGTACTCCAAGGAAGAACTAGTTGATATGATGGAGCAAACTTATGAGTGCTTTGAGAAGAAGAGAAAGGAGTGCAAAGAATTGAACAAGAAGCTTAAGGCACTTGAACAATTCTTTGATGAGCTCAATGTCTCTCATGAGAGGCTAATGGAAGCCCACGAGAAGCTTGAGAGGACTCACTACAAGCTTGAAAAGGCTCACTCCTCTCTCCTTGATCAAAGCAAGGATAAGATTATTGCATCATGCAATGTTGAAGTAACTTGTGATATTCTAGATGAATCATTTTTCACTCTTATCATTGTTGCACCAACCAACACTAGCACCTCCACTTGCACATCTACTAGTGATAGCTCAAAGGATGATGCTACACTAGTGATTGAAAATGAAAAATTGAAAAATGATGGTAATCAACTCACCCATACTTTGGGTAAGGCATATGGTGGAGATGCCCGCATGCTAAAGTGCTTGGGTAGCCAAAGATTCTCTCATTACAAAGAGGGTTTGGGCTATACCCCCAAGAAGGGCAAGTCGGCCTTTGTCACTCCTAAGCCTAGCTTTGTGAGGAGCAATAACCAATTTTGCACAAAATGCAAGCAAGTAGGGCATGTAGACCAATATTGCAAACTTAACATGAGCCAAACCAAGTTTGCTAAAGCTACCTCTATGCACTTTGATTCATGTTATATGCTTACCAAAAGTGCTAAAGGTATCATGGCTAAGTATGTTGGCACATCCATAGTTGGCCCAAAGAAGAAGGCTATTTGGGTACCAAAATCCTTGGTCACTAACTTTGGAGGACCCAAATAAGTATGGGTACCTAAAAGAAACTAATTTGTTTTGTAGGTCAAGTACAAAGCCGGAGGAAGACATTGGGTGCTTGATAGTGGGTGCACTCAACACATGACCGGGGATTCTAGAATGTTCAAATCAATCAACTCCAACACCAATGATGGCATTGATAGTATTACATTTGGTGATAATGGCAAGGGCAAGGTCAAGGGTCTTGGTAAGATTGCAATATCCAATGATTTCAGCATATCAAATGTCTTGCTAGTTGAAAGCTTGAACTTCAATTTGCTATCGGTAGCTCAATTGTGTGATCTTGGATTCAAATGCATATTTGGAATAGATGATGTAGAGATCATTAGTGTAGATGGTTCAAACTTGATCTTCAAAGGCTTTAGATATGAGAACCTCTACCTAGTTGATTTCAATGCTAGTGAAGCTCAATTGTCAACTTGCTTGCTCACCAAATCAAGTATGGGTTGGTTATGGCATAGAAGGCTTGGTCATGTTGGGATAAAGCAATTGAATAGATTGATAAAGCATGACTTAGTAAGAGGCTTGAAAGATGTTGTGTTTGAGAAGGACAAACTTTGTAGCTCTTGTCAAGCCGACAAACAAGTTGGTAACACCCATCCAAAGAAAGGCATGATGAGCACTAGTAGAGAATTTGAGTTGTTGCATATGGATTTATTTGGACCAACAACATACACTAGTATTGGAGGAAACAAGTATGGATTTGTCATAGTGGATGATCTTACAAGATATACTTGAGTATTCTTTCTCAATGACAAAGCGATACATTTGCCACAATCAAGTCTTTTGTCAAGAGATGTCACAATGAGTTTGAAACAACCATCAAGAAAGTGAGAAGTGACAATGGAAATGAATTCAAGAATACAAGAGTTGAAGAGCTATGTGATGAGTTTGGGATCAAGCATCAACTCTCGGCCAAGTACACTCCATAATCAAATGGCCTTGTTGAGAGAAAGAATAGAACATTGATTGATATGGCAAGATCTATGCTTAGTGAGTACAATGTGAGTCAATCCTTTTGGGCCGAAGCTATCAACACCGCTTGCTACTCTAGCAATCGGTTGTATTGTCATCCATTGATGGAGAAGACTCCATATGAGATATTGAATGGAAGAAAGCCCAACATTGCATACTTTAGAGTCTTTGGGTGCAAATGCTACATCTTGAAGAAAGGCACAAGACTTGGGAAGTTTGACAAGAAGTGTGATGAAGGGTTCCTACTTCGTTACTCAACCACAAGCAAAGCCTATAGAGTGTGGAATTCGGCTAGTGGTATACTTGAGGAGGTTCATGATGTTGAATTTGATGAAACCAATGTCTCCCAAGTTTTGAATGAGAACCTAGAAGATGTTAGTGGTCCACAATTGGCAAATGCTATGAAGAGCATGGATATTGGTGATATTAGGCCAAGACAAGTGATTGACATAGAAGATGACAAAGATCAAGTGCTCAACTCACCTCAAATGCAAGCTAGTAACTCTCAAGTGCAAGATCAACAAGTTGCTAGTTCATCTCAACCAAGCTCAAGCAATCAAGTCTGTATCCTCCAACCAACCAACATTGCAAGAGATCACCCCATTGATCAAATTGTTGGTGATATTACAAGTGGTGTTCAAACAAGATTAAGATTGGCATCCTTTTATGAGCACTACTCCTTTGTATCATCCATAGATCCAACAAAGGTTGATGAATCCCTACAAGATGTTGATTGGGTCAATGCTATGCATGAAGAGCTCAACAATTTCACTAGGAACTAAGTTTGGGAACTAGTTGAAAGACTCAAGAACTACAATGTGATTGGCACAAGATGGGTATTTAGAAATAAGCAAGACCAAGATGGTATAGTTGTGAGGAACAAAGCAAGATTGGTAGCTCAAGGATACACTCAAGTTGAGGGTCTTGACTTTGGAGAAACCTACGCACCGGTTGCAAGATTAGAGGCAATAAAGATTCTTTTGGCCTATGCATGTGCACACAATGTCAAGCTATACCAAATGGATGTGAAGAGTGCTTTCTTGAATGGATATATCAATGAGCTAGTATATGTTGAGCAACCTCCCAGTTTTGAAGATGACAAGAAGCCCAACCATGTGTACAAGTTGAGGAAGGCTTTATATGGCTTGAAGCAAGCACCTAGAGCATGGTATGAAAGATTGAGGGACTTCCTTCTATCTAAAGGGTTCATTATGGGGAAGGTTGATACTACTCTCTTCACCAAGAATCTTGGCAAAGATCTATTTGTGCTCCAAATCTATGTGGATGACATCATATTCGGTTCAACCAATCAAGATTTTTGTGAAAAATTCGGCAAGATGATGGAAAATGAGTTTGAAATGTCAATGATTGGTGAACTTAGCTACTTCCTTGGTCTTCAAATCAAGAAATTGAAGAATGGCACCTTTGTGAGTCAAGGCAAGTACATCAAGGATATGATGAAGAAGTTTGGCTTAGAAGATTCTAAAGGCATTAGCACTCCTATGGGCACTAATGGACACTTGGATAGTGATGCTAGTGGCAATATGATGGATCAAAAGTTGTATCGGTCTATGATTGGAAGCCTACTCTATGTGACCGCCTCTAGGCCAGATGTAATGTTTTGTGTGTGCATGTGTGCAAGATTCCAAGCCTCTCTAAGAGAAAGTCACTTGAAGGCTACAAAGAGAATATTGAGGTACTTAAAGCATACACAAGATGTTGGATTGTGGTATCCCAAGGGGTCAAACTTTGAGCTACTTGGATATTCGGATTCCGACTATGCGGGATGCAAGATTGATAGAAAGAGCACATCGGGCACATGTCAATTGCTAGGCATGTCACTTGTATCTTGGTCATCAAAGAAGCAAAATAGTGTTGCACTCTCTACCGCCGAAGCCAAATACATAAGTGCGGGTAGTTGTTGTGCTCAATTGCTTTGGATGAAAGCAACTTTGAATGACTATGGGATCAACTTCAAACAAGGGCCATTGCTATGTGACAATGAAAGTACGGTGAAGCTCACCAACAATCCGGTTCAACATTCAAGAACCAAGCACATTGATGTGAGGCACCACTTCATAAGAGACCATCAACTCAAGGGTGATATCAAAATCACAAGTGTTGGCACCGATGATCAACTTGCCGACATATTCACCAAGCCATTAGATGAGAAGAGGTTTTGCAAGCTAAGGAATGAGTTGAACATTCTTGACTTCTCAAATATGTGTTGATGCACCCCCATATATGACATGCTTCTCCTTCAAGCTTTGCAAGGTACAAGTTGATTGACATGTCATTCATCCTTATTAGGACTTGTTAGTGCATCTAGACATAAATTCATTGGGCTCATTCATGAAAGTTCAAAATGATTTGATGCTTATATGGTACCACTATTGCTTCTATGCTTGACTTGATCTAGTGGTAGCATATGACATATTTGTGGGCTTGCAATCCTAGTGTTTGATCTAGATCATGAACTTCAAATATTTAGCTAAACATGGGCAAGATAACCATTCTAGGATGTGTGAACAAGCTTGTCCATGGTTTAAACCGAGTTAAATAGCTTGGAGCAAGTAATCTAGATTGAACCACAACTAAACTTCTCTCCAATAATCAAACCTTTGAGCACATCTTTTATGATAATAGATGACAAAGGGGGAGAAGTAAGTAGTACAACAAAGAAAAATATTTTTGAAAATTTTGAAAATGAAAGCACACGAGTAGGGGGAGCAAGCCTATGAATAAAGTTGTTGCATATCTTTGTGCATTCATAAGTTCTTGCTTGCATATGTACTTATATTCATGATATGCTTATTTGGTGAATGCTAGAACCCAAATTGATATGGTGTTTGAAGAACTAGTATGCTTAGGTCATTACATTTTTAAGTGGTATCTAGTTCTCTCAAAGTGTTTTCAAGTTACCTTTCAAGTGGTTTCTAGGCATTCATGGTGCTAAGGATGGTTTACATTGCACTCCGATTGGTATCACGCTTCAAAGGTCCATCCTACACACCTTAGCATCATTTGGTAGCATTCACTCTCCCACAATTCCTATTCATGCATTTGTGATCAAAATGAACCAAACTCATATATCACATATGTAGGGGGAGCTAATACTACCAAAGTTGAAATTTTCATCATATATATTCATTTGTGAAAAGGTTGTCATCAATTACCAAAAAGGGGGAGATTGAAAGACCTTGTTTGGTTTTGGTTAATTGATGAAACCTATGGACTAACCCTTGACCTAAGTGTATGATCAAGATAGGGTGGTCCACCTTAGAACATGGAGCTAGATGGATGATCATGGTGAATCAAGTGCTCCATGGACTAAGGAAAAGAAGAAAGAGAAAAACAAAAATGGGCTCAAGGCAAAGGTATATCATAGGGTCATTTTTGGTTTAGTGATCAAGACACTATAGAGAGTGTGATCACCTTTAGGATAGATAGTCGTACTATCAAGAAGGGAAAACTCGTGTCGATTGCGGTTATCATATGCCACTAGGTTTGCATTGCATATCCATTTAAAACAAACCTAAGTGACACAAACATGAACTAAAATCCAAGAACTATATTGTAAAAGGCTAACACAGGTGAACAAGAGATGAATCGCAAGGTGTTAGCACTTGGAAGCATGGAGAAGAAGAGGTGGCTCGGTTTTGCCACTCAGAGAGGCACCAGACGCAAGGTCCGGACGCAGGGCAAAGGCCGACGGGACCAATGGACTTGCGTCCGGTGGCATACCCTAGCCCTCGGGCTCTCTGGACAGGAGGTCCGAACGCAAAAGTGAGTCCGGACGCTGACTCCGGTCGCACGTCCGGAGCTCGGCGCTCACTGGACTTCTCTGGATGTATTTATCCGGACGCTGAATGCGGTCCGGACGCAAGAGACCGGACGCGTGTCCGGAGCTCGGAGCTCTCTGGACCCCTCTTTGGACTGGGTCCGGACGCAAGGCGAAGAGGGTCCGGACGCTACTGTGTTGTGCATCTGGAGGCTACACGTCGGCACAGTCAGGGCGTCAACGGGCGAATTCAAAATAGGGGAGGGTCCGGACACATGCGCGATGGTCCGGACCCCCCATGCAAAGTGCGTCCGGAGCTACGCAGATTTCAGTGAAAAGGAGCAAAACGGCTAGCTCGGTTTGTATGGCTATTTAAGTGGCTTGGCCGGCTCCTAGGGTTCACTCTTGCACCTCCCATTCATTTGACATACTTGTGCTTGCTTGAGATAGCCCCCAACTCACTCTCTTCACTCTTGTTGCATATTTGTGAGAGTTTGAGTGATCCAAGTGCATTGATCATTGCATTGCATCTTAGTGGCACTTGGTCATCGTCATCGCCGCGTGGTTTCTTGTTATTCTTGGTGTTTGCCAACACCTAGACGGCTTGGCGATTGTGGAGAAGTTTCGGCGCAATTGGTGATTGTTTGCGGCCGACTTCGGTGATTGTGAGAGGGCTTGTACCCACCTCGGCGGAGCGCCAAAGGGTAACTCTAGTGGATTGCTCGTGTCATTGAGTTACTCTCATTTGGGTGGATTCTTGTGGCGCCCGAGTTAGTGGGCTAGGTTTGTGAAACACCTATTAGCCACTGAATCACCATTTGAGTAGTCGACACAACGGGGACTAGCTTGGTGGCAACCAGGTGAACCTCGGGAGAAAAATCGATTGTCATATTGTCTCCCGGCTATTCTTTGGTGTCCTTTGTGATTGGCTCTCTACATTGACATCCTCCTATCACAAGGCATTGGTATATCAATCACCTCCTCTCTTGCATTTATATTCCTTCTTATCTTGTCTAGTTAGCTTGCCAGTTAGCTTCTCTAGTAGTTGTTCTTACTAGCTTGTGCTAAGTGTTTTAGGTTCTTGCTATTGATTGTAAGCACATAGCTAACTAGAATTGCATTGGATAGGTGGCTTTGCACCCCAAGTAGAGCTAAAGCAAAAAGCTTCGCTTAAGTGTTATCTAACCTTTTGCTCTGGTGATTTGTATAATTTTATTAGGCTATTCACCCCCCCCCCCTCTAGCCATCTAGGACCTTTCACCTGCGCTGGCTATGGTTTGAATGGGCCGACAGACCTAGGCCATGGAAGGGGTTATAGCTACCGATCTCTGACGACGACATAACGCTCTTCAATGCAGCAACCGTAGTTAGCGTGGGGAATGGGCGGTGAGCAACCTTCTAGACCTCTCGTTGGCTACATGGGGAGGCATTGGCCATGCGCTACCCGACGCTGCACGAGCACATTAAGAGAAAAAACAGAACAGTGGCGGATGCGCTCACCAACAGCCGATGGATCACGGACATTGACCACAACCTGAACCCCCAACTAGTTGCTGATTTCATCAAACTTTTGGAGCATCTGGAGGATGTTGTTCTAAACGAGACCCAGCAAGACTCAATTACTTGGATTTTCTCACCCGACGACAAATACACAGCCAAGTCTGCGTACTCATTGCAATTCGAAGGAACGACTCAGTGTGTAGCAGCATCTCAGACATGGAAAACGAAGGCGCCACCAAGATGCCAATTTTTCATATGGCTCATGCTTCAAGATAGGATATGGACAGATGCGCGCTTACAAAGACGAGGCTAGCCCTATAAATACTTCTGCCAGTTGTGCTTGAGGAACCTTGAAACTACTCGGCACCTATTCTGTGAGTGCCCTCTAGCAAGGAAAGTATGGGAGGATATTGTCATTTGGACCCACTTGCCTTCCTTGATGCCAGCAAGCTGGAGCCAAAGCGCCACCATGGGCGTGTAGTTCACAGATATGGTAGTCGTCGCCGACCCTTCATTGAGGCTAGGGCTTCAATCCCTGATCATGCTAACGATTTGGGAAATTTGGAAAGAGAGAAACAACTGGGTCTTCAGGAAAGAGTGTAGGACTGCCTAGCGGATCATGCACAGTATTCAAGACGAGACGGGGACCTGGACCTTTGCGGGGAATGCGGGTCTGGGGTTGCTGCTCCCGGTCACGGACATAGCTTAGCTACCTCTCTAGCTCGTCGTGTCTATCATTTGTATAAATCTCCTTAATGTGTTTAGGGGTGGCAAGGGTCTCCTCTGCTGAGACCCGAGCCTGACTGAGGTGGCGCAACTTGTGCCACTTCTTCGCTTCTAATTCACTCCCCTCTAATTTAATGAAAGCCGGTAACAGATCTTAAAAAAAAAAACAATCGACTTCACCGAACGTGCCACATATTTCAGTTTCAAAGTGGTTGGGCCTCGGCCGCTTTGAGTTGTCACTCGTGGGCCGGCAGTAGTATCTCCTCCTGAACCTGTATGTCCATGTCCGTGGGTGCACGTACGTGGCACCTCAAGCTACTAAATAATATCTCAGCAACGTCATGCATGCATTAGCTTATGTATATATTCATACATAATGTATACTCCCTCCATCCTAATTTATAAGTAATTTTAAATAATTTAGAGAGTTAAAATATTTTATGTTTAACTAAATTTATATGATAATATAATAACATATATAATATTATTATATTAACAAAGTATTATTAGATTCTTCCTAATTATATTTTTATAGTATATGTCTTAAATCTTTATAATTCTTTTATAATTTTGATCAAATTTTAGATACTTTGGGTCTCCAAATTTTTTGAAATGACGTAATTTAGAAGAGAGAGTACCACGTATTTGTACAAATGGTTAGATACGTCGGCTGCCAAATCTTACCACATAGCTGCCCCCGCCCCTGTGTATCAATATAGTAGATTGTCATCAAAGGTAATTCACCAACTATCATCCACATATATTTTTTTTACACTAAAAGGTTTCCCCACTTTATTTGCATAAAGCCAAAAGATGAACCAGTTCAGAGTTTAAGCATACGCGCGCCCGCCTAAACAAGCTTAAAAGAAAAAGCCACAAACGGTCGAGAACTTAATACAGATCCTGAAAAAAAAAAACTCCTATTAGTTTGCAGCAACTACACATTCAGAAGGTCGTTGCAGCGGTAGAGTCCAGTCCCAAAGCTTGTGAACTTGATAGATCCAAATCTAATGCCTGCAAGTTCAGGTTCTCCTCCCAACAAATCTCCAGAGGCATCATAAACTTTTACATATGGTAACAAAAGGATTGCCTCTGAACGACATAAGTATACTTCCTCTGTCCTAAAACAAAAGTCATTCTTGCTTCCAGCATTAGTGTTATTATTAGATTTATTTGGGGATATAAATCTTCCACGTATTTTTTATAGACCCAATCAAAGTTGAGAAATCCTAACCTACACGCATCTATAGTGACCTCTATTTTGAGAGAGTATGTAGATAATGCATGGCTCACAATACAAAAGTGCATCTGCATGGGTGTGTGTAGGGTAGAACACACTTTATATGGAAAGAGATGATTCAGAGAGGGATTTAATTTGCACCTGGAGATAGGGGATAGCTTAAGCCATACCCATACTAGTGGCTTTTGACCAGTCTATGTGAATCTGTGGTGAATAAAAGCAGAGAGGAGGTCAAATTTTCCTGTGGCCACGGCGAGTCCACAGGCCGTGGCTGCGGGCCTGCGGCCCAAAAATTGACAGGCCCTGCTGTTTACAGCGGAGCTGAGGAGAGAGTTTTTCTGGAAGGAGGAGAAATTTCTCAGGCACGAGACGGCTCCACCTCCCCCACATCCCTGGCAGGTAGGCCCGGTGGCGATGGAGATCGCCGTAATATCACGCGGCTTATGGCGCGCGCCCACGTGGCTGCCGCCTCATCCACGAAGCAAGGAAAGCCCTGGCTGTGGTCCTGCCGGCCCGGCTCTGCCTCTGCCTCTGCCTCTGAGGATATCTCCCGCCACGCATCCGCCGCCTGATCCCGACGCCTTCCGGCCGTCGGATGCCTTGCCTCGTGGCGGCCGTTGCTTGTTGGTCTCTGTCTTCCGCGGCAGCCATATATGGCGCGGAGGGAGGCGCCTTCCTGGGCTCCAGATTCCGTCTACGCCATTGCGTCGCACGCACTGCCGTGCCTCCACACGAACGACGAGCCGAGGCTCGAGCACCCACCCACCACGCCCGCCCAAGAAAACCCCAACGCCTGTGTGCTGTGCGCCACGAGACGACCGAAGCTTCGAGATCCACCAGGCAGCTAGCTAGGTTGCCATGACGACGACGTCCACGGTGACGACGCCCAGCCGGCCGCTTGCCGCCGGCGGAAGCCGGCCGCGGCGGTCCGGGCCCGCCGTGCTCTCGCTCACCAACACCAAGGGAGGCAGCAGCCCGCGGCGGCGGAAGGCGCCGTCGTCCACGAGCTGCGCCGCGCTCGCGTCGCCCGACAAGCAGCGCACGCGCAACAAGCTCCCAGTCCCGCCGCTGCCTGCTGCGGTTACGCCGACGGAGCGACGGAAGCAGGAGGAGAGGGCCACGGACTACAACGAGGTCGCGGCGGCGCTGGAGAGCATCTACCAGCTCAGCCCCGCCGTGGAGGTCGAGGAGGAGGAGAAGCGCCACGAGGACGGTGACGGCGAGGGCGGCGGCAAGAAGAAGAGGAGGAAAAGAAGAGTGGTAAGTACTAGTTGCCTTCGCTATCTGTTCAATTCAATCACTCCTCTCGAGCTAGTTGTTCAATCACCATGTGCGTGCGTTCGCAGGCGGGCCGGAGCACGGTGATCGTGAAGAGCCGCCGGCGGCGGCGCGGGAGGAGGATGGACCTCGGAAAACGGGTGGAGATGAAGAGCGCCTTAGCCGCCGCCGCTGCTGCTAGCAGGGAGCAGCAGCACGGGGAGGAGGACGAAGTAGAGCGGGAGCGGGAGTTCGAGGAGATGCTGCTGCGTGAGCACTCGGTGTCGACGGACATGGGAAGCCTGGACTGGAAGCGCATGAAGATCCCGCCCGTGCTCACCTCGTCGCAGAGCGCGCGACTCTTCAAGAACATGATGCAGCCCATGAAGGTACACCAAACCAATTCATCCACTCATTTTTCGTTTTTTTATGTATGTAACCAGCAATTACCCCCAACAATTCTCCTACTGTACGTAATAATCATGCAATTTTCTGTGTACGTGTGTTTTCACTCTCATCAGGCGATCTTCGAGGTGCAGCAGAGCTTGCGAGACGAGCTGCAGAGGGACCCTACCGACCCTGAGCTCGCCGAGGCCACCAACATGTCCGTCCACCACCTCCGCCGCCGCCTCGACGTCGGCCGCGCCGCCAGGAACAAGCTCATCAAGGTACACACTTGTACGTCTTGTGCTGTTTCTTTCTCGACTCTGAAACTGAAATTTTCTCCACCTCCTGCACGTGCAGCACAACCTCCGGCTAGTGCCGTACGCGATCAACAAGTACTACCCAGACATGAGCCCAGACGATAAATTCGACGACCTATGCCAAGCAGGAGCAAACGGTCTAATCACAGCGATCGACCGGTTCGATTCCAAGCGGGGGTTCCGGATCTCAACGTACGCGCTGTTCTGGATCCGGCACGCCATCGTGCGCGCCATGACGCAGCTGTCCAGCTCCACCGGCCGATTCCCGTTCGCGATGGAGTCAGAGCGGCAGGAGGTGGGGAAGGCGAGGGAGGAGCTGGCGTTCGAGCTGGGCCGGGCCGCCACCGACGAGGAGGTGAGGGCGAAAGTGGGGATCTCCCCGGAACGGTACCGTGACGTGCTCAGGATGGCTAGGCCTGCTTACTCGCTCCACGCTAGGAACCGTGTTACTCAGGAGGAGCTCATTAATGAGGTCACTGATGATGATGCTGTTGGTGTTGATGCTGGTTGTAGGCGCCATGACACGCTGCTCCGCCTCGCCATCGACGACCTCGTGAGTTTTTTTTCTCCCTTTGGTTTGGCCTCGATCTGTGAGCACGTACTGAACAGCGGCAATGCTGACGAAAGAAAGAACTGATGAATGCAGCTGGACTCTCTGAAACCCAAGGAGAGCCTGGTGATCAGGCAGCGGTTCGGGCTGGACGGCAGGGGGAAGCGCACGCTCAGCGAGATCGCCGGCAACCTCAGCATCTCCAGGGAGATGGTGCGCAAGTACGAGCTCAAGGCGCTCATGAAGCTCAAGCACCCAACAAGGGTGGAATACCTGCGCAGGTACATGTGAGAGTGACACCGGACGGACTTGTTCAGCTTGACATACCATACCATGCATTCCTTCCGATGTATGATATGGTATATGAATTGGCTACATACATACATACATATATATATATATATATATATATATATATATATATATATATATATATGGAGTAACTAGTACTACAACAAACTGGACAGATAGAGTTACTCTGCTTGCTTGCTGTATATATGTGTGCGCTATACCATCTACTCCTCTTCTACTGTATACTAGTGGAAGAAATGTACATATATACATGAATGGTGTGTGTGTGGAAATCCAGATGATGAGTGAGTCCATTTGAGTGAGGTTGTATTGCAGGCCTCACATGTAATTCTTAACATACATACATTATCCATGGTACATATAACATATGAAAGAAGAAGAGAAAAGCTCCATGCTTGCATCTTTGCATAGATAATCTAATCGTCGTGTTTTCTAATGGTATGCGTCCAAAAACTCCATCTCCATGAAATTGATGATGATCAATGGTTATAATAAAATTCTATTTTATGACTCATGGTTTAGATAAAGTCCAAGAATATGAAGCTTTTGATTTCTGCGTTTAAGTGGCTATCTAGTTTTAAGATGAATTTCCATTTTTTTTAGATAAAGAGTATCCCTGCCTCCCGTATTCGCACTTAGACCAAACTTCGTTAAACGTAACCCAAACATCACATAAGAACTTAGCAATCAGCACAAGGAAATTGAACAACCTAGACTCGACAAAAACAAAAGAAGAAGCTTTAGCTCGCTATCCTTCTCCTATGTCTCCATGTCATCTGTCCAAAAGACTTCGATCACCATAGCTTCCAATAGTCTACACCCTTCCTTCGAAGCCTCTCTCTCTCTTCCTCTTTAGATAACTTGGACCGGTGGCTAATCTAGTACGTCCCTCTGAAATTGCCTGCATGAAATTGCAACCATAGCACCCTTTCTTCTCATAATATTGTATAAAGCTGGGTAGTTTAACTTTAAAGGTACCTAGCCAATCCAAAGGTCTTCTCAATATCTAGTTTGGTTTTCATTGCTGCCTTTTTATCTCCCTTTTTCTAGAAAAGATCTTTAACTTTGAAGGTGGAGCTCAGAAGTCAGAAATACCGCCAAGCTCTTTAGCCACTGCGTGGCCATGCCTAATTACGCCAAGTAGATGAGAGGAAGAGGACTCGGTCTCCTCTGAATGACTAACATGACAGTAACAGAATGTCATAGAGGGGGAGAGAAAACCTAAAACAGATGGCACTGAAGAGAAGTGACATTTTTCCGATGGCATTGAAGAGAAGTGACATTTTCCAATGGCATTGAAGGGATAAGTTTTTGATGGTATATAAGGAATTTTCTCATGATTAAAAGGATATAGTAACGAATGAGACTGAGAGAGAATGGTTGGGTTACTCAAGCTGCTCTCATGTGTATACTACCGGACATTTGGCAGTAATAGGGAAATTTCCCTTGCCAGTAAGATAAATTAGGGATTACAACTTTGCATTGAATAAGCATACTATAAGCCATTTTCCTTTTTTTCCATTTCTCCTATATTATAGGTGCCTGAATTTTAAGATAATTTCAGACACCACCCTTGTACTACTAATTAGTATAAGTAAACTATTACTTTTGTGATTTGTTATTTGTCTTTGTATTACAACATATCAAATTTTTGTCCTTGTCTAACTATAGAAATAATTGTAAATTGTTAAATTGTTTTTGTGTCAACACATATCAGATTTTGTAGGTTGTTGTTCGGTTTTTTATTCTCGGAACTAAAAAATGCAGATTATGTCTAAAAAATTGCAATAAACGAAAATTGCAATTATAGTACAAAATATGTGCAATTAGTCGTCTAAAAGAAAATTAAATTCCAGGCACCTGAAATTTAGCAAGTCCCTTTTTTTCTATTTTCTTTAAAAAACAAAATCTCTGGAGCTGCATTCGCCATGTGCATGTATGGCAGCTGGTTGTCTAGCTTCTTGTGCAAAATATACTTAAGGCCTTGTTCAGTTCATCCCTAAATCATCAAGTGGATTGGAGGGGATTGAGAGAGATTTGGAGATTTATTAATCCTCCTCATTCGACTTAGTTTTGGATCAAACGAACAGGCCTTAAAGAAACCACCAATGGCCATGAACATAGCAAAAGGGAACCCAGCACGTCATAGTTCTTCAAACCTGTATTGGAGGTGTTTCAAAAGGTTGCCTTTACAAGAGAGAGGTACGTGTAGGTTAATTAAATAGGAAACACACAAAGTTGCACCTAATAAACTGTTTAACTCAAATGACCACGATAGAGAACGTGCATTATCATACCAAATTACCAACACAAGTTTGAACAGAAAAAAATGATAGCTACAATGAACTGTGTCATGTGTACATGCTCCATCTTCATCTTTTGTAGGCGTCAAGAAAAAGAGTGTCTTCCTCGAGTGGGCTTTGGGCTGGGCTGTTTGTGATGGCATCAATGTGAAATGCTTCTTTGATGGGCTCTGGCCCATTAGTTATTTTAGTCTTGTGTGTTATTTTCTAGAGGAAAAAGTCCATATTTCCTCCCTGAACCATCGTCCGCGTTCGTTTTTTCTCCTTGAACTGTAAAACCAGAAATCTTTCCTCCTTCAACTCTGAAAACCGTTCGTTTTACCTCCCTAAGTGGTTTTGGACAGTGGTTTTGTCTTTTTTCCTTTTTTATTTATTTCGAATGAATCTTTGGAAAATCATAGTAAACCACAAAAAAAATCATAAAATAAAAAATCTAATTTTGTTAGACTCCACATGAGTATATCTATATAGTGAATATATAATATGGTATGTTTTAGTACAAATTTTTTCTTGTATCTTTAAATCTACACTTTTTTAGTAATTAATTAGAAAACTTTGTACTAAAGTATACCATATTATATGTTCACTGTATAGATCTACTCATGTGGAGTCCAACAAAATTGGATTTTTTATTTTATGATTTTTCTATGATTTACTATGATTTTTCAAAGATTCAGTCGAAATAAATAAAAAAAGATAAAAAGACAAAACCACTGTCCAAAACCATTCAGGGAGGTAAAACAAACCGTTTCAGAGTTGAAGAAGGAAAGATTTCTGGTTTTATGGTTCAGGGAGGAAAAACGAACACGGACTATAGTTCAGGGAGGAAATATGGACTTTTTCCTTTTCTAGATAACTTCTTTTCAATCCCTTTTGCGTTGATAGCATTCTTTTGTGACAATGGAAACGACCAAAATCGCTTTGAGCAGAACCTCACACGGCAGCCGTAATAAATTCCATTATTATCATAAATTTGTCGTATCCCGTCCTCGTACACTAAAGAAGCTGTTCAGTTTGCCTGCTGGCAGGCAGTTTGCCACCCAGCAGGCAATGATCTCAGCTACTTTTTTAAAATCTTTTTCTGCATTATTTTCTTACACTCTTTCTCTTTAAGCTTATTTTCATCGATTTCTCTATTGCAATAGCTCTGCTGCCAAAGAATAACTAAGTTGACAAAAAAGGTCAATCCCGTTTTGCCCGGTGATAATAGCAACAAGTAATTGATAGAAAAACAGAAGTCTCTTGAGAGCGAAAAAGGCTTGCAAACCTATTTAGCACGAGTGGATTCTTTCACCGTTTCACGGCGTGACTTTATTTACGCACAAGGCTGGGACTCAACTTTTTTTTTTTTTGAGCATTTAGGCTGGGACTCAACTAATGAGACCCTATAGGTGAAGCCTATTAAAAAACAGTGTTTATGCATGGCTAACGAAGTCGGTGAAGGAGAGCTCAAAAATCAGTTTGCTGGTTTCCTGCTAAGGAGGGCTTGACTAATTCCCAATCAGGGTTTTGAAAAGTAGAGGATTTAATATTTTTTTGAAAAGAAGGATTTATTTATTTTGATGAAATGTTTTTTTTTCATAATTTACCTCTTTGATATGGTATAGATATTAATACTTTTTCTGTAAAATTAGTAAAACTTAGAATAATTTTTTTTTTGCGAGTGAAAACTTAGAATAATTTAACCGAGGACAAAAAAAAACACTTTATATTAGAGGACCAAGGGAGTACTAAAATGCTAGGTATATCCTGCAAATAAAAGGACATGCAACACAGCTCATCGTCATATCCACATCTGACTGCCCAGTTTGCCACAGCATCCATCTTCAGTAGGAGCATGCCCATAAGCTGAGAAGCGTGCATGCCATCCAATCATTAGTGATCGCCTTCCCCAAGTCCGGCCAAGTTTTGAGACACCAACGTAGATAGCTCCATATAATGTGTCAACTTCATCTCGAACATTGACCGGAGCCTTTTTAAACAGGTTTTTGCCGTGTAGATTTCTGCATTTGCCTTGGAGAGTTCCAGCTTGTCTTCAGACGCATGCTGAGCAAGCAACTCGCTGGCTCCTGCTCTGAACTTGGTAATCTTAGAATAATGTGTCTCTACTTCCTGATTGATTGAGCATATCGATCAGCAACTCGTGAGACGCACTGAACAATCAACATAAATCTAAATTTTTAAAAACAATTCTAAGCATACAACCATCATACAGGTTGTTTACTAATTAGCCTCCCAGCAAAAGCTTAATTGACTCTATGACACCACGCATTTTAGACAAGATCGACTGCCTGGCTGTTTAAGATCATGCATGCAACTGAAAAGAAATTAAATTCGAGTACAATGGACCAAATTAAAAAGGAACCTGCATACGGCGGGAGCAACCATCAAACAAATCTCGTTGTGTGTAGATGTTGATAATATGCTTCTGTTCGAATCCAGCACACATTGAGGACACTAGAAATAAAGAACGAAGTTTAAAAAAAATAATAATAATAAAGAACGATTATTGCCATGCATGCACAGATAAGTTGAGAATCATCATGGTGTAGACAGCTCTGACAGCAATCCGATATAATTCGGAAACTAGAGTAACATGAATCCCGCCTACATAGAAGCATATACGTGTGGGGCCCACACGTCAATGAGTGGAGAGATGTAGCCAAGGGTGTTTTTGTCCATACGGAGAATGTGTACATTTATACGGACTGACAGTGGGGCCAAACACCCTGAAAACATATAAAATGGCAGATATCCGGTAGAAGAAAAATTGTAATGACATATTTCAGAATAAGTGAATTGTAATGACATATTTCCAAAGTTGAAGAATTGTAATGGCTTGGATCAAAATAACCCTAATCCATGCTTCATTTCTTTTTATACAATAATATTAGTCTTTGAAACAACGCCATAAAACTTAAAGAGTGACCTAAGAAACAAAGCTATTACACAAGTAGGAAAAAAAACAACGAAACTATTACACAAGTAGAAAAATATCGGAGACAGAGAACACAATTATGCTCAACTTATGAAGATCAAACAAAAAAATATTGGAACCATCGTTTCTCACTATTAAAAGTATAACATGGGTGCATTTTTAATCTAAAAGAATAACAAACTTCGCTTCAAAATAATTGGTAACTTATACTTATAATATTCATATTCATATTTTGTAGTTGTTCGTCTCATGATTTTAATGGTCGATAAATCGGCTAATGTTGTTTTGTTGGTTGATTAGTGGGACTGGGATTTTTGAGCTGGGATTTTTGAATCCACGAAATTGATGTTAACCACCGGTTTGTGTGAGCCCGTGAGCTTCGTCTCCATGGATTTGATTGTGACCCGTTTGAACAAGTGATGACGCATCAACGCAGTGGGGGCATGCTTGCCAGATGTAATGTATCTGCCCACGTGCTTCAAACATGCTCGTCTCCTCTGGCACCGCACCGCACCACATATATAGTCCCAACCCGGCCCCGTCTCGTGTCTCGTCAGGGCCCCGAGACCACACGCCGTCATGCACGCCGCCACGTACGCGAGCGCCGGCGACTAGCGCCCCCATTTCCGCACCCACCTGGCCGCGTCCCCTCGAAGCCGCGCCGCATTAACACACCGATCGACTGCTGCTTCCTATAGCTTCGTTCGTTCGTTCGTTCCGGAGCGCCAGGGAAAAAAAAGTAGCGCATTTACCCAGCGCGCGATCGATCCGGAGTCCAGCGGCCGGCGGCCATGGTGAAGCTGGCGACGGCCAGGGAGGCGCGGCTGTTCGGGCCGGCGCTAGCGGCGCGGCGGTGGGAGTACATCAACGCGGGGGTGTACGTGTTCGCGGCGCTGCTCCTGGTGCTGGCGGCGGGCGTCCTCGCGGTGGCGGCGGCGGCACTGTCCGAGTCCGCGGCCGCGGCCAGGGCGGGGCTCGCCGTGGCCGCCGTGGCGCTGGCGGCCGTCGCGGCCGTCAACGCGCACGACCTCGGCGCGCACCTCGCCGGCGTCGACTGCCGCGTGGGGCTGGCGAGGTACGACGCGCAGCTCGGCCTCGTGGAGTTCCTCGTGCCGGCCGTGCACGCGGCCGGCTGCGCGCTCGCCGTCGTCGGCCTGGCGCTGCTCGTTTCCGTTTCCCACTCCCACTCCGACTCCCGGCGGCGGGAGACGCACGCGGCGACCGTGATGCTCGCGGCGGCGCTGCTGTGGGTGGTGGGCTCGGTGCTGAACTCGTGCCAGGTGTACGAGCGCGCCGACGGCCGGGCGCAGCTGCTGCAGTCGAGCGTGCAGGTGCCTCAGCTGCTGGGGAGCCTGCTGTTCCTGGTCGCTGCCGCACTGAACCGCCGCCGCCGTAGCCGCATCGTCTCCGGCACAGGCTTCGACGACGAGCCGGCGTGGCTGTTCCTGGCGGGGAGCGTGCTGTGGCTGGCGGCGGCGCTGCTCAACGTGCTCAAAGTGTTCGCCATGCACCAGAGTGACGCGCTGCGGCTCGAGAAGCTCCGTGGCGGCGCGCAGGAGTGGCTCAGCCGTGACCGCGAGGGCCGCGTACCGCTCAACTGGGAGGAGGCCGCCAGGAGGAGGGCGCTGCCCACAGAGCTCCGGTGATCATCGTTGCAGTGCAGCCTGCGCCACCGCCGCGCGCGACAACTTTCTCCGTGATTGTAATGTAAAACGAGGTGGAATCGAAGGGGTAAATAAATTGTTTGGGCTGCCACCTTTCTGGGCCGTTGTTGGGCTCAATGACCGCCCGAGCCCCCGGATTGTTGGACCAATTGTTGTCGGAGCTTAATTAATTTGTTATTATTCCGTTTCCGATGTCCGAGTTTATTTACCACACACTACCTCCACCACCTTGTAGTTTTCATGACTTAAGCACCATGCGTATGATTAATTGATTATGATAGTTTCACGCCTAGAAACCATGATGGTTTCTGTTAGGAAACGCGGGCCAGGGTCGTACCTGGGATTTGGAGGCCCCTGAACAAAATACGTGATGAAGTCCTAAAAATTAAGGAAATCAAAGCATATAATTCACTTGTATGAGTCTTATACACTTCTACGAACAGATGAAATCTTAATACTTGTTGACACCGTTTTTCGACACGTGTCAAATGGGCTGAGGCTTGACTGGTCAGCGGCCGTTCTCCATCGGTATCTGGAGTTGATAATGCCGATAGGAGGGTGCTATGAGTTTTGCCGATGGAAGCTGATGAGCCTTGTCGACCAAATCGGTGAAGTCTTGCTGAAACTGATTGCCGATAAGGAATTTTTGCCGATTGCTGATGAAGGGGTCTTGCCGGTTGCCGATAAAAGCTTGTTACCGATTGCCGATGGGAGATGGTTGCCGATTGCCAATGAAGAAGATGCTGCCGATTGCCGATCGGAAAAGTATTACCGATGCCGATGGGCGTGATTTAGCACTTGGTAGCAGCGGAAGACTACCGGTGACCAAAGAAGGAAGTTGCAGGGATCTGCCGATGGAAAGTTTCCATCGAAGAGTATAAGGAAACTGGTGTTCTGTGCCAGTATTAATATAGTGGTTTGCGTCCGACTCTTGCATGAGTCGCTTATTTTCCTTTAAAATAGGTGTGTTTGTTTAGGGAATAAATATTGTTATCCGGCTCCTGCGCGAGTCAGTTTCCTTTAAAGTAGGAGTTTGTTTTTAGGAAAGATATGTGTCGTGTCTTTGTACAACTCTCCATGCAGGAGTATAAATATGAGCCCGAGGGCTGTGGAATAGAAATCAATCAATTCAAAAACAAACCAATTCTACTTTTTACCCTATTTTTACCGCAATTTACCTTCTTATGCATTAGTTATAGCTTAACGAGTTCTTCAAGCTTTCGACGGGCTGCATCACCCTGATCTCCGTCAAAATCCTTGTTAGTTCCGCGTGAGAGTACCTCTAAGCTTTGGCAATCCGGGCGCATCGCTGTTTGCCTCGTCTAGCTCTGCTCTAGCTATCCGTGATCAATCTGAGCCTTGACGTCCGGGCGTATCGCTGTTGTCTCGTTCAGTTTGTCATAGTTATCATCCTTGTCGATTGATTGGTCAAATCGACTGGCACGCCCTCGACATCGAGCTTTGGGTAATAGCCCGAGGTGTTCACAGATCTGACGCTTTTTGTGTCAACACCTCCTTTGGCACACCCGGTGGGACCTGATTATATAAATCTACACAACCGGCATGGCTGATCACGCCGATGTCGATCAGAGGAATGTCATCGCAGTGTCTGAGGCCGATCTGAAAGACGATCAGAAGCAGGCCATGGAGCGGGCTATGGAGGAATACAGGCAGCTGTATCTCAAATCCTTCAGCCTCAGCAGGAGCGGCGAAGCAATCCAGAAGCAGGACCCGCCGTTGCCACGGCAGGTCACGTACGACGCCAACCCTGGCAAGCTACAAGAGATGGTTAACGCCGCTGTAAGTCAAGCCTTGATTAACCACTCTAGCGTGCTGTCCAATACTGTCTACAATGCTGTCGCACAAACATTCAAAGAAGGACATGCACCTCGATATGCCGGCCCAGCGTACCATCAACCTGGATTGGCATCTGCAAGCCCATCGGCGGCCCAGATGGCGTCTTCCACCCCTGTGGAACCGTCTGCCGATGTGGCTACGTCACCAAGACCGAACGCCGGCGACACTACCAAGTTCAATGCAGATCCAGCCGCGTCGGCAACTTCAGGACCAGCCCCCGCTAACTGGTGGGGATACGGTATGCCTCCAAATCTATATGCTGGCTCTAATCTGGTGTAGGGAGATGGTTCAGCCTGGAAGAACTCTACGGCATCGGCAGCACAGCCACAGCCGATGGTTCATATGATGCACAACTCTGCGCCTGCTCCGACCATACAAGTGTCATCAGATGATCTCCAAGTAATCCCCAAGATACCTCTGATGCCACCATTGGCAAGCTCTGTGCCGATGCAACACATTATAACCACCGACAGTCAATCCCTAGCGGCAAACTCTCAAGCCGGAGCTCCAAACCCCCAAGGTAATCTAGTGATCAATTGCTCTAGGATTCAAGAACCGCATGCTCCGGTCAGCTATCAACCATCGGCGAGTCATATGCCGATGCCTTATAATCTTGGATGGGTCAACCAGCCACCAGCTCAGCAACCTGGCGCGCCGATGTATTATTATGGAGGCCCAGCTTACATCCAAGGTGGGCCATCGGTACAACAACCGATGAATGTGACAGTTCAGCCAACTCGACCAAGTATGTCAAATCACCCATCGGTAAGTCAACCGATGCATAGCATGCAGATGACTGAGGCGGCACCCACGACAACTGCGTACCTTCAAGGGGCGCATCAGCCGACTCCGCCAAGCATACCAAGCTACCCATCGGCAAGTCAGCCGATGCATAGCGTCCAGATGACTGGTGCTGCGCCCACGACTACTGCACATCTCCAAGGGGCGCGTCAGCCGACTCCACCAGTCGACAACCAGCCAATGAGTCGGCAAGAGCAGGACGCGTACTGGGTCGGCAAGATTGCCGAGGTCATGAAGGAGCAATTCGGTATCAAACCCAAGGTCAACACATACTCCTATCGGACCCCGTACCCGCCTGCATATGACTTGATTCCTCTCCCAAATCGGTACAAGGTGCCTGATTTTACCAAGTTCTCCGGCCAAGACGACACGTCGACGATGGAGCACATCAACCGCTTCATTATCCAGTGCGGGGAGGCTGCCAGCAGGGAGGAATTAAGGGTGAGACTGTTCTCGTCATCACTGTCTGGATCGGCTTTGACATGGTTCATATCATTGCCTCCAAATTCTATAATTACATGGGCCGATCTGGAGAGGCAATTTCACAAATACTTCTTTGCTGGCATACATGAGAAGAAGCTTACCGATTTGGTTAAAATGAGACAGCGCAACGACGAATCGGTAGAAAGTTTTGTGCAGAGGCTGCGGGATGTGAAGAACAAGTGCTACAGTCTGGTGCTTGATGATCGGCAACTAGCAGATCTGGCCTTCCAGGGGTTACTGCCGCACATCAAGGACAAATACGCGTCCCAGGAGTTTGAGAGCCTAAGTCACCTGGTGCAGAGGATTGCCGATCAGGATATCAAAGCTTTCGAGCCCAGGAAGACCTGGAACAAGAAGGTGACCTTCATCGGGAGAGAAGAAGACTCTGGATCGGATGAAGATCTAAGTGTCGATGCGGCCGAATGGGTGAAGGATAAGAAGCCTGTGTCTTGTCCATTCGGCCAAAAGGAAACAGAAAGGTTCACCTTTGATATCACCAAGGCCGATAGGATGTTTGACCTATTGCTGCAAGAGGGGCGAATCAAGTTGGCGCCCAATCAAGTGATTCCCTCAGCCAAAGAGCTCAAGAAGATCAGGTACTGCAAGTGGCATAATGCAACTTCACACAGTACCAATGACTGCAAAGTGTTCAGGCAGCAGTTGCAGTCGGAGATTGAGTCTGGGCGTATTAAGTTTGAAAACTCTAAAGCCCAGAAGCCGATGAAGATAGATCAGCACCCGTTCCCGAACAACATGGTGGAAATCAATGACAAAACCAAAGTGTTGACATCGGAAGCCGCCAGAAGGAATTCATCGGTAGATCCTGACTACCAAGTGCCTAAGCACGACGCAGGAAAGTTTGTCGATGACAGAAAAGGTAAGAAGGTTGCCGATGAAGGTAACAGCGCCAACAGGGGACCCGGAGTGGTGATTACTCACAAACAGCCAAGGCGATATCATCGGCAATCACGTGAGGAACGGTATCGGCAAGAAGAAGAGGAGCATCGGGAATGGCTTCGACATAAGGACCACTGGAGGTGTCCCTTCTTTGTTCATTGCTGGGAAGAAGGCATCAAGCTGCCCACTGCCGATAACTGTCCGGAATGCAATGGGTACTACACAGCCGATCGGTCAGGTAAGCGACCTTGTTTTGATGATCAGGCACCCAGGTACGCCCGGCCGCTCAGAGAAGATAGATTGGCACATAGCCGACTGGGGGGCAAGCTCAGTGCCCATGATCGGCTTAGCAGGCGCGTTGACCAGAGGGAGCTCGAGGAGATGGCCGACGCTAGAGTGCCCGACGAGGAGATATTCTCCGGGGAGCCCAACATCGGAAGAAGTGCCAATGTAAGCAGTGAAAGGCAGCATCAACCTGTCTGGAAGACCAAGCTTCCTCCCTGGTGCCCTAAGGGTTTGACTAAGACTCAGAAGAGGAGAATTCAGCGCCAGCGCCGCGACGACCTATATGACAGTGCAGAACCCTCGGAGGAGAAGCAATGGAGGCCGAAGCGTAAGGACAGAGGCCCATCAGCAGATATAAACATGGTTGTCATGTTGCCGATGGAGTTTATGGCACCCGTCAGCGATGATGAAGAGGTTGCCGAAATGGCGCAGTTGGTGCTGGACCCGATGGCGGCTATCTTCGAAAAGCCGGCCGAAGACGAGAGGCAGCACCTGAGGGCTCTGTTTGTCAAGGGCAGAGTGGATGGTTAGCCGATGACCAAAATGCTAGTGGATGGCGGCGCGTCGATCAACATAATGCCCTATGTCGTGTTCAGGAAGCTTGGTAAAGGCAATCAGGACTTGGTCGAGACCGACATGAAGCTCAAGGACTTCGAAGGCAATGTGTCAACCGCCATGGGAGCCGTATGTGTTGAACTAACCATCGGCAGCAAGACTTTGCCGACAACATTCTTCGTAATCAGCAGCAAAGGCACCTATAACTTACTCCTTGGGAGGGACTGGATTCATGCTAATTGCTGTATCCCTTCTACTATGCATCAGAGCTTGGTACAGTGGATTGGGGATAGGATTGAAGTCGTCCGCGGTGAGGCCCCATCTACTGTTGCATCGGCGGAGTTAGACACTTATGAGCAGACCAGGTGCATATCTGGCAAAGCCTGGGACAAAGAGTTCCTCAAAGTCGCCGATTACCGCATCAAACCGATCCAAGCAGTCGGTCCTGAGGAGGAGTTTTGATGGATCAGTTCGCCGATGACGGAAAGCTGGGGCAGGGCTTCACGTCCGCCGATGACTTGCTCAAGGTTGACATCGGCGATGGTAGTAAACCTAGGCCTACTTTCATTAGTGCTAAGTTAGATTCCCAATGTAAGCAGCAGTTAATTGATTTATTAAAAGAGAATAAAGATTGTTTTGCTTGGGACTATACAGAGATGCCTGGTTTAGACCGATCGATAGTTGAACATCGGTTACCCATCAAGTCTGGTTTTCAGCCACATCGGCAGCCGGCGCGCCGATGCAATCCTACCATCTTACCCGACATTAAGGCTGAGATTACCAAGTTAATCGAGGCTGGATTCATTCGGCAATGCTGATATGCCGATTGGATTTCTAATGTGGTTCCTGTGTATAAAAAGAATGGAAAAATTCGTGTTTGTATTGATTTCAGGAACTTGAACAAGGCTACGCCGATGGATGGCTACCCGATGCCCGTTGCCGATCTGCTGATCGATGCTGCTGCCGGACATCAAATTATTAGCTTCATGGATGGTAATGCTGGGTACAATCAAATATTCATGGCTGAAGAAGACATACCCAAGACTGCTTTCCGATGTCCGGGTCACGTCGGCTTGTTTGAGTGGGTAGTCATGACTTTTGGCTTGAAGAACGCCGGTGCCACTTATCAGAGGGCGATGAATTTTATCTTTCATAAGTACATCGGCACAATTGTTGAGATCTACATCGATGATGTGGTGGTTAAGTCTGGAGACTTCAAGAAGCATCTTGCCGATTTGCAGAAGATATTGGAGTGCACAAGGAAGCATGGGCTGAAGATGAATCCTAACAAGTGTGCGTTTGGCGTATCGGCAGGACAATTTCTGGGCTTCATGGTGCATCAAAGAGGCATTGAAATCGGCAGAAAATCTATCGATGCAATTAACAGGGTAGTTGCCCCCAAAAACAAGACTGAGCTGCAGTCTCTGATCGGCAAGATTAATTTCATTAGAAGATTTATATCCAATCTGTCTGGTAAGATTAAATCTTTTAGTCCTCTGTTAAAGTTGAAAGCCGATTAGGAATTTATATGGCGAGAAGAGCAGCAGTTAGCCTTAGAAGAGATTAAAAGGTACTTGGTAAATCCCCCAATCTTAGTTCCACCTCAGCACGGGAGGCCTTTCAGGTTATATTTGTCTACCGACGACGGTGTTATCGGGTCAGCCTTAATTCAAGAGTTTGAAGGGAAGGAGCGTGTAATATATTACCTGAGCAGAAGGTTGGTGGACGCTGAAACCAGGTATTCGGCCACAGAGAGAATGTGCTTATGTTTATATTTCTCTTGTACTAAATTAAGACACTACTTACTGTCGGCCGAATGCACTGTTGTCTGCAAAGATGATGTGGTCAAGTACATGTTGTCAATGCCGATTTTGAGTGGGCGAATCGGTAAATGGATTCTAGCATTATCTGAATTTGACCTAAGATATGAATCGACAAAGGCTGTTAAGGGTTAGGTGATGGCCGATTTTGTCACTCAACACTGCAATATGGTGGGCTTTGTTGAAATTGCCCCTTGGACTCTGTTCTTTGATGGGTCTACGTGCAAGGATGGAGCAGGTATCGGTATTCTGTTAGTCTCACCCCGAGGACAGAGGTACGAAATTTCTTTGCCGATTGTTGCTACTTCAACAAACAATCAGGCTGAGTACCAGGCTTTGCTTAAAGGGTTAGAACTACTCAGGGAAGTGCATGCCGATGCCGTTGAAATCTTCGGTGACTCCATGTTGGTGATTAATCAGCTGATCGGGATATATGAGTGCCGAAGTGAAGTATTAATTGCAGCCCATGAGCGGTGTCTGCGGTTGTTAAAGGAGTTCAAAGAGTACCGCCTTGAGCACATTCCAAGGTTGCATAATGAAGAAGCTAATCGGCTGGCACAGAATGCCTCAGGATATCAGCCGATTCAGGAAGTCACGACATTGGTAACAAATGCCGATGACTGGAGAAAGGGGATTGCCGATTACTTGAGGGATCCATCCAGAAAAGTTGAAAGGCGCCTAAGGTTCCAGGCCACTAAGTACGTGCTCCTTGATAATGAGTTGTATTATCGGACAATTGACGGAGTTTTGCTCAGATGTCTTGGCAAAGAGGAATCAAGGGAGTTGATGGGTGAGATCCATGAAGGTGTATGTGGAGCGCATCAATCGGCATTCAAGATGAAGTGGATGATTAGGCGGAATGGATATTATTGGCCAACAATCCTGGAAGATTGTTTCGATTATTTCAAAGGGTGCCAAGATTGTCAGAAGTTTGGTAATGTGCAAAGGGCGTCTGCCTCGGCAATGAATCCTATAATTAAACCTTGGTCGTTCAGAGGATGGGCTATTGATCTCATCGGCCAGATTTATCCGCCGTCGAGCAAGGGCATAAGTTCATACTTGTTGCTACCGATTATTTCACCAAATGGGTTGAGGCAATTCCGTTGAAGAAGGTGACATCGGCAAACATGGTGGATTTCGTTAAGGAGCACATTGTTTACCGATTTGGTATTCCTCAGACCATTACTACCGATCAAGGGACCATGTTCACATCGGGAGAGTTTGGTGACTTTGCTGCTAGCACGGGTTTCAAGGTGTTAAATTCTTCTCCTTATTATGCTCAAGCTAATGGTCAGGCTGAAGCAACTAATAAGGGAGTTATTAAGCTTATAAAGCGCAAGATCGAGGAAAACCCCAGAAGGTGGCACATGGTATTAAACGAAGCCTTATGGTCGTATCGGATGGCTTGTCATGGTGCAACCAAGGTCTCGCCGTATCAGTTGGTTTATGGACACGATGCTGTCCTACCTTGGGAAATCAAAACTGGTTCTAGGCGATTATCTTTTCAAAATCAGTTGACGACCGATGATTATATTACTCTGATGAAAGATGAGTTAGAAGATTTGGCAGGTCATCGGTTAAGAGCGTTAATTAGTATTGAAGAGAACAAGAAGAGGGTTGCCCGATGGTATGATAAAAAAGTAAAGGTAAAAGAATTTGCCGATGGTGATTTAGTTTGGAAGTTGATTTTTACCGATTGGGACTAAGAGCTCTAAGTTTGGAAAGTGGTCCCCTAATTGGGAAGGTCCTTATCGGATAAAACACTCTGCTCCTGGTAACGCGTACATTTTGGAAACCCTCGAGGGAATGACGTTTTCTAGGGTGATCAATGGCAAATACTTGAAGAGATATTACCCTAGCGTATGGGTAGACGCATGATGCTTAGTCAAATGCCAATGAAAAGTAAACTTATAAAAACATCGGTAGAAGCAAATTGGCGTTATATTACAAAACAAAATTAGGTATCAGGTTACATTCCTGCCGATACTACAGACATCAAAATAAGGAATGGATAACATTTATCGCGCGCAGGCGAATTTGGTCTATTTCATCTAACTCCTGAGCGTCAGCATCGGCAGAGCCCTCAACCGGTTTGATTTTCTTCTTCCATGAGATAGCTTGCCGAGCATATTGATCCCTTTCTTGCTGCAAAGCCCCGATGGAGTCAGACAGTTGGGTCTTCTGTTGATGGGCAGCTGTCAGACCCTCTTCAGTCTGTTGCAGTTTGCCAACAGCTCCTCTTTCCTCGCCGATAGCCGAGAGATTTCCTGGTCGAGGTTGCCGATGGAAGTTTTGGCTTGACCGATGCTTCTGTGCTTCTCATCGGCAAGGCCTTTAAATCTGAACTTCTCTTCCTCACTCTTGGCTTGGGCCGCTCTATCGGCAATACGATGAGTAAGCCGCTGGTACTGAATTTGTTTGATGTCAATGGAAGCCGCTTGAAGGATGGTTTCTGCTGCATCGGCGGAAAGATAGCTTTGGATATCTTTGAATATAATCCTTGCCGCCGATGAGTTTTGGACAAGTTGGGAAGTATCTTGCAGCAGTAGGGAGAGCAACTCCTCAAGTTTGGACTTGACTTCTGCTGATAGAGCCGGGTGGGAGCTCTCCTCTTCATCGTCATCAGGGACGTCGACGGTGAAGGAGAATAGACTATCTGCTTGGAGGCGACTTTGTCGCTCATCTCCCGGTTTGAAGGTTTAGACTGTAGGAGAAGAGGATGTCGGAGAGTCTTGGGCCTGAAAACAGAGGTTAAAAATATGCTGATTGTAAAACCATATATGAGCTTTAAGGTAATCTACTTACCGTCTTGAAGCGGATTTCCTGCCTGGGGCTTGGCATGCCAGACGGTCCAGCTTCATCTTGAACATCGGCAGCGGACACGATGACTGAGCCTGTGTTGGGGAGGCAACTGACGCTTCTAGCCTTGACGTGGTTGTTGCTGGTGTCGCCTCCGATGTAGTGGCGGTTTCTTGCAATGGCACTATGTCATCGGGGACCTGGATCGACGGTGCCGATGCCGATGTCGTTGCTACTGCGGGAGCTTGAGTGGTTCCTTCGCCAGATAATCCGGTTGGCAATGCCGACGCCAAAACCTCCGCTGCTATGGCGGGAGTTGTTTCTTCAATCACCACAGCCTGTGCCGATGCCGATGCCGTTTCGATCTCCTGGACGGGGGCGTCGTCCATCGGCTGTTCAGGTACGGAGGTCGATGGAATCCTACCAACGACCCGTCCGCGGGTGGCGCGACTGGAGCTGGAAGCTTGCTGGCAACGCATCGGTAACTGGTGGTGCAGTTGGAGCCGATGGCGGAGGAGAAGCCAGCCTCAAGCGCCTTTTCTTTGTCGGCGCAGCGGTAGGAGAGCCAATCCGCTTGGATGAAGACTGGGGGGCATCGGCAACAGGATCAGAAGTTAGTTGTATTCTGTGAGCAGATGCCGATGACCATAATGCCTGAAAATACAAAGCGAGTTATGCAAGGTAAATGTTGCCGATGGAACAGTGTATGATCGGTACAAGTAAAGAGTTTACTGCATAAGTTTGCGTGAAGGCAACAGCGGCAGCCGATGTAGCCTGAGCTGTTGTAGGCATCGGCAGGGGTACCTGTTGAGGCGTGAAGGCGGCCAACGTCGGGGCTTTGTTGCCGATGATCGATATAGGGCCCATCATCGAAGTTTGATAGGTCTGCCGCTATTGCTCATCGTGGGGACTGGATCATCGGCCTGTCAATACAAAGGTGCAGAGTGATGATACTGATGACAAATAAAATAATGAAAGTACATCGGATAGCGAACTTACTGCGTCGTCGGGAAATGAGGTAATCAGCGTCGATCAAGTGTCGATAGTTGTGCGAAGACTTGGCGAGTAGTTGGCACTTCCACTCTTGCCACCAAGACTTGAACTCGTTGGTAATGAAGGAGGTTGGCGTCCAGGAGGACAAGTCAAGGTCTGACAAATCGGCATCGGCAGGGAGGTTGATGACTTTGTTCCAATCCAGATTGCTGGAGATTGTCTGTCTGGGTCTTACTACCTTGGAATAGCCAACTTGATCGGCAGTTGGCCAAATGCCAGTTGTCTTGCCGCTGCCGATGGATAGTAAAACTCGTACGATGGCGGGGCATTCTTCCCAGATCCAAAAATGTTTACCGGGATAGCTCGGGGAGTTATACTGGCCTCATGATTGCTTGGTTCTCGGGCAGGCTCATATCGGTTAAGTTAAAACAGCAGTGGAAATGATTGTCTTCATCGAGGTATGGCCACCAGGCCCGTTCCGAGGAGGGGAATCCGTTGTAGAAACTTCTGGAAGTAATAGCGAAGTGCTCCTTGTCGGCATCAGTACCTGGGCAGCATTATGATGGCTTCTCCAAAGTTAAGCGGAGGCCGAGTTGCGATTCGTCATCATCATATCGGTAATCTTCTGATATATTCTCGGGAATTGTTGGGCAAATAGATCGAACCCGGAGAGTCTTTGTGCATGTGAGCGTTCAGCCATAGGTTAACAAACCACCAGGGGCCACGAGATTGCCGATGGGCTCCCCTAGCAGCAGCTTGTTGGATACTTGGTGCAGCAATCGGTAGACTGACCCGAGGAATGGTACCTGCTAAAGGGAGACTTGTACCATTGGCAAGCAGTTCAGCCACGGGGAGATGCTTGGTTAGTCGGGCCGATAGTTTTGCCACAGAAGACAAACTTTTCTAACCACATGTTTAAGAAGATGGCATGCTCCGTTGGCTTACCGATCCAGTTTTCTGACGCTCCTGAATGTAGCTGTCCGGCCGCCGTATACTGCGGTGTGCTCACCTTGTGCTCAGCTTTTCTGTTGAAGAGGCTAAGCGTATCGGCGAAGTGATATCAAGCCGGTCAACATGTAGACATCGGCAAGGGTGGGAGTAGTTTGGTCCATTGCCTGAAGAGGAAGGCATTCATGCTATCGGACCAGAAGTATGAAGCTGCTATCATTAAATTCTCATTCTTCTCTGTATCGGCAATTGAGAGCCTAATGCATTGATCTAAGCTACGCTCCTGCCAGTACACCTGCTTGTGACCTTGCCAACCTCAGATACCAGTTTTTCCATCCTTTGGTGTGCTTGGGCCATGAACAGAATGTATCTTTCCACAATCCCAGACCAAAGCTTTCAGATCTAAATGGTATCCTATTGGTTTTGCGTTGATGATGGAAGTGGGGTCTGGATTGCCCATTGGGCCTAGGCAGCTAAGATTGGAACCAGCAAGAGGGATGATAACTTTGTTGTACAGTCCTAGGGTTCGAGAAAAGGACGAATCAGAAGGAAGAACAGAGATGAAATCAGGTTTTTTTGCGCAAAAAAAGAGAGGTTGGATTAGATGAGGAATGGATCTTACCTTCGGGATGTCAACTTGGATCGCCATTTGGAACCGGAGGGGTGCTTGGTTCGTTCTTAGATTGCAAAGGGTACTGTTGCTCGAGCTTGTGTTCTTCAGGGCAGCCGGAGGTTGAAGACGAAGGCAGGAAGGTGAAAGTGAAAATGGGCTCGGGGTAAAAAGGACGATATGGACCCAGTAACTTTTATAAGCCTGTTCAGGGGCATTTTGGGTTCTGTTCCACACTGTGCAAGAATGTAGGGAGGCCCGCGGGGGATTACGCGCGGTTAATCGAGGTTGGTAAGTAACTATTCGTGCTGCAATCGAGGGATTTTATTATTAAATTGCAGTTCCACAGCGGGGATCGGGAAAACCGTACGTTTTCTCGGGGGGTAAAAGGCTACAGCAACGGCTACAGTGGGGGGAGAATTTCGGCACGTAAAGTTATACGCTCCGAAACTGGGGGGGCATGTGTTGACACCGTTTTTCGACACGTGTCAAATGGGCTGAGGCTTGACTGGTCAGCAGCCGTTCTCCATCGGTATCAGGAGTTGATAATGCGATAGGAGGGTGCTATGGGGTTTTGCCGATGGAAGCTGATGAGCCTTGTCGACAAATCGGTGAAGTCTTGCTGGAACTGATTGCGATAAGGAATTTTTGCCGATTTCTGATGAAGGGGTCTTGCGGTTGCGTAAAAGCTTGTTACGATTGCCAATGGGAGATGGTTGCCGATTGCCAATGAAGAAGATGCTGCCGATTGCCGATCGGAAAAGTTATTACCGATACGATGGGCGTGATTTAGCATTGGTAGCAGAGGAAGACTACGGTGACCAAAGAAAGGAAGTTGCAGGGATCTACCGATGGAAAGTTTCCATCGAAGAGTATAAGGAAATGGTGTTCTGTGCCAGTATTAATATAGTGGTTTGCGTCCGACTCTTGCATGGGTCGCTTATTTTCCTTTAAAATAGGTGTGTTTGTTTAGGGAATAAATATTGTTATCGGCTCCTGCGCGAGTCAGTTTCCTTTAAAGTAGGAGTTTGTTTTAGGAAGATATGTGTCGTGTCTTTGTACAACTCTCCATGCGGGGAGTATAAATATGAGCCCGAGGGCTGTGGAATAGAAATCAATCAATTCAAAAACAAACCAATTCTACTTTTTACCCTACTTTTACCGCAATTTACCTTTTATGCATTAGTTATAGCTTAACGAGTTCTTCAAGCTTTCGACGAGCTGCATCACCCTAATCTCCGTCAAAATCCTTGTTATTTCCCGCGTGGGAGTACCTCTAGGCTTTGGCAATCGGGCGCATCGCTGTTTGCCTCATCTAGCTCTGCTTAGCTATCCGTGATCAATCTGAGCCTTGACGTCCGGGCGTATCGCTGTTGTCTCGTTCAGTTTGTCATAGTTATCTTCCTTGTCGATTGATTGGTCAAATCGACTGGCACGCCCTCGACATCGAGCTTTGGGTAATAGCCGAGGTGTTCACAGATCTGACGCTTTTTGTGTCAACAATACTAAAAGAGTAAAAGGTACTATGTAACAAATTTGTCGGTGTTATGACCCAGGGGGTCAAGACCACCGACTAATAAATTTGTATATTGCGTGCTCCCTCTCCCAGATTTTGATGCAAGAAGAACACAAGATTTATCCTGGTTCGAGCACAGAAGGCCATACGTCCACGGGGTAGGATGGATTGTATTATCTTGCACCGAAGTGCTCGTACAGGGGGTACAAGCAGGTTTACACGGGAGAGCTCAGGATGAGCTAAGGCCTAGGGCTAGCAGGGCTATCCTAGGTGGTTGGTTGATTGCTTGAGAGGTCGATCAAGCAATCGGATGTGTGGTGTGCGAGGGTCAGAGCTGATGTCCGAATGCGAATACCCGTGTGTTGTGTTCGTGCGAATATCGCTTTCTTCTATTCAGCGTCCCTTTTTATAGACCAAGGGGAGGCCTGAGAGTACAAAGTTCTAAACTGTTGCAGCATGTGAGGCATGTCCGTGGCGCCATGCCGACGATAGGGACGTCGATCACTGTGGCGGCGTGGCGTTCCCGTCCTTCCGGTGCTCCGGGGCATGGTGATGGTGGACTGGACGTTGCTGAAGCGGGACGGGGCGGACGGGACGGGTCCCCATATCGGAGTGGTTGGAGGCAGGGGTCGAGCCCCCTGGTCGAGGGGGGGGGGGTCGAGACCAGCGTGGCCTTGTCGTATCCCTGAAGACACAGTCGAGGGTTGTCCTGTTCATGGCTCGAGGGGTGCCTCTGGAGTCCGTACTCGTGACGTGGTTACAGCGGCAGCACAGCTGACGGAGATCCAGGGCATGGGCGGTGGTCGGTGGATTTGACCGCGGTAGTGGGCGCCCATGGCGTTGGGCGGGGGCAGGTGAGCGCATCGGATCCCCTTTAACCCATACCGGGAGCAGATGAGCCGATCGAGCTTTCCGCCCGGGGGTCGTTCGTTCGACCCCCCGTCCGTCATTCGAGGGGTCGAGGCGGAGGCGGAGGGGTCGTTCGTTCGACCCCTTATCCGTCAGTCGGGGTCGAGGCAGAGGCGGGGGGGGGGGGGTCGTTCGTTCGACCCCTTATCCGTCTGTTTCTCCAGAGGTGGGCCAGCCCATGACTGGCTGCTGTTGCCGGTGCGGGGGGCCTTCGTGTGATGGGCCCTTCTTCGTGGACTTGAACGGCTGATCGGGTCTTGTCTTAAAATGGATGCTATGTTGAGCATTAGTTTATTAAAGGGTTTAGGGTACCCCTTACCTTTGTACCCGACAGTAGCCCCCGAGCCTCTGTGAGGATAAGAAGGATCCGCATAAGGGTTTTTGCCATTGACCTGCAGAGTTAGTAAGAGGTTCGGTTCTCCGTGGGGTGCGCGTGAGCGCACCCCGCGGGGGTAGCCCCCGAGGCCTCAGAGGAGTGATTAAGAACTCCTCTGGGGGCTTTGATGTGTGTTTTATCGAGGGGATTTAAGGTTACCTGGAGACGTGGCGCCCTACCGAGGGGTCGATTCCGTTCGCCAGGTTATGAGCGTTCCTTTCCTTGAAAAGGAGGTGCTAGAGGGCGGCTGTCGAACCCTTCCGATGGCCAGCCTTCGCTCCCTCAAGCGTTATACTGGAGTCACAGTGCCCCTACCGAGAGGTCAACTCTGCCTGCCAGGTTAGGAGTGTTTTCGACCCTCTTTCGTCGAGGGGTGCGTGCGTAGTCGGGCCCTCGAGCCCTGCGTGGCTGGGCTTTCACTACCTCCTAGCGTCCTTCCCACGGATCCCTGCGTTCGGATTGTGGGGCGAAGAGCATCGTGCTATCCTCGTTAGGACGAGCCTCGAAGTCCTCTATGAGCTGGTGTTGGGCAGAAATCCGTAGAAATTGTGCCTGGTACGGGTGAAAATCCAAGTGAGAACTCGTGCCCCATTCGATAGGGGTCGATTAGAAGCCCTGAGGCGTTCTCATTAAGCAAGACCGTGTGGCTTACCTAGGTGCCAACTCCGTTCGATGGGAGCTGGTGGCTCGATGCTCCCGACGTAGGGATCCTTGGGTATTCGTGGTTATGCCTCGGATATGTCCCGGGGGGCCTCGAGAGTTCGTTCTCGAGCTAGGGTCTTGCGCCTGGCCCCCCGGGTCATCCCTGACTCGCATACTCAAGGGCGGCTGTCGAACCTCGTTCGTAGGGCCAGCCTTCGCCCCCTCGAGATTTTAGGGGTGGATCGGAGTCCGTAACCATGGGTCCTTCCTGACCTCAGGTACTCGAGGGCGACTGTCGAACCCTATGCAAGGGCCAGCCTTCGCTCCCTCAAGATTTGATGGACGGGTTGACGTCCGCCGCTCGCCTCCGAAGGTGACACTCTATCCTGTGGAATACGAGGGGGGGAGGTAGGTAGGTATATTAAATGCGGGGACATACCTGCGTTTTTGTTGGATCCGCCCGTTGGGCTCGAGTGCTCGAGGACGGCTGTCGAACCCTGTGCATGGGCCAGCCTTCGCCCCCTCGAGACTTGGGAGTGGACCGGAGTCCATAACCCGGGGTCATCTCTGTCCTCAGGTACTCTTGGGTGGTTGTCGAATCCCGTTCGAGGGCCGGCCTTCATCCCTAGAGATTCAGGGGTGGACCGGAGTCCGTAACCCTGGGTCCTTTCTGACCTTAGGTACTCGAGGGTGGCTGTCGAACCCCGTTCGAGGGCCAGCCTTCGTCCCCTCAAGATTTTGACGGACGGGCCGTCGTCGATTGCTTACCTCCAAAGATAACACTTACCGTCGCACGCCTTTTTAGGAGTTGTCCGTTCGGCCACAACAGTAGCAGGCACAGGGCGCGGCGCGGAGTGCGGTGTGGAACCCAATGAGGCGACGGGCGCGCCTTATCCTGGAGGAATACGAGGAGGCGGTAGGTGGGCACATTAAATGCGAAGATTCCCTTGCATGTCCGTTGGATCCGCCGGTTGGGCTTCCGGTTATAAATACCGGGGGTAAGGAGTCGGCTGCTTCCTTCTCGCCATTGCCTTCCCTGCCTCCTTTTCGCCATCACCTTCCCTGCCTCCTTTCGAGCCGGACCTCTGCGCGCACAAGAGTAGGGAGAGGAGCGATTGGGAACATACCTTCCCCCCACGTCCGAGCGCACCAGCCTTTCTGCCCCCATGGCCACCTACAGCCTGTGCGGCCCCGATGCCTGGCTCATGTCTTCGGCGACCGTCGCGCGTCTAGGAGATCTGGTGGAGCGGTCTCCTCCGGCCCATCACCTCCGTCAACCGGCCGGAGTGGGTAGTGCCACCGCGAGAGCATGCGGAGCCTAACCCACCGGAGGGCTACGTGGTCAGCTTTGAAGTCTTCCATGAGGCGGGGCTGGGCGCTCCCCCCAACCGTCTCCTGCGCGGGATCCTCCACCACTATGGCGTGGAGCTGCAGCATCTCTCCCCCAATGGTATCTGTCACGCGGCGGTTTTCACTATCGTGTAAGAAGGATATCTGGGGATCGAGCCGCATTGGGACCTGTGGCTCCACCTATTTGAGGCGAGCCTGTTCCATGCGTGGGCCGAGCTCGGCAACCGCAAGATGGTCAGGACAGGGTGCTGCAGCATCGCCCTCAAGAGGGCGGACAGTTGGATCCCGGCGAAGCTCACATCGAGCCACTCTGGATGGCATTTCGGGTGGTTCTACCTGAGGAACGATGATGGCTTGCTCCCCGCCTACACTGGGAGGACGATCGACTCGAGGCCCGACCACTAGAGGTACGACATCGAGAAGAAGAAGCAGTCGTGGCTCGGCCACCTGCTCGGCGCGATCGCCCGTCTAAAAAAGGCGGGACTCACGGCGGCGATCGTCGCGTCGGCTTTCCACTAGCGGCGGGTCGTGCCGCTGATGGCTCGCCCGCTACGCCTCAACGAGATGCACCCGGAGGCCGATCTCACGGGGTGTCGCCTCATGGAGGACGAGCTACCGCCCGAGAGGGTGGTTCGCCGAGTTCGCGTCTTGTTCGCCGGCGCGTTCAAGTTGGGGGGCGTCGCCAGCATCCCCATGATGCCCGACCAGGGGCATGTCCAGCCGGTACGACATCTTTTCTCTGTTAATGTCCTTTTTGCCCGTCCTGTTCGCATTCTTTGCTTGCGTCCTAATTGCCTCGTGTTCCTCACGGAGACGTCATCTTCCGGAAGTCGCTGCCACTGGTGAAGGAAGGGCGGGGCGACTCCCAGTCGAGACGCCTTTAGGCTGAGAAGGAGAAGAAGGACAAGGACAAGGCAAAGAAAGACAAGGGCAAATGGGCCCGAGAGAAGCAGGAGCGTGAGCAACGCCGGGCCCGGCAGAGGCGGGCCAACCTTTCCAAGGAGGAGTCGCCCTCGGAGGAGGATGAGGAGGAGGAGGAGAGCAGCGACGGGGAGGCCGAGCCACAAGGAGGGCTCAAGGAGGAACAAGCGGTGCCCGATTGGCAGAGGGCGGCCGCTGGAACCGGAGGAGAGGGGTCGACGTCGAGGTCGGCCCCAACCGGCGAGATCGAGCCGCGGGGCGAGCGCCATGTGGCTCCTCAAGGTGAAGCGCCGCGTCAGACGCGCGGGCGTTCGTCGCGATCCCCGTCGAGGGGTCGGTCGAGCACGCCTCCGGCGCCCACCCGATCGAGCGTACGGGTGCTGGGCCCGTCGGCGCTGGAGGAGGCCAGAAGGGGGGCGACGGGAGTGTCGCCGGCCCCTGCCCAAGAGACAGCGCCGGGGGTGGCCTCGACCCCTGCCACGGCTAGCGCTGGCAGGAGAAGTAGCTCCCGTCGCGCCCCGCAGAAGCCCCCGAGCGTTTCGAAGTCCATTGGCCGGAACCCCATGACTCCACTGGGGTAAGTTGTTTTCTTCCTGATCCCAAGTGTTTTTCGTTGGTTATGACTCGTGCTTACCGTCGCGTATGGGCTTCTTTTTTAGGTCGAAGTGCTCGGCGGAGGGTGCGTCCCTCACCCCAGCCAAGAGGCTGAGGTCGGAGGCCGCGGTCGAGACGACCGCCGGGCTCAGTCCTGCTGCCCCGTCCCCTTCGACCCTCACCCCAGAGGCGGCGTGGGCGGCCAAGGCGCGGGAGGCGATGGGGCGAGGGCAGGCGCAGGCCGCCGCGGAGCTGGCTCGAGCGGGGGAAGAGACAGGTCCGCCTGCCGCGTCGGCGGGGTCCGCCGGAGTGGTGGTCGAGGCCGTGCCTGCCCACTCGTCGGAGGGAGGCGCACCCGCAGCCTCGGAAGGCGCAGAGCCGGCATCGACGACGACCATGACAGAGGGGGTGAAGCCCCAAGCTGCCATGGAAGTGGAGGTGGTGGACGTGGCCTCCGCGGGCGAGGAAGAGACACCGGCTCTCCCGACGCCGAGGCGGTGGCCCGAGAATCTCACATCGTGGGAGGCGCGCCAGCAGCGCGAGCACGGGGGTACTGCTGCTGCCGCACCGGAGGTGACGTCGCCGGTGATGGCCCTTGTCAAGGAGGCCCCGGTGTCGCTCCCCAAGCCTGCCGAGGAGAGGGGATGGACCGAGGAGCTCGAGGCAACACCGGTGGCGGAGACGACGACGTCGGCGGGGGAGCCCACCGCTGAAGACGTGGCTGAGATGGTGGCGGAGCTGGTGGACCCGGCGGAGATGGCCGCGGCGGCGGTCCCTTCATTGGAACCGGAGTCACCTCAGTCTCGTCTCGAGGTCGGGCAATCGTTGTCTCGAGGTAATGCGTCCTCTAACTTAGTCGACCCGCGGTGAGCCTGCAGCGTGGGGTGCTGATCGTTTGCTTTCTTCACCGCGCAGGGTTGTTCTCCTGGCGGGGATTTCTTCCGCTTAGGGGTGATGACTCGGAGGGGCCATCGGCGGCCCCGCAAGGTGACCCCGAGGTCGGAGAAGCCCAGCTCGAGGGGGCGGCTCCCTTCCCTACTCTGGCGGAGCGGGTGGTGCTCCACGGTGGTGGCCCTGAGATGCGCTAGAGCATCATGCGGGAGGTCCAGGAGAGGATCGACTGCCGCAGCGGGTTCTGGGGGCAGGAGCCCCTCGAGCGGGCCGACCCCCGAGACCCAGGGCGCACCCTCTTCAAGCTCGACGATCAGGCCGAGCTCGGGGAGTGGGAGCAGCTGGAGGAGTTCCGGGCGTGGCTCGAGCACGTGGTGCGCCTGTCGGCGGAGGTTGCTTCCGTAGATCTGCACCGGGGGATGGAGGTAAGCTTCGTTCTTCCTTTGATCTTTCTTGGGTTACCTGGCTGCTCTTTTCTGATGACCTTCCTTTTCATCCCTGTCAGACGTTGAGGGCGAGGTCGTACGACAAGTCCTAATTCATCCTCCGGGTGCAGGAGTAGCTTCCTGCCCTCCGCACTTTGCTGGAGAAGGCGGAGGCCGAGGCCGCCCAGGCAAAAGCCGAGGCGGCAGCCACGCGGGAGGAGGTCAAGGCCGCCCAGGAGGAGTCCTCCCGGGCGCGGTCGAGGGCCGAGGCCGAGGTCGCCCAGGCGAGGGCCGGGGTGGCGGCTGCGCAGGAGGGAGCCTGGGCCGCCCAGGAGACGGCGTAGTCGAGGGTTGAGGCCGCCCTCAGGGCGGTTATCGATGTCGGGCAGCAACGGGATGCTGCCCAGGAGGCCCGGCGCAAGGCGGAGGAGGAGGCCGCCCAGCCGAGGGAGGAGTTGACCCTGGCGGCGGAGAGTATCCGGGGGTTCCAGGGGGACGTTGATGTCGTCTCCTGTGAACGCGACGCGCTGGGTGTCGCGGAGGAGAAGGCCCGAGCCCAGATCGCCACTCTGGGGGAGGTGGAGGCTAGGCAGAAGAGGGCCCTCGATGGTGCTGGCAAGGTCATCGAGGACCTCCAGGCTAAAATCGGCGACCAAGCCGCGGAGCTTGTCGACGTCCGCCATCAACTTGAGAGGACCGAGCAGGGCTACGTCACCCTGGAGGCGTACGCCAAAGGTGAGTTTTTTGGAAGTGTTACTGAGCTTGCCTGGTCTTAACCCTTCCTCTGCTTTTTGGTTTTGACTGAGTCCTGTGCTTGTTCTGGCAGAGCTCACAACGGAAAAGGCCCGAGCCCACGAGGACCTGTCCAGTCTTCAGGTTCTCCTCGGGGCGGAGGCGGGCTTGAACAAGAGGCTCGAGGGCGCCATCTCCTCCTTCTGCGACGACTTGGGGGTCGAGCCGGAGCCGGCGGTCGAGGGCGACGCGCGCGGAGACTCCCTCCTATGCCGCTTCTACTCCATGACGCAAGAGGTGACGGAGCAAGTCCGTGCTGATCTGCACGTGGGCGTGAAGCGGGCGCTCGCGGTCGTCCGCTCGGGCTATATCTTTGACCTCAACGTCGTCTCCATCGGCTTCGTCACCGACCCGAGGCTGATGGAAGAGGAGAACGTGGTGAGGTGCCATGAGCTGATCGAGGCCGCAGAGGTGCCCGAAGGCGAGCTGGCGAAGCTCTTCGAGCCTGAAGTGCTCCCCTCGGCGAATGGAGACGGCGAGGAGTAGTCAAGGCCTGTGAGCCAAATCTGGACAAGAAGGTCTATGTAATAGTTTAGCTTTTGTAATGATACGATGTCGAGCCCCTGGGGGCTTCTTAATTTTAATGCATTTTGTTTGGGATGCATCTGGTTGTTTTTATTTCTTGAGCTGTCTCTATTTCTCTTCGCCTGAGTTGTTGCTTATGGACTAAGTATTTGACGCACGCTCATATCCCTGGAGGGGGGGAGCGAGTGGGGGTACCATAGCCCTAAGGCGTAGGAGAGTCCCCGGCTCGACGGCCCTCGACCCTTAGGGAGTTTGAGGCATTTTCTACTTAGCCACGAAGCGTGCTCGGGGCAAAGGTAGAAAGAGAGGTGCTGAGTTTTGAAAAAACGTTCGAGTTTTTAGAGGACTTAGGAGCGGGGTCCCCCCTATCAGCCCCCGAGGGAGGCTTGACTTTGCTGGAGCAGAGTTGGGGCTACCTTAGAGTTATGAACGAATGCGAAATGTATTTCGAGAACATTTTGTTCATTCATAATGCGATAAGTGTACACAATGAGGGAAATGTACAAGGCCTCGAGGCCTTAGGGATAGAAACGACGTAGATGTTCGATATTCCATGCGTTGGTGAGGATCTCGCACTTGTCGTTCTTTCAGCTTGTAAGTGCCTGGCTTTAGCACCTCCGCCACGATGAAGGGTCCCTCCCAAGGTGGCGTCAGCTTGTGACGTCCCTTGTTGCTTTGTCGGCGGCACAGAACGAGGTCGCCGACGTCGAGGTCCCTTTTGCGTACGTTTTTGTCGTGGTAGCGCCTTAGCGTTTGCGGGTACTTTGCCGACTTGAAGAGGGCCATGTCTCAGGCTTCCTCGAGCTGGTCGAGGGACTCTTCTCAGGCTGCTGTGTTGGCTTGCTCGCTGTAGGCTTTTAGTCGAGGGGACCCGTATTCGAGATCAGTGGGGAGGACGGCCTCAGACCCATAGACCAAGAAGAACGGGGAGAACCCCGTGGCTCGACTTGGTGTCGTTCGGAGACTCCATAGGACAGCGGGCAGCTCATCGACCCATCTCTTGCCATGTTTGTTCAGCCGATCGAAGATCCTTGGCTTGAGGCCCTGCAAAACCATACCATTGGCGCGCTCGACCTGGCCGTTAGTCCGAGGGTGGGCGACTGCTGACCAATTCACCCTGATGTGTTGGTGATCACAGAAGTCTAGGAACTTTTGGCCGGTGAACTGGGTGTCGTTGTCGGTGATGATGACGTTGGGGACCCCGAAGCGGTGGATGATGTCGGTGAAGAATAGCACGGCTTGTCGAGATTGAATGTTGGCGATGGGTCGAGCCTCGATCCATTTCGAGAACTTGTCTACAGCCACGAGGAGGTGGGTGTGACCACCTTTGGTTCTCTTCAGGGGGCCAACCATGTCAAACCCCCATACTGCGAATGGCCAAGTTATGGGTATCATCTGAAGAGCTTGGACAGGTAGGTGGGTCTGCCTGGCGTAGAATTGGCATCCCTTGCAAGATCGAACGAGTTTGGTAGCGTCGGTGACGGCTGTCGGCCAGTAGAAGCCTTGTCGAAAGGCACTTCCTACCAGCGTTCTTGGCGCCGCGTGGTGGCCGCAAGCCCCCGAGTGTAGGTCCTTCAGCAGTGCCCTCCCCTCTTTGAGGGTGAGGCAACGTTGAAGTACCCCGGTAGGGCTGCGTCGGTATAGCTCGCGGCCATCCCCATACAAGACGTAGGTTTTGGCGCGTCGGGCTACACGACGGGCTTCGGTGCAGTCCTCTAGGAGCTCACCCCGTATCAGATACTCGAGGAAGGGCGTGCGCCAGTCCGTCGAGGGGGTTGGTGTCGCGATTGTTCCGTCGATCCCCATGACTTCTTCCCCATTCGAGGGGGGATCGGTTGAGGGTGGTGGATCGACCCCTTGCTCGAGGGCGGGAGCCCCTGAGCCTAGGTCGACGGACGGCTCATGAAGGTCCCTCGAGAAGACGTCGAGAGTAAACGTACCTCGAGTAGATGCGGTTTTGGCAAGCTCGTCAGCGGCTTCGTTGTACCGGCGGGCGATGTGGTTGAGCTCGAGGCCGTAGAATTTGTCCTCGAGCCTTCGGACTTCCTTGCAGTAGGCTTCCATCTTGGGGTCGTGGCAACTCGAATCTTTCATCACTTGGTTGATTACCAACTTCGAGTCCCCCTGCACGTCGAGGCGTCGAACCCCGAGCTCGATGGAGATGCGCAGACCGTTGACAAGGGCCTCATACTCGGCTATGTTGTTGGAGGCGGGGAAGTGGAGACGGATGACGTAGCGCATGTGAACCCCTGAGGGTGATATGAATAGCAATCCGGCGCCTGCCCCCGTCTTCATCAACGACCCATCGAAGTACATGGTCCAGAGCTCGGTCTGAACTTGCGCCGGGGGTAGTTGGGTGTTGGTCCATTCTGCAACGAAATCTGCCAATACCTGAGACTTGATGGCCTTCCGAGGGGCGTAGGAGAGGGTTTCCCCCATGAGCTCGACCGACCACTTGGCGATTCTTCCAGACGCCTCCCGGTTCTGGATTATCTCCTCGAGGGGGAAAGATGAGACCACAGTGACCGGGTGGCCCAGGAAATAGTGTTGGAGCTTGCGCCAAGTGAGGACGATGGCGTACAACAGCTTCTGGATGTGGGGGTATCTCGTCTTAGTCTCAGAAAGTACCTCGCTCACGAAGTAGACAGTCCTCTGAACCGGCAGGGCATGTCCCTCTTCCGCCCTCTCGACCACTACGACAGCGCTGACTACCTGGGTAGTTGCTGCGACATAGAGCAAGAGGGGCTCGGCTGGGCTCGGAGGCACCAAGACAGGCGGCGAGGTGAGCAAGGCTTTGAGTTTGGAGAGTGACTCCTCGGCCTCGACGGTCCACGTGAAGTGTTCGGTCTTCTTCAGGAGGCGGTAAAGGGGTAGTGCCTTCTCCCCGAGCCGCGAGATGAACCGGCTGAGGGCGGCGAGGCACCCCGTGATCCTTTGCACGCCTTTAAGGTCGTTGATCGGGTCCATCCTTGTGATTGCGGTTACCTTCTCAGGGTTGGCCTCGATCCCGCGTTGGGAAACTATGTACCCTAGGAGCATGCCTCGAGGAACTCCGAAGACACACTTCTCAGGGTTTAGTTTTATGCAATTTGCCCTGAGGCACCCAAACGCGATCTCAAGGTCCCCGACCAGGTTTCCGACTGTTTTGGATTTGACCACGATGTCATCGATGTAGGCCTCGGCGGTCGGCTCTATGTGTTTCCCAAAGACATGGAGCATGCATCGCTGATATGTGGCTTCGGCGTTTCGCAAACCGAAGGGCATAGTGAGGTAGCAAAACATGCCAAAGGGGGTGATGAAGGAAGTCGCGAGCTGATCGGAATCCTTCATTTTTATTTGGTGATAGCCAGAATATGCATCAAGGAAGCAGAGAGTTTCACATCCCGCAGTGGAATCTATTATTTGATCTATACGTGGTAATGGAAAAGAGACCTTGGGACATGCTTTATTTAAACTAGTGTAGTCTACGCACATCCTATCCTTTCCATTCTTTTTCTTGACAAGTACGGGATTTGCTAACCACTCGGGAAGATGTACCTCCTTGATGAATCCGTCCTTCAAAAGCTTATCGACCTCCTCCCCGATGATTCTGCGCTTCTCCTCGTCGAAACGGCGCAGCCGTTGCTTCACCGGTTTGGACCCGGCTCGGACGTCCAAGGAGTGCTCGGCGACCTCCCTCGGGATGCCCGGCATATCTGAGGGACTCCATGCAAACACGTCAGCATTCGCATGGAGAAAGTCGACGAGCACGACTTCCTATTTAGGCTCGAGGGTGGCGCTGATCATCAGCGCCTTTCCATCCACGTGGCCGGGGTCGAGCGGGACGGTCTTGGTGTCCTCCGCAGGCTTGAAGTTGCCGGCGTGCCGCTTGGGGTCGGGGATCTCCTTGGACAAATCATCGAGGGCCGCGAGGGCGGCCGACTCCTCGACGGCTTCGGCGTTTTCCACGCACTCGACGTCGCAGTCGTATGCGTGCTCGTAGGAGGTGCTGACGGTGATGACCCCCATGGGCCCCGGCATCTTCAGCTTGAGGTAGGCGTAGTTCGGGATCGGCATGAATTTGGCGTACCCTGGTCGACCGATGATGGCGTGGTAGATGCCACGAAACGCGACCACCTCGAAGGTCAGTTCCACCTTTCGGAAGTTCGAGGGGGTACCGAAGCAGATGGGTAGCTTGATGCGGACGATCGGGAGTGCCTTCTTTCCTGGGACAACCCCGTGGAATCCTCCCGCGCTGGGCAAGAGCGCGGTCCTCGGGATCCCCACGAGGTCAAGGGTCGTGACGTAGATGATGTTGAGGCTGCTTCCCCCATGCATGAGTACCTTGGTGAGGCGAGTGTTGAGTACGATTGGGTCGACGACGAGCGGGTAGACCCCTGCGTTGGGGACGTGCTCGGGGTGGTCGTCCTGGTCGAAGGTGATCGGCGTGTGGGACCAGTCGAGGTATCGAGGAGCCTAGGCTCGAACGGAGAAGAAGGCTCTCGACGCTCCCTCTTACGCTGACGCGTACTGAGTCGAGTCGAGGGTCCCCCATAGATCATGTAGCAGCCGTGAACCTCGGGGAAGCCCTCGTTCTTGTCGTCGTCCCCGTCGTGCGGATCCCCCTTTTTGTCATCTTTCTTGAAGCCAAGAGAGTTGAAGTGCCTTTTGAGCATGTGACAGTCCTCAAGACTGTGGTTGGTCGGTCCCGTGTGATAGGGGCAGGGCTCTTTCAGCATCTTGTCGAAGACGCCCCCGTCGAGAGGGGGACCTCGAGGCTTCTTTTTGTCTATCGCAGCGACAAGATCATTGGGCTCGGCGTCGGGCTCGACGTTGCGTCGACCCGGCTGGTTCTTCTTTTTCTTCGTCTTTTGTTGTTGTCATTGTTGTTCCTCTTGGGCCCGCTGTTCGAGCCCCCGGGCTCGTCTGCCTTGGCCTTCCCCTTGTTGGAGGATGCATAGAAGAACGCGCCAACGGCTTCCTCACCGGCTGCGTAGTTGGCGACGATGTCCATGAGCTCGTTGGCGGTCTTGGGGGTGTTCCGTCCCAGCTCCCGCCCCAACTCCTTGCAGGTTGTTCCGGCGATGAACGCTGTGATGATGTCGTGGTCGGAGATGTGGGTTAGCGCGGTACGCTACCTCGAAAACTGACGGGTGAAGGCGCAGAGGGTCTCCCCTGGCCTCTGGTTGTAGCTGCGGAGATCCCAGGAGTTCCCTGGCCGCTCGTAGGTGCCTTTGAAGTTCCCCTCGAAGATCCTGACCAGGTCGGGCCAGTCTTGGATCAAGTCCGGGGGAAGCTCCTCGAGCCATCTTCGAGCGGTGTCGGAGAGGAAGAGCGGGAGTTGCCAAATGATGATGTGGTCGTTGTCTGCTCCTCCTAGCTGACAGGCCAGCCTGAAATCAGCAAGCCAGAGCTCCGGCCTGGTTTCACCGTTGTACTTGACCAGGCTGGTGGGTGGACGGAAGCGGACAGGCAAGGCGGTTCGCCGGATGGTTCTGCCGAAGACCCGTGGCCCCGGTGGCTCTGGAGGTCGACGTCGATCTTCGTCACTGTCATAGCGCCCACCTCGGTGAGCGCTGTAACCTCGAGCCTCAGCGTCGCCGTACCGGCGTCGTTTGTTCTCCCGCGGTGGTCGGTCATCGATGATGCGGTCTTGAACTGGTCGTCGCTTTACTCCGCCTCGGGGCGCTTTGTCTTGGTGGACGGATACCTCTCAATTTTTTTGAGGGGGTACGTCCTGATGCTCGGAGACAACTCCTCTGCGCCTCGAAGCCGAGCTCTCTGCCTGCTGCACGGCCGCAGTTTGGAGAAGCCCCTGGATTTCGTTCCTGATGCGTCGCGCTTGGGGTGTCGATGGCGCCGGCATGTCACGAAGCAGCATTGCGGCCGCTATGACATTTTGGCTGGCACGGTTGTAGACGCGGGGCTCGTTTGCCCCCCCCCCTCGACGATCTGTCGATGGACTTCCTGGGCCCGCTCACGAGCTCCTCCACCCTGTGGGCGCCCGTGATCTCGCTCGAGGGCATGCTCGAGCTGATGAAGTCGTAGGCGTTCTTCCTCGAGCTTGGCGAGCAGCTCTTGGACCTGTGTGATCTGGATATCCTGAGGTGGATCGGCTTTGTCAGGACTCGGCTGTGACACCCTGTGTCGAGCTTGCTTAGGATCATCATTAACCACTAAGCACAAGCATTTCATTGCATTCATGTTGGCATATACTATCATTTCATGTGTGTGTTTATATGTTTTGAAACTAGAATTAAATAGGTGTTGTGTGCTCAATCTTGTGATCAATCTGTTTAGCTAAACCTTGCTATGCTTAGAGTAAAGTATGATTTGCTTTATGTTTATTTACCCTGCTTAATTAAGCTCAGTTTATCTGTTAAAGAATTAAAGTAATTCTTTTCCTAATTAGCTTAAATAAGTTTTTAATCCTCAACTCTTGAACTAATGGTTTTCAGAATTTATGATCTACATAAAAAAGGTAGAGAATAATATTCTGAACAACTTTGGTTTAAGCGTCAAAACTTAGTTTGGAGTTTTTGAAACTGTTTTAAAGCAAATTCAGTTTGAATCAAATAAAAGAAAATGGAAAAAGGGAAATCAAACTGGAACGGGCCGAGTTACCGCTTTCGGCCCACTCGGCCTCGACCGCCGCTTGATAAGGTGACGGACCTAGGGTCAAACGAACGACCCCTGAGCCGGAGGCTCGATCACCCGATCGACCCTCCCCCCCCCCGACTTCGACCCCTCGAAGTGACAGACATAGGGTCGAACGAACGACCCCCGCGCAGGAGGCTCGATCAGCCGATCGACCCTCCCCTCCCGCGCGCTCACCCGCGCATCGCGCAGCACACGTGCCGTACACGTGCCCGTACGCACGCACGCCGCACACCCGTGCGCACCCGCCCGACCACGGCTGAGCCGTACATCGGCGTCGTCTGCCGCGTGGCCGACGATGCCTGACCGCGGATGTTGAACACGCTAACGTCGCCGCTGTCGCTCTGCACCGACATCGTTATCGCCGACCTTCGCCCTCGCTCTATCTAAGTCACGTCCGCACCCATGCCCGCGATAACGGCGTTAGGACCGAGCCTGCATCGCATCGCCACCACTGACGCCCCTGCTTCGCCGCCGTAGTGTCGCGTCCGATCAGCTCCACGCCTTGTCGCACTCGCAATCGAACGCGAATCGGTGCTAACGACGCGTCGACCAAGTTCCGCGCTCTGTCTTGCGCGCTGCCGCCTCTACCCTCGCGCGTGCAGACACGCTAGCGCCGCTGCCAGCGCCGCGCCATCGCGTCACGGTCCCCTCTGGCCGCACCGGTCGGCCATGACCGTGCAAAAGGGAGCGCCTACACCTCCTCTACCCCCACACTCGTCCGCACTCATCCTCACTCGCTCACTCACGCGCATTGCCTCTGTTCTCGCCGCACCGAGTGCCAACAGCACCGCAACGCCCCCTTCTCAAATCCACCACCATCCGAGCTCCTCTGCTCGATCCTTCTCGCACTAGCTTCCCGCACACACGCTGCTCGCCTCTTTTTCACCAGCCAAGCACTCTAGTCGCCGGAACACCTCCGCTGTCCCTTGCGCCCGAGTCGCCACCGCACCAACCAAACGGTGTTCACCCTTCACCGTCTCGCCTCCGATGCCCCATCTCCGTGGAAGCTTCACCGGAGCTAGCAGAGGTGAGAACACCTTTTCCCTAGCTCTAGTTCGCCCTAAATCAGCACAGCACCGTTGGCCGTGCGCCATTGCCACCGCCGCGGAGCTTGCACGTGGCCAGGGTTCCATAGAGCCCCTCCGGCTCAACCAACCCTCGAACCGCACTCACCACATCACCACGATGCTCACGCAATCCTGCGCCAAGCCTCGCATCGCCGGTGATCACCTCGCCGCGTCGCACCGCCGTGTTGCACCGCCACCGCACGCCGCCGACCACTTTCACGGTCGCAACGGTTCAACCAACTCCACCAGTGGATGCGCGTCATCATCCCGAGCCTAGCATACCCAAACCCACCGCCGGAGACCTCACCGCCGGCGGGAACGCGCCGGTCAGCGTCGTCCTCTGCTCCCTGCTCGTCGACAGATGGACCCAGTGTTGACCGAGGGCCCCGCCTATCAGTCACCCCGCGCGCCTCTGCGTGTATTGGGCCAGGCCCAGTACTGTTTCCCCCACGGGCCGGTTTCCGAAATGAATTTCTTTTTCCTATTTTCAGTAATGTGTTAATGCTTGGTTAATTTATATCTAGAGTTTGGTAAATCCTAAAATGGTGAAATCAATTTTGTTAGACTCTATAAATGATGATCTTTCTGTTAAAAATATAAAAACGATTTTTGGAGAATGTCTTCAGTACTAATGTTTAATTAGTTGTTTTCTGCATATATCAAAGTTAATTGTGTTCCTACTTAAAATGGCTAAATAAAAATGTAAGGTTTTTATGTTAGCTCTGTTCTCCTGTGTAGAAGCTAGGAAAAATATAACATGCCATGTTCCTGTGTAAGTTTTAATTATCACCTATTAAAATGTGTTTCTGCTATTTTCTTAGATTAATTCCTGTGGTAAATATGTGCATGTATAAATCATGAAACTTTTTGTGGAATCTCTGTAAGTCGTGCTCTGTCTAGGAAAAATATCATATGTGGTGTGTTATATGGCAGAAAAGATACTTGTAGTTCAAGTGTCCTTGTCAAGGGTTTTCTTTGGAAAATCATATAGAATAGTATATGTTTGTGCTGATCATGGAACTTTCTTGATAAATATGTTTTTTAAGTATAGATTCTGCTAAAAATAAGTTATAGCATGTTTCACCCTTTTAGCTAGTAGCTCTAGTTCTAAGTGCTTTTTCTACATTTAATTTCATCTTTTTGTATCTGCTAGCTGGTAGCTTTGCTATGAGTGATTTTTCTGCAGTAGCATCCAGTAGGCTTGCTCTGTTCCCTGTAATTTTGGTAGATTTTTCTGAGTAGTTTATAATAGGCTTGCTGTGTAAAGTAGCTTTGTGGTAATTAATTGGTTAAATGCTTAGAGTCACTTTTAGTGTGCTAAATCTTGTTCAAGCATCATCCTTGCACCATCAAGTTACTTATATATGCATTGCAATCATTTAGGATCAGTGGAGGAACACCAGGAGCCAACCCCAGAGACAAAAGTCCAGGAGGTGCAGGAGCTAAACGAGGAGTACCACGAGTCCGACACTAACCTCCCCGAGTGCCCTGACCACTAGCCCTCCACCTTCGCTCAAGGCAAGCCCCGGAGCATCCTTAAGCCTCCCAATATTTACAGTTAATCTACTTGAGTATTTTATACTGTGATACATTAGGTGACAGGAGTTGTTTGAATCCCAAATTGATGCATTACCTTCCTTGATTATTGTTTTACCTACCTTGTTACCCTGTTAATAAAAGTAAAAGCAACAGCTTAGCCTGCTTAGAATAAATGGTTACATTTATATTTATGTTAGTATTATCCCATGAGGATAATACCTATCATGGTTGGCTATATTTTGCTATCGTGGAAAGAACCAATGGTAGTAATGAAATGCGGTCAACTGGAAAGAAGAGGCACCAAGCGGTTTAGACTTGGGGGCAGTCCGTCCGTTGGATCGTATAGGTTTGTATACGATGTTGGCCCTCTTACATCTTTGAATGCGCCCTTTCACATAGGGGCCGTTGCGAGTATCGACCCGAAGCCGAGTAAACACTGTCCGGGCCGACTCTCAGCCTACTGTGAGCACCCTCTAGTTTGGAGATACGACCTGCCCCGTGGTGGCCAACTGATTTCTCCAATTGGGTGGACTACTCTGAGATTGCGGCGGTACTACCTGGACTTTGTTGAGTGGTAACCCAATTGGTACTGTGTTAAAGGTAATCTTGCCAGCTGGTTGTATATCGATTCGAATTGCCGCCTCCACTGGATATGGGGGATTATGCTGAGCTTCACCACGGTACAACTCCATGTGACATCGTAATGGTTCTACTAAAATATTGATGAAGGAATTAGATATATGTTATTATATTGTTTGAGTAGTTCAAGTGAGTGCTCTAGTACAGGTGCAAACCTAGAGATAATAATAGGATGGAAAACGGTTGTTCTCTAATCTTTAGTTTCTTCTTGTTCGCTTTTCCGCAAAAGCATGTTTACCCAGATCCACATAAATAGCCTTGCATACCCTTGGAGTCTTTATTTTTAGTTAGACGGGTAAGTCTAGCTGAGTACATTCCCGTACTCAGGGTTTATCCCGTTTGTTGCAGATGGTCAAGTATACGTTGGCTATTGTAAGCACTGCCTCTATCCTGTCGAAGGAGAAGAGGAGTAGGCCGTGGGCAAGGTCTTCTACGAGCTCATCTTTTGCTGTTGTCGGACTTGACCTCGTGGGCACCCCTATCTTTTAATGATTTTAGTGTGGAGTAAAACTTTGGGTTCAGTTTCAAACAATGTTTTATTCGGCCACCGGTGTTGTGGCATAAGTACTACTTTTATTTGGAACAAAGTGTTGTAATAACTTTATTCGTACTTCAAGTATTTTCGGTTTATTTGTGGCTCGTTCGAATGCGCACACCTGAGTTTGTGCGATCCTGGTTGGATATACGATTGTTAGAAATCCTTCGAGATTTCCGGACTACCAGGATTATATGGGCTCAAGTGCTTTAAGTGGCAGTTAAATCAGCTACTTTGGTACTTGATCTCTTATAATTTGGACGGTTCTGTCACATCGGGGGCTCAGCGTCGCGTGCTGGTGTAGCGTTGCCCCCTCCTCCTTCGTCCGTGGCCGCGGCGTCGTTGACGTCGTCCTGGGAATCGACTTGACCGTCGAGGTGGAAGCATTCCCGGGTGGGATCGTAATCCTCGTCGGGGGAGTCCGAGTCGGGGTAGCTGTGGTAGAAGTTGGGGAAAGATCCCCTGCGCTCCGCCTCCAGCCGTTGCTGTAACGTGCCCCAGGTGTGACAACCCGGGATCGGGGCTCGTCGTGGCTCCGGGCGCTCGTCCGGCGGAGAGGTGGTGACGAGGTTGATCATCGCACGTAGCAGGCTCTCTGGAGACCCGCAACGTGTCTGCATCCGTGAGCCTACGAAAGCAGAACAAAGTCTAGCGCTGTTGTAGAGCCCGTGTGGAAACAGGTTGTGCGGCGGCGGGGCCGAGTGTGTCGGAGAAGCCATGGGGACCCTCTGAGATGACGGTATGGCAGAGCCAAAGTCGGGCTCAGAGAGGTGCCCGCCCCCGACCCGCAAGCATGGGTCAAACAGGCTCCCGGAGGGAGGAACTGTGTCGCCAGCCGAGGCCGAGGGGACGGCATCCGGCGTCTCGGGATCCGCGTGGTGAAGAGTGCGTCGGCGTCGATCGTGCCCCCTCCTGGTCGCAGGCAAGAGGCGCGAGTGGTGGGACCGTCGCCTGGTCCTCCTTGGCCCCGGCGTACCGGAGCCGCTGCTATCCATGCCACTAGCTGAGAGTAGAACCATGTCGTGGCCGTGGCCCGAGGACATGAACTCTAGACTCCCGAACCAGACGATGGTGGCGAATGGAAGTGACGGGATCGTGGAATTCATCTGAGAGAGTAGTTCGGAGTTGATCGACACGCAAAGCCCCCTACCTGGCGCGCTAACTGTCGGTGTTATGACCCAGGGGGTCAAGACCACCGGCTAATAAATTTGTATATTGCGTGCTCCCTCTCCCAGATGTGATGCAAGAAGAACACAAGATTTATCCTGGTTTGAGCACAGAAGGCCATACGTCCAACGGGGTAGGATGGATTGTATTATCTTGCACCGAAGTGCTCGTACAGGGGGGGTACAAGCAGGTTTACACGAGGGAGCTCAGGATGAGCTAAGGCCTAGGGCTAGCAGGGCTATCCTAGGTGGTTGTGTTGACACCGTTTTTTGACGTGTCAAATGGGCTGAAGCTTGACTGGCTGGTGACTATTCTCCATCGGCATCGGCAAAGTATGAGCTGATGTGGCCGATGGGAGAGTGCCGCGGAAGGCCAAGTGTGTTGCCGATGAAGGATGGGTGATCTTTGCCGACAGAGGATGATAGGTGGTTACCGATAAGGACTTGCTGCCGATTGCCGATCAGGGCTTGTTGCCGATTGCCGACAAGGACTCGTTGCCGATTGCCGATGGAGGACTCGCTGCCGATTGCCGATAAGGGCTTGTTGCCGGTTGCCGACGAGGAGATGTTGCCGATGGCCGGTCGGGAGAGTGTTGCCGATGCCGATGGGCGTGACTTAGTACTTGGTGGCAGCAGAAGACTACAGGTGGCCAAAGAAGGAAGGTGCAAATTAAATGGATTTGCCGATGGAAAGTTTCCATCGAGAAGGAGTATAAGGAAACTGGTGTTCTGTGCCAGTGTTATTATAGTAATTTGGGTCCGACTCTTGCGTGAGTCGTTTATTTTCCTTAAAATAGGTGTGTTTGTGTAGGAAATAAATATTGTTATCCGGCTCCTGCGCGAGTCAGTTTCCTTTAAAGTAGGAGTTTGTTTTAGGAAAGATATGTGTCGTGTCATTGTACAACTCTCCATGTGGGAGTATAAATGTGAGCCCGAGGGCTATGAATCAATCCAATCAAAAACAAACCAATTCTACTTTCTACTCTACTTTTACCGCAATTTCCCTTTCATGCATTAGTTGTAGTTTCAACGAGTTCTTCAAGCTTTCGACGGGCTGCATCAACTTGATCTCCGTCAAAATCCTTGTTAGTTCCGCGTGGGAGTACCTCTAGGCTTTGGCAATTCGGGCGCATCGCTGTTTGCCTCGTCTAGCTCTGCTCTAAGTTATCCGTGATTAATCTGAATTTTGACGTCCGGGCGCATCGCTGTCGTCTCGTTCAGTTTGTCATAGTTATCATCCTTGTCGATTAATTGGTCAAATCGACTGGCACGCCCTCGACATCGAGCTTTGGGTAATAGCCCGAGGTGTTCACAGATCTGACGCTTTTTTTGTGTCAACACCGCTTTTGGCACGCCCGGTGGGACCTGATTATACAAATCTACACATCCGACATGGTTGAGCACGCCGATGTCGATCAGAGGAATGTCATCACAGTGTCCAAGGCCGATCTGAAAGATGATCAGAGGCAGGCCATGGAACGGGCTATGGAGGAGTACAAACAGCTGTACCTCAAATCCTTCAGCCTCAGCAGGAGCGGCGAAGCAATTCAGAAGCAGGACCCGCCGTTGCCACGGCAGGTTACGTACGACGCCAACCCTGGAAAGCTACAAGAGATGGTTAACGCCGCTGTAAGTCAAGCTTTGATTAACCACTCTAACGTGTTGTCCAATACTGTCTACAACGCTGTTGCGCAAACATTCAAAGAAGGACATGCATCACGATATGTCAGTCCAGCGTACCATCAGCCTGGATTGGCATCTGCAAGCCCATCGGCGGCTCAAATGGCGTCTTCCACTCCTGTGGAACCGTCTGCCGATGTGGCTACATCACCAAGACCGAACGCCGGCGACACCACCAAGTTCAACACAGATCCAGCCGCGTCGGCAACTTCAGGGCCAGCCCCCGCTAACTGGTGGGGATACGGTATGCCTCCAAATCTATACGCTGGCTCTAATCTGGTGCAGGGAGACGGTTCAGCCTGGAAGAACTCTACGGCATCGGCAGCACAGCCACAGCCGATGGCTCATATGATGCACAACTCTGCGCCTGCCCCAACCGTACAAGCGTCATCAGACGATCTCCAAGTAATCTCCAAGATACCTCTGATGCCACCATCGGCAAGCTCTGTGCCGGTGCAACACGTTATAACCACCAGCAGTCAATCTCTGGCGGCAAATTCTCAAGTTGGAGCTCCGTATCCCCAAGGTAATCTGGTGATCAATTGCTCTAGAATTCAAGAGCCGGCTGCTCCGGTCAGCTATCAACCATCGGCAAGTCATATGTCGATGCCTTATGATCTTGGGTGGGTCAACCAGCCACCAGCTCAGCAGCCTGGCGCGCCGATGTACTATTATGGAGGCCCAACTTACATTCAAGGCGGGTCATCGGTACAACAATCGATGAATGTGACAGTTCAGCCAACTCCGCCAAGTATGCCGAACCATCCATTGGTGAGTCAACCGATGCATAGCTTGCAGATGACCGACGCTGCGCCTACGACAACGGCATATCTTCAAGGAGCGCATCAGCCGGCTCCGCCAAGCAGGCCAACCTACCCATCGGCGGGTCAGCCGATGCATAGCGTCCAGATGGCTGGTGCTGCGCCCACGACTACTGCACATCTCCAGGAGGCGCGTCAGCTGACTCCACCAGTCGATAATCAGCCAATGAGTCGGCAAGAGCAGGACGCGTACTGGGCCAGCAAGATTGCCGAAGTCATGAAGGAGCAATTCGGTATCAAACCCAAGGTCAATACGTACTCCTATCGGACCCCGTACCCGCCTGCATATGACTTGATTCCTCTTCCAAATCGGTACAAGGTGCCCGATTTTACCAAGTTCTCCGGCCAAGACGACACGTCAACGATGGAGCACATCAATCGCTTCATTATCCAGTGCGGGGAAGCTGCCAGCAGGGAGGAATTAAGGGTGAGATTGTTCTCTTCATCATTGTCCGGATCGGCATTCACATGGTTCATATCGTTGCCTCCAAATTCTATAATTACATGGGCCGATCTGGAGAGGCAATTTCACAAGTACTTCTTTGCTGGCATACATGAAAAGAAGCTTACCGATTTGGTCAAAATGAGGCAACGCAACGACGAATCAGTAGAAAGTTTTGTGCAGAGGCTGCGGGATGTGAAGAACACGTGCTACAGTCTGGTGCTCGATGATCGGCAACTAGCAGATTTGACCTTCCAGGGGTTACTGCCGCACATCAAGGACAAGTACGCGTCCCAGGAGTTTGAGAACTTAAGTCACCTGGTGCAGAGAATTGCCGATCAGGATGTCAAAGCCTTTGAGCCCAGGAAGACTTGGAACAAGAAGGTGACCTTCATCGGGAGAGAAGAAGACTCTGGATCGGATGTAGAACTGGATGTCGATGCGGCCGAATGGGTGAAGGATAAGAAGCCTGTGTCTTGTCCGTTCGGCCAAAAGGAAACAGAAAGGTTCACCTTTGATATCACCAAGGCCGATAGGATGTTTGACCTATTGCTGCAAGAGGGGCGAATCAGGTTGGCGCCCAATCAAGTGATTCCATCGGCCGAAGAGCTCAAGAAGATTAGGTACTGCAAGTGGCATAATGCAACCTCACACAGTACCAATGACTGCAAAGTGTTCAGGCAGCAGTTGCAGTCAGAGATTGAGTCTGGGCGTATCAAGTTTGAAGGCTCTAAAGTCCAGAAGCCGATGAAGATAGATCAGCACTCGTTCCCAAACAACATGGTGGAGATCGGTGAAAAAACCAAACTGCTGACGTCGGAAGCTGCCAGAAGGAACGCATCAGTAGATCCTGACTACCAACTGCCTAAGCGCGACGCAGGAAGGTTTGCCGATGACATAAAAGGTAAGAAGGTTGCCGATGAAGGTAACAGCGCCAACAGGGGTCCTGGAGTGGTGATTACTCACAAACAGCCAAGGCGATATCATCGGCAATCACGTGAGGAACGGTGTCGGCAAGAAGAAGAGGAGCATCGGGAATGGCTTCGACACAAGGACCACTGGAGGTGTCCCTTCTTCGTTCATTGCTGGGAGGAGGGCATCAAACTGCCCACTACCGATAACTGTCCAGAATGCAATGGGTACTACACAGCCGATCGGTCAGGTAAGCGATCTTGTTTGGATGATCAGGCACCCAGGCACGCCAGGCCGTTCAGAGAAGACAGATCGGTACATGACCGAGTGGGGGGCAAGCTCAGCGCCCATGATCGGCTTGGCAGGCGTGTTGACCAGAGGGAGCTGGAGGAGATGGCCAATGCTAGAGTGCCCGATGAGGAGATATTCTCCAGAGATCCCAACATCGGAAGAAATGCCGATGTAAGCAGTGAGAAGCAGCATCAGCCTATCTGGAAGACCAAGCTTCCTCCCTGGTGCCCCAAGGGTTTGACTAAGACCCAGAAGAGGAGGATCTAGCGCCAGCGCCGCGACGACCTATATGACAGTACAGAACCCTCGGAGGAGAAGCAATGGAGGCCGAAACGCAAGGACAGAGGCCCATCGGTAGATATAAATATGGTTGTCATGTTGCCGATGGAGTTTATGGCGCCTGTCAGCGATGATGAAGAGGTTGCCGATATGGCACAGTTGGTGCTGGACCCGATGGCGGCTATCTTCGAAAAGCCGACCGAAGACGAGAGGCAGCACTTGAGGGCTCTGTTTGTTAAAGGCAAGGTGGATGGTCAGCCGATGACCAAAATGCTAGTGGATGGCGGTGCGTCGATCAACATAATGCCTTATGTTGTGATCAGGAAGCTTGGCAAAGGTGATCGGGACTTGGTCGAAACCGATATGAAGCTCAAGGACTTCGAAGGCAATGTGTCAACCGCCATGGGAGCTGTATGTGTTGAATTGACCATCGGCAGCAAGACTTTGCCGACAACGTTCTTTGTAATCAGCGGCAAAGGCACCTACAATTTACTCATTGGGAGGGACTGGATCCACGCTAATTGTTGTATCCCTTCTACTATGCATCAGAGTCTGGTACAGTGGATCGGGGACAAAATTGAAGTAGTCCGTGGTGAAGCCCCATCTACTGTAGCATCGGCAGAGTTGGATACTTATGAGCAGACCAGGTGCATATCTGGTGAAGCCTGGGACAAAGAGTTCCTCAAAGTTGCCGACTACCGTATCAAACCGATCCAAGCAGTCGGTCCTGAGGAGGAGTCTTAATGGATCAGTTCGCCGATGACGGGAAACTGGGGCAGGGCTTCACGTCTGCCGATGACTTGCTCGAGGTCGACATCGGCGATGGTAGTAAACCTAGGCCTACTTTTATTAGTGCTAAGTTAGATTCCCAATGTAAGCAGCAGTTAATTGATTTGTTAAAAGAAAATAAAGATTGTTTTGCTTGGGATTATACAAAGATGCCTGGTTTAGACCGATCGATAGTCGAACATCGGTTACCCATCAAGTCTGGTTTCCAGCCACATCGGCAGCCGGCGCGCCGATGCAATCCTACTATCTTACCCGATATCAAAGCTAAGATTACTAAGTTGATCGAAGCTGGGTTTATTCGGCAATGCCGATATGCCGATTGGATTTCTAATGTGGTTCCTGTGTATAAAAAGAATGGAAAACTTTGTGTTTGTATTGATTTCAGGAACTTGAACAGGGCTACGCCGATGGATGGCTACCCGATGCCTGTGGCCGATCTGCTGATCGATGTTGCTGCTGGACATCAAATTATTAGCTTCATGGATGGTAATGCTGGGTACAATCAAATATTTATGGCTGAAGAAGATATACCCAAGACTGCTTTCCGGTGTCCGGGTCATGTCGGCTTGTTTGAGTGGGTAGTCATGACTTTTGGCTTGAAGAATGCCGGAGCTACTTATCAGAGGGCGATGAATTTTATCTTTCATAAGTACATCGGCACAATTGTTGAGATCTACATTGACGATGTGGTGGTTAAGTCCGGAGACTTCAAGAAACATCTTGCCGATTTGCGGAAAATATTGGAGTGCACGAGGGAGCATGGGCTGAAGATGAATCCTAACAAGTGTGCGTTTGGCGTATTGGCAGGGCAGTTCCTGGGTTTCATGGTACATCAGAGAGGTATTGAAATCGGCAGAAAGTCTATTGATGCAATTAACAAGGTAGTTGCTCCCACAAACAAGACTGAGCTGCAGTCTCTAATCGGCAAGATTAACTTCATTAGAAGATTTATATCCAATCTGTCTGGTAAGATTAAATCTTTCAGTCCTCTGTTAAAGTTGAAAGCCGATCAAGAGTTTGTATGGGGAGAGGAGCAGCAGACAGCCTTAGAAGAGATTAAGAGATACTTGGTAAATCCTCCAGTCTTAGTTCCACCTCAGCACGGGAAGCCTTTCAGGTTGTATTTGTCTGCCGATGACGGTGTTATCGGGTCAGCCTTAATTCAAGAGTTTGAAGGGAAGGAGCGTGTAATATATTACCTGAGCAGGAGGTTGGTGGATGCTGAAACCAGGTATTCGGCCACAGAAAGATTGTGCTTATGTTTATACTTCTCTTGCATTAAATTAAGACACTATTTACTGTCGGCCGAATGTACTGTTGTCTGCAAAGATGATGTGGTCAAGTATATGCTGTCAATGCCGATTTTGAGTGGACGAATCGGTAAGTGGATTCTGGCATTATCAGAGTTTGACCTAAGGTATGAATCGGCAAAGGCTGTTAAGGGTCAGGTTATGGCCGATTTTGTCACTCAGCATTGTAATATGGTGGGCTTTGTTGAGATTGCTCCTTGGGCTCTGTTCTTTGATGGGTCTACATGCAAGGATGGAGCAGGCATCGGTGTTCTGTTGATTTCACCCAGAGGACAGAGGTATGAGATTTCATTGCCGATTGTTGCTACTTCGACAAACAATCAGGCTGAGTACCAGGCTTTGCTTAAGGGGTTGGAACTGCTCAGGGAGGTGCATGCCGATGCTGTTGAAATCTTCGGTGATTCCATGCTGGTGATTAATCAGTTGATCGGAATATATGAATGCCGAAGCGAAGTGCTAATTGCAGCCCATGAGCGGTGTTTGCGGTTGTTAAAGGAGTTCAAGGAATACCGCCTTGAGCACGTTCCAAGGTTGCATAATGAAGAAGCTAATCGGCTGGCACAGAATGCCTCAGGATATCAGCCGATTCAGGAAGTCACGACATCGGTAACGGATGCCGATGACTGGAGAAAAGGAATTGCCGATTACTTGAGGGATCCATCCAGGAAGGTTGAAAGGCGTCTAAGGTTCCAAGCTGCCAAGTATGTGCTCCTCGATAATGAGTTGTATTATCGGACAATTGATGGGGTTTTGCTTAGGTGTCTTGGCAAAGAGGAATCAAAAGAGTTGATGGGTGAGATCCATGAAGGTGTATGTGGAGCGCATCAATCGGCATTCAAGATGAAGTGGATGATTAGGCGGAATGGATATTATTGGCCGACAATCCTGGAAGATTGCTTCAATTATTTCAAAGGGTGTCAGGACTGTCAGAAGTTTGGTAATGTGCAAAGGGCACCTGCATCGGCAATGAATCCTATAATCAAACCTTGGCCGTTCAGAGGATGGGCTATTGATCTCATCGGCCAGATTTATCCGCCGTTGAGCAAGGGGCACAAGTTCATACTCGTTGCTACCGATTACTTCACCAAATGGGTTGAGGCGATTCCGTTGAAGAAGGTGACATCGGCAAACATGGTGGATTTCGTTAAGGAGCACATTGTTTACCGATTTGGTATTCCTCAGACCATTACCACCGATCAAGGGACCATGTTTACATCGGGAGAGTTTGATGACTTTGCTGCTAGCATGGGTTTCAAGGTGTTAAATTCTTCTCCTTATTACGCTCAAGCTAATGGTCAAGCCGAAGCGACTAATAAAGGAGTCATTAAGCTTATAAAGCGCAAGATTGAAAAAAGCCCTAGGAGGTGGCACACGGTGTTAAACGAAGCTTTATGGTCATATCGGATGGCTTGTCATGGTGCAACCAAAGTCTCGCTGTATCAGTTGGTTTATGGACACGATGTTGTCCTACCTTGGGAAATTAAAACTGGTTCTAGGCGATTATCTTTTCAGGATCAGTTGACGACCGATGATTATATTACTCTGATGAAGGATGAATTAGAAGATTTGGCAGGTCATCGGTTGAGAGCGTTAATTAGTATTGAAGAGAACAAGAAGAGGGTTGCCCGATGGTATGATAAGAAAGTAAAGGTAAAGGAATTTGCCGATGGTGATTTGGTTTGGAAGTTGATTTTACCGATTGGGACTAAGAGCTCTGAATTTGGGAAATGGTCCCCTAATTGGGAAGGTCCTTATCGGGTAAAACAGTCTTGCTCCTGGTAATGCATACATTTTGGAAACCCTCAAGGGAGTGACATTTTCTAGGGCAATCAACGGCAAATACTTGAGGAGATATGACCCTAGCATATGGATAGATGCTTAATGCTCAGTCGAATGCTGATGAAAAGTAAACTTATAAAAACATCGGTAAAAGCAAACTGGCGTTATATTACAAGACAAAATCAAGTATCAGGCTACATTCTTGCCGATACTACAGGTATCAGAACAAAGAGTGGATAACATTTATCGCGCGCAGGCGAATTTGGTCTATTTTGTCTAACTCCTTGGCGTCAGCATCGGCAGAACCCTCAACCGGCTTGATTTTCTTCTTCCACGAGATAGCCTGCCGAGCGTACTGATCCCTTTCTTGCTGCAGAGTCCCGATGGAGTCGGATAGTTGTGTCTTTTGTTGATTGACTGTCGTCAAATCCTCTTCAATCTTTTGCAGTTCTGTCAGCAGCTCCTCTTTCCTCGCCGATAGTTGAGAGACTTCCTGGTCGAGGTTGCCGATGGAAGTTTTGGCTTGACCGATGCTTCTGTGTTTCTCATCGGCAAGGCTTTTAAATCTGAGCTTCTCTTCCTCGCTTTGGGCTTGGGCCGCTCTATCAGCAATGCGACGAGTAAGCCGTTGGTACTGGATTTGTTTGACGTCAATGGAGGCCGCTTGGAGGATGGTCTCTGCTGCATCGGCGGAGAGATGGCTTTGGATATCTTTGAATATAATCCTTGCCGCCGATGAGTCCTGGACAAGTTGGGAGGTGTCTTGCAGCAGCAGGGAGAGCAACTCTTCAAGCTTGGACTTGACTTCTGCCGATAAGGCCGGATGAGAGCTTTCCTCTTCATCATCATCAGGGACGTCGACGGCGAAGGAGAATAGACTGTCTGCCTGGAGGCGACCTTGGCGCTCATCTTCGTTCTGAAGATTCAAGCTATAGGAGAAGAGGCTATCCGGGGAATCTTGGGCCTGAAAACAAAGGTTAAAATATGCCGATTGCAAAATTATACTGTGAGCTTTAAGGTAGTCTACTTACCGTCTTGAAGCGGATCTCCTGCCTGGGGCTTGGCACGCCAGACGGTCCAGCTTCATCTTGAACATCGGCAGCAGATGCCGATGACTGAGCCTGTGTTGGAGAGGCAGCTGACACTTCTGGTCTTGGCGTAGTTATTGCTGGTATCGCCTCTGATGTAGTGGCGGTTTCTTGCGGTGGCACTATGTCATCGGGGACTTGGATAGACGGTGCCGACGCCGACGTTGTTGCTGCTGCGGAGACTTGAGTAGTTCTTTCGCCAGGTAATCTGGCTGGCGATGCCGACGCCGATGCTATCTCCGCTGTTACGGCGGGAGTTGTTTCCTCAGTCACCATAACCGGTGCCGATGCCGATGCCATTTCGATCGTCGCAACAGCCACTATATCCTAGGCGGGAGCGTCATCCATCGGCTGTCTAGGTGCGGAAGTCGATGGAGCTCCTACCGATGATCCGTCGGTAGGTGGCGCAACTGGAGCCGGAAGCTCTGCTGGTGGCGCATCAGCAGCTGTTGGTGCAGTTGGAGCCGATGACGGAGGGGAAGCCAGCCTCAAGCGCTTTTTCTTTGTCGGCGCAGCGGTAGGGGAGCCAACCCGCTTGGATGAAGACTGGGGGGCATCGGCAACAGGATCAGAGGTTAGTTGTATTCTGTGAGCAGATGCCGATGACCATAATGCCTGAAAATATAAAGTGAGTTATGCAAGGTAAATGTTGCCGATGAAACAGTGTATGATCGGTGCAAGAGTTTACTGCATAGGTTTGTGTGAAGGCAACAGCGGCAGCCGATGTAGCCTGAACTGTTGTAGGCATCGGCAAGGGTACCTGTTGAGGCGTGAAGGCGGCCAACGATGGAGCTTTGTTGCCGATGATCGATATAGGACCCATCATCCGAAGTTTGAAGGGCCTACCGCTATTGCTCACTGTGGGGACTGGATCATCGGCCTGTTAGGTGCGAAGAGGCAAAAGAGTTAAGTTGGTACCGATGACATAAAGTAATGAAAGAGCATCGGATAGCAAACTTACTGCATCATCGGGAATGACGTAATCGGCGTCGATCAGGTGCCGATAATAATGTGAAGACTTGGCGAGTAGTTGGCACTTCCATTCTTACCACCAAGACTTGAATTCATTGGTGATGAAGGAGGTCGGCGTCCAGGAAGACAAGTCAAGGTCCGACGGATCGGCATCGGCAGGGAGGCTGATGACTTTGCTCCAATCCAGATTGCTGGAGATTGTCTGTCTGGGTTTTACTACCTTGGAATAGCACAACTTGATCGGCAGTTGGCCAAATGCCAGTTGTCTTGCCGCTGCCGATGGATAGTAAAACTCGTACGACGGCGGAGCATTCTTCCCAGATCCGAAGATGTTTACTGGGAGAGCTTGGGGAGTGATGCTGGCCCTCATAATTGCTTGGTTCTCAGGCAAGCTCATATCGGTCAAATGGAACTGCAGTGGGAAGTGGTTCTGCTCATCAAGATATGGCCACCAAGTCCGTTCTGAGGAGTGAAGTCCGTTGTAGAACCTCTGGAAGAAGTAGCCGAAATGTTCTACATCGGCATCGGTACCCGGTAGCATTATGACGGCTTCTCTAAAGTTGAGCGAGGCTCGAGTTGCCGATTCATCATCATCATATCGGTAGTCTTCTGATATGTCCCTCGGAAATTGTTGGGCAAACAGATCAAACCCGAGAGCCTTGTGCATATGTGCATTCAACCAGAGGTTAATGAACCACCAAGGGCCTCCGAGATTGCCAATGGGCTCTCCTAGCAGCAACTTATTAGATACTTGGTGCAGCAATCGGTAAACTGACCCGAGGAGGTACCTGCCTAAAGGGAGCCTTGTGCCATGGGCAAGCAGTTCGGCCGCAGGGAGATGCATGGTGGTCGGGCCGATGGTTTTGCCATAGAAGACGAATTTTTCTAACCACATGTTTAAGAAGATGGTGTGCTCCCGTTGGCCTACCGATCCGGTTTTCTGGTGTTCCTGAATGTAACCTGTCCAGCCGCCGATGCTACGGGTGTTCATCTTATACTCAGGTTTTCTGTTGAAAAGGCTGAGCGTATCGGCAGAAGTGATGTCCAAGCCGGTCAGCAGGTAGACATCGGCAAGAGTTGGAGTAGCCGGTCCATGCCTAAAGAGGAAATCATTCATGCTATCGGACCAGAAATACGAGGCTGCTATCATTAAGTTCTCATTCCTCTCTGCATCGGCAATTGAGAGCTTAATGCATTGATCTAAGCTACGCTCTTGCCAGTACACCTGCTGTGACCTTGCCAACCTCAGGTACCAGTTTTTCCATCCCTTGGTGTGCTTAGGCCATGAGCGGAATGTATCTTTCCACAATCCCAGACCAAAGCTTTCGGATCTAAACGGTATCCGGTTGGTTTCTGCGTTGATGATGGAGGTGGGGTCTGGATTGCCCATTGGGCCTAGGCAGCTAAGGTTGGAACCAGCGAGAGGGATGATGACTTTGTTGTATAGCTCCTAGGGTTTGAGAAGGGGACGAGTCAGAAGGAAGAACAGGAATGAAATCAGGTTTTTGCGGAAAAAAGAGAGATTGGATTAGATGAGGAATGGATCTTACCTTCGGGATGTCGACTTGGATCGCCATTTGGAGCTGGAGGGGTGCTTGGTTCGTCCTTAGATTGCGAAGGGTACTGTTGCTCGAGCTTGTGTTCTTCAGGGCAGCCGAAGGTTGAAAACGAGGGCAGGAAGGTGAAAGTGAAAATGGGCTCGAGTAAAAGGGACGGTATGGACCCCAGTAACTTTTATAAGCCTGTTCAGGGGTATTTTGGGGCTTTGTTCCACACTGTGCAGGAATGTAGAGAGGCCCGTGGTAGATACGCGCGGTGATCGAGGTGGTCTGTAATTGTTCATGCTACGATCGAGGGATTTTATTATTAAATTACAGTTCCACATGCGGGGATCGAGGAAACCGTACGTCTATCTCGGGGGTAACGGCTACAGCAACGGCTACAGTGGAGAGAATTTCAGCATGCAAGGTTATACTCTCCGAAACTGGGGGGCATGTGTTGACACCGTTTTTCGACGTGTCAAATGGGCTGAAGCTTGACTGGCTGGTGACTATTCTCCATCGGCATCGGCAAAGTATGAGCTGATGTGGCCGATGGGAGAGTGCCGCGGAAGGCCAAGTGTGTTGCCGATGAAGGATGGGTGATCTTTGCCGACAGAGGATGATAGGTGGTTACCGATAAGGACTTGCTGCCGATTGCCGATCAGGGCTTGTTGCCGATTGCCGACAAGGACTCGTTGCCGATTGCCGATGGAGGACTCGCTGCCGATTGCCGATAAGGGCTTGTTGCCGGTTGCCGACGAGGAGATGTTGCCGATGGCCGGTCGGGAGAGTGTTGCCGATGCCGATGGGCGTGACTTAGTACTTGGTGGCAGCAGAAGACTACAGGTGGCCAAAGAAGGAAGGTGCAGATTAAATGGATTTGCCGATGGAAAGTTTCCATCGAGAAGGAGTATAAGGAAACTGGTGTTCTGTGCCAGTGTTATTATAGTAATTTGGGTCCGACTCTTGCGTGAGTCGTTTATTTTTCCTTAAAATAGGTGTGTTTGTGTAGGAAATAAATATTGTTATCCGGCTCCTGCGCGAGTCAGTTTCCTTTAAAGTAGGAGTTTGTTTTAGGAAAGATATGTGTCGTGTCATTGTACAACTCTCTATGTGGGAGTATAAATGTGAGCCCGAGGGCTATGAATCAATCCAATCAAAAACAAACCAATTCTACTTTCTACTCTACTTTTACCGCAATTTCCCTTTCATGCATTAGTTGTAGTTTCAACGAGTTCTTCAAGCTTTCGACGGGCTGCATCAACTTGATCTCCGTCAAAATCCTTGTTAGTTCCGCGTGGGAGTACCTCTAGGCTTTGGCAATTTGGGCGCATCGCTGTTTGCCTCGTCTAGCTCTGCTCTAAGTTATCCGTGATTAATCTGAATTTTGACGTCCGGGCGCATCGCTGTCGTCTCGTTCAGTTTGTCATAGTTATCATCCTTGTCGATTAATTGGTCAAATCGACTGGCACGCCCTCAACATCGAGCTTTGGGTAATAGCCCGAGGTGTTCACAGATCTGACGCTTTTTTGTGTCAACAGGTTGGTTGATTGCTTGAGAGGTCGATCAAGCAATCGGATGTGTGGTGTGCGAGGGTCAGAGCTGATGTCCGAATGTGAATACCCGTGTGTGTGTTCGTGCGAATATCGCTTTCTTCTATCCCAGCGTCCCTTTTTATAGACCAAGGGGAGGCCTGAGAGTACAAAGTTCTAAACTGTTGCAACATGTGAGGCATGTCCATGGCGCCATGCCGACGAAGGGACATCGATCACTGTGGCGGCGTGGCGTTCCCGTCCTTCCAGTGCTCCGGGGCATGGTGATGGTGGACTGGACGTTGCTGAAGCGGGACGGGGCGGACGGGACGGGTCCCCATATCGGAGTGGTTGGAGGCAGGGGTCGAGCCCCCTGGTCGAGGGGGGGGGGTTCGAGACCAGCGTGGCCTTGTCGTATCCCTGAAGACACAGTCGAGGGTTGTCCTGTTCATGGCTCGAGGGGTGCCTCTGGAGTCCGTACTCGCGATGTGGTTACAGCGGCAGCACAGTTGACGGAGATCCAGGGCATGGGCGGTGAGTCGGTGGATTTGACCGCGGTAGTGGGCGCCCATGGCGTTGGGCAGGGGCAGGTGAGCGCATCGGATCCCCTTTAACCCATACCGAGAGCAGGTGAGCCGATCGAGCTTCCCGCCCGGGGGTCGTTCGTTCGACCCCTCGTCCGTCATTCGAGGGGTCGAGGCGGAGGCGGAGGGGTCGTTCGTTCAACCCCTTGTTCGTCAGTCGGGGTCGAGGCGGAGGCGGAGGGGTCGTTTGTTCGACCCCTTGTCCGTCAGTCAGGGTCGAGGCAGAGGCAGGGGGGGTCGTTCGTTCGACCCCTTGTCCGTCTGTTTCTCCATAGGTGGGCCGGCCCATGACTGGCTGCTGTTGCCGGTGCGGGGGGCCTTCGTGTGATGGGCCCTTCTTCGTAGACTTGAACGGCTGATCGGGTCCTGTCTTAAAAATGGATGCTATGTTGAGCGTTAGTTTATTAAAGGGTTTAGGGTACCACTTACCTTTGTACCCGACAAAACTAGCATATCTAGCAACTACCATAAGAAAGCAAAATAGCAAGGCGAAAAATGAAAGTTGCCAAGGAGACTGGTGGGCATAGCCATTGGGCCTTACATTGGTGAGTTGATACAATTAACACACCACAAATTGCAACCTACAAGCCTTCCCCCGACGCCGCTTCTTCCGCACGCGTGTCCGTCGCCTTCTTCCGAACATTCGCGCTCGGTGTCTTCTGCACACGCACCTGCCTCGGCCCCTGCCCCTGGCTCCGCCCTGACGAGCCTCGCACGTCTAACGTGGAGATGGCGAGCATGAGGGACACCTGGTAACCTCAGGTCGCGTCGTGGCCGCCTCCACACGATTAGACACCGCGCCGGGGGTAACGGCCGACTCGCTGGCCACCCGATCCTCTCCCACCGAGATGCCCTTGCCTGGCGCGCCCACGTATCCGCAACCGCCCTCGCCTAGTCGCCCCCTGACAAAGCCGCCGCACTGAAACAAGAAAACAATCCGGATGAAACAAACCGCAAACCGTTATTGCAACAAGTCAAATGAAACAAGTGAAACAACCGCAAAGCAATATTTCAAAAATGTTCTATTGAAACAAGATGCTCAAGCATATGAAACAACGATTGAATCATGGCTAGAGCATACTGTGTAATTTTGTTTATATTTTTTTTGTCTCTTTCCTGAACTTTCTTGGAAGCCCCCTTGCTTTTAGTTCAGTTTTGTAATTAAATTTGTTCCTCTTTTCCTTTAATAAATGCTTTTGTGCAGATGCTTTGAAACAATTGTGCAGAGGTCCTAAGCGGCCTCTCTTGTTTCCTAAAAAAATGATGAACGAACACTTGGCAAGAGGGTCCGTCGTCACCTCGGACTGGCCAGGTCTTGCGTTGTTCCTCTGCTCCTTCCCTGTGTCACTCTAGACTACTTAGATTATCATTGTTTTTTGGATGACTGAACCACATTCTTGATTTGTGCAGATGCTTTTGATTCCCCCATTTTTTCGTTTCTCTGTCTCTCTCACAGCAATCGGGGATAGCGCAGCACCGCCGTTGCAGCAGATGCACAACATCGTCAAGGCTTGGTAGTTCCAAATCTCCCAGCCACAGCAACCAGTTCTTGAGTCACAGGAGGTCGACGAGAACGGCCGCACCATTTCGTTTCCTCACGGTAAGTTTGGTTGCACTATTGTTTCTCCACCTGCTATCTGTCGATGATTGGTTCAGGGTCTGACATTGGTCTTGCAGAGATGCCCATGCCCAGCTTGACCGCGGGCGGCAGTACAATAGTGCACGACGTCTCGGAGGAGACGACGCACATGGCGTTCACAGAGATTTCAGCGATGCTGAAGACGCGCAGTGCTTCTGAGGAGAGAGCCTCCCACAACTGATGTCTACTACCAGCAGCTTTGCACGCTGTGGACGTGGTACAACTAGGTCTGGCAATTGTGGACGCAAGGTTCAATGTGCTTGGAACCTGAAAGATTAACATGAAATTCTCGGCGAAATGGCGAACCCCAAGGCACGCCGCCGGTGTTGTCTTCCTAAGGGACAGACGAACCCCAAGGCACGTCGCCGGTGTTGTCTTCCTAAGGGACACTGCTAAGCTAAGGCTACATGAGCACGAGACACATGGAATCAGTCCTTCTAAGCGTTGATCATAGTCTATTGTAGTTACAAAACCACAAGTAAATATTGTTCCACCTGCCCTACCCTAATGTCAACATAGTGTATTGTAGTTACAGAACCACAAGTAAATATTGTTCCACCTGCAGTCCATTGTGTATTAATGCCTCGATGTCATTTTTTCGATAATTGAGAGTGTAATGTATTGTTTTCTCCTACTCATTTTTCTTCAGTGTTTTGGGGGTGAGATGGGGTGGGCTTAATGAGGGATACACAAGATGCCAGTTTCACTTTCACCAATATATAATGGAGAGCGTTGTCCATTGTGAAATACTACTTTAGACCCCTATGGAACACAAAATTGAAAAAATAAGACAATTTTGCCGAAGTTGGAGAAGACAGGGTCGAGGCCGTGACGGTCGGAGGTGGGGAAGGGGAAGAAGATCACCGTGGGCACGGTTGGTTCTCGCCGGCGGGCAGTGGCTATCAATGGAGGGCGGGGGAGGGGGACGTCAGGTGTGGGGAAGAAGCACAGGGAGGAGAGCTAGGTCGCCGGTAGGAGGGTGTCCGGACCACACTTACATCTGGTGCTAGCAACGACTGCTTCCAACTCGATTTAGCCGATCTGGCGAGCTCGTGTGATGCGGGAACGACCGAACGTGGCAGCTAGGCACAAAGATGAATAGGAGTTTTGAAGTGGTTTCCAAAGGAAGAAAAAAAATCTAAATAAGCACCTCCTATCTAGGGTCCACATGCTTAACTATGAAACCATATATTCTATCCTCTAAACTTTCCAAAACCAATCAAATTACCCCCTCCATATGGTTTTGCTCGGTGTTGTCGTGAGTGATTTTGCTATGGTGATAGTGGTTTTGTTTTTTTATTATTTATTTTCACAGAAAAACTATAAAATAGAAAATTTAAATTTTTTGGACTCCATATGAGTAGATTTACACAGTGAACATATAATAGTGTATGGTTTAGTACAATTACTCCAATTAATTATAGATAAATTTGAGTTTTCTAATTAATCTAAAGCTACAACAAAACTTTTGTACTAAAGTAAATCATATTATATGTTCACTATGTAGATCTACCAATATAGAGTATAACAAAATTGATTTTTTTTTATTATTTTATGATTTTTTGTGATTTACTATAATTTTTTCAAAGATTCGGCAGAAACAAATAAAAAAGAAAATGACAAAACAACTGAAATTGTAGCGAAACCAGCGTCCAAAATCGCCTGGAGAGGTAATTTGACCGGATTTACAAAGTTTATGTGGGTAAAATAGATGATTTTATAGTTGAGGGAATGAAGTAAACCATGCATGCTATATAGATTAGATAAGGGGTTTAAGTAGACTTTTTTCTTTCCAAAGCGTTCGGTATTTTTAAGTGGTCCATTGAACAAGAGTTCGGAGAACATAAAGATTAACCAGCTACACTGATATTCGAATTCTTGTTACACTTGAAAGTTTGCTACATGAATAGCTGAATTGAACCGAGAACGTCGCAAGACCTAACCGAGAACCGAGTACATCTAAAGAACGCCTCCGATCGACCCGAATCGGAACCGATGATGACGATGGCATGCATGCATGGAATCAGTCATCAGTCATCAGTTGGTGTCGTCATCGGTGGGCATCCAGTACCTATTGGTGAACCAGACGCCATCGGCGACGGCCATGGCGCCATCCTGGTTACGGTGCCAAGCATAGTAGGCGTGCGTGCGGTTCCTGATCTCCAAGGTGGCGTGTCCAAAGCTAGCCTCCCGGAACGCCGAGTAGCCCGGCTGCGGCTGCGTGAAGTTATCAGCGACGCCCTCGATGTTACCGCCGTCGCCGACCGTGACGTAGACGGGCGTGTCCCTGCTCCGCACCGGCGTGCACCGGCCGTTGACGATGTCGTAGGCGACGTTGGACACGCGGTGGCTGCGCTCGTACGCGTGCACGTGGCCGGCCACGACGAGGTCGGCCTTGGCCGCCACCAGTCACCGTTCGAACTGCACCCGCATCGTCTCCCCTTCCATGTAGTGGTACCCGTTGCTGCTGTACCACGGCGAGTGCACCAGCACGATGAGCCACGGCGTCGCGGCGCGGTCCACGCCGCGCGCCAGCTCCGCGCGCAGCCACGACCACTGCGCCGTGTACTTGCCGTAGGCCGAGTAGGAGGAGAGCACGATGACGTGCGCCGACGCGATGCGCACCGAGTACCAGAACGGCGTTGCCGCCGCCGGCGCTGGCGGAGGCGCGCGGCGCGGCGTCGGGTAGCGGTGCGCGAAGGGCTTGAACGGCGCGTGCTCGCCCAGTTCAGGTGCCAGGTCCAGCTCGTGGTTGCCCGCCGTCCATAGCCATGGCTGCCGCGCCGCGCTTCGCTCCACGAACCGCGCCCACGTGTCCCACCGCGTGTTGTCGTGCAGCGGGTGGTTGTCGGCGTAGGAGAGGTCGCCGACGTACAGCACCGCGTCGCCGCCGTTCGATTCGTAGTGCGACAGCGTCGTGTTGGAGTCGAACGTCTGCCCCAGGTCGCCTGCATGCAGTGACGAATGCATCCGTCAGTTGTCAAGCACGATCGAAATCACGAAATGATGGATTCAAATTCAATGAGGTTTATTTGGTTTCATTTGGTTTGTTCCTTATTACCAATGAGGCCGAACTTGAAGGGCACGTCAGGACCCGGCATGGGAGGCGTGGTGAAGCAGAAGCTGCGCACCGTGTGGCCGAACCCCATGGCGTAGTAGTACTTGGTGCTATACTTGAGGTTTGTGAGGGTGCAGTGGTGGATGAAGCCGGAGGTGTAGTTGAAGTAGTCGTAGCGCGTGTGGGTGCCCTCAGCACGGAGCTCCATCTTCTCTGGGTCCGGCGAGGACTCGCTGTACATGACGATGCTGCTGCCCAGCTCGTTCGCCGTCACCCATGACACGATCATCGACGTGCCCTCCTGGTCGCCCAGCGTGATGTGCACCTGCGGGCCGGGCCGGGCGGCGATCAGAGGAAATGAAGAAAATCAAATCAAAGATGGGATCTTTATCGATTACAGTAGTATGATCCAGCGGCCGATGGATCGGTGCCTGACCTGCTGCGGGGCATTGTATCCCGGCGGGACACGGAAGACATCGGCGTCCAGTGGCATCTCCACCGTCGCCTCCAGCTTCCGCCGGTACGAGCTCGTCACGCCGGCATCGGCGGCAGTGACGAGGAGCACGGCGGCGGCGAAGACCAGGCCGAGGCCCAGGCGGCGGCGGCGAGCCCACACCCCCAGCATGTCAGACTCAGATCTTCTCTCCCTCAACTAACTAACTGACTGACTAACTACAATGGATCAGCAGATCATAACCACCGTATAAATAGAACGAATGACTGGCCTTGCTTTCGGCAGTTCGTTAGCTGTTGTTTCCCGTCTGGGTAGGGCCGGCGAACAGTCAACACCCTCCCATACCATGCGGCGAATGATGCATGCGGCATGGGCTACAGCCTACACAGAAGAAAAGGCCATTGCATTATCCATGCATCCGGCCTTCAAATCGATTTGAAAAAGTTGTTGCTCGTTTTCAAAGGAATCTTATAGATTTGTCTTGATTTTTTTTCATAAAAATATACATATATTATATTTTAATAAATATTTTTAAAAAATAAGAGGTCAAAGTTACATTTTGAAAGCCTTGTCATTTTCTAAAATAATAAATTTTTTAAGTACGGAGGGAGTATATCTATACATGTTATTACAGACCATCTCGATTACAGACCGGCTCCTCGCTGGCCAACTGGTGGCTGCTGTCACGTGTGCAGGTCTCCGGCGTGCCTTCCACAATCCACACTCCCTCAGTCGCCTAGGTCAATCCTGCCTTCCACAGTCGCAACGCAAAGGGTGTTCATCTTTTAGTACAATCGTTCAATACCGCCGTTTAAGCCAACGATCCTTGTTTTGTGTGCGTTTTGCATATCATGACAACTTACCATCATATACAAGCGCTTGTGTAACAACTTCTATTACTTCTTTTAATGAAACACGTGCAAAAAAAAAAAATCCTTGCAAGTGCACTTTTCCCTAACTTCTCAATGGAAGTGCTGGTTGTGATGAGCTGGAGCATTTGGACTACTCGAAATGTTTTTTTTTTATCTAAATCAAAGTGTTCATAGAACATTAGAACGCTAGACAGTCTTGTATATTTTTTATTTTCTTTTTTTTTAGCTCTCTGGAAAATCTCTTCTCCTTTTTTTCTTTAATAAAACAACTTCATGCTGACCCCTGCTGTAATTAAAAAACGTAAACAGTTTACCTAACCTGTCTAACTATTCGTGGTTTTTTGTTTCATCCACTCACTTATAAAACTAAATAGTTTACTCCTCGAGCGGTTCTCAAAGTGATTTTGTTGAAATGCACATTACATAGGTGCTGGGATAGTGTTGAGTCAGCAAACAGTACTATAAATTATATGTAATCCTCTAACATTTAAATTGTTAACTATATAAATCCTTCAACTATAAAGCCCGATATTACAGCCCTTAATGCATTATTCTAAAATGATCCACTTGCTTTTGTAAGACCATTTTAACACCGTATACCACACATTGACATATGTACGTATACCTCAAAGAGTAGGCAGATGGAGGTAAAGATGGTTGACCTGACGGGAGAGATCGATTCAGAGGAACAGACTCGATATGTACACTTCCAAAATTCAAAAAATAATTAACAAGATTTCAAGAACAATCGCATGCAACTTTGCATCGGCTATACGTTGTTCTTGCTAAATAACACACACAAAAAGTAATCATCAGTCCACGACGTTGTCACTGAAGAGCTTGAATTTGCCAGCATCAAGCGCGAGCTTCCGCACGGACGCGACGGCACCGATGACGCCGACGCCGGTGAAGACGACCATGATGGCGACGTTGGCCAGGTACACGGGCGAGCGCCTGGGTGGCGCGAGTGCCATGTTGTACATGACGACGGGGAGGATGAAGTCGAGTGGGATGAACCCGACGGCGCCGACCACGCCGACGATGTCGCCGAAGAAAGGCAGCGCGGCGGCGACGAGCGCGCACGCCGCGACGTACGCCGTCCGGAGCGCGACTCGGGGCGCCAGGTTCCGGCGCGAGAACCGGCCGTGCGTCACGTCCGCCGAGTTCTTCTCCATGATCTCGTACGCCACCTGCGAGTAGACCAGCGCGATGGCGAGGAGCTGGAGGAGGACGAGGACGACGGTGACGCCCAACAGCCACGTGGGCGCCAGGGACGAGCCTTGGTCTGGCATGAGGCTCTGCAGCACGTTGGACTGCACCTGGCTGCCGAACGCCCAGTAGCCGGTGATGGCGGACAGGTAGAAGGTGAAGAACACCACCGCGTAGCACAGCACCAGGGCCTTGGTCATCTTCCCGGCCGCCGGCGGCGCTAGCGTCGCTTGGATTTCTGGTAGGATGCCGTTGCCGAAGACGGAGGCGAGGATGGAGATGGAGAGGAACGCATTGAAGGTCTTCTCTGACGTGGACGAGCTCAGCGAGTAGTTTTTCGATGGAGGGTTGCTCGATGTGCCTACTCGGATGCAGGCGACCGACACGAGGATGGTGTAGGCGAAGCTGAGGATGAGGGAGCCGAGGTTGATGTGGCGCAGCGAGTGGAACGATGGCAGCTGCGAGAGGAAGGCCAGCACCACGGCCACTATGATGATGAAATGGTACAGTTTCAGGGGACCGTGCGGTGCCAGGTCAGAGTACATTATCTGCATGCATAAATATTATATGATGTGCAGAAAGGATTAAGTGAGATGTACTATACTGAGACCATCATCGATAGATTGATATATGTTGATGTATGCCTCCAAAAAGTGAAACTTGCATATTGACTGGGTTTCAATTTCAGAACATGTACTACTAATAGAATCGAGGTGCTTTTCAGACACATTTTATGGAATAATCCAAAGTATCAATCCTAGCTAATCGAGGTACTTTTCAGACCCATTTATGGAATAATTCAAAGTGTCAATCCTAGCTACTAGGTCGTCACCATGACATTATCTGCATGCATAAATATATGATATATGATGTGCAGAGAGGACTCAGTGATGAGATGTATACGGAGACCATCATTATCGACAGATTGATATATGTTGATGTCTGCCTCCAGAAACTAAAACTTGACTCTATTCAGCCGGCTGTAATCCGTATAAACTAGCTGTAGAACAGTGTTTTTCTCTTATAACAAACTATCTGTATAAATCAGCACAAACCAAAATAATACCAGACGGACAGAGCAATACTATTAGTAGAATCGATCCGCTTTTCAGGCATAGTTTATGATTTGACAGAGAATCATTCAAAGTATGAATCCTAGCTGGGTCGTCACCATGACATGTTACTGAACTGACATACTGTATGACTCCAAAGCAGACAGCTCAAAGTCAACTCACGGTAGCTAAGTGACCATCGCTAAACCAGAAATATTGTTTTTGTTTGTTTTCTTTACATAAATTAGATGACGGTAGCAAATTTAAAACTTGTTGAAAACTCTGAGGAAGAAGACGAAACACATGGATGGGCTGACGATGAAAAAGAGAGAAAGGCATATATACCGTACCTTGAGACAGTCGGCGGCAAGCAAGATGCTCCCGGTGGTGACGCCGGCGTTGATGGCGGTCTGCACGCTCACCACCACGTAGAACACCCATCCCGATCCTTAGTTGAAGAAACAGATCATTATATTAATCAATCGATCGATCGATCGATCACATCACACCGGCCGCACCGTCAGTAATTAATAATGGTCTCGACCGGCGGCGGGCGTACCGAGGACGTCGGCGGCGAGCTCGCGGAAGTGGATGTGACGGCGGCCGGCGGCCTCGCAGTGGTCGAGCACCCTGGACACGAGGTAGTAGGCGTAGAAGGTGACGGCGAAGACGGCGGTGAGCGCGGCGAGGCCGAGCCCCCATCCCATGCCCCGGAGCGCGTACGGCAGCGTGAGCACCGTCGGCCCCACGATGGCCGTCGTCAGGTGGAACCCCGCGTGCCACCACGTCCCTGCGCCGCCCGGCCGGACCGGACCATGCACCAGACAGCAAGGTAAGCTAAGGTCGGCAGCGAGCAAGCCAAGTGCCGCCACGGCATCGGCGAGGCAAGGCAGGCTCCGGGCACAGTACCTTTGGACTCGAGCACGAAGGCGGCGTTGACTTGGCGGCGGAGCTCTGGTGGTGCGCGCTGGCACCCACGGCGCCCTCGACGTCGAAGGCCGCGGAGGACGGCGTGACGGCTTGCCCCGTCGTGGGCGACCGCAGGAACGGCGTGCCACCGGTGCTCGCCATGGCTAGTTTATGTGATAGATAAGCCTTAACTTTCAGTGTACTTTAGTTTGTTACACTTTAGTTGTTAGTTCTTTTCAGTTTTTTGGATATTTGTTGTTGCTTTATGCTTTAGACTAGCTTTACTTGTACTGCATTAGGAATATGCTTTTGGAGGAAACTTGTATCTTACGAAAGCTCTATTGAGCTCCTGTTTATATAAAGGGATACCAAGACTAGAGGCGAGTGAGGCCCTAGCAGAACAATCCTGAGTCCTATTTTACTAACAATTGATATCAAAGCTCTGGTTGCTAGAGAGCAAAGAACACCACCTTTCCACTCTTCCAGCCATGTCTTCCTCGGCAGAGCGCGCTGCCGCGGCTGCCATCAGGACCAAGGCCCTGACCATCGAGGATGGTGCATCTGCCACCGGTGAGGGGGCGCAGGGCGGCTCCAACACCCGGGCCGCGCGTCTGCTGGCTGCAGAGGCAGCAGCAGCGGCGGCGATCCAGACGGCGAGGCAGGCTGCAGCAGCAGCAGAGCAGGCGACGAGGACCGCGCAGGCGCTGCGAGCGGAGATCGCTGTAGAGGAGGAGGAGCAGGTGGAGAAGGATGACAGGCGCTCTGAGAGCCCGCGCGATCGGAGAGATCGGCGCCGCTCTCAGTCTCCGCGCGACCGCAGGCGAGGCCGCGGCGGCAGGCGCCATGAGTCGTGGGACAGGGTGGTCTACCGCGACTCCGGCAGCAGCACAGCGTGGCAGATGCTGGACAAGACCAACTACCATGAGTGGTCGCAGCTCATGAAGTTGCGGATGCAGGCGCACAACATGTGGGAGGCCGTCGAGGGAGGTCCGGTCCAGTTCCGCGACGATCGGCAGGCGCTCGAGGTGATCGTGGCTGCTGTGCCCAAGGAGATGGGCATCCCGCTCATGGACAAGTCATCGGCAAAAGAGGCGTGGGACGCCATCGCAGCAGTAAGGATCGGCGTGGACAGGGTCCGACGGGCGACGCTACAGCGACTTCGTCGAGACTGGGAGAACATCGACATCCAGCCCGATGAGCAAGTCGATGACTTTGCCATCCGGCTGTCGACTCTGCATCAGCAACTCGTCATCCACGGCGATTGGGACATCACCAAGGAGCGCGTGGTGGAGAAGTACCTTTGATCGGTGCCAGCGAAGTACGCGCAGATCGTCGTCGCAATCGAGCAATTCCTCGACTTTGAGGCGCTCACGCTCGAGGAGGTGACCGAGAGGCTGAAGGCGGTGGATGATCTTGAGGCGCAAGCACCGATCGGGCCGATGGCCGTCGGAGGAAAGCTAATGTACACTGAGGAGCAATGGAAAGAGCGTTGGAGGAAGGAGAAGAAGGGCGTTGCCGATGCTGATGGCTCTGCCGATACCGATGGATCGGCTCCCAGGCAGCAGCGAGGTCGCGGAGGAAGGAACCAACGGAGTCGTGGCGGCGTGCGTGGCCGAGGGCGCGGCGCTGGCCGCGGAGATGGCGGCGGTGTTCGCGCCCCCCCCCCCCCCCCCCGTGACAACAGTGGGCCGAACACTTGCTTCAACTGTGGCTTGGAGGGCCACTAGGCGCGCGATTGCCGATTGCCACGACGAGAGCGCGGTGGAGGTGATCGTGGTGGCCGAGGAGGTGATCGAGGTGGAGGCCGCGGTGGCGGTGCTGGTGGATACGCTGGGCGTGCCCAGTACGCCGAGTGCGAAGAAGACGGCGAACTGTTCATGGCACACGCATTCGTCGAGCTAGACAAGGGTGCATCGGCTTCCTCTCTGGCCGCGTAGGAAGTAACCTTGGAGGAGTCAAGGGCTCGAGCTTTCCTCGGTACCGATGAAGAAGAAGAAGAGAAGATGGGAGGCTGGTATCTCGACAGCGGAGCAACGCACCACATGAAGGGGCGCCGCGAGCTCTTTGCCGATCTGAACACGGACGTCTGCGGCACCGTGCGCTTCAGGGACGCGTCCAAGGTGGACATCCGCGGCATCGGCACCATCGTGTTCCAAGGCAAGACCGGTGAGCATCGGATGCTGCAAGGCGTGTACTTCATCCCTACCCTCAAGAACTCGATCATGAGCCTCGAGCAGTTGGACGAAGGAGGTTTCAAGGTGGAGATTGCCGATGGCGTGCTGCGCATCTAGGATCGCAGTCGCCGCCTGCTTGCCAAGGTATATCGGCAGCCTAACCGCCTCTACATCCTTCACTTGGAAGCTGTGCAGCCTTGTTGTCTCGCCATGCGCAAGGACGACAAGGCATGGCAATGGCATGAGAGGCTCGGCCATTTGCACTTTGATGCACTACGACACTTGAGCAGAGGAGAGATGGCCCGTGGGATCTCCAAGATCGACCACGCAGAGCAGGTCTGCGACGTATGCATCACCACCAAGCAGAAGCGACGATCTTTTCCATCAGCATCGGCATACCGTGCCCAGGAGCACCTGGAGTTGGTGCACGACGACCTCTGCGGGCCTGTGACACCACCAACATCGGCAAGCAACCGATACATCCTCCTATTGGTGGACGACGCCACCCGATTCATGTGGGTGGCGCTGCTGCCGACCAAGGATACTGCTGGGGAGGCAATCAAGCGCATCAAGGCTGCAGCAGAGGTGGAGAGCGGCTGCCAGCTCAAGGTCTTGCGCACCGACAACGGCGGTGAGTTCACCGTCGCGGAGTTCAGCTCCTACTGCGCCGATCAAGGTATCAAAAGGCATTTCAGTGCCCCTCACTCTCCTCAGCAGAATGGGGTTGTTGAGCGCAGGAATAAGACGGTGGTGGCCATGGCACGAGCTCTGCTCAAGAAGCACGGTCTACCGGCAAGATTTTGGGGGGAGGCTGTGATGACGGCGGTGCACCTTCTGAACCGTGCCTCGACGCGTGCACTGGAGGGCATCACCCCCTACGAGGCATGGCATGGCCGATCGCCGACGCTGGGCCACCTCAAGGTGTTTGGCTGTGTTGCCTACACCAGACGCCTGACCCAGCTCCGCAAGCTGGATGACCGCGGCGAGGCCGGCGTGTTCATCGGCTATGTGGAGGGCGCGAAGGCCTACAAGGTCTACGATCCAGTGTCCCAGCGCGTGCGCATCAGCCGTGACGTCGTGTTCGACGAGGGTCGCGGCTGGGACTGGACATCAGCATCGGCAAGCACATCGGCAGAAGGGAGCAACGACTTCACCATCGAGTAGCCCTGGGAAGAGGTGGTGCCTGGAGCTCCCAGATCGGCATCATCATCGTCATCGGCACCGCGCCTCACTACACCGGAGCCGTCACAAGGTACCGCTCCATCGGCAGCGGCACCATCGGCAACCGCGCCATCGGCACAAGGTAAGGAGGAAACAGAAGATTCCCCATCGGCAGCAGCACCATCGGCAGCGGCACCATCGGCAACGACAAACGGCTCCAGCCGCGCCATCGGCAGCAATGCCATCGGCAATGACAAACGGCTCTAGTCCTCGGGTCGAGCATGTGACTCCCCCAGAGGACGATGAAGAAAGGGTAGACGCCTACCATGATAGTGAGCCACCGCGCTACCAACGCATCACTGATCTCATCGGGGATGAGGCCACTCCGCCGCTGGCTCAGAGGCTGTTCGCCGAGCTGAACCTCTCCTGCTCGGGCGAGCCGACTACCTACGCTGAAGCTGCCGATGATCTAGCATGGCAAGCTGCAATGAAGGAAGAGTTGGGCGCTATTGAGCGTAACGGCACCTGGGAGCTGGTGCCACCTCGAGCCGGTCATCGGCCGATCACCCTGAAGTGGGTGTTCAAGCTGAAGAAAAGTGTCGATGGAGATGTGATCAAGCACAAGGCAAGGCTTGTGGCTCGGGGTTTTGTGCAGCAGGAAGGGATCGACTATGAGGATGCCTTTGCCCCTGTGGCAAGGATGGAGTCAGTCAGGCTGCTGCTGACCTTGGCCGCTCAAGAAGGATGGAAGGTCTATCACATGGATGTCAAATCGGCATTCCTCAATGGAGAGCTTAAGGAGGAGGTCTATGTGCAGCAGCCACCTGGGTTTGCTATCCAAGGAGAAGAAGATAAGGTCTATCGCCTCCACAAGGCACTGTATGGGCTGAGGCAGGAACCCAGGGCATGGAATGCAAAGCTGAACTCAACCTTGAAGAAGATGGGGTTCGTTCAGAGCAAGCATGAAGCTGTCATCTACAGAAGAGGCTCAGATGGCTCTGTTCCACTAGTCGGAGTCTATGTGGATGATCTGATCATCACTGGAGTCAAGGAAGAGGAAGTGAAGACGTTCAAGACAGAGATGCAATCCATCTTTGAGATGAGTGACCTTGGGTTACTCAGCTTCTATCTTGGAGTAGAAGTGCAGCAAGGCAGTAGTGGGATCACTCTGAGGTAGAGACACTACGCCAAGAGGATTGTGGAGTTGGGGAGCATGGTCGATTGCAACCCTGCTGCCACACCGATCGAAGAAAGATTGAGGCTGAGCAAGGAGAGCACAACAGAAGAAGTGGATCCGACACAATACAGGAGATTGGTTGGAAGCTTGAGGTACTTGGTCCACACTATACCAGACCTGGCCTTTTCAGTGGGATTTGTGAGCAGATTCTTGGAGAGACCAACCACTGAACATCAAATGGCAGTCAAGAGAATTCTTAGGTACTTGGCTGGTACCCTTGACTATGGCCCCCACTTCACCAAGGCACCATCATCGGCAAGGTCCTCATCGGCAGGGTCCTCATCGGCAAGATTCCCATCGGCAAGGTTCGTGGGCTATTGTGACTCAGATCTAGCTGGAGACATTGATTCCAGCAAGAGCACAACTGGCTGTCTTTTCTTCCTAGACAACAGCTTGGTCAGTTGGCAATCGGTCAAGCAGAAGGTAGTGACACTCTCTAGCTGTGAGGCTGAGTATGTGGCCATGACTACAGCAGCAACCCAAGCACTATGGCTATCAAGGTTGCTTGTCGATTTGCTAGGAAGAAGAGTGGAAACTGTGGAGTTGAAAGTGGACAACAAATCGACACTTGCACTTGCCAAGAACCCAGTGTTCCATGACAGGAGCAAGCACATAAGGACAAAGTTCCACTTCATCAGAGATTGCCTGGAAGAGGAAAGCATCAAGGCCGATCACATCGGCACAAATGAGCAGCTTGCCGATATTCTCACAAAGTCACTTAGAAGGACCAAGTTCGAAACCATGAGAGGCAAGATCGGGCTCAAGAAGATCACCAAGACTGGCTGAAGCATGGCTTAGGGGGAGAATTGATAGATAAGTCTTGACTTTTAGTATACTTTAGTTTGTTACACTTTAGTTGTTAGTCCTTTTCAGTTTTTTAAACATTTGCTGTTGTTTTATGCTTTAAACTAGCTTTACTTGTACTGTATTAGAAATATGTTCTTGGAGCAAACTTGTATCCTACGAAAGCTCTATTGAACTTCTATTTATATAAAGGGATACAAAGACTAGAGACGAGTGAGACCCTCACAAAACAATCTTGAGTCCTACTTTACTGTTAGCCGCCGCCGCGCGCGGTTGCAGGATCGATGGACTCGTCACCAACAACAAGCTAATAAATAAACAGGCAGGCAGCAGCTGGGTGCTCGCTCCGACGGACGGAGCGGGGCGTGGCGCACGGGCCGGCGGCGAACTGGGACTCCGGGAGAGATGGAGGCGTCCACGTACGTCTGCGCTTGCAGTTCGCGTCAGTTACGGATTACAGTTAATGGAGTGCAGCTAGGTTTAGGAGCCTGCCCCCTGGCTTAGGAGAGGCGTTGACACTCGAGCGGGCCGGTTTGACCTTGCGACGGCTTCCATGTGCCGCCGCCGTCGGTGGCCCCCAAATCATGCGGGAGGCCTGCAGGCTGGAGAAGACGTGCTCAAACTCATTGCAGCATGTGAGCATGTTGTATCTTCAGTCTTCACCACCGTCGAATACTATACTGAAGAATGCCTAGCAGTGCAGAGACCGGCACAGCCAAGCTAAGCTGTATCCCGTACTAGTGCAAGGCTCATACAGTTACAACGTAAACTTTAAAACATAGAGGAGACACGATGACTAATAAGGTACATACATATATTTAGGATGTATTCAAGTATGTGAAATGCGGTGTCTGATACATGTATTACATATGTTATTTAGGTCTGGAAAGTAGACATATTGTCCATAACCAGGAAGGTTTCTTGTTTAGTGGTAGTCTGAAACCCTGTTGAGGCTTATATGTCAGGTTAGCAAGGAAACAACAACGATGGTTGAGTTGAAAAGCGAGATCCTGCATGTTGCAAAATGTTGAGACACCTCCCGTCGATCGCCGACATCCGCTGTAAGAAGTTACATAGTGAATTAGGTGGCAACCGAAGCGAAAAGATATAATTCGATGTGTTTTCGTAATAACTTAAAAGAAGATAGTAGCCTAAACATCATGAGCCAAAATGGTTGGCAGAGGTTAGATCTCCATAAAGTATTGATGCAAGTAATCTGTAAAGCACAATACATAGTTTAGATTAGGACCTTGCAAACAGTAGCTAATTGATTTGAGTATTAATATCGACATCAAAGAAACAAATGTCAAGGAGCATGATCCGGAAACTTTAGTTCTAAGCATTTGAAGATCAAAATCAAAACTCATATACAAGGCTAAGAAGAAAAAACGGGTTACATATAAGCTGATGGAAAATGCATGTTAAGTTTCAATACACAATAATAAGCACATTGAAATCTTAAAAGTGCCTGAACAATGTCAAGGCAAATATTTTTCATTAAAACTATCGGATGACAACCGTCCTGATAGAAAGGGAGGCCAATTTCACTGTCTCATGAACACATATGGTTAGAGTAATTATGCTGTTGACACAAAATACGTCAGATCTGTGAACACCTTGGGCTAATATCCGAATTGGAAGATTCTAAGGTGTACCAGTTGATTTGACCAAACAATCAACAAGGATGATAACTAGAACAACAATGAACGAGACGACAACGATGCGCCCGGACGTCAAGGCTCAAATTGTTCAAATGCGGAACTCGCGACGTAGACGGAGATCTTGTAGATGCAGCCACCGGGATCGTAAGAACTCGTAGGTAAACTATAGATAATGCGAAAAAAGTAGATGCTGGAAAAGTAGACGAAAATAGTAGATTTCTTTGATTAATAATTGGATCCTTTTCTCGTACACCCTAGGTACATATTTATACCTCGGTAAGAGGAGTTGTACATAGACACGGCTCAATACCTAAACAGAACTCCTACCTTTAAGGAAACAAGCAACCCGTGCAAGAGTCAGACTCATATTTAAACAAATCTTCTATTTTTAAGGAAACAAACGACCCATGCAAGAGTCGGACTAAAACCAATAAATCTGGCGTAAAGATCACTAGTTTCCTCATCCATATCCTTTACGATGATACTTTCCATCGGCGGAATTCTTTCCGTCTCTCATTTAAACTCATCGGCACCCTTGCTGATGTCAGCCACGCCCCGCATTCATCGGTAATACTCCGATCAGCAGTCTCCCCAAGGCAACTTGTCATCGGCAAGTCATTTTCTTTTTTTTCTGTCATCAGCATCCTCCATTCTTTCGACCATTGATTAACAAACAGTGTACCGATACCGATGAGAAACTGCGACTAACCTTCGGCCGATCAACATACTTAATTCATATTGACACGTCCAAAAACGGTGTCAACACATGCCCCCCAGTTTCGGAGTATCAAACACTTTATGCGCCGAAATTCCCTCTGTCATGATTATCTCTTTCCAAAATATCTCTGATATTTCCTCGATCACCGCGCATATTACTACAATATTCCCTACATTCCTGTTCAGCAAACAGAAAAAACTCCGAAACGCCCCTTGACCTAGGTCTATAAAGACCACCATCCGCTCCCCTATTACCCTAAGCACACATCTCATCTCTCTCAGAGCATCATTCGGCGGCGGCCCTCCTCCTCCGTCAGAAAGCACGAAAAGTTCTCGATGGCAATCAACGTCGACGTCCCCACGGTAGCCTTCTCTTCTCCCGCTCTGTTCTTCAAGCTCCTTTTTTTCCTGCATTGCTTCATAATGTTTTTCTGCTTCTATTTCATAACTCTTCTTCCCCCTTTCTATTTCTGAATCTAGGAGATGCGCAACAAACTAGTGATTCCAACCAACCAAACACACCTTTGCTGCTTGGGCCCAATGGGTAACCCCGATCCAACAGATCTTATCAATGAGGAAACCAATCGCATCCCTTTCAGATCTGAATCCTTCTATTTAGGATTATGGTCAGACACTTTTCGTTCTTGGCCCAAACCCACTAAGAGATGGAAAAACTGGTACCTTAGGATGGCTAGGTCACAGCAGGTCCACTGGTCACAGCGTAGCATCGACCAATGCATCAGACTGTCAATTGCCGATATGGCAAAAAATGAAAATATGATGATAGCTGCCTCTTATTTTTGGTCTGACACAGCGAACGCATTCCTATTCAGACATGGACTAGCCACACCAACCCTTGCCGATGTGTATATGCTCACCGGCCTCAATATCTCTTCTGCTGATACCGTTCCTCCTTTTCAAAGGACTGCCGAACATCGGGTACCCACACGCGGCATCGGTGGTTGGACTGGATATATCAAAGAATATCAACAGACCGGATCGGTAAGCCAAAGGGAACACGTCATCTTCCAGAAAATGTGGCTAGAAAAGTTCATCTTCTACGACAGATCGGTCGGTCCTACAAACATGTTCCTCTCCACGCAGAACTTCTGATCAATAGGACCCTTCCTCTTGGTCGATACCTCCTCGGCTCAGTATATCACCTTCTATATCAAGTTTCCAGGAAACTGTTGTTAGGTGAGCACATCAGCAAACTTGGGGGTCCCTGGTGGTTTATCAACCTATGGCTGAACGCTCACATGCATAAGTGTCTACACTTCGACCCGTTCATCCAGCAATTCCCGATGGAACTATCCGAGGACTACGTGGTCCCTGAGGATGAATCGGCAATCCGCGGTCCACTCAACTTTGGGGAGGCCCTGATAGTTTTGTCGGGCATCGACGCCAACACAGCCCAGTTCGGCATGTTCTTCCAAAGATTTTACCGCGGAATCCCTGCCATAGAACGAGCCTGGTGGCCCTACATTGATGAAAACAACCAATTCCCTCTCACCTTCAACATTACCGATTGGGATATGCCTCAGAATGAAGGAATTATGAAGGCCGCCATCACTCCTCGAGCCATCCCGGTCAATATTTTCGGAGGAAAGAACACCTTTCCGACTTATGAGTTCTACTACCCATCAGCAGCATCAAGACAACTAGCATTCGGCCAATTGCCGATAAAATTATGCTATGCCGATGTGATAAAGCCAAGAGAACCCTTCTCCAGCGCATTAGATTGGAACAAGATTGTCAATCTTCTTCCTTATGCCGATATAACGAATATCGACCTATCTTCTTGGGGACAAATACTCTTCATGACTGAAGCATACAAGTCCTGGTGGTAAGAATGGAAGGATCAACTATTCGCGATAGCATCACATTACTATCGGCATCAGATTGACAACGATTATGTGATCCCCGATGACGATGTAAGTTCTACTTCCAGTAATCTTTTTCCTCATTATTTCTTCATGATATATCTTGTGACTAACTCTTCTATCAACAGATTAACGATCCAGTCCCCAAGACAAGCAAAAGCGGCAAACGCTTCCACCTGCGATCGATGAGCCCTATATCGGCAATCGGCAGCAAGGTTCCCTCATTCACCAAAGCCATGTATCCAGCGACATTCAAGGTTACCCACAAATCCAAGTCAAAAGTTGCTGCTACTCCATCGACTGCTGCCTCCATTCTGGCATAAGCCTTTGTAGTAATTTCTCATCTACCGATTATAAACATTCATCGGTAACATTTATTTTATTGTCAACTTATACCAATTGTTTTTTTTCTGTAGCCGGCACATGTCTTGACAACTATTTCAAACACACGAGCCGCTCAATCTGTCAATGCCCCCCAAGCTTAAAGATTGAAGCATCAAGGCTCTTCAAGTGCCGCTCCACGGAAGAAACGCTCAAACCATCAGCTCCAACCACATCACCAGCTGCATCTCATCAAATTCCTGCCGATACACCAAAACCAACATCGGCGTCTATCCCTGGTCAAACAAGAGTCGAAATTCCAGTATCCGCCTCGTACGAGATCCCTGATCAGAGGCTAACATCATCACCACAGGGAGTGGCAACAACGGCGGAAGCAGCATCGACATCAGGCAATGTTACTGATCAGGAGACAACGGTACCACTTCCGGGGTCGATGTCAATGGCGGAAACAGTGCCGATATCGGACAAAACTCCTAATCAAGAAACAACGCTGCCGCCCCAAGAACCAGCATCAGCAGAAGCAGCACCAGCATCATCACCAACACCAACCAGTATCCCTGCCGAAGCAAGTTCATCGGCAACTCTCGTTGATCCTCAAGATGATACTACACCAGCAGCCTTTAGCCTAGGGCGAGAGATTCGCTTCAAGATGGTAAGCTGATCTCCATAAAAACTTTTGCAAAACACACTTGCAATCGGCAAATTCTATTCTTCCTTTCAGGCTCAGGACTCTCCAAATAGCCTATTCTCTTTCGCCGTCGACATCCCACATGATGGTGAAGAAAAAAGTTCTGCTCAAGCCTCAACCGCTGCATCGGCAGAGATAAAATCCAAACTTGCAGCACTGCTACCCCTACTGCAACAAGATACATCCCGACTGATCCAAGACTCCAATGCAGTAAGGGTGGCTTTCAAGGATATCCAAGATCAACTGCCAGACGACGTCGAAGAAGGGCTCTTTTAGGCAGCATTCCTCGAAAGTCGGCAGTTACAATACCGAAGGGCTTCACATCGTATTGCCGATAGAGCTACTCAAGCTAAACTTGGGAGAGAAATACTCTAGTTTAAACAGGTTACTAACGAGAAGCACAAGGACATCGGTCGCCTAGAAGCCTCGAGCGTTGAACTTGAACAAGAGATTTCTCGACTATCGGCCAAGAAGGAAGAATTATTGGTGGAGCTTCAAAAAGTAGATGAAGCTTTAAACTCGGCCAACCAAAAGAAAACTCTACTTCCCGATGCCACTAAGATCCTGCAACAAGAGAGGGATGATGTTGCTCGTGAAGCCATAAAGTTGAAGAAGAAAATCCAACCGATCGAGGGCACTGCCGATGACGACGTCAAGGAATTAGAAGAAGCGAACCAAATTCGTCTGCGTGCGATATCACTTATTCAGTCCTTGTTGTAATTGGTTACGTCGAACTTGACATTTGATTTTGCTTGTAATATAACATCAACATGCCTTTTACCGATGCTTTGTACAAACCCTCCTTTCATCGGCATTATATTTGTATTGTCTTATGCATCCACCCAGATACTAGGATAATATTTCTTCAAATATTTACCGTTGATTGCTCTGGAAAACGCAACTCCTTCGAAGGTTTCCAAGATATAAGCATTGCCAGGAGCGGACTGATTTACCCGAAAAGATCCCTCCCAATTATGAGACCATTTCCCAAACTTCGAACTCTTAGTTCCGATCGGTAAAATCAACCTCCATACCAGATCGCCATCGGCAAACTCTTTAACCTTTACTTTTCTGTTATACCACCTGACAACCCTTCTCTTATTCTCCTCAATGCTGATCAGAGCCCTCAACCGATGACCTGCTAAATCCTCTAACTCATCCTTCATAAGAATATCATACTCATCGGTTGTCAATTGATCTTGAGAAATCAATCGCCTAGAACCAGTTCTAATCTCCTAGGGTAGGTTAGCATCGTGTCCATACACCAATTGATACAGCGAAACTTTAGTGGCACCATGACACGCCATCTGATACGCCCACAAAGCTTCATTCAACACTGTATGCCACCTTCTAGGGTTCTCTTCAATCTTGCGCTTGATGAGCTTACTTATCCCCTTATTTGTCGCTTTAGCCTGACCATTAGCTTGAGCATAATAAGGAGAAGAGTTTAATACTTTAAACCCCATTCTGGTAGCAAAATCATCAAACTCTCCCGATGTGAACATAGTTCCCTGATCGGTCGTAATAGTCTGAGGAATTCCGAATCGGTACACAATATGTTCCTTTACAAAATCTATCATGTTTGCCGATGTCACATTTTTCAAAGGAATAGCTTCAACCCATTTAGTGAAGTAATCGATAGCAACAAGTATGAATTTATGCCCCTTACTTGACAGTGGATAAATCTGACCGATAAGATCGATAGCCCATCCTCTGAATGGCCAAGGTTTGATTATAGGATTCATTGCCGATGCAGGTGCTCTCTGGACATTACCAAATTTCTGACAATCTTGACACCCTTTGAAATATTCAAAACAATCTTCAAGAATCGTTGGCCAATAATATCCATTCCTCCTAATAATCCATTTCATTTTGAATGCCGATTGATGCGCCCCACATACTCCTTCATGAATTTCACTCATCAATTCCTTCGAGTCCCTTTTACCGAGGCATCTGAGCAAAACTCCATCAATCGTCCGATAGTACAATTCACCATCAAGAAGCACATACTTAGTAGCTTGAAACCTTAAACGCCTTTCTACCTTTCGAGATGGATCCTTTAGGTAATCGGTGATTTCCTTTCTCCAATCATCAGCAACCACTACCGATGTCATCACTTCTTGAATCAACTCATATCCAGAAGCGTGTTGCGCTAACCGATTAGCTTCTTCATTATGCAATCTGGGGACATGCTCAAAGCGATAATCTCTAAAGTCTTTCAATATCTGCAAACATTTCTCATGATGTGTAATTAAGATTTCACTTCGGCATTCATATGTACCCATCAACTGATTAATCACCAACAGAGAGTCACCAAAAATCTCAACCGCATCGGCACGCACTTCCCTGAGCAACTCCAATCCTTTCAACAAAGCCTGATACTCTGCCTGATTGTTGGTTGACATAGCGACAATCGGCAACGAAATTTCATACTTCTGTCCTCGGGGCGAAATCAAGACAGTGTCGATCCCTGCTCCCTCTTTGCACGTAGACTCATCAAAGAACAAAGTCCAAGGAGCAACCTCTATAGAACCTACCATGCCACAATGTTGGGTGACAAAATCAGCCATCACTTGTCCCTTGACTGCCTTGGTTGACTCGTACCTCAAATCAAACTCTGATAGCGCTAAAATCCATTTACCGATTCTCCCGCTCAGCATCGGTATCGACAACATGTATTTGACCACATCATCTTTACATATAACGGTACATTCAGCGGATAACAAATAATGCCTCAACTTAGTACAAGAAAAATACAAGCATAAACATAATTTGTCAATGGCTGAATATCTGGTTTCAGCATCCAACAGTTTCCTGCTCAAATAATAAATCACACGTTCCTTTCCTTCAAACTCTTGAATCAAAGCCGACCCGATGACACTATCATCGACAGACAAATATAACCTGAAAGGTTTTCCGTGTTGAGGCGGAACTAAGACTGAAGGATTTACCAAATATTTCTTAATTTCTTCTAAGGCCAACTGCTATTCTTCTCTCCATATGAACTCTTGATCGGGTTTTAGCTTTAGCAAAGGACTAAAAGATTTAATCTTACCTGACAGATTAGATATAAACCTTCTAATGAAATTCACTTTACCAATTAAGGACTGTAATTCAGTCGTGTTCGTAGGAGCAACCACCTTATTGATCGTATCAATAGACTTTATGCCTATCTCTATACCTCTCTAATGCACCATAAACCCCAGAAATTGTCCTGCCGATACACCAAATGCACATTTATTGGGATTCATCTTCAAACCATGACCTCTTGTGCATTGCAGGATCTTTCTCAAATCAGCAAGATGCTTCTCGAAACTTCCTGACTTGACCACCACATCGTCTATATAGATTTCAACTATCGTGTCGATGTACTTATGAAAGATGAAATTCATCGCTCTTTGATAAGTAGCACCGACATTCTTCAAACCAAAGGTCATCACGATCCACTCGAATAAACCGACATGACCCGGGCATCTAAATGCAGTCTTATGAATATCTTCTTCAGTCATGAATATTTGATTATATCTAGCATTACTGTCGGGTACAAAGGTAAGAGGTACCCTAACCGTGTGATTATTTTAAAACTTAACATAGCAACCATTTTTAAGGCAGGGCCTGATCAGCCATTCCAAGTCAATAGAGGAAGGCCCATCACGCGAAGATTAGCTCACCAGCAACAGCAACCAGTTCGTGGGCCGGCCCGTTGCGGGAAACACGAACGACCCCCCCCCCCCCCGCCTCCACCTCGACCTCGGCTGACAGACAGGGGTCGAACGAACGACCCCCCCCCCCCCCGCCTCCACCTCGACCTCGGCTGACGGACAGGGGTCGAACGAACGACCCCCCCCCCCCCCGCCTCCACCTCGACCTCGGCTAACGGACAGGGGTCGAACGAACACCCCCCCCCCCCCCGCCTCCACCTCAACCTCGGATGATGGACAGGGGTCGAACGAACGACCCCCCCCCCCGCCTCCACCTCGACCTCGGCTGACGGACAGGGGTCGAACGAACGACCCCCCCCCCCCCCGCCTCCACCTCAACCTCGGCTGACGGACAGGGGTCGATCGAACGATCCCTCCGCCTCCGCCTCGACCTCGGCTGACGGACGGGGGTCGAACGAACGACCCCTCCGCCTCGGCTCAACCTCCCTTGACCTCGACCCCTCGAGTGACGGACAAGGGGTCGATCGAACGACCCGCTCGCAGGAGGCTCGATCGGCTCACTTGCTCCCGGTATGGGGTAAAGGGGATCCAATGCGCCTACCTGCTCCCACCTAACGCCATGGACACCGACTACCGCAGTCAAATCTATCAACTCGTCGCCCATATCCTGGCTCTTCGTCAGTCGTGCGGCCCCTGTAGCCATGCCTCAAGTACGGAGACCGAACAGCACCCCCTTGAATCTTGACCAGGGCAGCCCTCGACTGCGGCTTCCGGAATACGATAGGGTCATGCTGGCCTCGACTCCCCCCCCCCCCCGATCAGGGGGCTCGACCATCGTCTCCAACCACTCCGGCATGGCCCCCGTCCAGTCGGTCCCGCGTCAACTGTGGGGCTCGTACCCGTCTACAGGAGGTCAACCGTGCTGCGCCTTGACATCTGGCAACGTCCAGTCTGCTTTCACCATGCCCTGAAGCGCCAGAAGGACGGGAAGTCCATGCTGCCACAGTGATCGACGTCCCATCACAAGCATGGAGCCACGGACACCCCTCCCATACCTCTACAGTTTAGGACCTCTGTACTCTCAGGCCTCCCCTTGGTCTATAAAAGGGGACGCCAGAATAGAAGGGAAAAAAAGAGAAAAACAAAGAGACACCGAACTCCACCTCCAAGCCGAGCAGCGGGTCAGATCTACGGACATCTGCTTACACTACACCACACCCGATTGCTTGATCAACATCTCAAGCAACCAACCGATCGCCTAGGGTAGCCCTGCTAGTCCTAGGCCTCAGCTCATCCCGAGCACCCCCGTGTAAACCAACCTTCTTGTACCCCCCCTATACGAGCACTTCGGTGCAAGATAATACAATCCATCCTCCCCCGCTGGACGTAGGGACTTCTTTGCCCGAACCAGGATAAATCTTGTGTTCTTCTTGCATCACATCTGGGAGAGGGAGCACACAATATACAAATTTACTAGTTGGTGGTCTTGACCCCCTGGGTCATAACACCGACAGTTGGCGCGCCAGGTAGGGGGATTTGCGTGTCGATCAACTCTGAACTACTCTCCCAAATGGACTCCACGATCCCATCGCTTCCATTCGTCACCATCATCCAGTTTGGGAGCCTAGAGTTCATGTCCACGGGCCACGACCATGACATGGTTCTACTCCCAGGTAGTGGCATGGACAGCAACAGCTCCGGTACACCGGGGCTAAGCGGGACCAGCTGACGGTCCCACCACTCGTGCCTCTCGCTTGCGACCAGGAAGAGGCGTGAACGACGCCGCCGCACTCTTCACCGCGCAGGTCCCGAGACGCCGGACGCCATCTCCCCGGCCTCAGCTGGTGACACAGGTCTTCCCTATGGAAGCCTGTTTGATCCATGCCTGCAGGTCGGGGGCGGGTACCTCTCTGAGCTTGACTTTGGCCCTACCATACCGTCATCTCAGAGGGTCCCCGTGGCTTCTCCGACATACTCGGCCGCACCACCGCGCGACCTGTTTCCACACGGGCTCTACAACAACTCTAGACTCTTTTCTGTTTTTGTAGACTCACAGATGTAGGCATGTTACGGGTCCCCAGGGAACTCGCTACGTGCGCCGACTGACTTCGTCAGCACCCCTCCACCGGATGAGCACCCAGAGCCACGACGAGCCACGGTCCTAGGCCATCACACCTAGGGCACATTGCGGCGACGACTAGAGGAGGAGCGCAGGGGGTCTTTCCCCGACTTCTACCAAGGCTACCCCGACTCAGATTCCCCCGATGAAGATTACAACCCCACGCGGGAGTGCTTCCACCTCGACGATCCGGTTGACTCCCAGGAGGACACCGCCGACGCCGCAGCTGCAAATGCAGGAGGGCACAACACTACCCCGCCACGAGACGTCGCCCCCCGGTTCCAGACGGAGTGGACCCACCTCAGGACGCCCAGGTCACGCAAGTCCGAGACCTGCTCGCCAAGCTCTAGGAGGAGCGCCTACAACTTCAGCAACTCAAGCATACCCTCGAGCAAGGGCACGGGCGGCCACAAGGTGGAGGAGCCCGCGGCCGGGCCCGGGAAGTCCATCGACAGATCGTCGAGGAGGGGGCAAACGAGCGCCGCATCTACAACCGTGCCAGCCAAAACGTCGTGGCAGCCGCAATGCTTCTCCTTGACATGTCGGCATCGTCGACGCCCCAAGCGCAACGCATTAGAGATGAAATCCGGGGGCTTCTCCAAACCGCAGTCGTGCAGCAGGCGGAGAGCTCAGCCTCGAGGCGCAGGGGAGCTGCTTCGGAGCGGCGGGACGTGCCCCCGCATCAAGACCGAGAAGCATCCGTCCACCAAGCCGAGGCACCTCAAGGCCGAACGGAGCGGCAACCGGCTCGAGACCGCATCATCGACAATCGACTGCCGCACGATGCGCGACACGACATCGACGACAACAAATGATGTCGGCACGGTGACGCCGAGGCTCGAGGATGCAGCGCCCATCGAGGTGGGCGTTACGACAGCGACGAGGATCGATGTGGATCCCCGGAACCACCAAGGCCCCAAGTCTTCAGTTGGGCGATCCGGCGAACCTTTTTGCCGGGTCGTTTCCGTCCGCCCACCAACCTGGTCAAGTACAACGGTGAGACCAAGCCGGAGCTCTGGCTTGCCGATTTCAGGCTGGCATGTCTGCTAGGAGGGGCCGACAACGACCATGTCATCATTCACCAACTCACACTCTTCCTCTCCGGCACCGCTCGAAGGTGGTTCGAAGATCTCCCCCCGGACTTGATCCATGATTGGTCCGACCTGGTCAGGATCTTCAAGGGGAACTTCAAAGGCACATACGTGCGGCCCGGGAACTCCTGGGATCTCCATAGTTACAAGCAGAGACCTAGGGAGACCCTCCATGACTTCACTCGCCACTTCTCCAAGCAACGCACCGAGCTCACCCACATCTCCGACCATGACGTCATCACGGCATTCGTCGCGGGGACAACCTGCAAGGAGTTGGTGCGGGAGCTGGGATGGAACACCCCCAAGACCGCCAACGAGCTCATGGACATCGTCGCCAACTACGCAGCCAGCGACGAAGCCGTTGGTGCGTTCTTCTATGCATCCCCAGACAAGGGAAGGCCAAGGTGGACGAGCCCGGGGTTCGAACAATGAGCCCAAGAGGAACAAGAAGAAGAAGAAGAAGAACCGGCCGGGTCGACCCAACGTCGATCCCGATGATCTTGTCGCTGCTGTAGACAAAAGGAAGCCTTGAGGTCCCCCGCTCGAGGGGGGCGTCTTCGACAAGATATTGAAAGAGCCCTGCCCCTATCACAAGGGACCGGCCAACCACAACCTCGAGGACTGCTGCATGCTCAAGAGGTACTTCGACTCTCTCGGCATCAAGAAAGATGACGACAAGAAAGACCCGTCCTGCGACCCCCACATCAAGGGCGATGGCAAAAAAGGAGGCTTCCCCGAGATTCATGACTACTACATGATCTACGGGGGACCCTCGACCCGACTCAGTATGCGTCAGCGCAAGAGGGAGCGTCGAGAGGTCTTCTCCGTTCGAACCCAGGCCCCTCGATACCTCGACTGGTCCCACACGCCGATCACCTTCGACAAGGACGACCACCCCAAGCACGTCCCCAACGCAGGGGTCTACCCACTCGTCGTCGACCCGATCATACTCAACACCCGCCTCACCAAGGTACTTATGGATGGGGGAAGCAGCCTCAACATCATCTACGCCGAGACCCTCGACCTCCTGGGGATCCTGAGGACCATGCTCCTGCCCAGCGCGGGGGGATTCCATGGGATCGTTCCAGGAAAGAAGGCACTCCCGATCGGCCGCGTCAAGCTACCCGTCTGCTTCGGTACCTCCTTGAACTTCAGTAAGGAAGATCTGACCTTCGAGGTGGTCGCGTTCCGTGGCATCTACCACGCCATCATCGGTCGACCGGGGTACGCCAAGTTCATGGCGATCCCGAACTACGTTTACCTCAAGCTGAAGATGCCAGGGCCCAAGGGAGTCATTACCGTCGACACCTCCTACGAACACGCCTACAATTACGATGTCGAGTGCGTGGAAAACGTCGAGGCGGTCGAGGAGTCGGCCATCCTCGCATCCCTCGACGACTTCTCCAAGGAGATCCCTAACCCAAGCAGCACGCCGGCAGCTTCAAACCTGCAGAGGACACCAAGACCATCCCGCTCGACCCCAGCCAAGCGGATGGGAGGGCGCTAACGATCCGCGCTACCCTCGAGCCCAAATAGGAAGCCGTGCTCGTCGACTTTCTCCGCGCGAATATTGACATGTTTGCGTGGAGTCCCTCGGACATGTCGGGAATTCCTAGGGATGTCGCCGAGCACTCCTTGAACATCTGGGCTGGATCCAAGCCGGTGAAGCAACGGCTGCGCCGCTTCGACGAGGAAAAGCGCAGAATCATCGGGGAGGAGGTCGACAAGCTTTTGAAGGCCGGATTCATCAAGGAGGTACATCATCCCGAGTGGTTAGCAAACTCTGTACTTGTTAAGAAAAATAATGGGAAGGATAGAATGTGCGTAGACTATACTAGCTTGAATAAAGCATGTCCTAAAGTTCCCTTTCCATTACCACGCATCGATCAAATAGTTGATTCCACTGCGGGATGTGAAACTCTTAGATTTCTTGATGCGTATTCTGGCTATCACCAAATAAGGATGAGGGAGTCCGATCAGCTCGCGACTTCCTTCATCACACCTTTTGGCATGTTTTGCAACGTCACTATGCCCTTCAGTTTGTGAAACGCCGGGGCCATGTACCAACGATGCATGCTCCATGTATTTGGGAAACACATAGGGCCGACCGTCGAGGCCTACGTCGATGACATCGTGGTCAAATCCAAAACAATCGGGAACCTGGTCGGGGACCTTGAAATTGCGTTTGGGTGCCTCAGGGCAAACCACATAAAGCTAAACCCGGAGAAGTGCGTCTTCGGGGTTCCCCGAGGCTTGCTCCTAGGGTACATAGTTTCCCAGCGCGGGATCGAGGTCAATCCCGAGAAGGTAACCGCAATCACTAGGATGGGCCCGATCAATGACCTTAAGGGCGTACAAAGGGTCACAGGGTGCCTCGCCGCCCTTAGCCGGTTCATCTCACGGCTTGGGGAAAAAGCACTTCCCTTGTACCGCCTCCTTAAGAAAATAGAGCACTTCACATGGACCCTCGAAGCCGAGGAGTCTCTCTCTAAACTCAAAGTTGTGCTCGCCTCGCCGCCAATCTTAGTACCTCCAACCCCAGCCGAACCCCTCTTGCTCTATGTTGTTGCGACTACCTAGGTAGTCAGCGCGGTTATAGTAGTCGAGAGGTCCGAGGAGGGACACACCTTGCTGGTACAGAGGCCCGTCTACTTTATAAGTGAGGTACTCTCAGAAACCAAAGTGAGATACCCCCACATTCAGAAGCTATTGTACGCCATCGTCCTCACTCGGCGAAAGCTCAAGCACTACTTCCTAGGCCACCCGGTAACTGTGGTCTCGTCTTTCCCCCTCGGGGAGATAATCCAAAACCAGGAGGCATCGGGAAGAATCGCCAAGTGGTCGGTCGAGCTCATGGGAGAAACTCTCTCCTACGCTCCTCGAAAGGCCATCAAGTCGCAGGTATTGGCAGATTTCATTGCAGAATGGACCGACACCCAACTACCCCCGGCGCAACTTCAGACCGAGTTCTGGACCATGTACTTCGATGGATCGTTGATGAAGACGGGGGCAGGCGCCGGATTTCTGTTCATATCACCCTCAGGGGTCCACATGTGCTACGTCATCCGCCTCCACTTCCCCGCCTCCAATAACGTAGCCGAGTACGAGGCCCTCGTCAACGAACTAAACATCGCCGTCGAGCTCGGGGTTCGACGCCTCGACGTTCGAGGGGACTCGTAGTTGGTAATCGACCAAGTAATGAAAGACTCGAGCTGCCACGACCCCAAGATGGAAGCCTACTGCAAGGAGGTTCGTAAGCTGGAGGACAAATTCTACGGACTCGAGCTCAACCACATCGCCCGCCGGTTCAACGAAGTCGCCGACGAACTAGCCAAAATCGCGTCCACTCGAGGCACAGTCCCTCCTGACGTCTTCTCGAGGGACCTTCACGAGCCGTCCGTCGACCTAGGCTCGAGGGCTCCCGCCCTCGGGCAGGGGGTCGATCCACCCCCTCGACCGATCCCCCCTCGAACGGGGAAGAGGTCATGGAGATCGGCGAAACAACTACGACCCAAGCCCCCACGGCGGACTGGCGCTCGCCCTACCTTGAGTATCTAATACGGGGCGAGCTCCCAGAGGACCACACCAAAGCTCGACGCATAGCTGGACGCGCCAAATCCTACGTCTTGTACGGAGATGGCCGCGAGCTGTATCGACGCAGTCCTACCGGTGTACTTCAACGTTGCCTCACCCTCGGGGAGGGGAGGGCACTACTGAAGGACCTACACTCGGGGGCTTGTGGCCATCACGCGGCGCCAAGAACGCTGGTGGGAAACGCCTTCCGACAAGGCTTCTACTGGCCGACAGCCGTCGCCGATGCTACCAAACTTGTTCGATCTTCCAAGGGATGCCAATTCTATGCCAGACAAACCCACCTCCCGGCCCAAGTTCTTCAGACGATACCCATAACTTGGCCATTCGCAGTATGGGGGCTCGACATGGTTGGTCCCTCGAAGAAAGCAAAAGGTGGCCACACCCACCTCCTCGTGGTCGTAGACAAGTTCTCGAAATGGATCGAGGCTCGACCCATCGTCAAAATTCAATCTCGACAAAATGTTTTGTTCTTCACCGACATCGTCCATCGCTTCGGGGTCCCCAACGTCATCATCACCAACAACGGCACGCAGTTCACTGGCCAAAAGTTCCTGGACTTCTGTGACCACCACAACATCAAGTTGAACTGGTCTGCAGTTGGCCACCCTCGAACTAACGGCCAGGTCGAGCGCGCCAATGGCATGGTTTTGCAGGGCCTCAAGCCAAGGATTTTCGATCGACTAAACAAGCACGGCAAGAGACGGGTCGATGAGCTGTCCTCTATCCTATGGAGTCTCAGAACGACGCCAAGTCGAGCTACAGGGTTCTCCCCATTTTTCTTGGTCTACGGTCTGAGGCCGTCCTCCCCACTGACCTCGAGTACGGGTCCCCTCGACTAAAGGCCTACGCCGACCAAGCCAACGCAGCAGCCCGAGAGGACTCCCTCGACCAGCTCGAGGAAGCCCGGGACATGGCCCTCTTCAAGTCGGCAAGGTACCAGCAGACGCTGCGGCGCTACCACGACAAGCACATACGCAAAAGGGACCTCGACGTCGGCGACCTCGTACTGCGTCGCCAACAAAGCACCAAGGGGCGCCACAAGCTGACGCCACCTTGGGAAGGACCCTTCATTCTCACAGAAGTGCTAAAGCCAGGGACTTACAAGCTGAAGAACAGCAAGGGAAAGACCCTCACCAACACATGGAACATCGAACAACTACGTCGTTTCTACCCCTAAGGCCCCGAGGCCTTGTACATTTCTCAAATTATGTACATTTATCGCATCATGAATGAATAAAATGTTCTCTAAATACATTTCCCGTTTGTTCATGACTCTGAGGTAGCCTCGACTCTGCTCCTGCAAAGTCAAGCCTCCCTCGGGGGCTGACAGGGGGGACCCCCCTCCTAAGTCCTCTAAAAACCCAAACGTTTTTTCGAAACTCGGCTTTCTCTTTCAACCTTTCGCCCCGGGTGCGCTTCATGGCTAAGTAAAAAATGCCTCGGCCTCCCTAAGGGTCGAGGGCCGTCGAGCCGGGGACTCTCCTACGCCTCAGGGCTACGGTACCCCCACTCACTCCCCCCCTCAAGGGATATGAGCGCGCGTCGAATACTTAGTCCACAAGCAATGACTCAGGCAAAAGAAAAACAGAGACCGATCAAGAAATAAAAAAACCTAGATGCATCTCGAATAAAGTGCATTAAAGACAAGAAGCCCCCAGGGGTTCGACATAATATTGTCACAAAACTAATCTATTACATGGACCTTCTTGTCCAGATTTGGCACACAGGCCCCGACTACTCGTCGCCATCGCCGTCCACCGGGGGGAGCACCTCGGCCTCGAACAACTTCGCCAGCTCACCGATGGGCACCTCTGCGGTGTCGATCAGCTCATGGCATCTCGCCACGTTCGCTTCATCGGTCAACTCCGGGTCGACGACAAAGCCGCTGGCAACGACGTCGAGGTCGTAGGCGTACCCCGAGCGGACGACCGCGAGTGCCCGCTTCACGCCTACATGAAGGGCGGCACGGACCTGCTCTGTCACTCCACCGGTCGTGGCGAAGAGCCAGTGCAAGAGGGAATCCCCACGCACGTCTCCCGTGACCGGCAGCTCTGGCTCGACGCCCATGCCGTCGCAGAAGGAGGAGATAGCGTCCCTAAGCCTCTCGTTCAGGCTCATCTCCGCCCCGAGGAGGTCCTGAAGATTGGTCAGATACTCGTGGGCTCGGGCCTTATCCCCTTCGAGCTCTGCCAGAACAAATAGAAGACTCCATCAAAACCAAAAAGCAGGGGAAGGGTCGAGACCGCGCGAGCTCGATAACACTTCTAAAAAACTCACCTCTGGCGCGTGCTTCTAGGGTGACGTGGGCCTGCTCAGCCTGCTGCAGATGGCGGCGGACGTCGAGGAGGACTGCAACTTGGTCGCTCTTCTCGGCCCGGAGCTCCTCGATGAGCTTACCGGTGCCCTCAAGGGCCCTCGCCTTAGCAGCCACGTCCTCCTCCAGGATGGAGATCCAGGCCCGCGCCTCCTGCTCCACGATGTTCAGCGCGTCGCGGTCCCGGGAGACAGCCTCGACGCCCGACTGCAGCACCCGGACCTGCTCCTTGAGAGAGGCGCGGTTGGTGGCCGCCCCCGCCAACTCGCCCTCGAGCAGCCGGACATGACCCGTCACCTGGGCCAGTTCCTCCCTCAGCGCGGCGGCCTCCTCCTCAGCCTTACACTGGGCCTCTCGGGCGGTGTCCCATTCCTGCCCAGCCTCGGCGACCTCTTTGAGGACGGCTTCCACCCTCGACCACAAGGAAGAGGCCTCCTCCCGAGCAGCCTCGACCTCCCCTCACGCGGTGGCCACCTCGCCCCTCGCCTGGGCAACCTCGGCTTCTGCCCTCTCCAGCGATGCGCGGAGGAAGGGAAGCTGCTCCTGCGTCCGGAGGATGAATTGGGACTTATCATATGACCTCGCCCTCAACATCTGACAGGGATAAAAAGGAAGGTCATTAGAAAAGAACAGCAAAATGACCCAAGCAAATCAGAGAGAAAGCGAGGCCTACCTCCATCCCCGGTACAAATCCGCGGAAGCAACCTCCGCCGACAGGCGTACCACATGGGCAAGCCAGGCCCGGAACTCCTCCAGGTGCTCCCATTCCCCGAGCTCGGCTTGATCATCGAGTTTGAAGAAGGTGCGCCCTAGGTCTTGAGGGTCGGCCAGCTCGAGGGGCTCCTGCCCCCAGAACCTGCTGCGGCGGTCGATCCTCTCCTTGACCTCGCGCATGATGCCATGGTGCATCTCGGGGTCACCCCCGTGGAGCATCACCCGCCCCGCCAGGGTGAGGAATGAGGACACCCCCTCGAGTCGGGCACTCCTGGCCTCAGGGTCGTCTTGCAGGTCCGCCCCAGGGTCACCTCGAGCAGACGGCTGCTCGACCTCGATGACCGGCCGAGCAGCCTCCTTGGACATCGTCACGTCCTCTGCACCGCTTCCTTGCAGCGCCACAGCGGTCCCCCCCGGCTCCGGCTGAGGGGTCGTCACCGCCATCTCCGCCAGCTCCGGCGCTGTCGCCGTCTCCACCGCGGGCGAGGCCGAGGCCCCATCGATAGGGGCCTCCGCCGACGACGGCATCTCTGGCGCAGCAACAACCGCGCCCTCCTCCTCCTGCGCCTTCTCTTCACGCTCACGCCACTGACGCGCCTCCCATGACGTGAGGCTTTTGGGCCACCGCATCGGCGCCGGGCGCTCCGGCGTCCCTTCATCACCGATGGAGGTCAAGTCGACCACCTCCATCTCTATGGAGGCTCGGGCTTCGACCCCCTCCGCCACGACTGTCGTCGGCGCTGGCTCCATGCCTTCCGAGGCTGTTGGTGCCCTCCCCTCCGGCGGGGCGGTGGGCGCAGTCTCGCCCGCCTTGCCGGCGGATCCCGTCAACCCGGCGGATCGACCCTCCGCCTGCCCACGCCCGATCGCCTCCCTCGCCTTGGCCACTCACGCCTCAAGCGGGGCGAGGGTCGAGGGGGACGGGGCAGCAGGGCTGGCTCCGGCGACCATCTTGGCTGCGGCCTCCGTCTTCAACCTCTTGGCCGGGGTAGGGGTCGCGTCCTCCAGCGAACGCTTCACCCTGAAAAAGGGAACACATGCGCCACGATTAGCGCAAGTTACTACCAAAGCAGAAGGAAGTATAGGACAAGAAGAAAGAAAACATACCCCATCGGGATCAGGTGGGTCCGGCCAACGGACCTCGAGCCGCTCGGGGGCTTCAGGCCGGTACCCCGGGAGCTGCTTTCCCCTCCGCCAGGGGCTGAGGTCGCCCCCACCGTGACCTTGGCAGGGGCTGACGGCGTCTTCATCGGCGTCGTCCCGGTCTCCCCCCGGGTCGACGGGCTCGAGGCCCGTGCGCTCGGCTGAGCAGCCACCGGTGACGCGCTCGACCCACCCCTTGATGGGGACCGTGACGAACGACCTCGCGTTCACCGCACCCCTTCGCTCTAAAGGGTCATGAGGCGCTCGCCCCCTGGCTCGACCCGGGCGCTCGGGGCCGACCTCGACGTCGACCCCTTCCCTCCTTGGCGCCCGGGCGCCACTTGGCCTTCCTTGAGCCCTTTGCGCGGCCCGACCGGCTCGTCATCCTCCTCCTCCCGCTCTAACTCCTCTTCCTGCACAAAAAACAATCTCCATCAGAACCAGCGTAACAGCCACAACCCCGCACCACTAAACCACATCGCCAATGACCTCGCCGCTGCTCGACCCCTCGTCCTCATCCTCCTCCGAGGGGGACTCCTCCTCGGAGAGGTTGGCCTGCCTTTGCCGCGCCCGGCGTCGTTCACGCTCCTCCCTCTCTCGGGCCTTCTTGCCCTTATCCTTCTTGGCCTTGTCTTTGTTCTTTTTCTCCTGCTCGTCATGAAGGCGTCTCACCTGGGAGTCGTTCCGCTCCTCCTTCACCAGTGGCGGCGACGTTCCCCTGAGGAACACAAGGCGGTCAGGAGACAGAAAAAGGGGACAAATGAGACGGACAAGAGAATGTTGATAGAAAAGAAGATGTCATACCAGCTGGACGTGGCCCTTATCCGGCACCATGGGGACGCTGGCGACACTCCCCTCATCGAACGCGCCAGTGAAGGAGGCGCGCACCCGGCGGACCACCCTCTCGAGGGGCAGCTCGTCTCCCACCAGACGGCACCCCGTGAGGTCCGCCCCCGGGCGCATCTCGTCGAGACGTAGCGGGTGAGCCATCAGCGGCACGACTCGCCGCTGATGGAACGCCGACGCCACGATGGCCGCCGTAAGCCCCGCCTTCTTCAGGCGGGAGATCGCGCCGAGTAGGTGGTCGAGGCGCTTTTGCTTCTTCTGCTCGACGTCGTACCTCCAATGGTCGGGCCTCGAGTCGATCGTCCTCCCGGTATAGGCGAGGAACAGACCGTCGTCATTCCTTAGGTAGAACCACCCGGAGTGCCATCCCGAGTGGCTCGACGTCAGCTTTGCCGGGATCTAGCCCTCCACCCTCTTGAGGGAGATGCTGCAGCACCCAGCCCTGACCATCCGACGGCTTCCGCTCCCGGCCGAGGCGTGGAACAGACTCGCCTCGAACAGATGGAGCCACAGCTCCCAATGCGGCTCCATCCCCAGGTACCCTTCGCACACGGCGATGAAGACCGCCGCATGACAGATGCCGTTGGGGAGAGATGTTGCAGCTCCACGCTATAGTGGTGGAGGATCCCGCGTAGAAGACGGTTGGCAGGGGATCCCAGCCCCGCCTGGTGGAAAGCTTCGAAGCTGACCACATAACCCTCCGGAGGGTTGGGCTCTTGATGCTCCCTCGGCGTCGCAATCCACTCCGACCGGTCCGTGGAGGTGATGGGCCGGAGGAGACCGCTCTCCACCAAATCTCCCAAGCGCGCGACGGTCGCCGATGATGGGAGCCAGGCATCAGGTCCGCGCAAATTGTAGCTGGCCATGGGAGCTGAAAACCAGATGGGCTCGGATGCAGGGGTGGAAGGTACGTTCCCAATCTCTCCTCTTCTCACTCACGCACGCAGAGATCCGGCTCAGTGGGCGATGGAGGCGATGGCAAGAGGAAGGAGGCAATGAAGGCAATAGCAAGGGTGAGGAAGCTGACTCACCACCCCTAGCATTTATAACCGGAAGCCCAGCGGGCGGATCCGACGAAAAGGTAGGTAAGTCCCCGCATTTAATGCGCCCACCTACCACACCTTCGAATTCCGTAAAATAAGGTGCACCAGTCACGTCATCGGCCTCCGCACCGCACGTCTCGTCGCACCCTATGCCAGCTACGGCCGCCGTCGAACGGGCATCTCCTAAAAAGGCGCGCCTACGGCGGACGATACGACTCGTCCATCGAAATCTCGAGGGAGCGAAGGCTGGCCCTTGAACAGGGTTCGACAGCCGCCCTCGAGTACCCTGAGATCAGGAAGGACCCAGGGTTACGGACTCCGGTCCACCCCCAAATCTCGAGGGGTCGAAGGCTGGCCCCACGAACAGGGTTCCACAGCCGCCCTCGAGTATTCGAGTCAGGGATGACCCAGGGGGGCCAGGCGCAAGCCCCTAGCTCGAGAACGTACGCTCGAGGCCCCCCAGGACATATCCGAGCCATAACCAGAGAATATCCAAGGATCCCTACGACGGGAGGCATCGAGCCACCGACTCCCATCGAATGGAGTTGGCACCTAGGTAATCCACGCGGTCTTGCTTAATGGGAACACCTCAGGGCTTCTATCGACCCCTATCGAACGGGGCACGAGTTCTCACTTGGATTTCTACCCATTACCAGCTCACAGAGGACTTTGAGGCTCGTCCTAACGAGGATAGCAGGATGCTCTTCGCCCCGCAATCCGAGCGCAAGGATCCGCGGGAAGGATGCTAGGAGGTAGTGAAAGCCCAACCACACGAGGCTCGAAGGCCAGACTACGCACGGCACCCCTGGACGAAAGAGGGTCAAAACACTCGTGGCCTGGTAGTCAGAGTTGACCCCTCGATAGGGCACTATGACTTCGGTTTAGCCCTCGAGGGAGCGAACGCTGGCCCTCAAAAAGGGTTTCTACAGCCACCCTCGAGCACCCCCTTCCCAAGAAATCGAAACGCTCGTAGCTTGGCAAACATAACTAACCCTGCGGTAGGACGCTATAACTCCGGTTAATCCTAACTCCTCTCGATAAAACACACCTCAAAGCCCCTAAAGGAGTTCTTAAATCACTCCTCTGGGGCCTCAGGGGCTACCCCCGTGGGGTGCGCTTGCGCACACCCCGCGGAAAATCATACCTTGTACTGACCCTGCAGATCATCAGCATAAACCTCTATGTGGATTCTTCTTATTCGCATAGAGGCTCGGGGGCTATTGTTGGGTACAAAGGTAAGGGGTACCCTAACTGTGTGATTATTTTAAAACTTAACATAGCAACCATTTTTAAGGCAGGGCCTGATCAGCCGTTCCAAGTCAATAGAGGAAGGCCCATCACGCGAAGATCAGCTCACTAGCAACAGCAACCAATTCGTGGGCCAGCTCGTTGCGGGAAACACGAACGACCCCCCCCCCCCCGCCTCCACCTCGACCTCGGCTGACGGACAGGGGTCGAACGAACGACCCCCCGCCTCCACCTCGACCTCGGCTGACGGACAGGGGTCGAACGAACGACCCCCCCCCCCCCCCCGCCTCCACCTCGACCTCGGCTGACGGACAAGGGTCGAACGAACGACCCCTCCCCCCCCCCCCCCCCCCGCCTCCACCTCGACCTCAGCTGACGAACAGGGGTTGAACGAATGACCCCCCCCCACCTCCACCTCGACCTCGGCTGACGGACAGGGGTCGAACGAACGACCCCCCCCACCACCTCCACCTCGACCTTGGCTGACGGATGGGGGTCGAACGAATGACCCCTCTGCCTCGGCTCAACCCCCCTTGACCTCGACCCCTCGAGTGACGGACAGGGGGTCGATCGAACGACCCGCTCGCAAGAGGCTCGATCGGCTCACCTACTCCCGGTATGGAGTAAAGGGGATCCAATGCGCCTACCTGCTCCCACCTAACGCCATGGGCACTGACTACCGCAGTCAAATCTATCAACTCATCACCCATATCCCGGCTCTCCGTCAGTCGTGCGGCCCCTATAGCCACGCCTCAAGTACGGAGACCGAACAACACCCCCTCGAATCTTGACCAGGGCAGCCCTCGACTGCGGCTTCCGGAATACGATAGGGTCATGCTGGCCTCGACCCCCCCCCATCAGGGGCTCGACCATCGTCTCCAACCACTCCGGCATGGCCCCGTCCAGTCCATCCCGCGTCAACTGTGGGGCTCGTACTCGTCTACAGGAGGTCAACCGTGCTGCGCCATGACGTCCGGCAACATCCAGTCTGCTTTCACCATGCCCTGAAGCGCCAGAAGGACGGGAAGTCCATGCTGCCACAGTGATCGACGTCCCATCACAAGCATGGCGCCACGGACACCCCTCCCATACCTCTACAGTTTAGGACCTCTGTACTCTCAGGCCTCCCCTTGGTCTATAAAAGGGGACGCCGGGATAGAAGGGAAAAAGAGAGAAAAACAAAGAGACACCGAACTCCACCTCCAAGCCGAGCATCGGGTCAGATCTACGGACATCTGCTTACACTACACCACACCCGATTGCTTGATCAACATCTCAAGCAACCAACCGATCGCCTAGGGTAGCCCTGCTAGTCCTAGGCCTCAGCTCATCCCGAGCACCCCCATGTAAACCAACCATCTTGTACCCCCCCCCCTCTACGAGCACTTTGGTGCAAGATAATACAATCCATCCTCCCCCGCTGGATGTAGGGCCTTCTTTGCCCGAACCAGGATAAATCTTGTGTTCTTCTTGCATCACATCTGGGAGAGGGAGCACGGAATATACAAATTTACTAGTTGGTGGTCTTGACCCCCTGGGTCATAACACTGACAATTACCATCCATGAAACTAATGATCTGATGTCCAGCAGCAGCATCAACTAACAAATCGACAACAGGCATCGGATAACCATCCATCGGTGTAGCTTTGTTGAGATTCCTGAAATCAATACACATACGAAACTTTCCGTTCTTCTTATACACAGGAACCACATTAGAAATCCATTGGGCATATCGGCATTGCCGAATAAATCCAGCCTCAATTAATTTCGTAATCTCAGCTTTGATATCGGGCAATACAGAAGGATTACATCGGCGTGCCATCTGTTGATATGGTGTGAACCCAGATTTGACAGGCAACCGATGTTCCACTATCGACCGATCTAGACCAGGCATCTCTGTATAATCCCAAGCAAAGCAATCTTTATATTCTTTTAGTAAATCGACCAATTGTTGCTTACACTGAGAATCTAACTTAGCACTAATAAAAGTCGGTCTAGGTCTACTACCATCACCAATATCTACTTCTAACAAATCATCCGCCGACGTAAACCCTTGCCCGAGCTTTCCATCATCAGTGAACCGATCCATTAAAACACCTTTTCAAAACCGACTGCTTGGATCGGTATGATTTGATAGTCAGTAATCTTGAAGGATTATACATCCCATGCTTCACCCGACATGCACTTGGTCTGCTCATAGGTTTCTGACTCCGCCGATGCAACAACCGACGAAACTTCACTCTGGACGACTTCAATCTTGTATCCAACCCATTGAACCAAGCTTCGGTGCATCGTGGAAGGAATGCAACAATTGGCATGAATCCAATCTCCCCCTAAGAGAAAGTTGTAGGACCCTTTGCCGTTGATCACAAAAAACGCCGTCGGCAAAGTTTTACTGCCGATGGTTAACTCGACGCATACTGCTCCTTTGACTGGAGACACCTTACCTTCAAAGTCCTTGAGCGTCATATCTGTCTCGGCCAAGTCCTGATCACCTTTCCCGAGCTTCCTAAATATGACGTATGGCATGATGTTAACTGCTGCCCCACCATCTACCAGCATCTTCGATATTGGCTGTCCATCAACCTTACCTTTAACAAACAAGGCTTTCAGATGCTGCCTCTCATCTTCTGTTGGCCTCTCGAAGACAGCTGCCATAGGATCCAGCATCAACTGTGCCGTTTCGATACCATCTTCCTCATCATCACCAGGTGCCATAAATTCCATCGGCAACATTACAACCATATTGACATCGGCCGATGGACTTCTCTCATATTTTGGCCTCCACTTCATGATTGGGGGGTTCTCACCATTATATAGATCCTCCTGACGCTCTCGTTGAATCTTTCTCTTCTGAGTCTTCGTCAAACCTTTAGGACACCATTGAGGAAGCCTAGTTTTCCAAATAGGCTGATACTGCTTGTCACCGTTAGCGCTTGTACCACCTCTTATGTTCGGATCCCGAGAGAATATTTCTTCATCGGGTACTCTTGCATCGGCCATCTCCTCGATCCTCTCTTGATGATCACAGCCGCCAAGTCTGTCATGCACGCTGAGCTTGCCCCCCAGCCGATCATGTACTGATTTCTTTTCTCCGATCGGCCTGGCATAGCTTGATGCCCGATCGTCAAAACGGGGTTTCTTCTCTGACCGATCCGCAAGATAGTATCCATTGCATTCATGACAGTTATCGGCAGTAGGTAACTTGATACCTTCTTCCCAACAATGAACAAAGAAAGGGCACTTCCAATAATCTTTGTGCCGATACCACTCTTGACGCTTTTCCTTCTCCTGCTGCTGATACCGCTCTTCTTGCGATTGACGATAATCTCTTCGTGGTTGCCGATGTGTGATCACAACACCATATGGTTTATGGCCACGAGAGCTCTTGGAGTTACCATCTTCACCAGCAACCCTTTTACCTTTCCTATCATCGGAGACATCTTTCACATCATCCACAGATATCTGATGTTTTGGATCTACCGATGCACTTTCCTTGGCAGCTTCCGATGTCAATACCTTAGTTCTCCCACCGATTTCTACCAACGAACACTGATCGATCTTCATCGGTTTCTGGGCTTTAGAATTTTCGAACTTAACTCGTCCAGACTCAATCTCTGACTGCAACTGCTGCCTAAAGACTTTGCAATCATTGGTATGGTGTGAAGTTGCATCATGCCATTTGCAATATCTCATCTTTCTGAGCTCTTCTGCCAATGGAATTACCTGATTAGGCGCTAACTTAATCTGCCCCTCTTGAAGCAACAGGTCAAATATCCTATCGACTTTGGTTATATCGAAAGTGAATCTCTCAGCTTCCTTCTGACGAAAAGGACAAGATACCGGTTTGTTGCCTCTAACCCATTCGGCAGCGCCGATACTTGCCTCTTCGTCTGACTCAGAGTCTTCTTTTTGCCCAACGAAGGACACTTTTTTGTTCTAGGTCTTCCTAGGTTCAAAAGTTTTAACCTCCTAATTCTCAACTCTCTGCACGAGGTGACTCAAACTTTCAAACTCCTGAGATGCGTATTTGTCCTTGAGATGCGGCAGCAATCCTTGGAACGCTAAATCGGCCAACTGCCGATCATCGAGCATCAGGCTATAACATTTGTTCTTCACCTCCCGAAGCCTCTGGATGAAACCCTCCACCGATTCGTCATTACGCTATTTTAGCTTGACCAAATCGGTAATCTTCTTTTCATGAACACCGGTGAAAAAGTATTTATGAAACTGTTTCTCTAGATCGACCCAAGTAATTATAGAATTTGGAGGCAACGATATAAACCATGTAAACGCCGATCCAGACAATGATGATGAGAACAATCTCACCCTCAATTCATCCCTGTCGGCTGCTTCTCCACACTGGATAATGAAGCGATTGATATGCTCCATTGTTGAGGTATCGTCTTGGCCAGAAAACTTCATGAAATCCAACACTTTATATCGATTTGGAAGAGGAACCATATCATATGCTGGAGGGTATGGCGTCCGATAGGAGTATGCATTAACCTTAGGTTTAATGCCGAACTGTTCTCTCATTACTTCGGTAATCTTGTTGGTCCAGTACGCACCCTGATCTTGCCGAGGCATCGGCGGAACGTTAATCGGCTGACCCGGTTGAGTCATCCCATCATATCTCTGCGGTATATGGGTTGGAGCAGTCGACGCAGGCATAATATTAGCCCGCTGCATATCATACATCGGCTGAGTTGCCGATGGACCTCATTGAGCGCCTACCGAGAAGTACTGCGACGCCATACTCATTGGCTGGAAAGCATCACTCTGAATGTTGCTCGGGTATTGGTTCCATCCAGGGTTATGAATCATCGGCATGTAATTCACCGATGGCCGATAACTATCCGGCATCTGGAATGCTGGTCCTCCATCCTGGGAGCTCATCACCGCCATAGGCTGACTTTGAACTATTACGCCCTGCTGCATCGGCAAAGAGCCTACCGATGTTTGCGCGTAAGACGCATTGGGTACTATCATCTGGAGATTCTCCGATGATAACTGCATAGACGGAGGGGGTGCAGCATAATGTGATGTTGGACCCATCGGTGGTACTGACATCGCCGATGGTATTGGAGCCCTCCATATTGCATTGTTATCTCGCATCGACCTGGAGTCACTCATCTGGCTTGGAGGGATACCGTATCCCCACCAGTTGGCAGGAGTAGGTAGTCCGCTCGTTGCAGGCCCTGACATCGCCGATGCCATCTGATCCGTGCTCAAACGAGTGACGCTTACGGGACTTGATCTTGGTAGCGCACCCTCATCAGTGATTGGATTCCTAATCTGAAGAGGTGTTGCTGGAGCTGCCGATGAGATCATAGCAGATGTCGATTCAGGTTGATGATACGCTGGACCCACATAGCAAGGTGCTCGTCCTTCTTTGATAGATTGCGTAATAGCATTGTACACGGTATTGGACAACACGGTAGAGTGATTAATCAATGCATGATTTAATGCAATGTTAACCATCTCTTGCAATTTACCAGGATTGACATCGACGGTGATATGTCGTGGCAACGGCAGATCTTGCTTTTGGACAGCTTCGCCGCTCCTGTTCAGACTGAAGGATTTCAGATACAATTGCTTGTACTCTTCCATAGCTTGCTCCATAGCCCTTTTCTGGTCGTCTTTCAGATTTTCTTCGGAGACTTGAATGACATTACCTGTATCAATCTCAGTTGCGTCACCCATAATCTTGTAGTGAACAAGATCCAAATTCAGCAGTGATATAATTGGTCCCACCGGGTGTGCCAAAAGAGGTGTTGACACAAAATACGTCAGATCCGTGAACACCTCGGACTAATACCCGAATTGGAAGATTCCAAGGTGTGCCAGTTGATTTGACCAAACAATCAACAAGGATGATAACTAAAACAACAATGAACGAGACGACATCGATGCGCCCGGACGTCAAGGCTCAAATTGTTCAAACGCGGAACTCGCGACGTAGATGGAGATCTTGTAGATGCAGCCACCGGGATCGTAAGAACTCGTAAGTAAACTATAGCTAATGCGAAAAAATAGATGCTGAAAAAGTAGACGAAAATAGTAGATTTCTTTGATTAATAATTGGATCCTTTTCTCGTACACCCTAGGTACATATTTATACCTCGGTAAGAGGAGTTGTACATAGACACGACTCAATACCTAAACAGAACTCCTACCTTTAAGGAAACAAGAGACCCGTGCAAGAGCCGGACTCATATTTAAACAAATCTCCTATTTTTAAGGAAACAAACGACCCATGCAAGAGTCGGACTAAAACCAATAAATCTGGTGTAAAGATCACCAGTTTTCTCATCCATATCCTTTACGATGATACTTTCCATCAGCGGAATTCTTTCCGTCTCTCATTTAAACTCATCGGCACCCTTGCTGATGTCAGCCACGCCCCGCATTCATCGGTAATACTCCCGATCAGCAGTCTCCCCAAGGCAACTTGTCATCGGTAAGTCATTTTCTTTTTTTCTGTCATCAACATCCTCCATTCTTTCGACCATTGATTAACAAACAGTGTACCGATACCGATGAGAAACTGCGACTAACCTTCGGCCGATCAACATACTTAATTCATATTGACACGTCCAAAAAACAGTGCCAACATATGCATAGCACACCTATTATTGTTGTTGAAGTACATGTACATCTAATAGTTCCCAACAGGTTGTTAAATTAACCACTTAAGCCGAATGAGAAGAAATAGAAAAAAAAGACGTATTTCTTTTTTAAGCAAAAGAGATTGAATCATACTCTTATGCCATCCGGCAGGTAATGTTTTAGTTTACTGTCACAGAAACATCTATGTGTGCACTTCTTTCTCTCAAACAATTAGGAGCAGGAATTACCACAAGAACTAATGCATGTCCATTATGACCCAAAGTAGAGTGATCTAAGAGTAAGTAACTGGCATCCTCATACTAAAATAGTAACCGGCATCCTCATACTATTATTAGCCGGGCAATAGCTAGCTTTTCTAATAAGCAATTGTACCCTATTAATTTTATAGAATTGAAGTGGAAGCAGAAATCGGGGAACTATAGTTCTTTTTTTTCTCCATCGCAAAAAAAACAGTGCTGCAATGAACACCTCAAAAAAGTAATATATAGGAATTAGGAGAGTGTATGTAACTAAGGCCTAAGCAACAGTTTGTCACAAATTTTTACTCTCTAACGCTGACACTCTATTTTCAGGGTCACATACATAGTCAGCTACATACCCCAGGGCAGTTATAGCATGTAAATATTTTTCTTCATCTGTTTAGACTTTCAAATGTCACTGAATTCTTACACATTTTTCATGATTCTGGGTAGCTATATGTCTGAACCACATGACTGAGAAGTAAAACATCATATAGTGTCTCATCTTGTTAGGTCTTCTGAAATCTTCATGTAGTATGACAGTACAAAAGCTACTCTTAAATTTCATATAGGGACTGCGTACAACTTTTTTTTAATTTTTCAGGAAGCATACTACGTTTCACTCTTGTTAGTAGCTAAAAAACGACATGAAACTGTACCTGATGCAGCCTGTCCAACAGCTAAAGGGGTGTTGAGCGTGACTCTAGTAATGTGTCGTTGAATAGGAACAACATTTGTTGCTCAGATGTTCGTCATGGTTATCCCTGATGAGCAACCCCTCATAAGACTGGAAACAAAGATCTTACATATGATGTAATTAGTGCCAATAGGAAGAGACATCCAAAGGATACCTGAAGAAAAAAAATATTCATAATCTCGAACTGATTCTGAAGATGATTGTTCCCGACCTTTATTTTGGTTTTAAAGCATTAGCATCATATAGGATGCTTTGAAGAACAAAGGTTTATTTTGCTCAAGTTCTAACCAGCTTCCCAATCTGAAAACAATAGAGAGAAAAAATTAGGTAGCAAACATAAGAGACCTCTCTGAGGAAAAAGTTAGCCACAAAATGCAATGATGGAGGTTAGTGTTATTATAAATTCCAAGAGAACCGCTGAAACAACTGCAAGGATGAGGATTTTTTCTGGGTTTGAAAAGAACCGTGATACCACCCAACCACTGCACAAACAACACGTCAAAGGACAACTGGGTTTACATTTGGGACTTAGCCCAATTCTCCTCCTCAAAAGCCTACATGCTATAAGTCTTCATACACAGGTTGATCCCATTTTCAAAAGTTTGGAAAAACTCATGTCAAAGTAAGCATAAGGTGTTCTTTTGGATGGTTCTAGTACATCAACTGAGCACAAGAAAATGTTAAGAAGAAGACAGATGCGTTTTAGAGGATTACAACTGTGTATTGTGTGAATAATACACAACTTACCATGATGGACGAAATCTGGTAGGGCGCTGCAAGTAGGAACAGTGAAAATTAGAGAAACGGGTTTTGTGTTTTCAATGTGAACTCTGTAAACCACCAAGCAATATACAAAGTAGAGGACAATATAGGGCTAAATTTAGACTGTCTTATATTTATATATGGAACCCACAGTAGCAGGATCTCGGAACAAGCATATGAAGGTAGACAAAGAGGCACGTGAATTACAGACTGTAGTGAAGGAGTGGTATAGTAATCAATAGCTTGAATAAACCCTATCGAATATACTTGTGCAAACAATAGAAATAAAGAGCATGTTTTGTGAAACCATTTTAAAGCACAAATGATACTGCTTTAGTAAGGCTGGTGAAAATGTGGACTCTACGTAAATCGTCAGATACTGGCATGAAAATGAGAGGCGACACGAAAGGAAAGGATTGCAATAGTCGATATCCAACCTCTCAGTGATCCATCAGTGTAAGTGTCAACTAAATAGTTGACAAACAAATAAGCAGTAGATTAATTTGGCTGAAGCAGTCAACTAAATTAAAACAAAACAGAACAAAACCTGATAAATATGGAAAGATAACAAATAAGCAAACAAAACAAATAAGCAATAAATTGATTTGTGAAGGCTACATTTACGAATCTGCTTTCACCACTCTCTTTACAAATTTCTAGAGCTATGCATGTGACAGGCATCTACGTGATAGAAGATAAATATTCTATGAATATATGTTTGATTAGAAAGTTGTAAGAAAATGTGAGATATTATTTATCCTGCTATGCAATCATACTTTTTATCATTCATGATATCCTATAAAAATTAGAACGACAAGGTATGAGAGATCAATGGAATATAAATAAATCAGAGAGCAATAGCCATAGCAGGGCATAATAATTACTTAGCTGTGAGATAGCAACTGGTAATCGGTGTTGAACGACAAGGTATGAGAGATCAATGGAATATAAATAAATCAAAGAGCCATAGCCATAGTAGGGCATAAGAATTACTTAGCTGTAAGATAGCAACTGGTAATTGGTGTTGGCCTGACATGGACGAACGATAGAGCAACAAGAATTAGAGCCCAAACCCTAGAACAAGAATCAAAGTCAATTTGGGGAGAAATCAGAGAGGTGAAACAAAATTACAGAAAAAATGGAGGACATTATAGGGTACCTGAGAACTGAGGCCGTTCACCAATCTCCGCTGTTCCAACGCAGACCGGTGTGGCTGTGGATCTGAGCCAAGGAAAATCGAAATCAGACACGTCGAAGGAGGGATCCGTGGACGTCGACCGGTGTGGCTGTGGATCTGGAGAGAGGGAGGGAGACAGAGAGGTTAGGGTTTTGTGGAGCACACCAATAGAGGCGGGCCAACACGAGGAGGCAGCAAGGGATGGTAGGCACGCTGGCGACCACCATGGCCGGAGACGGGCAACACCGGGTCCCATGGCCGACGCCGCCCTAGGGACCATCACCGGCACCGGCTGCGCAGCCCGTGGCGTAGGGGCCTGCCTGCGCGAGAGGCGGGGGCGGAGGAGGGGAGGCCGCCGGAGACCACCCGTGTCGGCGCACGCGGCCTGCAGGGTCGTCGCCACCTCGAAAGGAATGGAGAGAGAGAGGAAGGGAAGGCAGGACCGGAGGAGAGCCCGTGTTTTTTACGGTGCTGTAAAGGAGACGGGTGGAGAAGGAGGTAGAAGCTGGATCTAGATTAGTACATATATATTTGGGTACGACGATTGTTGAGTGGAGCTGATATGGAGAAATTAGCATTAAAATCAGCTTCTAACGAAATTTGCAAATCTGATGGAAAGCATCGTAGCCATTAATAGTAGCAATCAGACGGACAAAACTATTGGAACGACGTGGCCATACTCAGCTTGGCAGAAGCTATTGGCAAATATAGAGGGTAATAATATAATATAATATATATATATATATATATAATATATAATATAATATATACCTGCCAGAATCCTGGCCAATTCCGCTCGTTCCGGGTGGAATCTTTGCGTTTGTTGTGGCAACCCTCATACTAACTGTTCGTTTGGTTGACATTTGGTTTATAAATTTTTCTGTCACGACAAAACAGTGTCAGTCATTATCACCTGTAAACCATCAGTCGAACAGAGTTACCAAGACTTTGTATAAGTCAAATGGTAAAGCAATACTACCAAAATAAGAAGTCTGTTGTAGGATGGTCTAACTACGGTTGTTCTACGATGCTCTATAGAAACGTGTTGTATGATTGCTTAAACTCTTCTCCTTGATGATACACAAATCTTTTACGTATTCAAAAAAAATCCATTCAACCAATTAAAGTCTGTGGATCTTTAAAAATAGGGAGAATTGGTTGTAGGACCTCTTGAAAAGCGAATATTAGTTACTGCATACCTCCACTTTCAATATTTGTCATAAGACAATGTGGTTTCGTGTAATTACTACAATCCGCTTCAAACCGTTACAAAATAGATATAAAATTATATAAGTGTCTGGAAATTATACAAGAAAATCTTTTATGCTTTACATGATGACAACTAGATAGTAAAAAATGTTGTTTTACATTAAAACGGTCATTTTTCTTATCTTTATAAATAGATAAAGTTAATTATAGTTAATTTGTTAATATATTTGTAGGACACTAAAAATCTAGAAAAAAATCACATACTGCGCACATCACCAAATCGTGACTATACTGAAAATATCAGCTTGAAATAATAAAACTTAATATATCAATTAAGCTTGACATGAGATAAATCTATAACTCAGTCACGCTAAATATACCATTATAAACTTTATTATTTTAAGCTAATATTTTTAGCATAGTAATGATTGGGTGATGTGCGCATTATGTGATTTTCCTCCTAGTTTTTTAGTGTCCTACAAATGTATTAACAAATTAATTATGGTTAACTTTGTTATTTATAAAGAGGAGCAAAATGATCATTTTAGTACAAAAGAATATTTTTACTATATAATTATCATCATATAGAGCATATAAAATTTTATAGTATAATTTTCAAGCACTTATATGATTGTATATCTATTTTGTAATGGCTTGAACCGGGCCACAGTATCCATTGGGCCAATTATACGAAACCGCGATGTGTTATGGAAAATATCGAAAGTGGAGGTGCACACCAGCCAATTTTTGTCTTTCAAGATGTCCCACAACTATTTCTCCCTTAAAAATAATGGCATCACAGATGAAGTGAAGAAAAAACAATGTTGTAAATGTCTATACACCATCTATTTTTTTTCTTAGCAATAGAAAATAGATGGCCTTATTTAGGCACTGTTTGGATCCTAGGCTGAAAATTAGCCCAGCTTATAAAAATAGATTAAATATGAGCTAATTATGCCCTAATAAGAGCTAATGAACTCTAACCATCAATTAACCCTCATTAGTTCTTATTAGTCCAAATTAGCTCACGTCTAGGTTTTCTTACTGATATCCAAAAATATGGACTAATCCTTAGCTCTTTGTCGGTGTCTAAAATGGCGGGGTCTAGACGACCAACTAGTAAATTTCTAAGCGCGTCGGAGCTCGGATGGTGTGCGAGGAAGACACATCGATGTATATTGGTTAAGACACGAGCACCCTATGTCCAGTGTTATTCTCGGTCGTATTACCAAGCACAGGGGTGCCTGTAGAGGGGAGCTACATGCGGGTGAGAGAGGGAAGACAGTTCCCAAATCTCGTGAGTATGAGGGCGTTGATTCTGGTGAGTGTTCTAGCTTAGCAGCAAGAATGGCCAGATTACGAGAGTGCGAGAGTCAGAATTGGTCGTGGGGTCCTTTCTTTCCCTTTATACCGTGTAGGGAGAGAAGGTGGGGTACACTCGTCAAACAGAGAGAGAGAGAGTACAACGCGGGAAAGGAGAGAGGCCGAAGTGTAGCGGCTACAAGTGCATAGTGTGCCTTCGTCTGCCTTCCTTCTTGGGCAAGCTTCCCGGAGTTATCGTTGAAAATACATCGCGGGATGGTCGTCGTCCTTCAGGTGTACTATAGCCACGCGCCCGCCGGTCATGGGGTTTCCTGTACTTCGGTGTCCTCCTTGGTACTTTTGAGGATTGTGCCTCCTGTTTCCCGATTTGGGGATGGGCAAAGGTTGGCTAAACAGGGCCAAGCACCCCCGCATCCCCTCGTACAGTGACGAATTCGTGCATGTCTGCAGTCATGCTTACTGTGCGAGCCATGCGGGGTATGGCGGGTCACCCTCGGAGGGTAGGTAGCATGGGCACCGTCCTACGAGGCCTAGTAGAGGTCGTCGAGGCAGGTCAAGCCATGGTCGACCGACACCCTTGCTTGGAGAGAGAGAGAGAGGTGAGAGGCTCCGCGCGCTCCCGACTAATGGTGACGTCATCCTCGCCCGGGCGAGGCGGGGAACCTCCCGGGTGGTGTTGTCGTCGATGATGACGTCTCCCTTGGCCGGGTGAGGCGGGGAGCCTCCGGGGGGGTGATGACGTCGACGTTGACGTCATCCCCGGTCGGACGAGGCAGAGAGCCTTTCGGGGGGGGTGATGACATTGACAGTGTCGTCACCCCCTGTCGGGTGAGGCGGAACACGTACCGGGCGAAGGCATTGAGAGCCTGCCGGGATTTGGGCCGAGTCTCTTGGCGCCTAGACCCTGGCGGGCCTGTTTGTTGTTGGCAAAAGAACTCACAGTGTTCATGACTTAGATGGTTTTTGATTTTTCGTTTCGAAGGTGGTGGGATACCCTATTCCTAGGTATCCGACACTCTTAGATCCAAACACCCCCTTAGTTGTCGTGCAATGACTAGTCAAATCTTGCTTCTAAACTTGGGCACACACCACAGATGATTTCTGCGTTGATAAGCCGACTGATGTTGTTTTGTTGTGAGAGAAACATACTATACCATGATTAATAAGATGGGCCGATAAATTCAAATGAATAACAGGGCGTGCGATGATGATTTATGACATGTTTGGATGAGCTAGGGCGAGTTACTGATTGGCTAAAAGTTAGCTCAAATTAGCTAAGGTTGACTAGCTAGTTGGCTAAAAGACTTGGCTAAAAAATTAGCCCATATATTAGTCTTCTTGTTTGGAAATTAGATAGCTAGTAATTAACTCATCGTATCAAACAAGCCCTTAGTCATATGTTGTTGTGATTTAGGGGATGTTTGGATCCTAGAGCTAATGATTAGCACATGCTTTTCATACAAATTAGAAAGCCTAAACGTGATCTAATTTATAACTAGTAAGAGTAAATAAGGACTAATTGATGGTTAAAATCCATTAGCCCTCATTAACTTATAATTAGCTTACATTCAATCTATTTTTTTTATATATAAAAGTGGGCTAATTTTTAGCCGTGTGATCAAACGGGCCCTGACACTGACGCAATGGTCTTGATCAATGATGGTCGTTTAATCCAATAATATAATGTTGCTTGCTTAGCTCATGTCCTCCTGGCTGGTTGGTATTGGTTATGTTCCTAGGTCAATTTGGATTTGTTAGCGAGCTATGTCTGCACTGGTCTCACCGAATTCGTGCACGTCCGGTGGAGATTGAACTGCTAAACTTGTTAATTATGTCGATATTGAGCGTGTTTTGACAAAAACAAAACAAACAAAAAAGTGCCCACGCCAACGACTCGCACTACAGCAAAACAGTCACCAGTTTTCGTTGCACGTGTGAGTCCACCCCGTTAGGTCGGTTCTATATATATACCCAACAGTTGTCGAATAAAACAGGATCAACTAAAACATCTTAACCAGATTTTCGCCTCAACTCTGTCCCTTTCTTCCCCAACCCCGTCCTACTCGCCTCAAGATTTTCGCTGTTCTCGTGAAACCCCGCCATCTACTTCACGAGACCGTGACCGCGTCACACCAATATGGTGTTGGACGGCGAGCAAGGTGACGAGAACTGTCATGGCAAGGACAGCGGGAAGGCAGTGGGCATGGTGCCCGGAACTATCATGACCGATGGCGACGGAACGTTGGCGCAAGGCAGCAAAAGATCGCCACCGGTGCAGAATCAAGGAGGCTGTAGTGGATTTCTGTTCGAAACAAGCCAGGGCAAAGACGATAGGGAGAAAGGTTCAGGCTGCAAGAACAGCGGCAAGGCCGCGGGAATGTTGCCAACAACTGCAATACCCACAAACTCGCCACCCCTGCTGGCCCAGGATGACTTTATTGGGTTCATCCGTAATGACCGCGGTGGATTTCTTTTCGCAAGAAGCGAGGGGACAGGGGACACAAAGCCATGTTCAGGCGGCAAGAACAGCGACAGCGCGTTGCCAAGAACTGTAATGCTCACAAACTCGCCATCCCTGCACCACGATGACTTTATTGGGTTCATCCATGGCGGCGGCGGATTTCAGTTCGCAAGAAGCCAGGGGACAGTGGGGCGGACAGAACTGCAAGGTGATTGTTCTTTCGCTTGCTCTTTGTCCTGTTGTTTCGATTGTTGGCATTTGGTCGCACCACGTTTTGGTTCGTCAGCGTCAATACAGTCCCCGATGTGGCATTATTTCTGTTAGAATTTCTTGTTCTTTATCTATTGGCATGAAGTACCGTCTGCGTCGAGAGTAGAGTTGGCATTAATTTCTATTCTCTTTGGATTTGACAGACACTAGGACGACTATAGAAGATATATGGGTAGAGAATGTGAATGATGCTTTTGATCAAATTCAGATGTCAATTGATAGTGGGGGCACTCATTTTGTGGGCTTAGACACTGAATTTTGCCGAATGGATGGTGTGCTCGATCCTAGAGGCACTCCAACATCACAAGAGATGCATTATGATCAAGTGTGTCGGATTGTGAACAATGGCAGTCTACTCCAAGTTGGTATTGTACTTGCCGATGAATCCTTTCAAAGTAACCCCACAAGAATTTTTCAATTCAACTTACTGTTTGATAAGTCGACTAGAAGTTCAGATAGTGAAAGCTTGAGGTTTGTAAGAGATGTTGCAAAGCTGGATCTGGATCAGCATGCCAACCGGGGCATTCCTCTCCCTTGTTTCTTTGATTTCATGGTTGCCTCTGGCCTTATTGGCAACAAGAAGCTAGTATGGATTACCTATCAAGGATACTGTGACTTTGGGTACCTTATCAGAGGGATAAAAGAAGTTACTGTGCTACCTAAGAAGCGGACTGAATTTGTACACACTGTTCAGCTGTATTTCCCCCAGAGCTACGATCTGAAAATCTTGCATGAACTCGGTATTTGCTGCAAGGCACCACCGCCTATGCCAAGACCGAAAGGAACCGGAGGATTCCAAGCCATGGCTAATGGGCTAGCAGTTGACCGAGTCGGGGAAGCCACGGAGCTGGCTCTGATGGTCCATTTGCTGCAACTTTGCTCTCACAGTTCAGAAATAGTATGTAAGCCATCCACGCTACCTTGGGTTGACAGCAATGCTACTGAAGTTAAGGTGTTGAGCAGCAGCTTTGACAGAGAGTCTACAATTTTCATTGAGCAGTTCAGTAGTCGCTATCCACTAGTTGTGTCAGTGGATGTTCTCTTGGTCAATAGCGGTCAATTCAGCAGCAGCATCTCCTCCTATGCTAGGATACGCACAGCCTTCTCAGGTGCGGTCGAGGTTGCGTTCGCAGTATCAGACTTGAGGGGCTCTCTAGCATATGGAAGATTATGGAGTTTCACAGTGGGAAAAGAGAATGATTGCATTGAGCCTTCTCAGATTGCTAGAATGCTTACTGAGGCTGAGGCTGTTCTCAATCCAAATATGTTATGGTGCTCGTCAAGCAGTGCATCGTTTGCTTATCTGGTGAAAGTTCTAAGCAGCTCAGAGAGCCTGCCGCCGAAGTTGCAAGGCTTTCTCGCTCTGGCGGCGGCGTACTTCCCAAACCATAGAGTCCTGAATATGATGTTACCAGATAACAAGCCAACACATAGGGCTCTAATGACACTTCGCTACCTTCAGGAGGAACCCAGAGCAGGGTGGGTTGGGTTCTGTGATCTGACCGAGTAAACTTCTAGCGAGAGGATTTTGCAGGTCTCAGTCAGACAAGAAGAGGAGAAATTCCCATTTCCTTCCCTGTATACTAGTGTATTTTCATTAGATTAGATAGAAATTCTTTGTGCGGCTTGGTGAATATGAGGCCAACCGGGGAGATTTTGCTGTACTATAAGTGAATTCTGCTGCTTTTGTTTCAGAATTTCTTACTGTTATGTATATGTTTGGTTTGATTGAAAGTTTTGTGGTGCGAGCTTTTTTTTTATTATTATTGTTAAAATATGATTGGCAGGTGATATGCGGGCCCCACGGCTCAGTAGCGTCGTCGTCCCGTCGCCGGCAGGGTGGGGTCGGGCGGTCGCCCCAGATGTGCACGTGGCGGCGAGGGGATACTCTCTCCGCCGCGTGGCGGCGTGGGGCATGTAGTACGCGCTTTCAAATGCCGTTTGTATTGTATTTTTTTTTTCTTCAAACCCCCCTCCCCCCTTCGTTTATACTCCAGCATTAATTAAGAGAGACGGAACCGACGAGGGCGCGTGCTGCCAGGCGAAAGCGCCGGCGGAAGCGGTGTTGTACGGGATCCTGGTGCGGCGCGCGGGAGATGGAGAGCAGTTTCTTTTGTGCGCGCCAACCCCCTCACCCCCGCTCGACATAGCTTCTCGCCGGCGGCTGTCGAGCGTGGCGGCGGTGAAAGAGCGCTAGGGGCTAGGGCGTGGCTCCGGCTACGAGGGTCGTGGCAAGGGCACGGTGGCGGGTGGCTTCCTCCATGGCTAGATCTGTCCCTTAATTAACCCTTGGCCGCAGTGGTGATGACGGGCACGGCGGCGCCAGGAGATCGAAAAGACATTGCAGCTGCGAGCAAGCGCGAGGGCTCTCGCCACCGCTTCCCCATTCTCGTGTTCCCAGCCAATCGCGAGATCTCCGCACCGGCCGGCAAGCAAAGGAAGCAAGGCTCTCTGGCTCTCCACAGGATGCGGCTACCTGCAGTAGCTCGGCGTCTCCTCCATCTTGCAGTTTTCAAGGTTCAGGTTTTGCAGTCTGCTAATCTTCAAATTCGTTGCTTGCTTGTGACATGAATTGATTATTGATCAACTGACATCTTAGTTATTGGTCAACTAATCTAGCAAACATTCAGACTGGAGCATCTCTGCAACTATATTTTCATGGACTTTCAGAATAGAGATGTCAACAGTGACTTTCAGAAACTGATTTAAACTTAGTTCTGAACTTTATGTCAACTTAGTTCTGAATGAGAAGACGTGCTTGTGAATTGTGTATATGCTAAACCGAGCTGATCTCTAAACATTCTTTTTCCTGGTGATGGACAATTTAATCTATGCTAAGAAAAAACCTGAGTTGTGTATATGGCTATATGCTAATGTGTACCTGAACACTGACCACTATTTTGTTTGCCCCCAGTTAAAAATAGTATATTGGTCTAGTTAAGACATTCATTTTGCTGGTAAGCTTTCATGTATGTAGGTTGATCACTGCATCTGTCCCTGCTTCTCTCATTGCATATAAGTAGGAGCAGATCCATAAGCTTCATACATGATGGGAAATGGTTTCTTGTTCTATTAGCAAGAAGAATAATTACCTGTCTTGGTGCTGCCCTGTTTTTGTCCATTCATGATTCAGAGTCCAGTACAGATGTTGCAAGGCATGTACTGCCATTTGACTCTGAAGAATTTGATAGATAGTTAGGGTGACATAGGAAGCCACCAAAATCCTTTTGATTATGCAAAAACATGACATGACTTAGTAGGATATGATTCTTCTTCTTAGATACAGTGCCTCCAGTGTAGTAAGCTCAAAGCTCTTGAATTTTGCAACAAGTAATCGACATGGTAGGGTAGATTATATATATATATATATATATATATATATATATATATATATATATATATATATATAAGAAGTTCAAGTGCTTATGGCGAAGAGTACATGTTTCTAAAGATCTTTCTTCATTCATAACTGATAATATAATCATGGATGCCTGGGCTATTAAACTGCATTTCCCTTATCTGTCCCAGGTCCTGGCATCTCTCCACTCTACCTTCATTTCTTCTCTTTCTCTCTCAAGGTGGAGGTGACAAGTGAGCGGCACCGGCATGCTCCCATGGTGGAGAGGCTGGATGTGCTGGGAGGCATCAGGATCAGCAAGCTCGTTTGGCATGGTATGAAGGACGTCTCGGCGCTGGCTTCCCCCTCCCTGTGGTGATCAATATGTTCTCACCGCTCCTGCTGCCCACACCTCTGTCCTGATCCACGAATCAGGAAGTGTGCTCCCAAATCCACGCATGGGTGACAAGAATATGAGCACTCTTTGCTGCACTTTTGGTAGTTGTGCTGGTAACAGTGAGGTGTGTTATTTGCATTCTGTGTTCAGGTTATATACAAGTTCAACAAATGGAAATATTGATGGTAGCTGTGCGACAATGATTGCTTAAGTTTTAAAAGGAATTTTCGCTTATACAAGTTGCAGCTCCTAAATGTTACCAGCTCAGAAATTATTTCTTGTTCTTGATTGAAAAGAAACTGATTGACGGGTGAAGCATACAGAACTAGGTAGTTTACCTTTGTTAGATAGTTGTTGCCTGACGCATATGCTTAATCAAACTCATGCTTGATAAAATGGTCTTTTTTCATATATTTGATATTTTGGTGACCTGAATTTGAGTGTCCTATCTATATACTCTGCTAGATATTCGATAGACATACCTGCACTTAGCAATCTGAAGCTGAAGGTCCCGTGCATAGGCTCTGGAATTGACTATTGGAAGGGTGGTTCACAGTCCAATATGTACAGGCACGCGTACATAGGTATTGAGTTGGTGTTATTAAGATATCCATTACCCAGAATCTAATTCTCTCTAATAAACTCTTGCTTTGTTCCATTTGTAGGAGTAAGCTTTGTTTTGGGAGATCCTTGCTACTGGCTGATTGAGTGAAAGCATTTTGTTCTCTCAGTTGTGGAATTCTTTGTTGCAATGATGTCTAAATGTTTGGTACCTTGATGCATCAGTTCAATGATTACTTTCATGCCTGACCATTAATATAGCATATCCCACTGCTTTAGGAGTTATTTAATCTCATATCTATTTGTCTAGTGGGTTAATATTTGTTTATAGTCCAATGGGTTAATTCTATCTGTTCTCTAACTGCCATGGTTAGGCATAGAAATGGAAGTTTGGTATAGATTCTTGTGTTGTTCAGTCCTGAAAACATCTGGTTCACAGATTATGTCATGTTATTGTTGTCACTTCTTCTGTTAACCCACATTGGAGAATACATTCTCTTCCTTTATCTTTAGGCGTGTTCTTTTTAGATTCTCAGCTAATTTGTGATAGGCCTTATAGTATTTATATATTGAAAAAAAAAACTGTGGCGGAGCCAGAAACTGTTAAAAGCTTGGGTGATTCTTGTTATGCAAAAATGTTTACTTCGAAAAATAAAATGTTTTTCTTGAGTACAGATAAAATTTTCTTTTGGACTTCATCGACGAGCCCAGACCGGCCAGGGTCATGAGGCAGTGGCTCAGCCACTGAAAACACCGTCATGGCCTCATGGGAATGCAATAACAATGGTGAATTCGCTGTCCAGTATTTCTTTTCTCATCTTTTCAATTTGAAATGTTTGCCCGTCCCTCAATATGCATGTTAAAATTGCAGAAATGTTTAAAGTTTTAAAACAATTTTTCTCATTTAGTTTATCTGAGCCACTACAATGCCCTGAATACCACCATCTAATCCATCTCAAGAGAAAAAAAGGCCATCGAATTATCTCAAAATTTAAAAAGCAACAAAAAAAAATGAATATCATCTAATCTTGAACAGTGTGGACATTACCTATAGGTTCTTATATTCCTTTCCTGATTGTTTACATGCTGTTTTCTTTTTTCTCATTGATGTATTAAAAATACACATTTTTCACAGGTATGAAAAACATGGAATTTGGTGTCTCACAAAAGAAATTTGGGGCAATTGCATTATTATCACTGTTCCAACTCTATTGCTCTGTTTTGATGCAAAATATACCATGGTTTTGTAAAATACTTTGTTATTGTAGTGCCATGAAGTGTTTGGATGCAAGAAACTTTGTAATTTTGAAAAAAGAACCCATAGTATTGCTAAAACTGTAGTCTTTAAGTAGTTTTAAAAAAACTCTGTAGATCTCTTTTTTTTTTCTAAACCATGGTTTTGCATGTCTATGGGTTCTAAAATTGCAGTTTCTTGATACTACATCATCCAAATCGGGCCTAACTGTGATTCAACTCCTACATTTCTATCTCTGATTTTGGAACAAAAGAAAATTTGCACTCAGTGTTCTCTTCAGAATGCATGCATGAACCAAACTCACAAGGCATTTGTACCATGATGTTCACTCCACAGGTTGTCTTCATCTTTTATTTTATTTGCGCTGGAGTATTCTTGTTAATGCCTACAATTTGTGATTTTAATTTGGATTTTGGATGCTTGCTTTGCAGCGCTTGAAAAATTGTACGCAAATTAATAGAATGGTTGCTGAAACTTGACAGATGAAAACTACTATAATTCTATATGTCCATTCTTTTGATTTGTACGATGCTCTCTGTTTTCTTTACGTTGAGGTTGTGCCTTTTTAGGATGCTAAGCTTTTGATATTCATGTAAAAATATGTCCAATTATTATCTTTTGTGGTGTAGACAAGCAAATACACGGGATTAACGATGGAACTGGGTACCTGTACCCGCTACCTGTATCCACATGGGACAAACATGCAGGGTGTTGGGCATACTCATCTGTAGCGGGCAGTGGATGGATATACCCATTTGTCAAGAGGCTATGGGGAGGATATGTTCTTTCATTCTGTGATTGCCTATCCTACCTGTTCCCCATACTGCTATGATGACTGACAGGTGCACCGCATCGCCCCCATCGCCTCCAAGAGGCGACCAGGAGAGGCTGCGATCTGGCAATCCTGCCACTGCCAAAGGTGACCCTGCGAGGTTTCCTCCATCGTTAGGTTCCCCATCACCCCTGGTGCAACCTGCACCTTATCTTCTTCCTCCTGATTGACCTTGTTTGCTTTCACTTTCTGATCGACTTCCTTGCAGTTTGGTTTCATCAGGAGAGCATGCGATTCGTGTGATTGGCCTGACATTTGTTCTTCTTGCCCGCCTGTCCCTTCTCCTGGTGGTTGCACATGGCTCCATATATCCAGGAGAGCAGGTATGGGAGTGATTTCTTATACCCTCGTAACTGGTCGGTAGACTCAAGAGATTCTGAATCTTATGTTCTCTTTACCTTGCTTGTTCAGTCAATGGCCGAGTATACTTATTAGAAGTAGCTGATTTATGCTTGCCTACCAAACTAGGCCGAGCTAGCTTCTGACGCTGATTGAGCTCGATTAGCACGTGAGCAACACTGCTGCAAGCAACTGTAATGTACTAGTTGAAAGGAGCCGTTTCTCCTCCTCCCTGAAGCACAAATGCTTCACTAACTAAAAAGAGAATGGCCGGCTGCAATCACCATTGTACCGCACCAGGGTAAGAAACAGAAGCCAAATAACATTTTGTAACGAGGTGCATTCATATATATAGTGGAGCAGTGTTCTGTTCGACTGCTAGCTGCTTCAACTGTGTCATCTTAGTATCAGTGATACCCAATAATCTAACGCCAACGTTAAATGTTGTTTGACTGGCACACTGACCTTTTTTGGGAGTGCCATCTGATTGTAAAGAATATGGTGGCATATCATCTGATTCTCGGGGGACGAATGGTCCCCACCTGATATATTAACTACAGATGCCGATTGAAACTCAGTGGTGCAGGCTATCTGCCTGGAGGGGTTTGCTGCATATCACAGCTTACAAATTACTGTACAAACTGCAGAAGCTGGTAGAGGGGAAATTACATCCTGAATAGAGAGCACCAGGCTAGGGTAATGTGCTTCTGATTCTCAGGAAGTCTACACCTCCAGAACATGGCTGAGTCTCGGCATGCTAGCAGTAGTCTCTGAAGGCTTGGTTGTAGGTTCCGAAACAAGACGTCATTACGATGTTTCCATAGTTTCCAACAACATATCAGAAGAAGGGTTGAGGAGGCTGTTGTCAGGATTTCATCAGGTGGGGAGGAACTCCACAGGTTGTCTACAGGGGCAATCATAATCTTGCCTCCACCAATTTTGTTCCAGAAGTAGGAGGCCAAGGTGCAGCCAGCACAACTATGTGGAAGGGGGATTCTTCAGCTTCATGACAGGTCGCAGCTGGCGTCACTCCACAATATGTTTGTGAAGGAGGTTGAGTTTGCATGGATCCTCTCTTTTACTAACAGGCATCCAAAGACTTCTACTCGTGGCGGGGCATGATTCTCTATACAAAGGCATGTAGGGTGGATTCTGTCCCTTGCACCGTCGAAGCTCTGTAAACATGGCCCGAGGGCAGTCTCTGTGCATCATCTTCAAAACAGCAGCTTCAGACATCCTCCGTATCACTGAGCTGAATGTGGCTGATGTCTTGCTCCAGACATGTTAGCTCTTCTATAGCCTGGGTTGATAGTCGCACTTGAAGGCAGCTTCTGACCGACATGCTGTTTGTCTTCACATGGCTGTGTAAGGCCAGGAAGGTCTCTGAGATGGGCTTACTCCAAGCCATACATCGTCCCAGAAGGAAGTGGAGTTCCCATCTCCGATGTTGACCGAGATGATGACCCTATAAGCTGGCAGGAGTGCTCATAGGCTGGTCCAGTGCTCCTTGCAGTTCTCCAGTGAGGTCAGACAGGGAGACGTGCGCCTGGGCCCAGGTTGCCCATGATGAATCATCCAGTTGATGAAAACGGTGCATAAGTTTGAGCAGGAGACAGGCGTTATGCGCTGCAAGCTGTTTGACACCTAGTCCGCCTTCTTTTTTGGACATATAGATGGTTTCCTGGGCTACCAAACATTTGGCTCCGGAGGTTTTATTCGCTCCTGTCCATAAGATTGCCTGGCGCCTGCAAGAACATGTTGAGGTAACATAACCGCAGCCATAGTGTATGTTAGCAGTCCATCCAGCACCGAGTTGAGTAGAACCAGCCGCCTGGCCGAGCTATGAAGGGTTGCTCTCCAAGCGGACGAGTAACGATTAGCTCTTGCTATCAGAGGAGTGAAGGTTCGCAATTTAGTGTTGAACAGCGGCAGGCCCAAGTATGTTTCAGGGAAGGAGTCCAGTTTACATGGTAGAGTTTCCACTAGCCCCTGTAATTTGCCGCTCTCAGCGTTCATCGGAATCAAGGAGCGTTTATTGAAATTGATTCTTAGTCCTGTGGCCATGTTGAACTGATCCAGCAGCTGTTTCAGTCGGGTGACATCCTGTTCCTCAGCGTTCATCGGAGTATGACTAGGCTGCTCCATGCAACCGAGTAAAAAATGATCCGCTCTAATCCCCCGGGGTCACGAGGTCCTCTGCGCTGATAACCGTGAAGGGGGCCACGAGGTCCTCTGCGCTGATAGGAGTTGTGCCTGTAGTCCCTGGAGATTGAATATCCAAGACATGTTTTCCACAGCCCCCAGGATGCTTGTTGTGTAGAAGTAGAACTGAGTAAGACCTTGGCTCATCTGGTTCTGTATGGAGGTACCTACGGAGGCACCTCTGTTTTCTTCTTTTCCTCTATTTCTACTAATGATGTCAGCGGTAGTTCATTTTTTAAGTCTTTTCCGAGTTTAGGATCATCGTATTTATTTGCATCATTTTCATTTTATCATGCAATTTCTCCCTTCTGACCAGAAAAAGACATTGGACATTACTATGTTTTCATTAACATGCTTACCTGGAAGTAACTCTGACCACTCTTTGTTCTTTGCAGGTATCACCCACTGACCCTGCTAAAAGATGGCATTGTTGCAGCATATGGGAATCACACTAATGCTGGTAAAATATTGCCTCTTGTTGTCTTGAGGATCTGAAAAGAATTATAATATATATGCCTAGTTATGCAGAGCAACTAGACTTGTCCGAGAGCATCACAATGACCTGGTTCAGTTTATGTTGAGTCTGGGCTATACCGCCAAAGATCTTCATTTGGCGACGAAGAATTCTAATTCCTAAAAAGTTCAGTGTTCCTTGTATGTATATCTATGCACATTGTGTAATCACCAAGCAATCATGGTATAAAGATGTCCTTGCTGTGCATTATATGGCGATATGGGTCATCTATTGCTTTATATGCCCTTGGAGCATTGCCTCTTGCTTTATTTAGGATCTGATAGGGACGATACAATATACTCAGTCCCAAAAGAATGTAATTGTGGACTTTGAAATACTCAGTCTCTTTTAACTGATAGTTCTGTTTATGTCATCTTTTAAATGCATGTAAAATCCCTTTTGAAAATGGTATTGTGGCTTTGCCGGGCTGTGGGCTGACACTGCCCGCAGATTTTGTTGTGCCTCTCACGTGTCAGCACGGCACGGAAATCAGCCAACAGGCTCGTGGCCCTAAGGCCAGGCCCGCAGGCCAGTAAGGCACGACCTGCTCGGCCCGGTGGCCATCGTGTCGTGCCGGCTCAGTACCGGGCCGATGCCCATCCTAGGGTTCAGGTTGAAGGGGCAGTTCTCTCTTATTTTGGCATGTGACTTGATACAATTGATTTTGCATTTTTGAATGTAGTGTGATTACGTGTTGCCGTCGCCGACCGACCGACGAACGTGCATACAGTAGTTTTTAGCGTGTTTTATTACATAATATAAATACATATAGGAGGAGTACGTGACTTGTATCATTGTATGTCTATATACGGGTAACGTACGTGTGTTCGTGCGTGGTCAAATAACCAACACGGCAGCCGAGCCGAGAAACACTCGGTAGGGCTGCGGTTACGTTCGGAACCGAATTTCCAGAGCGCGAGATTATATATAGAGAGAGAGAGAGAGAAGAGAGAAAGAAGCCGCCGGATCGAGATCGACCCGCTTATAATAATTATAATTGGGGCTTTTCTTCACAAGATATGCCTGCAGGTGGAGGCGGCGGCGGCATCCACGCCCTGTGCGACGACAACCTCGCGGAGATCCTTGTCCGCCTCCCCTCCACGTCCTTGTTCCGCTGCCGCGCCGTCTGCAAAACCTGGCGCCGCATCGCCACCGACCCGTCCATGCTCGCCGCTCGCGCCGCCCGCCGCCCGATCGAGATGATCAGCTGTAAATTCTCCACCCTAGATGTCAACAGGACGCCTCTCTCCGTGTCATCAGCGGGTGATGAAGAAGAACCGCCGTGGTCGCGCCTCATGAACCTTAGGCTGCTCGCCGGAGATGGAAGCCGCCGCTCGACGGCCCACACGTTCACCATACGCTCCTCCATCGACGGCCTGCTCCTGCTGCAGATGCTGTACCAACCCACCGGGATCTTCGTCGTCTGCAACCCGATCACCAGGCAGTGGACCAAGCTGCCTGAGCTGGCTCCACACCCGTGCTTCACCACGCTCACGTGCGGTTTCTACCGTCACGCCCCGTCCGGCGAGTATCGCCTCCTGTGCCACTGCGTGGAAGTAGGCACGGCCGCCAGCAGGCGTGGCTGGGAGGAGGACAAGCAGAGCTACCACATCCTCTCCATCGCCGGCGGCAGTCGTCGGCTCGCGGCATCTCCTCCCCATACCAACTGCCACTGGGATCTCCACAAAAAGTATGGCGTCGTGGCTCATCGCGGGATCCTCCACTGGTTCCGGCACCCCGAGGCCAGCAGCAGCAGCAAGATACTGTCGTTCGACACGGTTTCCGAGACGTTCCGGCTCATGTCGCGGCCGCCGGAGCGAGCAGCAGGCGGAGATACTACTGCTACTACGGTGAGGTCGCTGTTTGAGCTAGACGGGGAGCTCGCCGTGGCGGACATGCAGGGCGTGGCGTCGCTGGACATATGGGTCCTGCGGGACTACGAGGCGGGGATCTGGACGCTGCTCCATCGGGTGGAGGTGCCGCCGCCAACGTGCAGCCGCTACTACGACCTGCCGGCGACGCCATTGCCGTGGATTGTGGACGTCATCTCTCTCGGGGGCGGCGCCATCCTGATTGGAGAACCCTACGGCGTCAACGTGGCTAGGTTGTACCATCTCAAGGACAAGAAGCTCATCAGGGAAGTGTGCTTCCAGGACATGGTGCCCACGTTCATGACCTTTAAGGAAAGCTGCGTGTCGCATGCCTTCTTCCACGACGACTCGCGTCGTCGCAGCGCGCCCAGATGATGTCGCCTACTGCATAATAGTATAGACTTCTCCGATCAGGATGAAGATGAAGACGGATCGAGCACGTCGTCATTAGCACTCCGGCCTACTATATCATTTTTAATTAACACAATGCAAGGAATTAAGAACAAAGGATGAACAAAGTAACACAATGCACAGCGGCTCCCCGTCGCCCATGGCCGCCGCAGAACGTACTAATAAACAAACTTGGACTAGTTTCGAGGTGTAAAACTTTTAACAAAACAAGACAAAGAAAAATCCATAGAGCTACTTTGTGTCTTCGGGGATGTGCATGCCAAAGCCACGCTTCATTTTCTCAATCCTGATAAAAGTACATGTTGAAAATTTATTACTACTTATCTGAAATTCCCACCAAATTAAGAAATGTCATCAACATATAGTTGACGATCAAGATAACGCTACCTGTTTGCGTACATTTAGCACTGCACATTTCCTAAAATATGGTAGAGAAAGACTATATAGTGTCAAGCAACTTACGTGGGGGCAAGCTTTCCAAGACCTCGTAGCTTCTTGCCAGTCGTATCATCGATCACATTTCCTGATATCTCAACAGAATATGATTTTCCCGGTATACCAGGGAGCCCTCTCCCTACAAGCAAATCGAAATCTTTCTGATGGAGCTCTCTGCCATTTACTAAAACTCCAGTACTACCACCAGCACAATTCTTGGGCATCGGACGATAGTTGAATTCTTTTATAAATGGCTGCAAGGAAAGAACATTGTGTGATGACTTCGAAACAGACAGTGCTTAAGCTTACGTAAATATAACTTGCAGAAAGTTCATCTTACAGGTATAATGCCTCTACATTCCTGTCCAAAGACACCCCAAAATCCAGCACGGTAGTCATACCTAAATTACAAAAAAGGAGGTGTTACTTTGCTGTAATACTTCACAATGCATTGTCAACTAAAGTTCTGGTGCTGACTGCTGATAAGTGAAGATCTAGTAGAATTTATTTAAAAAAAAATAAAAAAAAAGGCGATATGCTCATCATACGAATTTAAGATCCAAATATAACTGGTAAATGTCTCTTTGCATACTGTTGGTCTCCAAAATGAATCTACTCATACTACTCATGTCAACCCAGATATTTACAAAGATAATGTCGTCAACATTACAATAGTTTGACAACACATGTTCTAGGATAAATTTATTCTTTGTCCAGAGGCAGACCCTTGTCAAAGTAGCACCTTCAACTCAAGTGAAAATGCCGTTATTCAGCATCAATTTTGATAAGGTAAAAGCTGGGTTCAGAGGAAATATTGGTAGACTTCAATTCAAGATCAAAGGAGAATGATTTAAATCATAACTTAGTGTGATCACTAGAGCAGTATGTTTCAGTCCTTTAGGTAGGTGTTGTGTAAACAATTGCACAAAATGTCCTGAGTAAATTACTATGACCCCATGAATTGGGTGGGCTAGAAAATTTTTAAATTTATTGCTTGTTAATGTAGACAAATGAACTATAGAACATATCATCTGAACATGAATCAGGTCAGCTATAGAATATACCTTGTGATATGGCCATGAATAAGCAATTTCTTACCAAAAATTTTTTTTTTTTTTCAGCATGTCAACAAGTAGCACTGGCTTTCTATTTATGAGGTGCCAGGAAAAAATGTTATATATTAATTTCCTGGTGAACAGATATTGAAAATGAAAAGGTATTGCTGATATGGAAGATGGCATGATTTTGTGTGGTTTAAGCTATCATCACTTGAAGCAGTCAGTAATGAAACAAGGATTGATCACAAGAAAAAACATTGCTAGCAACAGAAATCAGCATGATAATAATTGATCAAAATGGGATAGTTCTAGTAGCGTTTTAACCAAGTCATCAAGTTTCCACTAATAAATAAGGGTTTCACTGAAAGATGAAAGCAAAAGGCATGTGTTTTGTGTCCATTCAGTCATTCACTCATTGTTTCATACTTTGCAAGCGGCTTCAATGTTGTCTGAATAAGGTGGGTGATGCTAAAATAAAAATGAGTAGGGCAAGTGGTGTAGGACTGCATGCAGAATAAGCTAAACAAATAATTTTTTGCAGAACAGAGTCTGAATGGCTAAGAGAATAAGCTAAACAAATAAAGTTTTGCAGAGCACAATTTAAATGGCTAAGGGAGCAAATGACTTACCAATATGAACCAGGGCCAACTGGACCAGCTTTCTTCTCTGCTTTCCGGAGAGTTCGTTCAGAGATAGGATGACCATTGATTGAAACCTTAGCACTGTCCACAGACTGATTGAACAAAGAAAGATCTTTTAAACCTTTCTTCAGGAAACCAGTAAAAAAGGATGAATCACCATTTTTACCAACTGAAGACTGTATCTCATCTACCTCGGCCTCAGAAGAAACACGCGAACTTGAATTTGTGTGTTCATTAACAGATGGATAATTCTTGGCTACTGTGTTGCCATTTCTACTATCTGAGTGCAGTAATTTTCCATAGTCATCTTTGATTCTGTCTTGTTCACATCCCCTAGCTATGCTCTCAAGTTCAAGAATATCGTTGTCATCCTTTTTGTTGCATTTGTCATCTCTCTTACTAAATTCTTCAACTCTGAAGCTACCATTATGTTCATACTTGATGCTCATATCTTCATTTTCAGGGCTGCTAGTAACAACATTACTGGTCTTATGTTTATATTTGTTACCCACGATTCCTTCTTCAAGTCTCCCAATATTACCGTGTCTACCTTTTTGTTCATGTTTTCTTCCATTACTGAATTCATCTCCAAGCCCACCTTTATGGCCTTCTTTACTCCTCTGTATGCATTTCCTACCGAGACTTTCACCTCTAACATTGCCTTCAAAATCAGATTTGGTATTTATGTCATATTCGTTTCTTTTGATTTGATTTCCACCACTATAATCTTTCCTTTGACTGGAGAACGGATCAATTTGTTTGTCCACTAAAATTGGACCGTGTGGACTGACTGCACATTGTCCTGAAGTTTCCACTTGACTGCCTGTATCTCCTTGACATAATATATCCTTTGGGTCATTTGAAAATCTAGACCTGCTGACAGGCACTGATTTTAACTGAATGCTCTTGTTTGACCCATAGTCACTGTCTGTTCTATCATAACTCGCGGTAGAAGACGGCGACATAGTGTCAGCAAAATCTTTCTTCTGTCGGTGGATGTCGTGTGCTTGCGGCTTATAGAAATTAAAGTTGTCATCATCCTGATGTTGATACCACCCGGAACTCTTGGCGTCCCGGTGATTGGAACCTCTACTTCTGACACTTTTTGATACAGGGAAAGACGACGGCGGTGGGATCACAGGATGAACTTTCACTTCCTTAGGCTTGAAAGTGATGATCTCTGAACATGAACCACACTGAACCTGATTCTTCTTCTTCCGGCCTGTGAATTTCCCCTGAGGAGGCAGCTGCAGGAGATGGGAACAGGAGCTGCACACAACAAAAGGTGCAGCGCCCCTCATCGGCCGGCAAAATTTCTCAGCTTTCTTCCTGAAATACTCCACCCTCCTCTTTGACATGGAAAGGTGCGAGTACAGAGATGAAGCCACCGACCTCCGGTCAAGCTCCGACGAGATTGGCTTGGGCCTATCGAAGCGAAAGGACCCCTGTCCCTGCTGCCCTGCGAAGTACCTGGCCATCGGGATGTGCTCCTCCTCTGGCGGCGGCGCCACCGCCACCGCCCGCTGGTTCTGAAGGCACTGCGCGCACTGGCAAGCGCTGTGATGGCGCCTCCCCTGGGCAAAGCCGTAGTAGCTCTCCCGCTGCTGCCCCTCATGGTACTGCCGCTGCTGCCGGAACCGCTCGCTCGGCTGCCTGCCGCCGTACGCCTCGTCGGAGACGGAGTGCTGCAAGCCCTGCAACTGGTCGTCGTAGGAGCTCGGTGTCAAACCAGTCCTGTACCGGCCGGCATAGCGCGAGCGGTAGTGGTCCGGCGCCCCCCGGTCTGCCGCGTGTGGCGGCGGCGGCGGCTCGGCGTACGAGGGGCGCAGCGAGACCGTGCGGCAGCTCATGATACGGTGGCGCTCCGGCGGCTGGCCCATGAGCTCGCAGGAGCGGGTGATCTGCTCCCGTATCTCGTCCAGCTTCCGGAGCAGCTCCGCGGGGTCCTGCTGCTTGAGCGCGGTGGCGGCCCAATCCAGCGCGCCACTCCTGTCGCTGCATTGGCCGTACTCTGACGGCGGCTCGGGAATCCTGCCTCTCCTCCTGTACTTCATCTCCTTCGCCTCGCTCGCCATTGCGCCTGGCGCCTAGCTAGCTCCCGTCCCGAGGAGGCCGGGTAGGCTTAGGATTCCCCTCTTCGTTCGGCGAACCGAATGCCACCTCTGCTGCAGAGCCGCAAATCAGTTCAGAGGAAATTAAATTGAAATCACGGCGCGGCCGGAAGAGTAAGTAGCGGTAGATATCATTCGAAGTGGATCAGAGTACTCAGACTCTCAAAGAAGCAAGGTGTTGGGTGGTTCGAGAAGAGAGGAGCAAGGTGTTGGGCGGTTACCTGGACTGGAGAGCTGACGGGCGGCGGCGGCGGCGACGGGAAGCGCGCAGCCGTGAAGGAGCTACGTACGGCTCGGGGAGGGGGGGATGCGGCAGCGCGTCCGGTTCGGCGCTATGGTTGCCCGCGTCCGCGTCGGCTCGTCGGGTCCGCCATTGGCGAGGCGAGCGCAGGGTGGCGCGGCGATCGAGTGAGGTGGGCGGCGAGGGAGACGAGGAGGGAGGGGGCCAAGTGGAAGAGAGCTATATGTACACGGGCGCCTGCGAGGGACCTGATTGTGATTTCAGTCTCGTGAGAGGTCTCGTGCGCAAATGGAGCTTGGAGTGAGTGAGCCTGGTGGGCCCGGCGGTGGGCTTCGGTTGGGAACTGGGTGTCGTGACCTGGCTGGACCGCCGACGTTCGGGGCCCGCGTGGACAGCTGGTCTGATCTGGATTTTTGACTAAAAAGGGCTTTGCCTTGTTGCTACTATAATATAGCTGCGACGCGCAAATGGTCTGCTTTTTCTTTCTACTAAAAAAATGTACTATGCTTTTGCGACTTGCTTATACATACAAGTATAGTATATATATAGTTAGCTGACCTTGATTGACGCAAACTAATGGAGCGTTAAATAAATAAAGTCAGTGTTAACATTATGATGATTTTTGTAGAAGCAATTTTTGGTTGGCAAAATGCTCATGACCATGGTCATGGCGAGCGAGGTATTGCATGAAATAAATAAAGAAGATAAAAGAATTTATTTTCCAACTTTTATTCCCGGCCGGCGGGGCCGTATTTGTATTTCCACCAACCAAAGACTTTTTTGTGTTGTCACATGAATAATAAATTGCTGGCTCAACGATCGAATTAATTAATCAATTAATGGATATGATGAAAATGATCATGCATGCATGAAAGGGGAGGGGAGTTGGGATCAAATAATTAATTAATAATTGGATGGTGATGTGAGAGGTGTGCATGTGCATTGTCTTGTAAAGTTTGGCCTGCCTGCCCTACTCTACTGCCCTAGTGAGTAGAGAGTACAGTGTCTATATATATATTATTTATATATACGGAGTATGTAGTAGGAGTAGGATCGGAGGTACGTAGGCAGTCATGCATGCATGTGTGTGGTGGTCGGTCTGCTTCTCTGATCTACTTGTTGCTTAATTAATAATAAAATAAAATATACATGAGGATTATGCAAATTATTGTCAGATTATTCCATGTGCATCCGACCCGACCGACCGGCCGACGATATATATTGACTCGCATTGCATTTTTTGAGAGCGTGCTTAGCATGTTTTTCAAAATAAAGGGGGGAGTCATTACAGAAAGGCTAGAGCTAACTGGCGAGGTGCCAGAGCACTGACCCAGCAACGAACATTGGGCGAGCTTAGGCGACGTAGCTAGCTACATACGCACAAACGGAAGAGAGCTAAACATGGCTTGCCAGGAAGATCGACATGGATCGGAACCCTGCGCCAATCCAGGAGTTTGCTTCCTCCACGATCCGGGACTGAAGCTGCGCAGGCGAGAGAGTGACTCTCGCACTGCATTGAGGAGGAAGGTAGAGGAACACGACATTTTAGTCGTCAACTCAATTGAAAAGAGTGAGAAATGCATGGGCCGGCCGGGGCTCAAGTATATATATATCTCATACATATACCACCTTTACCTTACGACACAATAGAGTCCCTTCCTGATGCTCTTCTATTTTTCTTGACGTGTAACAGAAAGATAAGAGAGATGCTCTAGTCTCTAGAGATTGATCGATACGATTGAAGTTAAAATAACTTGAGCCAACCTCTTCTCTTGTGTATATTCAATTCCTAGAGCCAGCCGGTCTCTATTGATGGGTGTACGAATACAAGTAATTTGCCGCTACCTTTGTATATAATTAAGACGATGATGAAAAGAATGAAAAAAAAAAGAAGAATAAGCAAGCTTTTTTTCACAAGCATGCTTTGACTATGCCTTAACACATCACACATGTTTCGTTAAGAATAGAATGACGCGATGCAACTAGGAGAGAGACCTTGTAGCACGGATTATTACACGTGCATTATTAAGGCATGGTAGACAACCTAAAGTGACCCGGAACAACAAGAAAAAAGAGGGACAGGGGGACCCTTATTAGCCACGACACCCAACAAAGCAAACTAAGCATGAGAAAGTTAAAGGCATCGGCGTAGCTAGCCTACAGAGAAACTAACCCCATGGTGACAAAGCATTATTCAGCCAAAACAAGATGACACGAACATCCGCAACACTAGTGGCGAAGCGTTCGTCGAAGGTGCGGTGAGCCCCAAATAACCACCCCGTTTAGGGCGATCCAAACGACGCTATGGTAAGACCAACCATCATGAAGATGAATCATAAGCACAGCACAGAGGCAAGACTAGTGACAACATCTGTGAGACAATGACAGAAGGCTAAAGATCGAGACCAATGTGTGATATTTTTGGTTGGTCCTGAACGATAATGGCCTAACATGTTGCCAACAGGTGTGGAACAACCCAAATTTCTCAATATCATGTGACTTTGAAACTTTCATGTCGTCTTAATAAAAAAAGGTTACAACCTGATTATGAAAAAAAAAAGATAAATATAACGCTCAAAGCACCGTCACCTGCTAAATAGCGGAGTAAGGCTTTTGGGCAGAAAAAACCACCAGTGCAAAAAGACCCTGCCCAAGCAACTCATAGCCACATATAATAAGAATACAAATAACTCCAAACAACCATATATGCCGGGTCAAAAGGCAAGACCCCATGTTAGCCATGCACACACCTCACACGAGGAACCTAAAGCCAAACAAAAACCACACGACAAGGACAAAAGAGAGCGACGTACTATATATATATACGACACAGGGACGCGGAAGACAAAAGAGCTGAGAGAGACTCATGTGAGTGAGACAGAAGACGTACTCTCATTTATTTGCTGAAACAATTTCTTTCCTTGTAATATAAATGGATATATGTGTGTCAACCTGTCAAAAATGGACAATGGTACAAACAAAAATGGACCGGAAGTACAGTTAAAATCTATAATTTTCATTCTTTTTTCTTGAGTAGTCACATTTTTAAATTTTAATAAGCCTAACAAAAGATATTAATACTTATGATACACAGTAAATATTAGTAAATTAGCAATCCCTGGATATATATTGATGTAATTAAACTATTTTGAGAAAATGGTTGATACTATTTTTTTTTATAAATTTAGTTAAAATTAAGAAGAAAAAAATGGAACTTAATTAGAATTATACAGTAGTATGTGTGACAGAGTATTTTTTTTGCTGTGACAGAGACGCTGACTCTCACGTACTGCACGCAGTTCTGCAGATGCACCTGCAGGCGGTGCTCTGCAGTTTTAGCAGTGGCTTGCTTGTGCGTGTCAGATCATGCATGCCTGGCGGGAATCAGCGAGGCAACGCCACCTAACTCTTCCTTGGTTCCCGTCCGTCGGATCTGATATGCAGGAAGCAGGGACAAGGAGACATCACCAAGCGCGAAAGCAGGCAGCTCAATCAATCACCCACCTAAACCTAAACCTGCATATGTGGCGTCACCCATCCATACATCAATCGTCAACCAAACAATCCGTTGTCTATACTCTGCGATTTTGTTCGGAAGGACTTAAATGTCATGTTCGGTTGAGCTATGACTTTTTTAAAAACTATTGTCGGTTGTGACTTTTGCAGAAGCTACTGAGAGAGTTAAAAGCCCCTTTGGTTAGATGGTTATGACTTTTGCAAAAACTTCTCTCGTTTACTGTACGAGTGTGCCTCACATGTCGTTCACATACAGGTCTTCCTCCCCCTCCCACTAGAATGAAACGGTATGTTCCATAACTAGTGACATGTGGGTTATTTTTTATTCGAAAAGCAACCGAAAGCAAGATGAACATTGCTTTCAGTTTTGCAGCAAAAGTAGCTCTGGGTTTTGAATTCCTAGGTTGGCTTTTGTTTTAGTAAAAGCAAAAACAAGTAAGAAAGCTCAACCAAAATTGACCTTATTACGGGAGGAAGTGATGTAGTACGTGATGCATAGGGTCAATTTATTAAGAAAGAAAAATAATATTTCATAGCTTAAAACTACAGCTGATGAACAGAGTGTTACACCGAATTGAAACAGCCTCAACCGGATTTATCACTTGCACAGATCATCAACCGTGGTAACCGTTCGTTGTCCCATCACCACTCACCAGCACCGGCGCGGCGTACGCATGGAGTCAACACGGTTTTCGTTGTGCCTACGGTATGGCATGACGCAAAATGCATCATGTGCTTTTATTTTCTTCCTGGTCAGAGCTCCAGGCTCCAGCTGAAGTGGCGCATGCCATTTATTGTTGTGGGGGGAGTGTCTGGATATTTAATTCAGAGCTAAATAAATACGGCCTCCGCAATCAGATTAATGGAACTTTGTGTTTAACTAAATTTATAAAAAAATATTATTTACGCTGACAGTTTCATATAGTTTTTTTTAACGAACCAGGCAGAAGAGCTGCGGATTCTATTAAAAAGTAGAAAGCCTAAAATAGGCACAATCATACAACCACGACCAACAAGCAAGCTCAACAAAAAAAAAACAGCTCTGGTCGATCGGATTGGAACAGCGACACAAGTCGCACAACCGGAAACATAACTATAACAAATATTCGTAGTTAATTTTATAATATTTATTTAGTACTATTTTTAATAGATTTCTTACATTTTTTTAAAAAAAAATAGACTGAGTGGGTACAAGTACTCCGTACTGCCTTGAAGCCAGCAGTAGGGTCAACTACATGAGTATATATGTTTAACAGTGTATAGAGAGACTCGCTAACTACCTGTGCCGGCTCAATCAATCAATGTTTTTTTAAGAGAGAATAATCAGTGGGTTAAGATGGATGAAAAAAAATGCAATGTAAACCGGAAGATAGGTGTAAGCATATGAACCTTTTTTTCCTTGTCGGAGCAAAGGGATGGCCCCAAACAACGAGGCCGTAAGTAAGCAGGCTGGGCCTGACCCGAAAGGCAGTGCGCGGGCTCCATCAAACACGGGCCTCATTAGAGGCCATAACCACTCCAGGGAAGAGGAAGGAATTGGAAATACGAGTACGAGGCCCATGTCTACAGAGAAGCCCGTTATATGGAATTCATCCACCGGTCCATGGGCCTGCGTCGGGCTGGGCCTTTCTTGAGGCATCCCACCTGGTAATTCGCATGACGTCATGTCTCGCCCACCGTCCATCACTCCTCTCTCCTCTGCCCCTGTCCAATTCGTTTCGTTGTTAGCTGAGCTGATCCTGAATCCCAGAGGCCAAAGAGAGAGAAGGACTGAAGGAGAGGGAGGAAATTATCACGGGCGGCGTCGGCAAGGCAAGGCGACCTTTTAGAAATCTGCACCCATGCATCTCATGCCGAGAGAGAAGAAAGCAAGAAAAAGAAGAGGCGCCCTCCCGTGACGATCATCCATGACGCGTCGGCGGCGGAGAGAGAGAGAGAGAGAGAGAGAGAGGGAGGAAGCTAAGACGACTAAGACCGCCGCGCGCGCCGATGGAGATGGAGACGATAAAAAGCAGAGGCGGGGAACGCCGCGCATGTGAACAACATAACTCACCGCCGGCCGGGCATCAGCGGCGCGCGGCGGTCGATCGAATTCATCAGCCTCAGCCTCGCTCCTCCGTCCGTCCTATACGCACGCCTCCATCATCAAGAGCTGAAGCCTGAAGCTGAACTAGCCTCTCCTCTAGTCCTATCTCTCTCCTTCCCTCCCTGCTGTCCTCATCAAACACGAGAAGCTAGCTAGTTTATCTCCTTAATTAATTAGCTAGTTAGCTTCGTCTTCCTCCAGTCCCCGCCTTCCTTGTTCCCTATACCTCTCGTGTTCCTCGCAGAGCTGCAAACCGTCCATCCTAGCTATATACAAGTATTACTACAGAACATGCATGATGCATGTCGATCGATCAGTGACTGATCGCTGCTGATCGATCGAGTTCGTTCTTGCTTCAATTCTTCTTGTTTATTTAGCTGCTGGCTGCTGCTGCTGCCTGGTGCCTGCCCCGGCCATGCACACGCACCGCCTGTGAGCCTGCCTAGCTACCTCTGCTGCATGCATGTGTCCATCGTGAGTTCATCAAAGCACCACCAAGGCTGCTGCAGCTGCTCTACTGATCGATCACCATGGACAAAGAGGTATGCATCGATGCATGCATGCACGCGGCCGAGGTTCACATGCACACCGGCCCCCTCTGAAATTTGAACTTCTCATTATTATTACTTCTCTATCTATCTACTCATCAAAGGCTGATCATCTCTTACTGATCACCATTCCTTGTTTGCAAATGGCGCACGCCGCTTCCGTTCCGTTGGCGGCAGCAACATCAGCAGGGGAGTCACCACGCTCACCTCGACAGCTTCGCGCCGCTGGACGACCAGCAGCACGGCGGCGGGGCCGAGATGGTCGACTACATGCTTGGCCACCACGTGCACGCACCAGCACCAGCACCGCCACCGACGCAGAGCCAGCAGGCGGCGGTGTCGTCGTTCGACAAGCTCAGCTTCTCCGACGTGCTGCACTTCGCCGACTTCGGCCCCAAGCTCGCGCTCAACCATCCCACCGCCGGCCAACAGGAGCCAGCAGCACCGGGCGGCGTCGACGACGTTGACGATGACGGCGACGACGACGGATACTTCTTCAGGTTCCAGTCGTCGCTGCCAACAACAACCCTCCTCCCGCAGCGCCACGCGGCGGAAAATGAGGCGGCGGCGGCGGGAAGCAAGACGACGGCTGATGACCAGGACGGAGGAACAGGCGGCGGCGGCGGCGTCTCCGAGAGCACCACGCTGGTGCAGCAGGGCCGCGCGGCGGACAAGGCCGCTGGTGGGGACCAGCAGGGGAAGAGCGGCCGCCGGAAGCGCCCGCGGACGGTGAAGACCAACGAGGAGGTGGAGAGCCAGCGGATGACCCACATCGCCGTCGAGCGCAACCGTCGGCGCCAGATGAATGAGTACCTCAGGATCCTCAGGGCACTCATGCCAGGATCCTACGTCCAGAGGGTATGTTCACTCGATCACTCTGCAGATGCATGCTACACACTCGATCGATCTCTTCTTTGCTGCACACACATTTCAGCCTCATCATCTTACACGATCCTCCAACAACGCTACGGGATCAACAAAATTGAGCCGCGCCTTAATTTGGAAATAACTTTTTCCTGGATCTTTATGTTTATGTGAATTGGACTCTTTTTGGTGAAATCCGTGCATTCTAAAGGGAGGCCTGCCTTAAGGAACTAGCTTGGGGAGCAGCAATATATATAACCTATAAGTGTGCCATGCCTCTCCTATACTCCATATACCTGAAAATTGGAAAGATTAAGCATGTGAACAAAATGTTAACCATGCATGCATTTTTTTTTCTTCTCGTATACGCAAAATATTTGTGCATCATCTTTGTATTAAGATCGAGAATAGAGAAAGTTACTATGACGCGCCATGAACCATGCATGCATGTTTGATCGTATTGGTTGTCAGTCGCTACCATGTGACAATTGCAACAATGTTAATTAGGGCTTACATTTTAGGGTTTAGGTTTACCACAGAGGGATAGGGATGTACACTCTCAGGTATAGAAAAGGATACAGTGGTTGGAGGCGGCTAGACCGGTGGATGACAAAGGTGGGGTGCTACCGCTTGCAGGTGCGGGGGATGGGGGTGGAGGCAACAAACTAGAGTGATTAGGGTTTGTTGATGTGTTCCTATTTTAGGGACGCTGCTCGCGATGTATGAAGAAAAAGTAGGAGGCAAGGGATAAATTTACTTGAAGCAAGTAGACCACAGTGAAGTAAGTCGGGTGAACAATGTTTGGATGTAGATTAGATAGCTCTCATACATTGCATGAAAAAATCTAAACAAAAGGTCAAGTGCCTACAATGCAACACCTTTGTGTGAGTAATGCAACAAAGGGCGTTATGGCCATGTTTAGATGTGCAGCAGGCTTTGCCTAGCCTTGCTCAGGCAAGCACGACTAACCTTGCCCGTCTAGATAAGCCAATTGGCTCTCCTAGGCTAGCAAGGAAAAGCTTGCTTGCACATTAAGTGGCAATGGATCCAAACATCCCCTACATAGGCCACATGCATGTGTGGAGGTTGATGTAATCTATGTCACCTCAATTTAGGGAAACTATGACAATGTGAGCTTACTCTTACTTTTGCATTACTAGGCCATGTTGTTTCAATGCTTCCTATAAAATTTGAGAATCTTCGTTTCAAAAATAAAATTTGAGAAACTCGACTTGGATAGGGTGGTGATGCAATGGCTGGTGGCAGGTTTGGATAGGTTAGGGGGACCCTTCGTTTCAAATGTAAGCTGATTTTGTTTTGTTTTAAGTTAAACCTTTTCTAATTTTGAATAAATCCATAAAAGAATATATATATATATGTTAACACTATTATACCAAATAAATATAGTATTAAGATACCATGATGGATTCAGTAAAACTAACCTATTGGTGTGTATGTTCATGGATCTTTCTATTATGTATTTCTGTTAACTTGGTCAAATTAAGTTAGAGAGTGAGAGCACAAACTTGGTTAAGAGTCTTGAGATTTGAGACGTTTTTAGGTTTGTCAGTCACTAACGTATGCACCATGTCTTTCTTATGATTTTTGTTCGTAAGGACCTACCCACGATAAAAATATTGCGAAGTAGTAATATAATATAATGAGCAACTAAAAAATCTAGTTGTTATTACTAACTTAATCGACGATGTTGGCTAGTCATGGTCTTTGAGATGCAACTTGTGCAATAAATATATGAGATTATGGTCAAAGCAAATATATTACTGTTAAAGTTTTTTTTTTAAATGACTGGACCTTGGTTAAAGGATATCTATAAAGGGAGTAACCACAAGATTTCATGGGAAAACACAAACGGAACAAAGTTTGTACGTGTAAATTACTTTGGGCATCCTCGCACAAAAATAATCTGGTCATAATTGAACACTGAATTTCCATACAATTATTATTATGGCGTTTAACCCAAATGTGTGTCATGTCCTATTAGTTGAGGGTCACGCATAAAGGTTTTTCAATTGACCAAACGAATGTCTTAGATTACTAGTAACATTAATTCATAAAAAAAGAGGTTACTAGCAACCACGAGAAATAGTATAAAAGTGTCATGCTAACAATTACGAAACATGTACCCTCTCAAAGTTTTAATACACGTAGATTAGTTAGAAAATAAAGTCTAATTCTCTACTATGTTCGATGGTTCTCTGGCCACATGTGTTTTTTTCAAAACAAAAAAGCTACACCTCACTCTGAGTGTTCCAACACTCTCATTTTCATCTCTTATTTTCCTCTACCTCTCTTCTCCATCTCCGACGAGCTTGAGTTCCTCTCTTCTTTTCCTCTACCTCTCTTCTGCATCTCCGACGATCTTTGAAAAGGGGTCAGGGGAGACAGGTAGGCCCCACGGTGAGGACGGGAGAGACGGCGGCTAGACGGATGCGGCAGTGACACCGTTGAAGCAGGCGCCAGACGAGGCGTCCAAGCCAAGTTAGGGCGGGGTGACCATGCATGGCCATAATGGTAGCGGGAGAGATGGAGTAGGTCATCGAGGGCATGGTGGGTGGCACATTAGGCTGCAGTAGGAATAAATCGGGTGCCGGAAGAGATCAAAACACTATAATGTTTGATAGACAGATTCTTTCAAAAAAGGTTAGAAATGAACTAAATCCCTCTCCATTCCGTCCAAAATTGTATCGATTGGTGCAGTGACTTTTATCCATGATTTTAGACTAGGGTGATCCAACTTAACATCAAAGAAACAATGCTACAAACAAAACATGATGCCAACATATAAGTATAGATAATTTTTCAGATAATTTGCTGGTTTTTCAGTGTCAGAGACAAGAAAAGTTGAGTAGAGAAATTACAGACATGCTGCTACAAGTCACTGACACGTGACACGTGACACGTATGTATATGCTGGGTGCAGGGAGACCAGGCATCGATCATCGGAGGCGCTATCGAGTTCATCAGGGAGCTAGAGCAGCTGATCCAGTGCCTGGAGTCGCAGAAGCGGCGGCGCCTGTACGGCGACGCGCCACGGCCACCGCCGGTGGTGGACGCACCAGTGCCGGGCGGCGGCGCGCCAGTAACGTCCACTACTCAGGCACAGGTGCCGCAGCCGCCGCCGTTCTTCCCTCCGAGCCACCCTTTCCCTGTGGCGTCCGGCGGCGGCGGCGACGCCAAGATAATACTGGACCTGGAAGCGGCAGGCGGAGGCGGCGCCGTCGTCGACGCCGCCGTCGGGCTCAGGGAGGAGGTGGCCGAGAACAAGTCGTGCCTGGGTGACATCGAGGTGCGTGCGCTCGGCGCCGACGCCATGATCAAGATCCTGTCCCGCCGCCGGCCAGGCCAGCTGATCAAGACCATCGCCGCGCTGGAGGACATGCAGATGTCCATCCTGCACACCAACATCACCACCATCGAGCAGACCGTCCTCTACTCCTTCAACGTAAAGGTAAATAAATAAAGATATATTTCTTCAGCTTCATCAGGATTGAAATTTGAAATTGAATAAGTTGCTGCGATGTGGATAGATCGTCGGCGAGGCAAGATACTCGGCGGAGGACATCGCCGGCGCCGTGCACCAGATCCTCAGCTTCATCGACGTCAACTACACCCTGTGATCTTATGATCTCTTGCAGCCTCCCTCCGGTTAACGTTGGCAGCTAGCGGCTTGTGTATTTAAATTTGAAAGTGAAATTTCCCCACGTTCTATATGTGCTTGATTATTAATTACATAGTATATATTTAATCAAAATTTATGCTTTGTCCGTTTCTATGTATGTAGAACTGATTGAAGGACAAGTAAAAGATTAGCACTAGTATATATAATTTTATATTCAGCGACAAATATATGTGTATGATTGCAGTGTGCTGCAACTGTCAGCTAATCAAACAAGATAGATGCATGATGCCTTCAACTGTCACATGTCTCATGGACCACTGCTCTTTTCAATCTTTTCCCTGTAATCAGTGCTTTACTACCTTGGTGTCTCTGACTCTGTTATGGGTACCAACAGCAATTCAGTGCTTCTGGTATGGGTACCAACAACAATTGTTGGATGATTGCAACCTTCACAGAATGATTCCCAGCTAGATCCAAGTAGCCCACAAAGTGTTAAAGATAACAGAACAGCCCAGCGAAGAAATAAAGCAGCACTTACATACCCATTTCACGATTGATGCATGAAATCTGCAGAACTGCTTGTTCAAGCAAAGACTCCAATACATTATAGCCAGCTGGGCAGACATATTTGGCCGTGTGTGCTCTGGAGTCTGGATGCATTTGCTTGCTGTGCACAGAAATCAGAACACAGGCAGAGGGAGCAGCAGCTTCACTTTTCTGATACCTCTTGCTAGAACTGCATATGGATTTACAGATATTCTAGCAACCAGCAGCACTAGAATATGAGTATTACGGCAAGATCAGACAGACAGATTGTTTTCTTTATCTGGAGACTAGAACAGAACAGTGAAACAAAGATAATTACATGGAACTACTAGTGGCATTTCTTATTTATCAGAGCCCATAGGCGGTACTGAAGTAGCTTCTGGTGGTGTTCCTACTTAGTATCTGCAGAACCTTGACGTTCATTGGACTGACGAATCGAGGTGTCTTGAACTGACTCACGGCGCCACCAAGGCTCAGGAAGTGATCCAGGATCTCCTTGAAGGTTCCTTTTTTCAGAATCCGCAGCTCAAGTGGGCCAATGGATCTGATCTTCCTCGAACCCATATATCCCGCATCAACAAAGGCTAGGTCCAAACAATTTGCGCAGCTTCGTAAGACATCCTCACTTGCATCAGAGCTCAGCTCCCAGAATATGACATAGCGACCAGGGTCACATGACTTCTCCACGAAGCTAGTGAAATCCACAATTTCCAGCTTCTCTGCATCCAAGAGCTTTGCTGCCTCCTCAACAGCCAGCTGGAGGTCTTTCTCGGTGTTCTTGTCGATGTTGATGCTCAGGACTAGGCTTCTGCGGCAGATGAACCGGAGCTCTGGTGTTGAGTTGTGGAAGCCCGCTACCTTCACAATATCTCCTAGCCGGTAGCGATATAGACCTACAGCAACACAATCAAACCGGGATTGTAAAAGTATTCAGAGATATGTACATTTTTTCAGCAACTTAATAGGCAAACCTTTTGTATTCAAATCATTTGTGTCTAAGGTTTACATTACCCAAATGTAGATGTATCTAAAATTGCTTGTGACATATGCATTAGAACAAACCATCTGAGATAATAAAAGGATAAAGATGCATTTGGTGACTCTACTAACATCAAAACATTGTGCAAATATGCCTACCTAATACAATATGAACCAAACATTAATGGATAGGCTGCAGGGAGTGGACCAAAAATACAAGCAATAATTACTCCATGTGCATAAGGCATAACTTTGATGTATGCACCCCAACTGTTTGCTTTTCTGGTTCTGTTCAAAAATGCTTTTCATTGAAAAAAATATAAATAGCGTAAACCATCAGGCATCATAATTATACTTCTGAAATGATATAAGGTAGCATATCTGAATCAGGTGGCTGAGGCATTCTCAAAAAAAAAAAAGAATGCGGTGACTGAGGCAGAAATAGAAGACATAATTACCATGCATGTTGTACTTTGCTATAGGTAATCTCAATTCAGAATGGTACAGTAACAGAGAAGGAATGTACCTCCAAAGGTAGTTATCACAACTTCATAGAATTTTCCGACCTCAACTTCAGTCAGGCCAACTGGTTCTGATTCTATGTAATGAATGGAGGCACTATTCTCTGTCTCCTCACCTTCTGGTTTCTCCAAACGAATGAACTCAAAATAACCAGTCTGGGGAAGAACAGCGTATGTCACCTGTTCAGGTGGTAGTGTGGGGTTTATATTAGCACCAACCCATCCTTCAGATGCACCGTAATCTGCACTTATCAGAGGCAAGTGCCCAGCATAGTGCCTCAATTTTTTTAGGTATGGCTCCATGGAACCTGTCATGATACCATAGACATACTTTGCATTTGGCCAGAGCGCTGGGATTACCCCATACCAGTTGCTCAAGCCCGTGCACTTCTTATAGATCAAGTCAGCAAGCTCAGGGTTGGGCTTCAGGATTTTTGTAACAGTGTCACGAATAGATGGCACTGTAACTTTCTCTGAGAGGACACCACCCCTTATGTCAGCAAATAGATCTTCCCAAACCTCCTCAAATGTTTGAAATGCATGAACTAAGCTGTGAGCGAATGGCGAGAACACCTGATGGACGTCGTCAGAGTATATTAGCCCACAGAGCAAGTGACAATATAAGGACTGATTGAAGTCAGGGCCAAAAACAACTTCATCAGGACTGCAGCACTGAGACTGAATATCCTTCATCCCTTCCTTGTATCGTGCCCTCCGGTACAAGTTTGTTGTTGCAGTTGTAGCAAGGATGCCACCTTTTGTTGTCACTTGCTTGCTACCATAGATAAACTGCAAGGCTTTTCCTCTTCCTATTGGATACTCACTGTCAAAAGAAAACTGTTTTAAAATCTAGGACATGAAATCCAAAACCAATTAATGGTTTAATCACATGCACATGACATTAATTAGAGCCTTATAAAAAAAATTATCTTTCACGGGGTCAGATAAACCCCTGCTCATTCAGAAGTAGGAGCATTAGTTGTGAAAAATGAAACATAATGAAGGTGCTTACCGGTTCCTAAATGCATATGAAGTCTGGAATATTTGAAGTGTGGTCTCAAGCAATTCATCAGTAAATGGCAAGAACTTGGGCTTTCCCTGTGTTGTACCGGAACTGGATCCAAAGAAAGAACATCAAGTTACAAACACCGACATCCATAAACCAATGTAAACAATAAGACGACACATTTTTCAAGCACTGTAATAACCTGAGGGAAAGGGAGGTGACGGGCTTCCCAGTGAGGAGTGGGGAGCTATCACCATCAGCAATCCTATGGATGTATGGCTCAAGATCACTGTGTACACACAACGGGATGCAGGATTTGTAGCTCTCTACATCAGTCCTGCCGTTGAGGCCGAACTTCTTCAGATATTCAGCATCAGCATTCAACTCGAGGATCTTTTTCAGTGTGTCCTTCTGTACACGCCCAGCATCGCCTGTTAGCACCTCAAACTCGTGGATAGTATCTTCACAGATACAGATCGGCATCTTTAGTGGTAGAATCTTGGATTTATCACCTGATTTGCAAGTTGGATACCAATAAAAAATTGTCAAATGGACCAAATCAATTGTACATGAAAGCAAGCAAAAAATTGGGCTATTTTATTTAAATGCATAGCGCCGAAGGCATTTCTGCTAAGATTACTTCGAAGTTAGAAGATAGAATGCATGGCAAAATACTACAGTTTGCAACCACCAACCGAGCTGGAAACCAAACCTGCAGCACATCAGTTGGGAAGCCTATCGACAGATGCAAGGAAACTTTTTCGCGAACGGGTATATACCGGTATTTCATTAAGACGAAAAAAGAATTTGTTTTATAACAACGATGAATTCCAGCTGCTCCATGCCTAGCCAGGATTTGTTGATTAGCCAGAATGCAAGGAAACTATTTTAAGGGTGCAGAACTCTACTGCCGACATGAGAACTGGCCAGATTTCATTAACCTTGGAATGAGACGAATAACATTGCAAGCCTGGATAGCAGAAAGGAAGAGGGAGTAAAAGCAAAAGAAAAGGTAGTATTACTGTACACCTACTAAAGCCAACAACCAAAGAAATAGGGCAACTTTGCAAACCACCTGTAGAAACAACATTGACACAAAAATGGTATCGTTAGGCTTTGCTTTCCGACACAGCCTATACTAATGTAATCCGTGAGAATCCAAATAAAGTAAAGGTATTATTCATCAACCTTTTTACTAGTTCGAGATTCGACTAGCACAAGAATCGCAACATGAGACAAACCTCGCTCTAAAAGCTGGATACAACGGAGAGCAGCTCGCTGGCTATACGATTCCTGGTGGGTGCCAGGATTTGACAATACAATTATATGAAGGATAAAGCAGTAGCCTAAAGAAACAGACATGAAGATAGCAACAAAGGAAGGTGATGAGTGGAAATTTGCAAAGGTTAAAGTTCACAACATCAAAACTTTATTGCCATAACGGTCAAATAACCACTCTCTCGGTGCTAGCTCAGACTAGCAATACAACCTACCAGTGCAGTGACCAGTCTACTCTAGCACGGCCTGCCCTTTACACATCAGTCTTACAGATATATGATTTCTTCCGTAAAATACACATAGGGATGGTTTTTTGGTCCAAAAAGAAAAAGAAAAACGCATACTGGTGGCTGTTTAGCTGGAATATTTAAATAGGGGTCCCTAAGGGACTAAAGAGCAGAAAGAACATGGTGCTGTGGAGAAGAGATGCCCAGAAAGGCATGGGCAGGAGGGCAGCCTTCCGGTTCCGGGGCGGACCGACCGAAGAGGAATCCACCATGGGGCGCAGAGTAATTGCCGCACGGCTCGCTGCACCTGGTACTAGCTAAAAATGGAAGTAAATCCACTGTGCGAGCATTGCCGCAGAGGGATAGAAACATGCGTGCTTTGACTGTTAGAGTGCAGGTGCGAGCGAACGATCTCTCTCTGGGAAGGAAGGCTGCTGTTGTGTTTATACCTGTTCTGTTGTTTTTTTTTTTTAAAAAAAAAGCAGCACAAAAGAGGCAAGGCAAGGCAAGGCAAGGAGGAAAGAGAGAATATATGCAGTGAATTTGCAATCCGCCATGGGCGAATCAGCGCGCGAGTCAACCTGCGATAGCAAAACGCAGGAGCCCTTTTTAGTAGCTCGGTCACCACAGATTCTTGGAGGAGTTTTTTTACCGCCAGCCAGGGGAATCAGCCCGCAGAAACCAAGCGGCTGAGGTTGAGCATGCATCTAGTAGAATTCTAGAGGGGCCGGCCGGCCGACATCCACCGCCGTTTCTTCTTGTGTGTGTGGCTTTTAAAAAAGAGAGAAAAAAGCCCAAATTTTTTGGGAGGAGAAAAGGTACGGAAAACATATAGCAGTAGCCAGTAGCAGCACGGATTGAAATTGAGAGGAGGTTCGGGCGCCATGAGCAGAGCAGCCACAGGAAGGAAGAAATGTTTGAATTTGATTGCGTACCCTCACCACAGGCTCACGGACCGCAGCGACGAACCAGAAGAAGAAGAAGAAGAAGAAGAAGATGAAGCGAGAAACAAACAAGTCGGTCAGTCGGTCAGGCATGCTTACCGGGAGCAGCAGCAGCGGCGCGGTCAGACGGATCTGCACTCCGGGCACCGGCGGCAGAGGGGACCGACGACGGGGAAGGAGGAGCAGGCGGCTGTGGCGCCGCGACGCCGACGCCGACGCTTGTGGCTCCGCGCGCGCGTGCGGGCGAGGCGGTCCGGTGGCCGGCGGGAGCAGAGGAGGAATGGGCAGGCGCGGCGCGAGGTGGGTTCGCCACGGGCGCGGCCTGGTTCATGGGACTGCGGAGGAGCTAGGAGGCCGGGCGGCGCGGGCTACGGTCCGCGGAGGAGGAGGATTATAAGGAGGAAGATGAACGGAACGGCGGTCGGGGGCGGGTGACGTGGTCTGGTGCCGCTCCGTGTAAAAAAGCCCGAAATCAGAGCGGAGCGGACGGGAACGGGGGGATTTGACCCCGGTTGGGTTGCCCCACCCGTCGCGTCTGGCCGTCTCCACCAGTTAACGGGTCATCGGGTCGGATCTGTAGCCCCGTTAGAGGAGCCCGGCCCGGCGTGCGTTTGTCTTGTATCCTGACTGACACACCGACAGGTGGGGCCGGACTGCACATGTACTATGCACGGTATGCATGGACATGGACGGAGGCAGCAAACGTTTGCAGGTACGAGTACGACATGTTCCATGTCTTGTTCTAACACAACATGCATGTGTCCTACTATAGTACTGTAGTATAGTATGCACAGATAATGTAATATACGTAGTTCATGGCCAAGAAATTTTGATTAGTATCATGCATGTTTTTTTTTTCAAAAATAAAATCTGTAGGACGAAGAAAAAAAAACAATTTCCTGAGCCTCCAACGCAAAGCTAGCTAAAGGACATTCTTGTTCTTTGTAAACTCATCTATACTTTTAGAGTGAGCCTTCCCACCCTTCTATACGGAAGAAGGGAATAGTCTCCGGCTTTCACCTCGCCGCTGCCTGAAAAAAATCACCGGCTCCCACGCCGCCCACGCCCGCCGGTTCCCTCACCCGCCGCCGAATCACCCGGCTCCCCCGCCTGTCCACCCCCGCCCCGCCCAGGCCACCGACGATCACCACCACCGCCCACTTCTCCCCCACCGGCGAAGGAGTTGCCTCCGACTGCATTCGCGTGAGCAGCCACCACCGCCCGCAGAGTGAGGGCATCCACGGCGCGACACTGCAGGTGCGGGCGACTGGGGCGAGTGAAGCTGCCCGGCCGCCGCGGGTACGGGCGAGCAGGCCCTCTGCAGCCTGGCTGGCCGCTGGGGAGGTCCACGCCGACGGATCTGGTGGCTCCTCCCGCGCAATGGCGGGGCTCCCGTACCTCGCTGACCTGTCCTCCGACCCCGGCGGCTGTGGCGTTGGGGTCATAGCCGTCGAGAACTCCGACGACCTCGCCATCTCATTCGGCAAGGTTCGAAGCCTGTGATCTTTTCCCCCTTGAAACAAGGGATCTCTCATTCGTCTCACGTGCTTTTGCAAAGTCAAATCTTCTTTATAGATGCGATTTTTTATTACAACGAGAGTCTATTTTTGTGTAATGCAGCTGAAAGATCTTTGCCAAATTGAAATGCCACGTGAACTGATCGATCTGTTGTAGACAACTCTGATGTCACATACAAAGCTTGACTATTTTTGTGTAATGCAAAAAGGATCCAATAACCTGTTATAACATGTTGAATAATAGCTTTACAATAACTAATTATTGTTTTTTAATTTGTATCTCGGATGGCTTCAATGTCTCAAATGTTGCGTGTTTCTTTTTTAACCTGTTACAGAATTTGTCACCTCTACTTGGAATTGGAACCAAACAGTTACTGCACTTGAATGCCTATTGGGTCAAATTAGAGGGCAATCTGGACAAAGACCTTGCTTCAACTCGTGGAGTTTGACAAGACTATCAAGAAAAGGTTTAGCTTTTGCTTTGTGCAAATAAATATAATTTTGTATTCCTTGGTTATTCGCCACCTTAAATATATTATTATTCCAGTGGGGGTTTTTTAGAAGTTTGATCGGCATAAGTATGAGGACAGAACCCTTTATAAGTGATGTTATAACAAATGATTTGTTGGGTCTAGATCAGAGGTAAGCTCTTTTCAATCAAGCATTGGAAATTCGGACCCCCTATTTCTTCTTGCTACTGTAACCTGAAAACTTGCTAATGGTACTCTTGTTGGAGCTGATTTCTTGGAGCTGACCTAAATGTGTTGCAGCTAATGGTACTCTTGTTGGATCACATGACAAATCTCATGAATATTGATGATTTAATTTTTATCGTCATGACCTCAAACTTACTAGGATATATGTCACGCATGGATAAGATTTAAAGAGGAGCATGGCACCTTTGGATGATTTTAACATTGCTGTCAAGAAAGGTATGTTGCTAGGTGCTAAATGTTTCTATGTTCATTTGGCTTCCTCATAAACCACCTAAATTGGATAAAATTATGCTGATTTATAATTTAGATCAAAGGTGAGCATTACATTATTTTCCCTCCCTGATCATAAATTCATAATGTTTGTTGTACTCAGACTGATGGGCTCAAGGTCTGTTCAATTATCTCACAATGCTAAACTATAATTTTGATCATAATTCTGGTAAGTAACATTTCTTCTGTTTTCAGTTATCTCGCTTCTTCAACAATAATGTGGAGTCACAATGAGGGACCAAACTAATGAAAAATCTCCAGTTTGCTTGAAAAAGATGGATTTGACAGATGATATGAACATCCAAGGCTTTACTGCTTGAGTACCATTTAGTTGTGCAGGCAATTTGTTTTATGTTTGTCCATGGATTTTATTTATTTGGATGTATTTCATATATAATGTTTGCTAAGACTCTTCTCAATAATCAGTACCTGTGCGGATTGTGGACTTCTCAAAGGATTTGAATTGTTATGGAGTTGGAAGTGTTGTCCGGAAAGAAAGAGTCGAGAGTAGGAAAGTTAGACAAGGCAAAAATATGATACATGTGACTCATAAATATCCAGTGGAAGGGAGGATATTGAAGGTGAAGATCTGCAAATGTATGGTCCTTACGACTTCACTTTTTATGTCTGCTCTGTCTTTTCTTCTTTGAATCAGGCTTTCATCTTGTGTATATAAAACATTCACATTGCAGCTAGGGTCTTATTTTATAACTTTAGTTGTCCAGCTGAGTTGCTAACTACAGCATGCAAGGGAATCCTGCAAAATGAGTCCAACATCAGTTTTAATGTAGCAGATAATTTTGCTATGCACCTGATTTTCTATTCATTAATAACTTTTGGCTATTTATCTTGTACTTTTCACTTTTTCAGAGGTGACTAGAAATCCGATGATATTCTTGCCACTTCTGTTTTAGTGTTTTGTAATAGGGAATGCATATTGTTGTCTGTTTCAGCTAATGCTTACTGTTACAGATCTTGACCTTGTGTGAATTGTGAAATCACCATGTTACGATGATGAAAGGTCACTACTTATGTCCTAGAATAGCTTTGAGAAATGCTTTGGCCAATCCCCAGATTTTATTGCATCTACCTATATGACTCAAGGTGGCATAGCCCCTTCAACAAACCCAACTTCTCTGTTAAAGGAATACATGGCATTTGGTTGTGGATATGAGGGCAAGACATAATGAGGGAAAGAGGTCAGTGAGTAAAGCAGAGTTTCTTTATTGCCTTTCAAATAGTTCTTTATTTTTTTCCAGTTGATAGTATTAACAAAAAGACTAATGAGAATGTCTATGCATTTGGCCCACACATCTGACCTATGTCCAATAAGGAAAATTTGTGTTGCCTGGGTTATAGAGGCATATTTATATTTGTTGATGTCAATGTGATCGATATAATAAAAGGAGTTGAAGAACCATGTCATTTGCACTTGCACTGCATGCTTACCAAAAATTTTATGACTACAAATGATATTTCCCTTTGATCTTGTATTCTTTCAGATTGGATTCTATATGGCTCTGTTACTGAAGATATTTTATTTGGTTTAAAGATGCATGCAAGAGGTTGGATATCCATTTACTGCATGCCAGTTCGGCCTTGCTTCAAGGGTTCTGCTCCAATTAACCTTTCTGATTATCTCAACAAAGTGCTACGTTGGGGCTCTTGGTTCACTTGAAATTCTACACACGATTTACATTCTTTGTGTAATGGTCGTTTAAAATGTAATCAGTAAAGAAACAACAATGCATTGTAATTTATAAATTAATAAGACTGATTTTCATTTGCAATTTTCCAATGTAGGCACTAAGTATCCTTCACAGTATTGGTAAGCACTGAAACTTCGTACCTATGTTCTTGGACAAGTGTCCCTGCTAGAATCTATTCCAACAATACTTCCATCCCAGCTAGATTACATTCATTTCCATGTAATTATGCAGATTGGCAATTATGCTGGGGCGCTCGATGGAGTGGTGTTGGCATTGAGGACTGGTGGAGAAATGAACAATTTTGGGTCACTGGTAGCCTTCCTCAAACCCAATGCTGCTGCTTGCTAAGTCCATGAATTAATGAAATTATCCTTTTGTTTAGGCCGTAGCGTTAGCACGGGCATCAAATTTGAGTATATTTGCCCATGCTAACGCTACGGGTTATATAAAATCCAAATTTAATTCTATCAAATTTAAAATACTTCATTAAAGTTTAGTCAAAAGCATAATTGTGTGGCTCCAAAACAAAAATTAGAGCAATGCAAGTTCAAAAGACATCGATGTATTTCAATCTCATTTCATAAAAAATCATATATGGCAAAAATTGCCAAACTATGATGGTATTTGGTCACATAAATCGAATACAAGAAGACAATTAAGAGAGTATGTAATTCCCGTAGCGTTAGCACGTGCACTATACTAGTGCAGAACAGGCTAAAAGACATCTGGCCTTGTTTATATCTCGATCTTGATTGTCCATGGATTGTGATGTCAACTGCTCATTTAATTTCTACATATATATTAGTACTAAATCAAAGCTCAAAACGTATAAGTCGCCCGATTCGGCTTGACTGCTGCTGCGGCTTATGAAATACACTACATCAGTTTCCAAAATAATGTAATTATGACATAATATCACATTTTAGTATATCAAGTTTGACCAATTATAAAATATAAATAAAAAATATTTTATAATATCAAATAAATACCGTTAAATTAATTATGAAATATGTTTTTTGTAATAAATTGTTGATTTGGATCTATAAATGTGAATAATATTTACTAAAAAATTGATCAAATAGTATGTTCCTAGAGTATATATACTCATGCCATCTAATTGTTTAAACTTCACAAGTTAGGAATAAGAAAGCAGGGCACCATACTGCTCTTTATAATTAATAATTCCAGGAAATAAAAAGGCAAACAAAATCACTCACCACCGATCGGTTCAAGCAAGTAACCAAGAAGCAAATGGTTGGCGGCGATTGTTGGCTGATTTTGTATGATGAGTGATTGGGGTTTTCTCTTGCCGGATGAATTGTGAGTAAGAAGGTTTGGTAGTGGATGAAATAGCACTAACAATCAGAAAACCATTGGGAGTGGCATGGTGTGGGTGTGTGTGGCAAGGAATGGGGTGTAGGAAACTTTGCGCCTACTCCCTGCCATTTTATAGGGTGCATTGGAGGAGTGCCTACGTCAAAGACTCTATATTTATTTAGGGTTTGTTTGGATATCGTCGTATTCATCTAAATCTATATGTGTTTGGGTGGATTGGATTGGAATTTAGTTCAAGTTCCACTATGATACACCCTAACACATGTGTATTATTGATGTAAATTCAACTACATCTAAATAAGGCCTTATTTGTTTCCATGATATTGTGTCTACTATATCTGCACTTTACCTTCGAGCGTCCAGGTACATAATTGCATTGGCATGTGTAGGGGGCATGTTCATCAACATAGTACTATCATGCATGATTTCTACACGAAGTGTTTAGTTTAGTGTTTTCTCCTTACAAATTGACAACTATATATAGATTTCATATCATTAAAACTCTAATTACTTGTTTCCACCAAATTTTATTTTTGTTTGGGTATTGTGACTATTATACCACATACATCGTTCCACATTTTCTTATGTATTAATTAAGATTTAGTCCTAATAAACATAACTACTAGTGATTTCAGTATATCTGTAGTGACCATATTTACAACATTTTTTTTGTTTCTTAAGATGTTATACCTCACTGTGTTTGTGTTTGCCAATATTTTTCTCGTGGACGCTATATCTATTAATTGTGTGAGGTGGTGCGCCAAAAATATCACCACTAAAGAAAAACGCCAAGATTACTTGTCATGTATATATGATGAATATTATTCAATTTATACTAACAAAAGTTATATATGTGCACCCTGGTGCCAAATATCACATTGCTAGCTTCACCTCTGGTCCCTGCTACTTTTGCATGAGTCGCCTGTGGTGACTTCCACTAAGGCCCTGTTTGGTTTCTCTTGAAGAGGGACTAAAGACTTATTTTAAGTCTCTTTTAGTCTATTTGAACCAAACACTATTGACTTATTTATGGACTTTTTTGGACTGGGTAGTAGTCTCAAGGGGTGAGGCTTATGAGGACTTTTGGACCACAATTGACACCCCTTGCCCTTCATTATTGCCTGTCCGCGCCCTCTCTTGTTAGGGTGTATTAAATGATGTTAAGTCTATACAAGTTTATGGAACCAAACACCAATAGAGACTTTTATTAAGTCTATGTTTTAGTACTAAAGAACCAAACAGGGCCTAAAAGAATTAAAATGAGAATATACCATATGGTACGATAACCTCAAGGTGTATGTACATGAGAACTAAAGACACTTTCCAAGTAGCAATATGTTCACTGAAGTTATCGCACGTTTGGTATGCCAAATTAACCGGCTGCAATTGGTATACAACTTACCCTGTGCGTACTGGTTATAGACATAGGAAATAAAGGATCCACCTGACCAAGCAAAAGAGTCGATCAACCAAGCAAAAAAATGCTTTTACAGTCGACCAAGCACTATAGCAACACAACATTTCATTTCAGGCGGCAGTCAATTTCATGCACCCGTACTACATGAATGGCGATTAATGCCAAACCGAAATAGTAGTAGACAGTGACATGTTCTTTTGCATTGGATGATTATATTTGTGGAAAATAAATTAAAACCTGCCGACTTGCGCTCTTGGCCAAATGGCTGCCAGTGCGCGGTATGTGCGCGTATATATTGCCACAGAGATTGGGTGTATGTGATAAGCCAACATCATGTGGCATTGTGGCAATGTAATTATTAGGGCTCGTTTGGCACAACTCACCTTCACTAGTGTAGCTGTTTTTTTATATAAAATAACTTTATGTGCGACTTTCTAGATGAAGCTAACCTATTTATTTTTTAAAAATATTTAATAAAATAGCTTCACCAACAACTTTATACTTCATCAACAATTTTATATATGGATATGAGAGATAAATGAGATACCTACTTTTTCCAGCTTCATAGATGAAAACAGGTCACAACAGCTCATGAAGTTATTATAAAGTCACGATATAACTGGGTGTGTGGAAAACGGTTGTTTGAGGTTTGCAGAAACTTAAACAACACACCATTGTTATTGAAAATAAAGGATATTTAATTTTCTATAATTATTTGGTCTTTAGCAGGGGAACCTTAGATTATTCTTTTATTCTAAATTATGAGTCATTATATTTTTTCTAATCATAGTTTTATTATATTTTTTCTAATCATAGTTTTACTATATATGTAGGCATATATATATATATATATATATATAGGTTCCACTAACCGGGACTAGGAATCCGAGACTAAATGTCTCTTCCTTTAGTCCCGGTTGATAGAACCGGGGCTAAATGTCCCTTCCAGTAAGGAAAATTAATGTCTCCTATCAAACTCGCGCCCCATGAGAATCGAACCTTGGACCTCCCACACCTGTCTTGCGCGCCTGAACCATCTCAAACTAGCCAAAGCAGGGCGGTAGTGCGGCGGCGCGGACAAGTAAGAAGATGAACAATAAATTAAGGAAGAAGCTACCAGACATGTTCTTATTTTCTCATCGTGATGTATTATCATCTACTACATTGGCGGCTCTATTCGGTTAGTATATAAGCCGACTGATTTGGCTAATTAAATAGTATTATGTGAGAGAGAATAAACTGAAATAAGGTGAAACTCGATGTTTTAGCACGTCTTCTCATATATTTGACTAATGTTGGTCAAAGTTTACAATATTAATTTGACTTTTGAATTGTACTAGTTGTACGCCCATCCCTTAGTTTTTCAATGAGGGAGTACATATCTATAATTAACGAACCTTAATAATAAGGCTGGTCGATCTCACGTAGTACAAATAAAACATCGATTTTGTTTTTTTTTCTTTTTGTCTTGAGGGAATCGGATTTATTATTGCATACTACATACACATATATGTATGGGCCTGTTTGGTACATCTCTGCTTCACTAGTGAAGCTATTTTTTTTTAGAAAATAGCTTCATAAGCAACTCTTTAGGTGAAGTTGAGCTATTTTGGAAAAAGTGATTGGCAAAACAGCTTCACCAACAACTTTATACATGTATATGAGAGAGAAATGGAAGAGAAAATTGTGATAAACTACTATTTTTAGCTTCACCACACTTCATATCTCTATGAGAGGGGAAAAATAATTTAATAGGTGAAGTTGTTTTTAAAATAGATGTTTGATATAAAAAAATACAATAATTTCATAAAACTACTGTGAGATGTACCAAACACAAACATGCCTTATATTGATGCCAGTTTTGAACAAAATTAAAGTAGGTGCCCTCTCGAGTCTCGTCGTCCTCTCAATTTGTATGATCAACTTTTGATCGATATGCGTAGCCCGGCAACGTCGCCTTCAAACCTTTCACTATGTATGTTATGCCTAGAAACGGATGGATATCATATCATGCACGGAAATGATGGTCCATCCCGCTAGTTGTGTCCTCTATCACTCCATTCCCATTGGCTGACCTTGTGTGACGAGTATAGCCAGACCAGACGAAGCATCTCTCCACCAGGTTATTACCATATACCGTACCGTACCATCTCTCCACCAGACGAAGTTGCTTCCTAGTAGAGATCAACGGCCGGCAAGCTAGCGTCTCATTCAAAATATGTGTGTGTGTTGATAAGAGAAGCTTTATTAATTTTAAGAGATGATACAAAGATCTTGAAATACTTAGCCTACACATGCCCTTTAAAAAGATATGAAAATATGTCGCATAGATAACACTTATTTCACAGCCCTACAAAATATTTTAAAAAAACTTAGGAAACTTTCTTTCTTCACTCGCGTGTAGTTACTCCTATACCTATATATTTTTAGATTTATGATGTATATGAACCGTATATATATAAAGTATATAATCATACTAGACTATTTAGGGTAGTATACGTATGACGTATGCAAGTATATATACATAGAGTTTATAGTTATACTTATTTTACATACTATAGTAATCGTATTATAATAATATAAGACCCCTTAGACTAGTCTCGATCAGTGGAGAGTTTTATGATATTGTTTCTAAGACTATCATAATATATCAAAAGAAGTGAAACTTAAAAGAAATTACACTCACTCTTTAATCGATAGTTTCATTCGATAGTTTCATATGCATTTAATTTCATGACTAGCTCATAGAGAGTTGGCATTCATACCAAGAGCTCTCTTTTAGAATACACTGTCATGTCTTAAAAATATTTATGTACTTACATATTTAATGTAAATAAAACTCAGATAAAACTCTTTGGTGTTAGACTGCCCGCACCAACAGTCGTTGAGATCATCTTCACACACATATATATATATGGCCATGAGATCATCGTATTGTCCCAAATAATCCACAACTAATTAAAAAATTGATTTTTTTATATATATGTATCTTTTGGTGTCTTCAGATAGCGCTAGCTAATCATCAGTGACCATTCAACCAAGCCTTACTTTTCGCATATGTGAACAGGTAGAAAGTAGCGGCTAATAATAATCCAACACGCGACAAAAAGTCAAAATCGCGGTCAACAAACCAATGGTGTTTTTTTATTTGGTTTGTTTTTTATATTATATAATATAAGTACTCCTATCGATCTATAGCATCGTCATTAGCTAGATTATTTATTTGTGACTTGAACGATGCAAGGAGTATTTAACAATCATAAGCGTGGCCATCTCGAGGCCCGTACGGCGTCCAAGAGATGAGACAAAAAGGCTCACGCGAAATCAACCCATGAGATCCAGTTGCCCAAGCAACAAAGCGAGTATTCCGTGAGTGCCTTCTCTTTATAAGCAATTGACACAAAAGAAAAAAAACACTTTTGTTATGAAATATTAAGGTAGATGTCCATAACCCCTATACCATTGAAGTTACAACCTTCATGATTCAATGATGTAACTCTTCTTGTATTTATTTCTGTAACTCTATCCCTTATATGAAGCTATATATATGAGGGCTTATGTATTGTAAAGGATATACGAGAAAAGAGAACAACTCATTTTCATCCTCTCTACTTCTATTCTACATATTCTTACATATATATTCTTGATAGTGAAACTAGTTATTATATAACACGTTATCAGTACGACTGTCTCTAAAAGCTATCAAGAACTAGGTAAGGAACTTTACATTGATCATAATATTTTTTCTATGGTAAGAAATTACTGTTTGTATATGTTTCTATATTTTATTCTTGTATGATTGTTTGAATTTCGCAATCTATATATTTTGTAGTTTACTATGTCAAATCTTGTCAAGCTTGATTTCATGGCTCCTAGATATTTCGGGCAAGAATTACTTGTCATGGGTGCTAGATGCTGAAACTCACTTGAATGCCAATGGGCTTGGTGATGCGATCAAAGAAAAAAATAATACATCTAGCCAAGATAAAGCAAAGGCTTTGATTTTCATTCGCCGCCACCTCCATGAAGGTTTAAAGGCTGAATACCTTATTGATAAGGATCCCCTTATTCTTTGGAACAAACTAAAAGAAAGATTTGATCATCAAAAGACAGTGATCCTCCCTAAAGCTCGTTATGAGTGGTTGCACCTAAGGTTGCAAGACTGTAAAAGTGCTTCTGAATATAATCCAGCCATGTTTAGAATCACATCACTGTTACTACTGTGTGGAGAAAAAGTGACAGATGAAGAGATGCTAGAGAAAACATTCTCTACATTTCATGCATCAAATGTGTTGCTTCAGCAACAATATCGTGAGAAAGGATTTAAGAAATATTCTGAACTTATTTCTTGTTTGCTTGTGGCTGAATAAAATAATGAGATTTTGATGAAAAACCATGAAACACGTCCAACTGGTTCAAATCCACCCCCTGAAGTATATGCAACGAGATATGATAATCAAAATAGTGGGGGTGGACGCGGACGTGACCGTGGTCGTGGCCGCGGACGTGGACGCGAGCGCGGTCGTGGATATGGATATGGTCGTGGTAGAGGAAATTATAGTGTCCAATTCAAGAACATGGAGAATTCCAATAAAAGGCAAGAAATGGGAGATAAAGATAAAGGCGAAATTGATGTAACAAAAAATACATGCCATCGTTGTGGTGGAAGATCCCATTGGGCACGCAACTGTTGCACACCCAAATATCTTGTTGATCTCTATCGAGAATCACTTGAGAGGAAGAACAAAAGGATAGAGACAAACTTTGCAAGTGGTAATGGTAATAATATTTTGGATGATAAGCTCAATGCGACAAATATTGGAGAATATGACCACAAGACCGCAACACATCTTGATGTTTCTGATTTCTTCATCCAAGAATAAATGATCTTGTTGTTAATTTTCTTCATGAATGAATAAATGCAATGTAATGGTAGTACCATTAAAGCATGTTTCATCTTATAAATGAATGAATAAAGTTATATTATGTTTCCATTTAATTAGTATTCATTTCATATGTTTCACTATATTTCTTTAATAGAGAAGTAATGTTTGTTAGTACGTTTTATTTTGAAGAGTATGGATGAACCATTGCCTCAAGAGCTTGCAAATGAAGAAACTATATGTATTATAGACAGTGGAACAACTCATACTATCTTGAAGAGTAAAATGCATTTTTCCTATCTCATATTACAAGATACAGTTGTTCATACTATATCAGGAAGTGCTAAATTGATAGAGGGTTCAGAAAGAGCCACAATAATGTTACCTTGTGGGACAAAGGTAGACATAAACAAAGCACTTTATTCCCCAAAGTCTCAAAGAAATTTGTTGAGCTTTAAAGATATACGCCAAAATGGCTATCACATAGAGACAATGTGTGAGGATAATGTGAAGTACCTCAATATAACAAAGATGTCATCAGGCAAAAAATATGTGTTGGAGAAATTGCCAGAATTACCTTCTGGTTTATACTATACAAGTCTCAAAGAGAATGAGTCATATATGGTGGTGGAACAAAAGTTCACCAACCATAACAATTTTATTATTTGGCATGACCGGCTAGGCCACCCCGGATCAGTAATGATGCAAAAAATTATTAATAGTTCATGCGGCCATGAATTAAAGAATAAAAGGATTCTTCAATCGAATGACTTCCCATGCATCGCATGCTCTCAAGGGAAACTAATAGTATGTCCTTCACCGGCTAAAATTGGACATGAGTCCCTCGCTTTTTCTAGAGCGCATACAAGGAGATATATGTGGACCAATTCATCCACCAAGTGGACCATTTAGATATTTTATGGTTTTGATTGATGCATCAACTAGATGGTCACACGTCTCCTTACTATCAACCTGCAACATAACATTTGCGCGACTGTTGGCTCAAATAATCAAGTTAAGAGCTCAATTTTCGGACAATCCAATCAAAACTATACGCTTGGATAATGTTGATGAATTTACATCAAATAGTTTTAATGAATATTGCATGTCAATTGGAATAAGTGTTGAACACCAGTTGCACATGTTCATACACAGAATGGTCTTGTAGAGTCATTTATTAAACGTCTTCAATTAATAGCAAGACCATTACTTATGAAGTCAAAACTGCCAATGTCTGCATGGGGACATGCTATTTTGCATGCAGCAGCATTGATTCGCATCAGGCCAACAAGTTACCATAATTTTTCCACTCTACAGTTGGTTTTTGGCAAAGAGCCAGATATTTCCCATCTAAGAATTTTTGGTTGTGCAGTGTATGTCCCAATTACTCCACCAAAACGCATAAAAATGGGACCTCAGAGAAGGTTGGGAATATATATTGGGTATGAATCCACATCTATAATAAAGTATCTTGAACCATCAACAGGAGACATATTTAAAGCAAGATTTGTTGATTGTCATTTTGATGAATCAAATTTTCCAACAACAGGGAAGAAAATAAACAGCTGAATAGAGAAATAAGCTGGAATGAATTATCATTATCTTATTTTGATCCTCGTACAAAACAATGTGAGCAAGAAGTTCAAAGGATAATTCATTTATAGAGTTTAGCAAATAATTTACCAGATGCTTTTACAGACTTAAAAAGAGTGACCAAGTCATATATTCCAGCTGCTAATGCTCCTGAAAAAATTAATGTCCAAAAAGGACAACCATGTATTGCTAATGAGTCAAGGGCTAACATAAAACGTGGTAGACCATTGGGTTCCAAAGATAAAAATCCTCGAAAACGGAAAGGAGCAAAGAATCAAGATGGTCAAATAGAGGAAATAATAATTCAGGAAAAACTCCTGAAGGAAATGAAGACATGACTCAAGAGGATACAAATGTACCTAATTCTTTAGAAGATGAGATCTCATTAAACTATGTCATGTCAGGAAAAATTTGGAACTGTGAGAAAGTCATCATCGATGATGCATTCGCATATAATCTAGCGCTAGAAATTATGGATAAAAATGAGGATCAAGAACCTCACTCAACCGAGGAATGCAAAGAAAGAAAAGATTGGGAAAAATGGAATGATGCAATTCAAGCATAATTGAATTCTCTTACAAAATGAGAAGTTTTTGGGCTTGTAACCCATGTACCAAATGGTGTCAAACCCGTTGGTTATAAATGGGTATTTGTGAGAAAACGAAATGAGGAAGGATAAATCACAAGATATAAGGCACAACTAGTTGCCCAAGGATTCTCACAAAGACCAGGAATTGATTATGAAGAAACATACTCTCCTGTGATGGATACAACAACTTTTAGATACCTTATAAGCTTGGCAATGAAAGAGAATCTTGACTTGTGTCTAATGGATGTTGTTACAGCATATTTATATGGGTCACTTGATAGTGACATATATATGAAACTACTAGAAGGATTTAAACTACCAAGATTAGGTTCTCGAGACCAATATTCAATTAAATTGAACAAATCTCTATATGAGTTGAAACAATCTGGGAGAATGTGGTACAATCGTCTTAGTGAGTTTTTGATAAAAGAAGGGTATAAGAATGACTCTATTTGTTCATGTATATTCATAAAAAGATCTGGATCTGAATTTGTGATCATAGTTGTATATGTTGATGATCTAAACTTAATTGGCACTTCTCAGGTAATCACTGAGGCGAAAGATTGTTTGAAGAAAGAATTTGAAATGAAGGATCTGGGGAAGACAAAGTTTTGTCTTGGTTTGCAAATGGAACACCTTAAAGATGGAGTTCTTTTGCATCAAGCAACTTATATAGAGAAAATACTAAAGCAATTTTACATGGATAAAGCACATCCATTGAGTACCCCAATGGTTGTTAGATCCCTTGATATAACCAAAGACCCTTTTCGACCTCCAGAATGTGATAGTGAAATTCTTGGTTCTGAGGTGTCATGTCTAAGTGCTATAGGAGCTCTAATGTATCTATCTACTCATACACATCCTGATATTGCATTTGCTGTTAATTTATTAGCAAGATATAGCTCATGTCCTACTAGAAGACATTGGAATGGGATAAAACATATACTTCATTATTTACAAGGTACGAAAGACATGGGTCTATATTTTTCTAACAAATGCATGGAGTAATTAGTTGGTTTTGCAGATGTAGGATATCTATCTGATCCACATAATGGTCGATCACAAACGGGATATGTATTTATGTGTGGTGGTGCATCTATTTCATGGCGTTCAATGAAGCAAACTATAGCAACAACTTCATCTAACCATGCAGAAATTTTGGCTATTCATGAAGCTAGCAGAGAATGTGTCTGGTTGAGAAATATGACACATCATATTCGTAAAGTGTGCAATTTACTTCTAGAAAAATGAAGCGCCAACGATTATATACGAAGACAATGCGGCTTGCATAACTCAATTGAAAGATGAGTACATAAAAGGAGATATAGTGAAACACATCTCGCCAAAGTTTTTCTTTACTCATGATCTTCAAAAGGGTGGTATTATAACAGTCCAACAAATTTGTTCGAGTGAAAATCTAGCAGACTTGTTCACAAATGCACTACCTACTTCAATATTCAATAAATTGACATATGGTATTGGATTACGTCGGTTGAAAGACATCAAGTGATATTGCCATCAGGGGGAGTGAATATGTGTGTACTCTTTTTTCCTTGGCCATGGTTTTTTCCCACTGGGTTTTTCCTTGGCAAGGTTTTTAATGAGGCATGCAATTCACTTCATAACAGATATCCAAGGGGAAGTGTTATGAAATATTAAGGTGGATGTCCATAACCCCTATACCATTGAAGTTACAACCTTCATGATTCAATGGTGTAACTCTCCTTGTATTTATTCTTGTAACTCCATCCCTCATATGAAGCTATATATATGAGGGCTTATGTATTATAAAGGATATACGAGAAAAGAGAACAACTCATTTTCATCCTCTCTACTTCTATTCTACATGTTCTTACATACATATTCTTGATAGTGAAACTAGTTATTATATAACAACTTTGAATTTGTCACTAGCATTCTTTCATTTTTGCAATAATTTTCTTATATATTTTTATTAGAGTAAGAAAGTTCTAGTCTAATCTCCGTAACCAATATTTATAAAAAAAACACTGGTATTTAATTACTTAATTTCACTTGATGAGTCGCATTCACAAGGCAAATTGTTGGAGAAAAGCTTTCTCCGAACGGGGTGATCAGCAATCCGGAATTGACACCATCTAATGAAGGGACCTTCACAGATGCCGAAGGTCCTTCCTGGGGATGATTGAGTGTGATCGAGGGGAGCCTTCGCGGATGCCGAAGGCTCACCCGGATAGTGGCGGTAAACAGTAATAACATGAAATTCTAGATTCGGGAGGGGTCGTTGTCTCTCTTTATTACGATGGGTGCCGGATGGCGGCGATAAACAGTAATAACAGGAAACCCTAGATTCGGGGGGTCGTTGTCTCTCTTTATTACGGTGGATGGTGATCCCCTTTTATAGTACATTGTACACGAGCTAGATGTCATTACAATAATGCCCTTCACCACCTAATCCAAGATAATCTCTGGATATCCCTGGCCTATATCTCTAAACCCTTCAGGGGCTCTACCAGGCTCCTTTCTTCCAAGTTGGTTGATGGGCCTAATTTGAGTAGATGAGGGGCACGTGGCTCCTTTCTGGGCCTCTCACCTTCGCACCCCTTGCAACGCCGGTCGTCGGAGGCTTTAGGGGCTTCGTCTCCGCCGAGTTGCGAACGACGAGCGAGGGCCTTCGCCTGGATTGGGCGAAGGCCTGGGGCCATCGGCGACCTTCTTCTTTCCAGAACCTTCGCCGCGTCGGGGTGGCCATCACGGGTCTTCGCCCTTGTCCTCGCCTTCGTATTACCCGCGCACATAAACAACACGGGAACGGGGTTCATGTTGCCTTTGCCGACCTCCGCTCTATCCAATTAGACATTTTCCCGAGGCTCAGCCTGCGCACGTCAAGTCGCCTTCATGATCTATGTCCCAACACAAATAACATGTCATGAATTATCTAAAGCTCCGTTTGTTTTAGTTTACATATTATAATAAATTTTAATAAATTACAATATACATGTTAATTGAGAAATGGGGAAGTATATTTTTTCTGTATATTAGACATTACAACACAAACGCTCACATAGAGAGTCCGACATAGGACCTCATGTGTTACGGAAGGCTCTTGTAACCACTAAGGTAACTTAGGATGTGGTTTTATTATAAACTGTAATAAGGCATGCTTGGTTTAATTTTGCAACTACAACATCTTCTAATTATAGCAATGTCATTTTTAAAGATACAATATATACTGACATGTCATTAAATAAGGAGGTACAACAAAGTTACAGCCTACAAGCACGACAGGCGCTGCCTAGCTCCCATAGCAGATGGTTGTAGGAGGTTTAGGATGCTATTTTTGTGATATGAGAGTAAATCTCGACGAAGGAAAAACATTTGTTATTAGTCTTCTCGGTTCATGCATGCCTAGCATTTCCGCGAGGATGTCATTGTTTTAAATGAAATTAATCACTCTTTTCTCTGCCAATGTAATTTTCAAAATAATAAGAAAATAAGGATCATATATCTTATAAAAGTTTATATATATATATATATATAGATATTCTTCCTGATGAATCTTCCAACACAAATCATCTTTCTAATTCTTTATATTTGTGCGTATATGTATGTACTTCATCATCCGTCCCAAAAGCTTTAACCTTATAGCGTTTAAATTTTAATTTTGTCTCAAAATAGTTATTACTCACACTTCTCACAAATCTTTCTCTTCTCTTAGCTATAGTACACCTTTTCCTTTCTTCAATATAGTTCTATCTCTATCCTTAGGAGTACTAAGGTTATTTATCTTGAGCATCGGTATCTGTCATCATAAGTGAAATGTCGACTAAAGAGAGACAAGGGTGTGTATGTACGCGTGTACTGTATAAAGAGAGAGACGGCAACTGTTAGAAACAATAAATAAAATAACCTGAACAGAGGAAACACGTGTTGTCTGACAAAACATATATCGGTGTCATCGACCTGATCTTGTCTGTTCCACATGCTGCTACTCCACTAATGTGACGACAAACCGCACATATCTACTACGTGTTCAGTAAAGTTGGCCGGAGTATGTTACAAACAACCAACAATGCAAACAAACTAGGGTTGTTGGTGCTGATTGCCCGTATCTCTTTTAGCATATATATACTACAACTGCATTCTTTGTTAATAGCAGATTCCAAGGAAGAACACATATTTTTGTGTGTGTGTTTTGTGGTTCATCGATCTTAGCTTGGGCAGTTGTGTGTATGCGGCCACTTGCATCGCGTGTGTCCTGTGGTGCCTCGTGCCTGTGTCTTTCCTTCGGTTATCCATCAGTTGCAGTCAACCTCTAGCTCCGGCCACCACACCACACGCGCACTCTCTCTGGCTCTTGTTAAAAACATGTGCGTCTAGCTAACACGTTGGCAACTTAGATATATATTCACTTCGTACTAAAAAAGATTGTCGTTTAAGATAAAATTTTAGTCAAACATTGAGAATATAAATCATGAATAACGTTTAAATTGTTGAGTTTGAAAATGTAAAAATCATATCAATAAATTTATCTTGAAAAATACTTTCATAAAAGTATACATATATTATATTTCAATAAATATTTTTCAAAAGATAAGTGGTCAAAGTTACACTTTGTAGACCGTGTCGTTTTCTAAAACAACAAGCTTTTTGAGTATGGAGGGAGTATACGGTGTGAACGTTGCTTATTTTCCCTCCGTTCCAATAAAAATGAAAAATTTGTTTCTCGAGAAGTCAAGCATTTTTAATTTTAAATAAATTCATAGAAAATAGTAATGAAATTTATATCTTAAATATGTTTATATTATTATGAAATATTTCATTGTATTTTATGATGAATCTAATAATATTTATTAAAAATAATCATGAATATTAGTATTGTTTATATATTTTCCTGAAAGTTTTTGTTTGTTTGAGGGGCGGAGGAAGTACCTACTAGTAGTACTCAAATGTGTCCATTTGTTGACAACTACCTCCGTTCAAAAATGAATATAATTATATTCTAGGTTCTTTCTTTGTTAAAGTATCTAAAATTTGACCAGATATATAGGTAAAAAATTTTATGTTTATAATACTAGCTATGAAAAATACATCTCATGAAAAATCTAATAATACTAATTTGATATCATAAATAGTATAAATATTAATGCTTTAATTTGATATTATGCCAGTGTATTATATATTTTGGATCGGTGGAGTAGCAATAAAGTGATATTTATCCATGTGGTGCATGTTCAGATTCAGAGAGACAGAAAGAGATGACCTCGTGATGGACTTGATACAAAAATAATCCTTTATATGCTGTCTATTTTTTGAGGTTTGTTCAAAGGAAACATGATTGGTTTGGTTCTCAGTTTCTCACGCGGACGAGATAGACCCACCAAGAGCAAATTTATTTCTAAAGCTGCATGCAGCTGCTGGTCAAGATGACAACTGGTACCCGAAACTCGACGGGTTTTACCCGCTAAGGAGGCGGGTGCGGAAAGAGTTTTCTACCCACGGGTACGTTATTTGGCGAAATCCTTTACCCATCGGGTATGACGGGTACGGGTGTGGAATAGCAGTACCCATACCTGCATACCCGTGGGTAAGAAATACCCGCAAAATTGAGTAACCAACCTAAGTGATTGTAGCCCATATAGCCCATGAAATTTGGTCAAAATACTCCTAGTATATATCAAAATTGAGTGACAGTTATTATCTTGATGCGCTATGGGTCTAATATATATTAAAATTTGGCTCAAACACTCCTAGTATACACCAAAATTTGGCTTAGTGTGCTGCTATTAATTTGCTGGAAGTTGTTATGTTTAATTTGCTGGAAGTTGTTATATTTAACTTGCTGGATGTTGTTATAATTTGTATGTGAACTCAGGTGTATTATCGGATAAGAATTACCCGTCGGATGCGGGTATGAAATGAATTCCTTACCCGTTTGCTTTCGCAGGTAACCCGATGAAATAGATTTTGACCTGGTGGGTACGGGTATGGGTGGCCAGTACCCGTCGGGTACGTACCCGTTGCCATTTTGAGCTGCTGGGGTTGATGTGCCACTCGGATCGTGGTCAGTCATGGTCCATCATTAGTTCATTACCATACCAAACCCCCTGAGACGAAGATGGTAACGGCGGCATCCGTCGTTCCCCGGCCAGTTTGTTCTTGCGCATGCAGCACCTGCATCTCGTGCGTGCACTATGATCCTTCTCTTTCCAAGCTAGAATGGCTCAAGAAAGGACTAGAGCTAGATAGTAGTGCAAACTAGGCCAAGATATGTCGATCACTCGATCTGTAGAGATCTTGCTGGTGAAAGTAGCTAAACGCGTTCCATGCATGTTTCACTTTAATCATGGTTTATTTATTTGAAGGTAGTACATATGGCGTGAAATAAGGTAGCTAGCATTTCAAGTGAAATGGTATTGTACCAGCTTTCATAATAAAACACTGCATGCACTACCAACGTACTGGATTCATACAAAATGCAGTATATGCATATATACCTACATCCCCTTCTCAACTACACCACAAAATCTTTCTGTATATGTATGTTAACCGAAAGCGACGACGAAGCAGAACCATTATGCTATTTAAAAGACCTGAATACAGTACTATATTTTATCAGTTTTAATCCGTGACAGAGGAAATTGGTTAGGTATTATTTTCAGAAATAAAAGGGGATTTAATTTGTTGAACATGCATTTGCCATGAACAGGCTAGCTAGGTCGCTAGTCACTACCAAAATTGTGGAATTCTCCTAGTGTTTTAAATAGTAATAAAAACACTACTACTAGTCAAGCACATGGAAATATTACTAGAAGACATTTAGTAGGGAAAATTTGTACTAAATTTTGACTACCAAAACACTAGGAGAAGCCCACTTTACTAGGAGAAAATTAATAATCTGGTTGTGAGTAGAACAGAAAATATCGGCAGAATGTTTTTTTAGTAGTAAGAGAAAGAAAGAAGCTGTCATATTCAGTGCAATAATAAGGTGTCAAGTCGGATCAGATGCGATGCTTACCTGCCTGCAAGCAAGGATGGCGAGGAAATATTCAGCGCCATTAATAATTAAAATGGACGGAACGAGATTATTGTCACGATCGCGAAAAAAAAAAGATGATGGAGGCATGAATTGAATGAGGGGGCCACCTGCACCATTGCGATTTGCCCGTTTCAAAATTTGCAATTTGAATTGCATGTATGCATATGGTCCTCTGCGAGTGTGCTAGCTAGCTCATCACAAGCACACTGTAAACAATGATCTGACAGCATAGCATTTAGAACTACTCCCTCCATCCCAGAAAAAGAGTCGCTATGAGATTCGTGCTGATCAAACTTTCTTAACTTTGACTAAGTTTATAGAAAATATGTGCAACATTTATATCTCTAAATAAGTTTATTATTAAAATATATTTAAAAATCTATCTAATGATATTAATTACATACCATAAATATTAATATTTTGTTAAATATAGTTGGTCAAAGTTAAAATTTGTTGATTTTTGGGAAACGAGATCGACTCTTTTTTTTAAGGACAGAGGTATTAGTGTGGTACTGCTCTTATATATATATATATATATATATCCTACGGCTCCTGTTGCATTTGCAGGCTGCCATTTCACCTCACGCCAGATCGGTGGCCTGAATAGGTTAAAAAAAAGATCTGTGATCTGATAAAATCGATCTACGTACTACCACCGCGTAAGGCCGCCTTTGAAATGGAGGATTGACATACGATTTTTAGAGGACTGAGAATCCTAAGGAATTTTTCCTACATGACCCTTTGGTTCATAGGAAAAAATAGGAAACATTCCATAGGATTGTGTTCCTTTCACTGCTACAGAATAGACAATCACTGTCGGCCCTATCACTGCCGGTTTTGTTTGGGCCGGCAGTGATACCTTTTAGTGTCGGTTCCAGCCACGAACCGGCAGTGAAGGTCATCATCATTGCCGGTTCGTAATTTGAAAAATCAGTGAAGCATCTCTCGAAAAACCGAGTGTAAATTGATTGTTTGAGCCACTAAACGAATTCAAATGAAAAAGTTGTAAACTACAAAGGTTCATAACTTTTCGAGATCTACAACTTTCATGTCGCAAGTTTTTTCATCCGAGATCGTTTACAAAAATTTGAATTTCAAATTTGACATATTCGAACGTATTTTTCGATGACAAGATGATTTCAAATGAAAAAAGTTGTGAACTACAAAGTTTCATAACTTTTCGAGATCTACAACTTTCATGTAGAAAGTTTTTCCATCCGAGGTCGTTTCTGGTGGCCTCTCCCAGAATTTGAATATTTTTTTTCGATTTTAAAAACACGATTTCTTCTGGACATCCATCCGGTTTGGCATAACCGACAGTGATGTTACCCCTCATCACTGCTGAAGTGGTTGTGCCGGTTCAAAATCCGACAGTGATGAGGGGTTTTGAACCGGCACTGATTACACTTTTTGTAGTAGTGTTTGGCTTGATTTCACAGGAGAGCAAGCAAGAGGTCTGATCTCTTGGAAAAAAAAATCCTGGCGGGAAAGCTGCCTCCTCGCATGCGTGTGATTGGCTACCTGGTCTGTGTGTGTTGGCGGGAAGGTTGTCATGAATGCAAGGAAGCTGTTCAAATTTAAAAATAACACATCAATCCTCTGTTTTCCTGTAGTGCTACCAAAGGTCATCTCATCTTGCTTCCTATGCTTTCAATTCCTATAGGATTAGATAAACATGCCAACTCAATTCCTCTAAAATTCATATTCCTACGTTTCCTCTATCCTGCTTTCCAAAGGGGGCCTAAATAGTGAAATATATAATACTCCCTCCATCTCACCATAGTGCTAATAAATCAAGTGAAATCATTTTAATTTTGACTAAATTTATATAGAAAGCATGATAATATCTATCAATATAATGATGAGTAAGTGTGTCATCAAATTAACCATGCATCTTACATTAGTACCTTATTTGGGAGTCTGAGAGTCCTTGACACGCCAGCAGGAGGATTGGATGCCATGTGCATGCATCATGCATTTGGTTAACTAAGCTAAGGCGGGACATGGACATATGCTTAGCTATCTCCTGAAGGTGTTTTGTTGAGCAGGGATGAAAATGATTGAAAACTGCATGATAAATACAAAAGCGTTCAGAAAGGAACCGTGAAGGTCGTAGTTGCGTACGTGTGGTTCTATATGTAGCAAAATTGACTGAAAGTGATAATTAATTCAGTTTTTGTTTTGCTAAAATGCAAGAATGGTCGGCAGTGTAAGTACTAACGACTGTACAAAACATATACTTTATATGGTTGTGATATCAGCATGAAGGTACATTTGAGGTGGTTTCTGCAAATGATTCAGGATTGCTGGGCATCATGAATCACGTGTTGGTACTGCTACTGCACTGGCCGGTACGAGCCGGCCTGCAGACCTGTCACAAACAATGCCCTGTTTCGTTTTAATTTAGAGACTTGTATGAGGTTGCCTTTGTCTAGATGCTACTGTGCTAATTCTTCCTCCATTTTTATAAATTATAAAGTTGTTTTGGTTTTTTTTTACACTAGAGCTATTGTAGTCACTCTAGGCAGATCGAGCCAGATGAAGCTCTGAAATGCTGGCTTCGATCTCTGACATCAGTTCATTTTGTTGAAAAAACACACTGCTTCGTCGTCGTTAGCTTAACGATACAGCAACCAATAAACACAGTACACGTACTCTTGAGGTTTAATGAATTTGCTAATAATTAATTAAGACGAGGACACTCATCAGGCTTCTAGCCTTCTAGGCATTAGGTATGTAATATGACTTTTAATTGATTGAGCGGTACAGAAATCATAGGAAAAGCTAGCAAGCGGTGCCAAATTAAATTAAATGAAATCAGTTGGAGGTAATACGTGTACTACGTACATGTACAGTACCTTAATGCAGGCAGCCAAATGATCGCTAATGAATTGACAGATCAACGGCGCTAGCTGCCAGATGTTATGTTACACGACGTACTGTAGTCTAGCAGCACAAGTGCACGGCGACAATGATGATTCGATTCGATCGATCAGGTTTGGTTTTTTTGCGAATTGCATGTGATGGCTAGCAATAATCGACCAGGCCAGCAATAATCACTAACTGAAAGGCGGTACTATACCCTATAATAATTCCTAACCCTAGTAGTATAGTACTATATATTACCTGCACTGAGTAACTAGGTGCAGTGCAGATCGACTGCAGACTGCAGTTGTTTTAGATCCAGACGACAGGACAACCAGTATATATAGCAGTTGTTTTGATCCATCCCAGACCAGTTCAATTCAACCGTTCAAAGCAACCAACTAACTAACTGTTCAATTCAATCCTTATTACTCTCTCCATCCTAAATTGTAAGTCATTTCAAGAATCTTGGAGAGTCAAAGTTTCTCAAATTTGATCAAACTTATATAGCAATATAATAATATTTATGATGTCAAATAAGTTTCATTAGATTCGTTATCAATTATATTTTCATAATATACTTATTTGATGTTATAAATCTTTGTAGTTTTGTCTATAATTTTTGGTCAAACTTGAGATGCTTTGATTCTTTAAGATTTTTAGAATGACTTACAATTTATGATGGAGGGAGTACTAGCTTAGCTAGGCTAGATGACGACGACGATGAGGAGAGGAGATGCATGCATGCATGGGGGTGTCGTCGTCATGCTAGCTAGCTAAGCTGGCATGTTGATTGATGTCCATACTGTACATGCATAGGCATGCACGGATCGATGCACTGACTGCTGCACGGGCTGCCACAGTCCTGTTGGCTTCCGGACCACGTACACCGACGATGGATGGCTAGTGAAGGAGCGATCCAATGCATATGAATATGTAGGGGTGCAAAGGGGTAATCTTTGGATGCACCTCTAAACCTTTTTAGTTCAAGTATTTATACTATTTCTCTAATTTTTTAAAAAAGTAGTACAAATAGTTGAACTAAAGAGATTTGGAGGTGTCAATGTGGTTTGCACCCCAATGAATATGCATGCAACAGCCAACATGCATGGTACAGGATCACAGCCTCATATATATATAGGACATTTTTTCGTCGGAGGCGCCGGCGGCCATGTGTACTACTGTTGATCTTGGTCCGGTAGGGTCTCCGGTCGTGGTCGTCGGCAACCTAGCTAAATGCAGTTTCCAGCGCTAATTATCAAGGAATGGATGGAAGCCAACAACAGCCTAGCTAGCTATAGCTTGCGTTGCTTGGTCATGGTTTACAAGTCACACCTAAACCTTCTGGCTACTGCTGCTACTTTCGCAGTCGCGAGAGTCGCAGGTCGCAGTACATGCAGTGGCAGCAGAGATGTGTTTAATAAATTAGCCCGTCAGCAGTGCTGACGTGACCACCCTCCGTAGCCCATGGACCTACATAAATTGCATGAGGTGGCCAGTGTTCCTTCATATATTCAGAAACACGGTTAGGTGAACCGCCTTAAGAAGTGAAGTTTCTCTCTTACACGTTGACATCAACACATGCATAACCAGCTACAGTCTCTGTAAACTGCGATATGTTCATGTATTGGTAATTGGTACAGTAGCCGAACCAAGGTTGATTTGACGGCCGTATCTGATGAATTGGGTGCGCGGAATAATGTAGAGTTTGAACCATTTTGCTTCATGGGGTAAAAAATTAAAGTTCACCTGTGGACAATATTTGAAAATCTGTAGAAACTTCTGATTTTGATTCAATTCATATATGTATGTGTTGAAATTTAGTGCATATATCGGATCAAGTTTTGTGATGGCAGCACCACCAGCTGGTCCAGTATTACCTGCATCTGCAGACGTACTGTGCAGCTAGCTGTTTTTTTGAACCAGACTAGACAACCAGTGGGTCAGGGTAGTAGTAGGTAGCAGTTGTTTTGATCCATCCAGCTGAAGCCAGACGGTATGTGCTGCTGCCTATGCTTGAATGCAGTTCAATTCAAGAATTGTGTTCAAATAAAGCAACCAACTAACCGTACTAAGTCATTTAGCTTTCTATGTTCCAAAATAAGCCGGCCGATGCCGTAGTCATGCGCTAGATGTTGACGTCCATGCATGCATAGGATCGATCGATGCACTAGCTTAGCTGCACGGGCTGCCGGAGGAGTGAGGAGTCTTGTTGTTCCAGACCACCCGCCAGCCGGGTCGAGTTGATTTTCCAGTACACGACATTTTGTCGTCGGATTCATCGGGTGTTGCGGCGGTGGCGGCGGCGGTGTGTTGTGGTCCGGTGGTCGTCGGCGATCAGCAGGGTCGATTATTTCCAGACCTACGTCTAGGCCCAGGGTTGATTTCCAGCGCTCAAGCAATGGAACCCCATAACCCTGCGTTGCTCGGTCAGCTCTTAGCTTATGTTGCCGCCGCCACCGACGGCGGCTATAGTTTACAAGTCAGGCCTATCAACCGGCTTCAAACAGGGTTTTCCTCTCACAACATACTCCACAGCTAAAAAAAAATAGCATCCGCCGGCTTATCAACCACCAAACAATCAAACCATCCGCTGGCTTATCACTAAATTTATGTAATATTCTATCATAATAACATATTCGAAGATACAAAAGTTGATATTATTTCCATTCTTTTTGAGAAGGAGTATACTTTTTCCGACCGACATTTGACTCTTTTTTTCATCAGACCAGTAGATCCCCAAGACCTCCATATCAGAACCATAAAAAATATACTACCCTGATTTTTTACAAACGAGTTACTACTGCACCGACAAGCAATTCATCATGGAGCAAAACGGCAGCTGCTCGTGTTAGTGACAAAACTGACATATAGTTAGCCGGTCACTTCTGACTAATCTTTTGTTTCATATCTCTACAAGATATTTTACAACATATCGGCCACTGATAACAAGCACACTGTTTCTTACAACATATCGGACTGTTTTTTACAAACTTTTTTTTTTACTAAAAATGTCCCTAAGGACTCCTTTCTTCTGGTCGTACCAATATCAGCAGTATCCTCTTCTGAGCCTGAATGCTTCTGCTCCACCAGCCAACTGCTCGGTGCAGCCGCTGCGGCTGCCAGCAGCGCTAGCTACAGTGCCACACAAGTGTGTTTTTTCAGCTGCAGCGGAAAAAATCTGAGTCGGAAAAAAAATCTGGACATGAAAAACTGTTCCAATTTCTTTGAAGTCTTATTCGGAGGTTGATGACTTCGTGCGCTACCACATGACTCAAGTGAAGGTTGAGCCGCCTAAGCAAAGCTTGATGAGCCCAGCATCAACTCAAACATGTCGTCTGGAGTAAGAAGGGTTGTCCCACCAAGAATAAGCTCCACATCCGGTCTGCTGCTCTCTGCGATTGCGGTCATGACTTCCCGGACCTTGAAAAGAATAGACCATTTAGTTTGTTAGGGCACAGTTTACCATCTTGTATGTTATAGCACTATTACCCATTTACCCTGCCACTAAGATATATGTTTCAGGTTCAGCTCTGCTTTTCAAGAGAGGACTACAAGTTGAATTTTGGAGATTATATATCATTAACCCAAAACTGAAGGTGCAGATTAATACATATACTATAAATGTGTCATAGCCAAAATTTCAGATCCAGCAGACAGTGCATATATGTACTATAGACTAAAATATCATTCTTCATATCATAGGATAATAAATGACAAAGATAATGGATTTCCATTGAGATTAAAAGCTAATGACAGGTTCATTGTAGTTTCATAGAGATCGAATATTCATGTAAACACCAACCAAACTCTGGGTCTGGGATGAATAAAGAATTATCTTGGCATGAATAACTGAAACCAAAGAAAATGGACCATACCTCAAGAGTATTAATACCTCCCAGAACAAAAACGATAAGGACAGTTTGATCGCCGAAGGTTGGTTTAGACTGTAAAATGGAACAAAACTTAGAATGAGCAATTAAATAGAAACAGAAAAGAAAAGAAAAAGACTGAGAAACTCACCTGTCCAAGCCCGAATCTACCTAATCCACTTTTGAATAGACGACCAACAGTTGATGAATGATACTCAAGGCCAGGTACATCATACCTCGACAAGAGAGCTAATAGTAACTTATAAAGCAAGCCTTTCCTCGAGTAGCCGTCAGTCTCGAATCTACTTAATGCTGCCAGACCTTCACCAAGGGCTTGATTTCTTAACCTCATACTGGATAATTTGTGAAAATTTTTGAAAAGCTGATCGACCCTATCTCGCACCTCCAACTTAAGTTGCATGTCCCCATAAGCTTCCTCCTTTTGGTGATCAGTGTCATCCCAGGTGCCCCATTCGTCATCAAAATCATCAGTACTGGGTGCTGCCTCACTAGAGCTTTTATTCCTCTCACCATCTTTAGATCTAGCTTTAGCTTCGAGTTCACTATCCAGGCCATCAAGGAAACGCAATTTCACAGATGATGGTCTTTCAAGGATAGAGTCCACTACAACATCTTTAAGAGACCGCTCATCTTCCCAAGAAAAGGGACCACCAGCTATAGATGTAGGGAAATTTTCACCGGCTAAGATATACCCCGATAATCGTTAGAAGCAGAACATCCTGGAAACTAAGTAGGCCCTGTGAAGACTCCATTGTAGTAGTTTGTGTGTGTGATTCAACTGAAGTGCTAGTGTTGATGAAATCACGAAGCTCACTGGCAAGACTTTGAGTTGTCTCTGTAGATGTTACACTTAATATTCGCTCAGCACTTGTAAAGGCGTCCCAGCGAGAACTTTGAGGCTCCCGTAGAGTCATCTCAGCAGCTAGTGCTAACTGGATAACACCTCTGTTTTTTAACAATGACAACTGGTCTCGAGAAAGCATTTGCACCATAGAGCGAATCTCTGAAACAGAAGTGGCTCCTTGTCGACCTTTAGATGCAGAGGATAGCTTCCCATGCTGCAAGGCTTCGACAAGCCATTTTTTAATCAGCACTAACCCATCTTTTGCTCCTCTGTCTAGTAATGCTTCTAAGTAGCGTACTCCAGCACAATTGGATAGGAATGAGCCACTTATAGTGTCAAGTTCACAGCCAAGTATGTGATCATGTGCTTTATCAGTGTAATCAGGTAACCAGCTAACTTCAGAGTCAACATCAACAGAGTTCCATCCAGACGCAAATGACATGAAACCTTCAGATACCATACTGCTCCTAATCTTTGGTTCTTCCTTGCTAAAGACTGTCTCAAAAGGAACTTTTATATCCAGTGGGGAACGTTTAATGGTGCCTTGAGAATGCTTGCTTGGAGTTTGTGGATTTTTCGCTGCAGAATTAGATGGCATCATTTCCTTGCGTGGCAGTGAGGATAGCATCCTATCAAGAAATGAATCACCATGGAAGCAAGGAGTTAGGAGATCAACTGTACGATCTACAATCAGTAGACCAGCAGATCTCTTATTGCGACCAACATCATATAGACTTGACATATCCATCATCAGCTTTCCAATAACCTTCGATGTATCACCAAGTGAAAATATATCAAGCTTTAGGTCCATCTGCACACATTTTTACAATCAATAATTGAGATCAACAAAGTGTATGCCTTTAAATAACAGACAAAAGTCATGACAGACTAGTTTTGATGAGTAAATCATTACCTTATTGGCCAAATGGTACAAGAACTGGGCAGTCAATGTCACTCCTGGAGGTACCTCATCGCTATCAAAAGGTTTACCAGTAGATATGGAAGGTAGACCAGGGCCAAGGGAATCTTCATGATGATTCGACAAGCTTGAGTCAGCAATTATGCCTTCAGAGGGCAAAACAAAAACTCTTGAGGAAATGGGAGAGAAAATCATCGGAAAGTGATGCACAGCTACAGACAACCTTCTCCTTCTTGCTTCTACCTGTCCCATGTCGTCATCAAAAAAATCCCTTTTCGTCGGGCTGGATTCAGAATTAGAGCCATAATGCACCCCAGAACCCCACTTAGAAGAATTATCAACATCAGAGGTGAAATCACTCGCTGTTTCATTAATGTTTTCTTTATGTCTGTCTAACTTCTCACACTTCTTAAGAAGCTCATCGTGGTCCTGAATAAGTAAGGTTTCATATTCCCGGAACGCATCTGGCCCGAGTGGAGAATCAACATATGCTGAGTGTCCAATCTGCATTAAATTTCCCCAATGATTCAAGGTCCTTACAAAAAAGCAAGGCAGTATATCGATATAATTTCAAGAATGTTTTCAGAAACAAGATGAATATCAATAGCAAATAGCATGATAAACAGTCATGTAGCATTTTTGTCAGAAAAGCTGACGTTACTGTGGACTACAAAGAAACCATATTCCTTGAGAATATTCATTCAATAAACAGTGAATTAGATATAGGGCCTGGTTGGTTTGTGCCTAACCTTACCACACATACAAGTTGCTGCAAGACTATAACTCAGAAGATAAAATGATCAAGCAGTTCAGATACAGGAAATGCTCCCTACAAAATTTAATTGGAACTGGCAAGAATATTTCTGCTGTTCAAAAGAGAAGTAAACAAAAACTCTTAAAGCCATCCAAACATTCTATAGGGAAATATGTTTGAAGAGAATTCGTTAAAGAAAATAATTTTAATTGGCAGGATTCAGGTACTTCAGAAGCAATCTAGACAACACACATCATACTCTTGCAGGGATTAAGCACCTCTGAAATGGCTGTCAGTACAGTACAATGTGAAACGGTTCCATGGTTGCTCAGGCATCGCAAAATATACCGATGCGCATCACTGAGAAGGCGTGATGTCAGCACTATGATCTTCCTTGGTGGATTAGAAAAACTTGATTGCCAGTTAGCTGCCTGCAATATACAGGGTACAACAGGTGATCAGGTAAAGTGCAAAGCACTGCCTTATTAATTTTTATCGCAGCAAAAGCACAGGTAACATGGTTATGCATAAAATAGAGAATGAATTTGCAAGCAAAATTTAACAGGAAGGTATTAAACTTGGGGCTTCTCATGCATCACAGCATCAAAAGAACCGAAACAAATAAATCTGTGGATTAAGGCCCACATGCAGCAGATAAAAAGAAGTTAAAGAAAAGAAACATTACCAACAGAAAATGCATACATCTGTAATAAAAGTACAATTCAATAAACCTTACGATGCATTATTGTCTACGAACTCAATACCATCTTAGGTGTCATATTTAGACAGATTTTCCTCTTAATATCTGCTATGCATTAAAATCCTTGGAGTTCATGCATAGAGCAGGAAAATGAACAAATCAAGTGTATCTTTCAACTGTCATGCTGTACGACATTCATCAATCATGCATACAACAAGCACACAGCCGGAAAAAAAAAGTGTTGCATTATCATATTTTACCATAGATATTATATGTTTTCTGCTTTTGGTTTCATCAAAGTGAACGCATTCAAAGATAACTCTAAAGCAGCTACTGTTAAAGATTTTGCATTCAGTTTCCATGACCATGATGACAATGTCAGGGTCAAGTTTACCAATGTCAGGCTCATGACATGCATTTACTTGCATGAGAGGTTTGAGGCCTGAACATGTTGAGTTCAGTTCAGCACACAAATGAACTTTCATTGCAATCAACAATATTGATACTTGATACTCATAATTCCTTATTAGTTTGTTGCAGGAATCTCACAGCATCGAGAGGGGACGCATTCTCCAAGCTGCACACAGCACGAGCACCGAGTTCAAGAAGCAGGGGAACCCTCCTATGAACTGAAACGCCTCCAAGGTGCCCGCGTCAATATACACTATTGAGTCTGCAATCTCATCTCCAATCTGCAACCACAATTAAGAAATTGTAATAAGTTTCATCTTGGAAGCTGAAAGCACGATATTTTGACATTCAGAATTATTTACTTAACCAATTGTTGGTACATTATCCATACGTTACAGTTACAGAGACGAATTCCAACCAAAAGTAGCTGAATTTCAAGCCCTATCATATGAAAGAAATTGAAACGTATCACCTAGAATCCGGAATCAACAGCAAGTCGAGAGATCCGACCTGACGGATGGAGTCGATGCAGGAGGCAATCAGATCCACGGACCCCATAGCACCGTCCCCTCCTCTCCCTTATCCTCGAATCCTCCAGAAATTTCAAAGAGGTCGCCGGGTTGCCCTGCCACCCTCCTAGCGTCGGCGATGCGGGGGCTCTTGGGGGAGGGGGAAGAGAAGCGACAGCAGACCACCCAGCGGCAGACCTGCCGTAACAGCGAGGTGGGACGGCCGCCCTAGGTAGCCACTGGCGCCAGCACCCCCCCCCCCCCCCCCCCCCCCCTCCCCTACTCCCCTCGCGCTCAGGCCGCAGGCAAAGCCGGTCGAAATCCTTCGACGATCTGACGCAGCGCCGAGCGCCTTGCCAGAGCCAGACAGAGGTTGAAGAATACGAGTACTGTTTTTTTTTTGGGCCTCCGGGAACTGCCAAAACATCCACAAAGCTAGGCTTCTGGCCCATGTAGGACTCGCCCAACAGGCAAGTGCTCATTCACACGGATGCCCACTACTCCTGTGCAACCTGCTCTGGTTTTTTTTCTGCAGATGCTCAAGCACGCACACTTATGTCGAGAAGAAATCACCACAGACGACTCGCTGTTGACGGGGACGTCGCCTACACTGAAAGCAGAGCGCCTAAAATAAATCCAGAAAATCGCAGTCTTATGCCGCTTGAGTGGCTTAGCCAACGAGACTAAGCACCATTTGACTTTGTACTTCTTTCTTTTTTGTTCTCACTAGAAAAAAAACAGGAAGGCAATAGTATTTGATGTCTGATTTGTTTTTATTTTTAGCACAAAATATGGTTTACTTTTCTTTAAGAGAGTGTCACACCCAATTTTAAGGATAAAATTGAATATGAATAACTCATGTGTGCTCAGAGATCAATCACACACATAAGCCGACAAATCTTTGAATAGTACCATCATTGAGTGTTTATTACATAATGAATAATATTTAAATAACATAACAGCGGAATATAAAGATAACTCTCGCGACGAAGCTACACTTCACAGGGAACGTCGACTGGTTGACCACTAGCCTAGTACTCCTCACGGTAGTCTTCATGTCCATCTGAAGGGGTTGAGAAAGCAAGAGTGAGCACTTATGTACTCAGCAAGAGTAACATAGGGTTATGAAGCTCAAAAGATTGACACTGTCTGTACTGCGGTTGCTTTTATCTTGGTCGAGTTTTACCAACACTTAGCTTTAATTATGCATAACCCAATTGATAACCACATGATAAGATTAATAACCATCGTTAACAATTAAACAACATGTCCATCTACACTGTGAGTTTTCCAGGCCGCTCGTAACCGTGAGCACGGCTAACATGATAGATTTACACTTTGCAGAGGTTATACACTTTACCCACAAGCCATGTTACCCAGATGCCCGGGATAGCTAGTCCCATAACACTGCCGAGGTGAGTGGGCAGGGAACACTATGAAGTCTTTCAAAAGCTCTTTCTAACATGTAGCGGACCCTACGGACCCAATGCAAAGGGGAATATGGGACACCCCGATGGTACCACCCGCAGCGGTCCCCACACAAGCTATACCCCATAACCAGCTCCGCAAAGGTGCCTTTCACGAACCACAAGCATGCTAGTCCAAACTTTATACTTAACTAAAGCCAGAGCCATATAGCACTCGTGGTTGTATTAGAAATCTCAGCTTTTGCCCTACAGTGGGGTCCTATTCCATGTTGCTACAAAAGCCAATTTTATCTCATTGTTGCATATACCATTAATCAAGATTCATCTCAAGATCCATTATTGTAAAGCATAGCAAAGCTACCCATATGCATAAACCCATGGTAACAAGGTAAAGGATAACAAAGCTATGGTATAGATCTAATAGAAATCAAATTAGACACATGCAATAATGACTAGATTGAATTATGGTGAATAGGTAACAAGGATGATCCCATGTTAAACTTGCCTTGATTCCAAATCTCTTGGTGATCCTAATCTGCTGCAAAGAACTCTTGGTCAACGAAGATCTCACCGGCTGTACTCGATAAACATCACCACGCAATCATCCGAACAATCATACACGAAGCAATAAAGACATGATCAGAACATTACACCATAAACAATAAAGAGACTTTGAAAAGGTTATAAAACAGATCTATACTTTACTACGATCACAAAGACACGAGAATCACGTTAATCGGATCTAAAACGAAAAGTTATAGATTAAACGGGATTTTGAAGAGAGCAGATTAAAGCTTTAGCAAAGTAATTTTCTCTGATTTTCAAAAGTACTTAACATAGGTGAAATCTATACTACTGGATAGAGCATAAAAATACGGTTCTAACGCAACTTGAACGGGTCGATTTGAATTTAAAATGAAGAAAATATAGACATTTGAATATTAGAGGCAAAACTAAAAATAGGAAATTCCTTTTATTTTTGAATTAAAATCGGATTAAAAGAGATTACGTTTTCCCGAGGGGAAAGCGCAAAGCAGAAACCCGCCTCCTGGACCGCGGGTTGAGACATAGAAAAGGTCAGGGTCTCTTTAAGAAAAAGACCACCCGAAGGGGTATCTTTGTTTCAGGGCCGTAGGATTAGAGATCGACGGATCGGATAGATGGGGGAGGTGGATACGGTGGTCCTTCACCGAATCAGAGCAGAGCGGCACGGCAGACGCCATGGCCAGCGGCCGGAGCACGGCGGCGCGAGGGGGACAGGGCTCTGCAGTGCTCGATTTCGCAAGCCAAGCACACCGGAAGAAAGGGAAAGACGCCGCGAGCTCGTATGGGGCACTGGCGAGGCTCGGGGACGGACGAGAGGCGTCGGCGACGGTGAACCGCGGCGGCGGCATTCTGTAACGGCGGCGCGGGGACTTCCAGTGCGCAAAAGAGAAAGAGAACAGAGGGGGGAGATGTTCCGAACCCGCGAGAGGTGATTGCGAGGCTCAGAGAAGCCCGGGGACGGCCGAGGAGAGCCGGCCTCGACGAACAGCGGTGGCGCGGCATTGGTGCACGGCGGCGGGATGAAACAGAGCGCAAGGGAGGGAGAGAAGAGGGAGATTGGGTGTTCGGAAGCGTCGCGAAGAAGACACGGGGCTCGGGAAAGCTTACCGTGGTCGGGATCGCACAGAACGACGGCGGCTCGACGGCGGAACGCGGCGACGCTGCGGCTCTGCTACTGCTGCGCTTGCAGGCGGTCCGAGGACGAGGAGATGAGGGCTACGGCGCGAGGGACTCGGCGCTATATAAAGGAGGATGGGGAGGAGTCCGGAGCGGAGACGAGCGCGGGGGAACCGCGGAGGCGGTTGCGGCCGACGCGTCGCGGCGCGGCGAGGCGTGTCCGCCTCGGACTCAAGGAGGAAGAAGGCGGGGCGCTGACAAGTGGGACCCGGACGTCAGCGACAGAGAGAGGGAGAAGGAGGGAGGCGAGCGGCGCCGACAGGCGGGCCAGAGCTGGCAGTGAGAGGGGAGAGGAGGCCGCGGGCGCGGAGCTGGCCCGTGTGCGGGGCAGGCCGGCCCAGAGAGAGGGGAGAGGGAAGGGAGCAGGCTGCGGGCTGGGCCAGAAGGAGTGAGGTGAGGGGTTTTTCCCTTTTTCTTTTTATTTTCCGAATTGAATTTTGCAAATTGATTTTCAAATGAAATTTTCTAGGGTTTTAAAAACCAAGTCACACAATAAAAATGCAAGGGCATGGGATGCACAAACATGTGAAAACCTAACATGATATTTAACTTTAGTTTTATATATATTTAATTCTATGTTTCACCAAATTGCTTAAATTAAATCAAATTAAACTCAAATTTAAATCTATTTTCTAATTCAAATTTTAGGGTGTTACATAGAGATACAGTCCATCTTTATGAATTTATCTTACTTACAGTTTGAGATGGAGGAAGTAGTTCATAAATCAATAATGCCCTAACAACAATGTTAGTTAAAATTTTGACTGTTGCTTAAATTATTTATAAAATCTACTTCTTTGCTTTAAATAACAATGTTAGTTAAAAATGAAAAAAAAAGGAACGGTCCAAAAGGACAGGGTCCCGGCCGCCACCATGGTGACAGTTGCTGTGCCATGTGCCCGTGTTCTCATCCGTGACCGTACTTGCTGAGAGCAGTTTCTGAGCCACATATCCGTCCACACGTCGGAAAATGCGTCGCCACGAGCCTGTGGTCCAGATCGATCGAACCCCGAAAAAGCGAGAGCTATATCCAAATCCAATGAGGATTATCCATAATCCACAGGCCTCCTTGGATTTCTTGTGGTGCTGAATCTCTGCCCGATCCCGGCTCCAACCAACTATTTACTCGATCGAAGACTGGCCGGAGAGAGCACTCGATCTCCTGCTACCTGCCAGTCACTACTCACTCACTAACAATGGAAACCACGTCGTCATGCTTCCTGACCTCCAAAGCATCGTCCAAGAGCATGGCGGTGGTGCTGTCGCCGCCCACCGGCTTCGCAAAGCCTAGCAGGCCTCGCCTGCTCTTTGCCGGCGGCCGCCGTGCGACTTGTGAGTCATCTCGTCCTCCTTTTTTATTGCTTCTCTCGATCGATCACTACCGTAGTAGTACGTCATTAACCAGATCGATCGGCTCGGAACGAACATATGCAGGCTGCAGCAGCAGCATCAACGCGCGGGGCCCGGCATCGTCGTCGGAGGACGGCGGCGTGGCGCCACCGATCGACGCCGACTGGCGGTCGTTCCGCGCGCAGCTCTACTTCAACGAGCAGTACAACGCCACCAAAAGTAGCGTCAACAACAACAACACCCCGGGCGTGACGACGACCGCGATGCCGCAGCAGCCGGCGAAGGTCGTCGGCGACAAGTGGGCGCACCCACTGGTGGAGCCGGAGAAAGGGTGTCTACTGATCGCAACAGAGAAGCTAGACGGCTCACACATCTTCGAGCGCACAGTGATCCTACTCCTCTCCTCAGGCGCCACGCGTCAGTCGTCGCTGGGCGGCCCCGTCGTCGGCGTGATCCTAAACCGGCCCTCGCTCATGTCTATAAAGGAGGCATCAGAGACAATCTTCGCGGACGACGCCGACATCGCCGCCGCATTCGCGGGCAGGCCGCTCTTCTTCGGCGGCTCACTAGAGGACTGCTTCTTCGTGCTCGGACCCTCTGCCGACGACGTGGTGGCAAGGACGGGGCTGTTCGAGGAGGTCATGCCGGGGCTCCACTACGGCACGCGGGAGACCGTCGGGTGCGCCGCCGAGCTGGCCAAGCGCGGCGTGGTCGGTGTCCGTGACTTCAGGTTCTTCGACGGGTTCTGTGGGTGGGACCGCGACCAGCTCCGTGATGAGGTGCGTGCGGGCCTCTGGCATGTCGCTGCTTGTAGCGCTGCTGTGCTTGGACTTGCTACCGTCGTCAAGGGTGGGCTCTGGGAGGAGGTGCAGGGGCTCGTCGGGGAGAGGAGGGTCTGGTGATCACTGCTGGGTCAGCTGTCACCAGGTGGCTCCAATGGCTTTGTAATTACTCAATCAATTAACCTGCAAGTTAAATCAATGCATTCGTTCATCTCGAAAACATTCTACAATCTACATTGACGATCCAGACTTGGAAATATCGAGAAATAGAGAGCATAAAGCTCTGTGCAGAGGTTGAGGACACAACTGAACTGAACAGCAGCATTTATTTTTTCTTGCTATCATCAACCAGAGATGAAGATGTTAACTAGTACTACAATTCCCAGAACGAACAAAAGATCAAGTTTAGGATCTGCCCAGGGAGGCAAGGACTACTCAATTCCACAAATCATTTGTCAATACTATACCTGAATTTGGTGTCAGTTCAGGAGTACTAGATGGCACCAGCAGCAGGACAAACTGAACTGGGCAAATACCACAAAAGTAACAAACCTTTGAGCTTCTTTATATATTGATTGATGACAGTTTGGTACGTACAGATGTGTCCTCTCACCTTCGGCTAATTATCTCGTTGTTGCACTTTTTATTTATTTATCACATAGTGCTTAATCCCCCTAGGTACATATAAGTACAAGCGGTGCTTACTGATATAAGGGGTTCTGAAGTCTAAAAGAATATGCTAATGAAAGCACAGTGCCTATTTTGTCAATCTTCAGGCCAACCAATGTTGTTTTTACCATTCCACTGAAATTGGCTTCATGGATGCAGACTATAGAGTGATGTAAAGATCGGTAGATCTGTGTAGAGAAGTTCCCCATTCGTGGTATAAAGGTCTTACTATCTTCACGTGAATCAAGAATAGTGTTTAGACCTATGTTAGATAATACTAGTAATAAAATGCTTCCGTATCTTCAGACATGTTTTGGTCTGGGGATTGGGACTACAAATCTGGCATGTTTTTTATCTTTGTTTTTTTATTGATTAGTACTTTTAATTATGCTATAATCTGTGTGTTGCAACAAAAAAAATAATACCGCTATAATTCATATATTTAAACATGTGTTACTGTTACTAAAAAATGATACTTTGTAACCAATCATCAATATTACATAAGTTAGTATCAATCAAACTTCTTAAATTGTGAATCCACAAGTTTTGTATCGCGCCGTCTTAGGTTTGACTCATTGAACGGTTGTCCATCTAATAATGTCTACATACCTCAAAATTTTCATTGGTCTTAATAGATACCACTTTAGTTTTTTTGTATATACAATAAAGTACAAGTAGCAATTACCATCGCCTAACCCACTAAATTTATCCCTTTTTTATATAAAAAATACAAGTGTCCAGCTCTAACCCTTGTGGCGATATTCTAAAAGTGTCCAACTCTAACCCTTGTGCAGAATCTGATCCCAAGAGAGCGCACTGGAAACTGATGTTTGATGCTGTGAGTGAGCTTCAATAGTTCAAATGCAACTATGCTTCAATGCAGTTCCATTTTATTTAGAAACAAAAGCATTTAGGTGAAGGGAGTCCTGAAAGTTATGCCCAACGTTCTTTTTTTTAACCTAGCTACTATACCACTAGACACTTTGCAGCTGCAAGAAGTTGTTGGATCGTTTCCCCTTCACTTCGTGTCTGGTTACCTGAGGTGGCGATGGTCTTGTTTTTTTTCTTCTGCCCTATGATATCATCTCCTCATATCCTCTTCACCAGTATTACTTCAACAATACTATAATATTTTTTCTCTCATGATAAATCACCATAAGCATTTAACATAAGTTAAATTTAGCAAAACGAACATCATCTTAGTGTCCTCAATTCTTTTTTTAACTCACAACACTTTATAAACTCAAAGCTTCAGACAAATTGTTGGAGACAATATCGTTTACAAAGTTTGATGCCTGGTACCAGAACGCTTGCCCACCCTCAAGAATGGCAGCTACACCATAGCTGGTCAAACGATTAGCCACCCTATTACATGATCTCAGACAAATTGAGATAGAATAAGAAACAAAGTTCCTAACCATTGTTGCTCGAATCCGTCTGAATAGAGCCCCCTCCGGACACCAATTCAATTTTGGTATTGTCAAAGCTTTTCTCAAATTTGAGGCACCAGTCTCGAAGATTAATCTTGTCATTCCCAGTTATTCTCCTCTCTCCAAACTATGCAAGGCTGCCAGAGCTTTAGCATGACTGGGCTCGATTCTTGGTTTAAATGATCTCAGACAAAAGATAGCATGACCGGGCTCAATCCAAACCAAACCAAAATCGGCCTAAGTTTCAAGTTGTAACGACATTTGTCGTCTTTACGAGTTCGTTACTTTGAGGAATTTGAAGGTGCCAAGCACTACGTAGAATTTTGTGTTCGTTTGAGTTTGTGACGATACGTCATACGTTGTACTCATGTTTGTTGACCTTGACTGTGGGCCTGTAGTGGCCACTGCTCCAGCTTGCGTGTTGAGGGGTATTTGGCCTGGCCGGCATCTAATGGGCTTGGTCCACGCAACAGCTCTCTCGCTCGATTTGGGCTTCCCTAGCTCATCACTGTCGTGTGAGGTCCTTCTTTCTTTGCAGTAAAAAAAACGGCATCTGGCATCTCCTTAAGAAATACGCGGCCCAAACACAGCGGCGCCACGCCACCGCCGCAGCTTCCGTCGTGCTTCTGGACACTGCGAGAGGAAGCCTGCGCGGAAAGCGACGGCGTCTCCGTCCGAGCCCGGCCGCACCAACGGCCAACGCTGCTGCCACCACGGCCAACGCGACGGCGACTGTTTTTTGGTTCGCCGGTGAGGAGAAAGAAATGCGAATGCCCCCCATATTTTACGTGATCCACAGCGCGTCCCGCTCGACGACGACGACGATCCGCGGCGTTTTATCCTATCCGGTGCGTGCGGGGGCAAAAGATTGTTCAGCTGGGGCAGCCCAACCTGGTTGAGAAAGGCCAAATTCCAGTCCACATCCACCGCCTCCTCCGACCCAACGTCCAACTGTCAAGTCTAAATGAAAAACCCAAACCCAATTCCAAATCCAAATAAAAAAAAAGGGAGCGAGCAAGGAATGCCACTCTTTTCTTCAAAGGGTTATTAATTAATTGCAAATATTTTTTTGTGATGTGTTTTGTAGTGAGTTGGAGAGGTTTGGTAAGTGACTCGTGCTGCTGCTGCTGCATGGCTCTCAGCGCCACAGAAATGTCGATTGTGATTTTGTGTCCGCGATGCGAGACATGATGCTCGCCAACCATCTGTCTACCCAGCCACCAAACTCCTCCCCTCCGAGCCGTAGGAACCAAGCAATGCTCTCTCTTTCTTTGTACAGAAAGGAAACATAAAGGAAAAAAATGATTACTCACGTTTTTTGAAACCTTTTTAATAAGTAGAATAAAAGGTGAATAAAGGCATATTTGGATGATCTAAGATTAATTGTTATCTTAGGTTACAAGGTGAGTTTGAAATTAGCAATGAACTATCAGGCCGTTTCAGCTGATTGTACTTCCCCCCCACCATCAGTTCTGCTGCTGTTCGGATGAAGTAGAGCTAATTTCTATAGTTAGTTATTAATATATAATCCACCCTAAGCATATCCATTTGGGTAGTTTACAATATTACTAAAAAGAAATATGTCTCGATCCAAGATGCAAAAAAAAAAAACTTCACACTTGAGGCCAGGGTTTTTCTAACCGTTTTGCAACTGGAAACCGGTGGTGGGCGGTTTACCGGTTACCGGCGGTAACCGCCCAAACCGGTCGGTTACCGAATGGTTTGGATTTTGAATTCAAACGTCGCAGTTCAAACGGTTTACGACCGGTAACCGGTCGGTTAGGGTCGGTAACCGTCCGGTCTGGTCGGTAACCGCCACAAACCGCCGGTTACTCTTTTTTTTTGCTTGAAAAAATTCATTTTTTTGCATGACCTTTGCACATAATGATGTAAATAGAACACACAATGCAGAGAGAAATAGTATGACACAAATGGACAACACATCGAAATATCATAGTGATGCACTAGTCACAAATTCACGACGGGAATAACGTAGTTCACCGTTGCAACAACAAATCGTCCATGAAAATACCTTGTGTCGTAGACATGCAAACATCATGGTCATTGGCGTAGAATATAAGGGAAGATCCCATTTCGGCACGCCTCCTCATACTCCGCGATGGACATTAGAGCGATACCGCGCGTCTGGAGCTGAGCCTTGTAGTCTATCCATGATTGGTCCGTCCAATGAGTTGTGGTCTCCCATTCCTGCACTAACATGTTGTAGAAATCCGGGTCTTGCCATTCGTAGACCCATCTAGTGGTCGGCTGTGTGCTGATGTCAGGAACGGGGTATGTATAACCACCACCGTACGATGTATCACTGTATGAGGAAGAGGAGTATTGTGGCGTGCCGTAGCAGTCCGTCGGGTCGTAAGCTCTCCTCTGCGATTCCGGCTGCCCATGGTCGCGGTCCTGAGTAGCATGTGTGAAGTCCGTCTCGCCTGCAGCCGATCATAATTAGTACTAGTCAATAGTCATAAACAAGAAAAATGTGTGTACCAATTGATACCTTTGAAACGAAGTCTACCAGCATCACCAAGACCACCACCACCACCACCACCACCACCAGCACTACCACCAGCAGCTCCAAGGTCATCGTCACCACTATGACCGTCTCCACTGTCATTTGCTGAGCTGCTGTCATCGGACTCCTGGTACGGTGGACTTTCCTCACCCTCCTCGCCATCATCTATCGAAGCATCGCTGGTGACAGGTTGTTGCACTTGCTTTCCCTTTCGTTTCTGGCGTTTGGGGTCCTCCTGCCTAGGTCTCGTCTGGTATTTCCTTTTGCCAAGATGCGTGTCACCCACATGTCTACGGGCCCAATCATTGATGGGCCCAACATCGTCGGGGTCCACTTGATCTCTGTCACCACAAAGAATGAATCATATTATTAAAAGTATGGTTCGTTAGTGGCTAACAAAGTACATCAACGTACCTCACAATACGGGACGGAAGAGGGATGTCCGTTTCTTCGTCTTCTTTGTCGAGAACTGGAGCCTTGTTGGATCTGCCATACTCCATCCAGTCTCGAACCGGATTATCCCTATCGTAAAAGGATATCTGCGTGAACTGGTCAATGAAGTCTTCTTTCTCACGCCTAGGTGGTACGGAGGCATCCGCGAGTCGCAGGCGAAGGTTGTAGTTCACATACACTAGCTTGTTCAGTTTTTTTGGAACAAGCGATTACGAACCTTCGTGTGCAATAAGGAAAATGTACTCCAGTTGCGCTCGCATCCACTGGAGGATACACATTGTGCAACAAGCCTCAACGCAAGTTTTTGCAGATTTGGAGTGTGCCTGCCAAACAGCAACCACCACGACGCTGCAAGTGGAACCCATTATGTTAGGTATGTGTTCTAAAAGACAAAAAAGGAGTTCAAAAGTACTCTTACATGGGGTTGTATTGGGGTCGATGGTCATTTTCATGGCCAGCTCAGTGCCAAACTCCCCAAGGTGTTGGCGGAATTTTTCTGTCTCCTGTAATGCCAAGACGACGGTATGCACATCCGTCATTTTCTCAAATGCTTCCTTGAGGCCACCAAACATTTGTGGAGTTGGATTGTAACGATATACAAGCCTTGGGTTCAGGACAACAGCTGCAACATATGATGCACGACAAATTAGCATATGATACATACTCAATATGTAGAGATTGCTATTTAAACAATGGTTGTGATCTCACCTAGGCCCACATACATGCCATAGTACACGTCCGCAATCCTTCCATCCATGATATCCTTGTACTCATGCCATGTTTGGACATTTGTTCGAAAGAAGATCTCCATCCCCCTTTTACACTCTTGGAAGTGGTACACTACTTCACACAGGTTAGGTCGCTTATCTTGATCAGCGAACCGAAGGAACCTGTAAATTGGTGTCACTGAATCGATGATGTATTTAAGTCCTTCCCACCACTGTATACTAGACAATCTTGCGTGAGCATAATGTCCTTCCTTTGATTGTCCCCACCTACTGACTTGTGGAACCACATGACGCCATTGCAATAGATTAAAAAAATGATGACATTCATTCTTGTCGGGCCCGTCCACGAATCACACATCAATATGACCCCAAACATGGGCCACTCCTCCTGAAACTTTGCGTACCGGCTCTGTAAGTCCGCCTCGTTCTGATCGAGGTACTTCCCATCTATATCCCTTCCACTGGGTGACGCGATGCCTTCACCTGCAATCGTAAGCGAATCATGAGAATAGAGAAATATACGTGATGACATAGGTCTCCAAGTATATGTACTTATCCCACTTCTATGTCTCCCTGACCGCACTAACAAAGTACGGATTGTCCGCCTGTCTCCCGGGGATTCCTGCAATATGGAAAAACTTTCCCCAAGCTTTCCCAAGTGCATCCTTTGCTTTCCTTCCTCTCTGCGTCCATGACCCTGTATCAATCCTTGTCTGCTTCAGTCCACCACCCGTACCGGCTGTCAAGTTGTAGTCCTCCACCGCCGCAGGGGTCTGCCTCTGTGAACCAGACCTCCGAAACATCCTCTGCAAAAGGATTGCCCCCCCTTGAAGCAGTACCACTACCACTGCCACCTCCACGCTCGTAAGCGCCTGATCTCCGCTGCATCCCCTCTTGGTACTCATATTCTGCTCTGGACTGATTAATGGCTGCCTGCATCTGAGCCTCGTATTCGTCATCGTCAAGGGGGTGGTTGCCCTCCGCTGCAGCAGCCTCTCGTGCAACCCTCTGCCGAGAGCGGTCACTAGTTGCATGCCTAGTTCTGTCGATGTCCCGCTGAAAGTACTCCCAGAATTCTTTGGGCACCTTACTGCAGTGGATCACCTCCGTCCCGCGCGCAGCCAAATGTTGCTTCAATCGGGAAACACCACCCCCTGCTTTTTGTGTATGGCAGTAATTGCATCTCCAACCGGGAGCAAGATTCTCACCATGCTCCCATACCACGTCTTTCGGCATTGTCTTCCTGCACAAATGGACAACACAAACAAATTGAACACATGCATCAAATCATACCGCAAATAAACCTAAATCCTAACATACACCTAAATCCTAAATCCTATATAAAAAAAATCCTAAATCCTAAATCCTACATACATCCTAAAGCAAATCCAACCGCAAATCCTAAATCTTAAACCAAATAAACCTAACTCCTATATACATCCTAAATGAAATCCTACCTAAATCCTACAATAAATATTTTCTACATCCTATACTCCATCAATCCTACATCCTAGAGCTTGTTCTAACTAAATCCTACAACTAAAACAACTACAAATGCAAGGAAATGAAAAAACAAAAAAAAGATTACCTTCGTATCGCTGGACGGTAACCGTGCGCCCGGTCGGTAACCGCCTGCGCCCGGTCGGTTACCGCTCGGGGGCGGTGGATCTGGCAACGGGGGCGGTTACCGACCCGTTCCGTCGGTAACCGCCGGCTGCAGGACGGTTACCACCTCGCGACGGCGGAGCGTGCGGTGCACGGGCGGAATGGGGTAGGGCGCGGGCGGATAGGGTTGTGGGAGCCGACAGCCCCCCCCCACGCCCTCTGCCTACCTTGTATGAGGCGCCTGGACGAAATGGGCCGCATGGGCCCTTAACGGGCCGACCGGTTTTTTCTTTTTTCTTTTTTTTTTCAAACTTGAACACGTCAAAATAAATAGCAAACGAACTCCAATTTGAAAAATTTGTACACCATTCGACTCTATAAAATCATGAACTATTTTTAGAAATTTTTTCAGCATTTTCCATTTTTTGAAATTCAAATTTGAAGTTTGAATTCAAACCGGTACCGAAACCGAACCGGTGGTGGGCGGTTTGGCTGGTTACCGAACGGTTTCGTAAGCCCTGCTTGAGGCACAGACATCTCTCACGAGTCCTCTTGTTTGAAAAAAAGAATTTTGAATAAATAAAAGAACCCAAATAGGGTCGGCATCGCCATTGATGAGAAGAGCCCAGTGAGGCGCCGGGCCTGCCCCGGACGGATCTAGGTTTCCGTTAACCTCCTGACGCCCTCACTAATCCACTGCTCCCCGCTGACCTGCGGGCCCCGCTCGTCCATCCCGATGATGATCTGCGCTCCGGCTCACCCCAACGAATCGCAGGGCCGCAGAAATGCTCCACGCACTCACTCGACCCTGATCCCGTCTCTCTGCACGCCGGCTCCACCTCACCAGCATTCTTCCGTGACCCCACTCACACCAGTGGTGTAGGTTTCTCCCGCGTGCACGTAGCATTTTTTCTGATTCTAAAGCAGGGAGGGCTAATCGCGTCCGCAACCAGCTGCCGCTGTGCTTAACACCCATCGCCTCTCAATTCTTTTCTATTCACCCGCCTCCCCCCACCACTCTCGCTCTTCACCGCACGCGCGCACGAGCGCTCCCACCCCACCCCTCCTCCCGCCGCCGCCGCCGCCGCCGCCACAGCCGCCAAAACCCCAGCGCGAGCCGAGCCCGACTCGGCGTCCTCAACCTCCTCCTCGGCGGTGGTGTGGGCGAGCGGGGCGGGGCGGGGAGAGATGGCGTCGGAGGACGTGGTGGGGGAGAGCAGGGGCGACACGGCCGTCACCACCATCGTCAACCTGGCGGAGGAGGCCAAGCTCGCGCGCGAGGGGGTCAAGGCGCCCGGACACCAGATCCTCGCCATCTGCAAGTCGCTCGTCGCCGGTGGCGTCGCGGGAGGAGTGTGAGTACCCCCCTTCCCTTCGCTCTCCTTCTCCCCTGCTCCGATCCTCTGCCTCTCGTCGTCATCGTCCTCCTCCAGTCCTCCTGGGTTTGGATTTGTCCTCACGTGCGTGCGCCATTCGGTTGTTCTAGGTGGGGGTTTCTCTGATTGGGTTCGGCTTTCTAGGATCCATTTTGTTGTTGTATAGGCTACCGATTGGGTTCCGCTTTCTGGGATTTTGTTGTTGCATATAGGCTACCCAGAGTTTGATCCGTGTAGGCGTCTGTCTCCTGCTATAGATATAGAGAATTGGGTGTCTCCGTGCTGCCTAGCACGGGGCGTGCGTGCTTGTCACGAGTCGTGTGCGTGCTTGGCCTGGCTTTTATTATCTCAACTTGATGCCCGATCGTTGGGCGCGGTCCTTGTGATCTGTGTTGGATTTGCACTGGTCTTAAACCCTACACGCGAGCCACTCAGATCTCGCTTCGTTGACTGGTCACTTTGTTTGATTCGCTGGGAAATTCTCGCAGGGAAACACATTGACCATGGGCTATTCTTCTACACTGATCTAAACCATTTGCCAGAGGATACTCGAGTTTTGGTTGATCTATTATTAATTCTCAAGACAGGATTCCATTCCCAAGAATAATGTATTAAATTCCAGATGCATATGCGTTTTTGCCAGTTGCCATAATGGCCCTTTTTGTTTTTGTACCTTAAATTTCAGTTGTTGTTTTTTTTGTCCCTTCTCACTATTGATTTTAAATTGCTCGGGATGCGTCCAGTGTTCTGCACAGTTTGCTTACCCGGGGAATAGGGGATGTATTTGTTTTTGTGGAGGAAATAGTAAACCTGTGTTGTGTGTTCTAGATAGACATAACGACCTGTCTTTCTGGTTTGGTCAGTGTTTAGTAATAACCAACAAATCCACCTGAAAATGAATATTCGCCACTGAGTTCATGGATCAGAATTTTGCTGTTGATGTCTCTATCCTCACTTTTCATTATTTGGAATTAGTTTAGATGTATTCAGCATTTTAGTAGTATACTGTTCTTACCATTGTCATTTGTCATCACTACCATCATATACATCAGCAACACTGAAGGGGTACCAGTGTTTACTTTATCTTATATCCTTGTTTGGCAGAAGACTATGTCGACTTGATCTTGTCTTCCTTTGTTAGGACTAGCCAAATTATGTTTTAATAGTCGGCTGAAGTCAGAGCTTAAACTATTTTCTTACTGATTAATTTGTTTTGGTCATTTTCAATGATGCATACTGAAAGTGCAGATGCAAACTAGGAATATCTTAATTTATATTGATGAAATGGTCTTTTGCTCATTGATGTGCTTCATTTCAGCATGTAAATTAAATAAACTATTCACCTGGATTAACTATTGGTGTCTCTGCATGCTCTAAATTACCTCATTTGTGTTTTGCACAGGTCACGTACTGCTGTTGCTCCGCTCGAACGATTGAAAATCTTGCTTCAGGTGAATTCCCTGTTCTGATTAAGTTTCCTATGTTCTTTTTAATATCTCAAATCAACAGTGCATGGTTGATTGAGCACTGCTATATGTACACAAGTTGACAGCCTGTTTTGTGCAATCTTTACATAAATCAGGATTGCATTGAATGAATGGTTTAAAACTTGGGTCGTGAGTTGTATAAAATTGTTGTACATGCACTTTCCTGATTAATGTGTAACATTGTTTTTTTTGGTACTATCTATTCTAATGCAAGACATGTCTTACTTTTATAATTAACACAAGTAAAGTAGCCTTGGCTGCACATAGATTGCTCTTGTTTGAAATGTGAAGCAGTTCCTGTGAGAGATATAGCGTTGATTTAAAACTTTAAAATATCTCATTCGTTGCTCAACCTTAGTTCAACAAAGGGTAATGATTCCCATTGTGTTTGTGTGAAAAGAGGTGGGGGTCTAAATTATGTAGAGATGACCTCTCACTTAATTTGCATTGCTTACTCAGGTTCAAAATCCACACAGCATCAAGTACAACGGTACAGTTCAGGGTCTAAAGTATATCTGGAGAACTGAGGGCCTCCGTGGACTTTTCAAGGGCAATGGTACCAATTGTGCAAGGATCGTTCCAAATTCTGCCGTAAAGTTTTTTAGCTACGAGCAGGCGTCAAAGTATGTCCTCTTTTTTCCAATTACTCTGAATAAGTTGTCCTGTTCTGCTACCACTTAACTACTATTTGTAGTTTGCAGATCTTTACTCTGTTGCATGATTATTCTTTTATCCTGAAATTGGTTAGAAGCATTTTTCTTTTTTTACTCTTCTTTTCTCTGTTCTTAGTGTCATGCAAAGCAATAATTGATTGTCGTATCTTTCTCTATTTGTTTTTACAGGGGAATTCTGTGGGCTTACCGTCAACAAACTGGGGAAGGTATGACTTTTGCGACTATGTTACTGCCCAAATTAGATTTCCTGCATACTCATTTGTTTGCAAACCTGTTTATACTTTTAGTTTTGGTTAGCTCCCAGTTATTAGATAATCCTGGCGTAAATCTTGGCCTTACCTAGATCCTAGTCCTTGTCTGTGCTTGTTGCAAATGTTTGCAAGAAGGGGTGTAAGATTTGGCAGTATCCCTAATTCAGGAATTGGGGTTTCCATTGAATGAACTGCATGCATTGAGAAAAAATATTTCTTAAGTTGTGACCTATGCATGTATCATTTGTTGCCCAACTCTGTCACCCTTGCCATGGCTTAAGGCCAAAAACATTATGTGCTTGATTGCTCGCCAACTTTAGACTAAGGTGTGCCAGGCATGCTCTTTCTTTATGACATGTCAAATAGGTAACTAAAATCTAGTTAACCTAATATTTTTTTTCAGTACTTCATATAAAGGGTGGAGAAATGTGTAAAACACTAGCATCATGCCCATGTGCAGGTGTCAGCATTTCATGTCTTTTACTAGTTTGCTGAGTCTACATTCGATGCCTGAAAGTTGCTGTTGAATGTTCAGTTTGGTGATATCATTTGCAACTCCCTGAGACACAACATAATTCTTACTTGCCATGTATTGGACTATTGGTGTTTTCAGATTGCACATGGTTCAAAAGTTTCTGTACAAAAGATGATAATTTCACCTCAATGATTTCACCATTTGCATATTGTGTTGTGCTTTGTGGTACAAAGTATTTCATGCATGCATGATCTTTGCATGAAATAATTGGTTTCATTTTTAACTGCATTATCAATGAAATTGATAGAAGTTTCTGAATTCAACAACATTTGTATGTTCCACAGAGGATGCTCAGCTTACTCCACTCTTGCGCCTTGGAGCTGGAGCCTGTGCTGGTATCATAGCCATGTCTGCTACTTACCCGATGGATATGGTTAGGGGTAGGATCACTGTTCAGGTACCGTATAGTTTTCAATGCTTTCAAGTACCATGAGATTGCATATCTTGGTAGCTAATCTATAAGCCACTTTGGACTCCTATTCCATTTTGTTTGATGTTTTGTTGACTGTGAACTTACATATGCAGACAGACAAGTCTCCCTACCAGTACCGTGGTATGTTTCATGCACTGGGTACAGTCTACCGTGAAGAAGGCTTTCGTGCTTTATACAGAGGGTGGCTTCCATCTGTAATCGGAGTTGTAGGTTTCTTGTAACTATTAGACTATTCTTTTTTACTCTTGCTGATGAGTACTTACCACATTATGCTTCCGATGAGTACTTACCACTTTATGTTTGGTTATCTTCATGAAGGTTCCGTACGTTGGCCTCAACTTTGCTGTATACGAGTCCCTCAAAGACTGGCTACTCCAGACAAATACACTTGGCCTTGCAAATGACAACGAGCTGCATGTAGTTACAAGGCTTGGGTGTGGAGGTGTGGCTGGGACTATTGGCCAGACTGTTGCATACCCTCTAGATGTCATCAGGAGAAGAATGCAGATGGTTGGTTGGAACCATGCTGACTCTATTATTACTGGAAAATCCAAAGAAGCACTCCAGTACAATGGCATGATCGATGCATTCAGGAAGACTGTTCGTCATGAAGGCTTTGGTGCTCTGTACAAGGGTCTTGTTCCGAATTCAGTCAAGGTAATCCTTGTAACAGAAGTTTTACATGCTTTTGATGTTGTTGCCTTAATGTTGGTTGACAAACTTCTTGGAGGAAGTTTTCATCAAAATTTCGTTTCTATGTTTGTTTCTAGAGTCCCGTCAATAGTTTTGTTTCTAAAGTTCTGTATAGTCCTTTTCTAACATTCTGCCCTTGTTTTGCCGTCTTCAGGTGGTGCCCTCAATTGCCATTGCATTTGTCACTTACGAGGCTGTGAAGGATGTGCTAGGAGTAGAGATGAGGATATCAGACTGAGTGCTGGTCGTTATCAACTGGTATTTTTGTAGGTTTTGGGGAGTTCTGTTTTTGTAGGCAGGGCGAGTAGGAGGATATGACTGCGGCTCCATTTAGCATCAGGCCCTCTCAGCCCATGTTGATATATCCTGCTACTGGCTTCAGGTCCTAGAATTGTTGCTGGATCGTGCGAAAAAGTAATAAGTTGGCTGTAAAGCTTTAAGCATTTGCCTAACTCATAAACATTCTATTCCTTGTTGATGTACCGAGATTGAACTTAAAAGCGGTATTGTGTGCTGCTAATAGTTGATTCTAATGATTTTTCTCTGACTATGTCGCGTTTCCCTTTCATGTGGTTGCTGGTGATTTTAGCCCATCTGAGTATCTGACCATTCAATTGTCTGGATTGCCTTGACAGCTATCGGTGTTCCCGTATATATAGTTATAATGCATGAAAATTTTGAATTCACTTGTCTGCCCTGTTTTCAGGTCTCTTACTGTTTGTTTACGAGTGGAGTTGCTGTGTATTCGTCTGCTTAATTTATGTTCTTTTTCGATTGGAGTTCTGTTTATTTACAAGTGGCGTTGCTGTGTACTATTAGTCTGCTTAATTTATGTTCTTGATCGGAGAAGTTCTGCACGTGATGTTCATTTGTATTTGTGTTCACATCTGAGAAGTAAATAAAATCAAATGGTCTAGTTGACAAAAATGTTTACGTCAGAATACAACAGCGTAGATTCTCAGGCTAGTTCAGAGTCTGAAGCGTGCCCCCCGCCGGAACCGCGCCGCCGGGGAGACGGTATCACGGCAGAATTCAGGTGGCCGTCCGACTTGATCCTCTGCGTCCGCCTGATGATCTGCGGCGGCCTCACCACGCCCATCGACTTGGACTTCTCCATCGACTTGTTGGACTTCTCCGGCGGCCCTGCACCACCCACCATGCATTCTCATTACCGAGCGTACCAAAGCGAAAGGTGTCAACGAGCATGGAGAGAAGAAGGCTTGCCTGCTAGCCTGGAGGCGACCCTGCTGCCATCCAGCTTCCTCGGCGACGCCTTCCTGCTGCCGGCGCGGTCCGGCAGCGACCGCGTGGTGGTGGTGCCGCGGCTCGACACGGACAGAGCATCGGCGTCCGACATCGTCGCGCTGCCGGTCTCGTCTCCGCACAGCGAGTTGCCGTCGCTGCTGGAGTCGGAGGCCTTGTCCCTGCCGCCGCCGATGTGCAGGATAGCCGCCCTGCTCCTCTCCTTTCTCACCACCCTGTACGCGAACATCTGGAACGGCACGTCGGACACCCTTGGCGCCGCGTTCCCGGACTGCCACTCCGGGAACCTCCTCTGCAGGCTCGCCTCGATGTCGAGGTAGTCCACGGGCGGCGGTTCCGGCTGCTCCGCGGTGGGGGCCGAGGCCGCCGGGTTCATGACCACGAAGCGCTTGACGTAGCGGAGGACGCGGCAGACGGACGCGAACGGCGGGCGCTGCGCCGGGTCCCCGTGCCAGCACCGCTTGGTGAGGCTGGTCAGGTACTTGGGCGCCTGGAACGGGAACAGCGGCCGCTCGCCGGCGCGGATGTTCTTGCTCATGTGCTCCCCCTGCAGGTGGTTGTCCTCGAACGGGATCTTCCCTGTCAGCAGCTCGAAGCACAGCATCCCGAAGCTGTACACGTCCGCCTTCTCCGTCCGCTTGCCCGCCTCCTGCTCCAGCACCTCCGGCGCGTACCAGATACAAGGGCTGGTTGCGGCGGAGACGTTGATGGCGTTCGCTGCTTTCGCCGACGCCGCCCTAGGGCTGGGCCTTGGGTTGGGGTTGGACGACTGCCCGAACCCGGCGACCTTGACGTGCAGGTGCGCGTCGCCACCGTGCCGCGTCCTGACGAGCACGTTGGACGGGTTGAGGTCGCCGTGGTAGATCTTTTTCGAGTGCAGGTACTCCATGCCACGCGCGATCTGCAGCATCACGTCGACGACGACGGCGAGCGGGAACGGCACCCGTCGCTTGGCGCTGTTCACCTCCTTGACGTGGCTGGCGAGGTCTTTGCTCATCAGCTGGTCCATGACGAGGAACAGCTCCCGCTTCTCCTCGTCGTGGAAGCAGTACCGGCAGTGCGCCACGTTAGGGTGCGCCACGGAGGTGAGCACCGCGGCCTCGGCGGCGACCACGGCGTCGACCGCGTCGGCGCCGACGATGTGCTTCACCGCGAACGCCTCCCCCATCCACTGCACTTCCTTGAGGTTTCCCACCAGCCTTCTCCGGACGTGGAACTCGCCGCCTTGTAACAGCACGGACGCCGGGTGCACCTTCCCGCGTGGCGCCGTCAGGAGGTCGGCCAGCCGGTGCTCGCTTTTCGTCAGCGGCGGCTCCGACGACCCAAGGCTCCTCCGTTCCTCGAGGTACTGCGACAGGAGCCACCGGTCCTCCTTCCACGCCGCGTCCATCCTCGCGGCGAGATCACGCGTCGACAGGTACCGGTCGCCGAGCCTGTGCCGGAACAGCGTCGGCTCCAGCATGTCCCTGTCGTAGTCCTTGGCGAACAGCAGCCGCCGCAGCCGGGAGAGCTCGTCCGGGTCCGCCGTCATCTCGGACTCCGAGACGAGCTCGACGGCCTCCAGCACCACGGCGACGCTCCACAGCAGGCTGTGCATGTGCTGCTCGACGCAGTCGGCGCCGTGCGTGGCGGCGGCGGCGCGCGCCCACCAGCTGTCCCGTGGCTCCAGGCAGTGGCGGACGTAGCCCTCGGCGTCGCGGACGGCGCGGTGGAGCTCCCGGAGCGGCGCCTCTAGGGGCTTCCACTTTGTCAGGCGCTCGCTGAAACGGAGGTGGGCGCGCACCTCGTCGGCGACGGCGGCGAAGGCCAGCGCGCAGGCGTCGGCGAGGAGACGGCATTGACGCGGGTTGATGTGGAGATCGTCGGCGAAGGCAATGAGCGCGTTGACGCCGCCGAGTGCCTCTCCTACCTGCCGGAGCTGCTCCATTATGGATCGGCGATCCGATCCTCAATTCTTGCTCATTGTTTGGGGCCTCCCACAGTTTCTGTGAATGAGTGATGCAGAGAGAAAGAGAACAATGCATGGACGATTTGCTAAAAATGGACACCTGATCGATTTGTTATAGTGACCCTTCTCTACCTGAAGAGCCCATGTCATGCATGAACGCCTCATGTCTCAGATCATCATCACGACACCGTTGTTGCGCCATGCTTTATTAGCTCTCACCATGCTGTTTCCAGACTTGTGATTCATACCTTTTTTTTAAAAAAAGAAGTGTCCACTTAATGAAATGTACATTCAGAAAAAATAGTGCTACCATACATTTGTAATTTCATAAAGATTCAGTGAACGAGTGATACAGAGATAGAGAAGAATGGAGGATTTGCTAAAAGATGGACACAACTCCTCTACTGTCTTGTAGAGTATTTCTTTTCTGTTATTATAAATAAATTTTAGTAATCTCATACTTACATCAATATGATATAACTATCTTAAAATCACTTTCGACCTCTGCATATAACTGAAACACATACCCTGATAGTTTTTGGTTTCCGAAGCAAGTACACCCTAATACCATCAATCCTCTCATTGTCACTAGAGATGTGGCTAGGTAAAAAACTTCTTGGGAGCCTTATTCAAAAGTCCTTCCTGCGTGTAAAAAACTTCTTGGTAACCTTATCAGTTTTTTAATTGCAACAACCCATAACAAGTTTAGTGGTTTCAATTGTTTGGTTAATCCTCCCGATTTGCTCCCAAATACACCACTCTTTTTGGTTGAGATATTCCTGAGGCATCATGTAGTTTTTTTTAGTTTTTAGAGGCCTTCATAAAGTAGAAACTTGAGTCGAGGTCCTGTTAGATTGAATTTTCTTTTCTTTAACAAGGGGCCTGAGAGAGTCTAACTCTAACATAGGACTAGGAGTATGCTCTGGCCTCTGTCAGAATAAGGTTGGCTCGGTGGCCTGTAGACCAACTTCCGTCCACTGAGGCCGAGACGATGAGCCCGAGCAGGTCACTAGGTCAGCAACCATTACTCGGGGGTTCTGACACAACATTAGAGCTTCCAAAGTCCCAATCAATTAGGAGCCTAGGCCTGTCTTGGCCTCCTTCCTAGCCATTGTTTGGGCCTTGCCTTGCGAACCAACTAATGTCGCGAGCCAAGACCGTAAGTCGCCTCAGAAATCCTCATGGAGTGAGCGCAATACCCCTCACAACCTCTTCTCCAGAGTTACACATAATATTCTTGAATGCCTTGATAGAGATCACAACCACCAAGCAGTCTAGGAGTTGGCAACCTCCAAAAGCAACAAGCACTACCGATTTACAACACAATCACCTAACCACACTCTGACAGGAACTTGGTCGTAGCCCAACGACTACTTTGCCTCTGCGTCATCACTCTAACCGAACTCTGGAAGACAACCGATCATCACTGTCCGGATGCATCCGATCCACAGAACATCTCTCTAGAACCTCTCTGGAAATGACCGGATGCTGCCCTCAAGCGTGTTCGGTGCTGCGTCTCGTGCAACTTAGAGAACAAGATGAGTTCATAGTCGCATCCAGTGAACACTACTAATGTGTCCGATGGCATACCCTAGCCACTTTGTACTGACCGGACGCGTCTGGTCCTGGTCCCATGGGCATCAACGTCTAGTCGACTGAAAACACTCCATTCAACTCCAAATAAAATTTCTTGGAGAATGGAAGTTGTTCCTATTGATGTTAGAGCTAACCCTTAAGCTACCTAGTGCTAAGTTTGACAAGAGTGCACCACACGTCCACACCTAAACCATTAGACTCGTATAGGTCAAGCTACTCGTTCATATCCCCTTAATAGTATAGTTAAAGGAGAAACAAAGTCCTAATCTACTCTAAGTGCCCCTCAATGCCAATCGACACTTAGAACTAGACCGTCCTTAACCTTGTCGTCCATTGTTGACGGTCGTTAGCGTCAACTTTTAAAGCAATTATAAATTGAATAAATGGACCAATCAAATATAATATCTAGAAATATAGGGTTTTATCTAACAAATTCCATGAGTTTTGGTGTTTCATTATTTTCCAGGGACTATTCCAGAAAAGAGGATAAAGGAAAGCAAATAAGAGAAGATATCGAACAAATCCCACGGAGAAGCACCTGCCAAAATATTCACAAAGGATCCCGCAGACACCGGAGCGAAACGGAGCCCCGGACCCCACCATGTGGGGCTGGCCGACATGGGGTGGGGTCGGGCGGCACCTGCTGGGCCACTGGCCGCCGTCTTCTGGAAGCTTCTTCCACCATTTTGAGGATTGATCTGAGCCCTACGTGAAGTCGGTTTGATCCAACGGCTAACGTGCATCCCTCCGGGTTATAAATAGAGCCCTGTACCCCCCAGGAGGCACCAAATCAGAAGAATAATTGATCCAGGTCAAGTCAGAGCAAGAGTAGAATAGATCTAGGGTTTCCAGATATTAGATTAGAACTCTAGTGCTTCAAGTTATTAGCTAGGTAGCTAGCAAGATTCAAGTGGAGTTGGGCAATACGTTTGGGATTCCAGATCCGTCTGGAGATTCGGTAATTTTTCTTGTATCTCATTATGACTTTATACTTCATTATATTGCTATTTGTTGAGTGTTTAGTTTATTCTATTTGCATATTAGATATAGATAAGATTGGTGATGATTATATTTATAAGATCATAAAGCGCCTAATTCAATACTCGAGTGGGTTAGGTGGTATGTATTATGTAGGCGTGGTGCCTAGATATTACATGTACCTACGGATGTCTCCTGATGTGCTGTGTCGTGTGGTAGTTCGTGTAGGTGACTCTTATAGTTGTGTTGATTCCTCTGTAGTCCATCCTTGGCACATAGGCTTGGCATAGCGTGGTCGCGACGGAGGTGATGATTATGTCTTAATAGCCTCCCTAGTTCATGCTCCTTATGATGTTTTCTGAGACAGTTATGCTATAGATGATAGTATGTAGGTAGGGTGTGTTTAGTTCCTTTTTATTTATTTAGGTTTCTTTTACTTTAACCGAGTCTTGAGTTGCCTGACTATTTTATTAGTGAGTCTATTTCTATCTCTGGAATACCATTTATCTTATACCTTTATTATCATATTTATTTATCTTGATATGACTTACCTCTGCTAAAGAATTAGAAATGTTGGTCTAATCTTAGGTCTTCATATTTATAGTCTAAACTATATGCATTTAGGTTTCCTTTTCTATCCCTTTTTAATTCCTGTAATTAGTTGAAAGTTTTCCTTTTGGCATAAACAAATCAACGATACTCGGAGAATCTCACCGGGTGAAATGCAACAATAGGAGAATTATCTGTGCGCTTGCGGATATATTCTAGAGAATTATTTTATGAATTGTCAAGTGTAGATTTTATTTCAACATTTTTTGATATCATGCTAGGAATGACAACTTAGTGCTAAGTGATGTTAGAAGGTGACTCCTGCATTTCTGGTGCCGTGCTAAGGATGGGAATTTATCTCTATTTTTAGTATGTCGCTAAGAAATGTCAACATCCATCCTTTGAAACCAAATTGATATCCATCGCTAGAGACATGAAAACCATTGGTTGTCCAATCAATCACCATTATCATGACCTAACTCAGATTATCTCTGCAAAACACACATTGTTCATAATAATTTTGCATCATCATTAATCACTAAAATCGACTAGGGGCCTAGATGCTTTCATACGTCCTCAACATGCCACGTTGCCTTGCTGCACAGGGGCGAGCAAACTAGACTGACAACCAATGGTCTAGACCACCTGCCTCAACTTGGCCCAGAGTTGGCTCCCTGCTAGGATTAGGTACTAGACCCTCGCCCATTGGTCCGGACCACCCTTTACACAAGTGAGAGGCCCTAGATGACTAGAGGGGGGGGGGTGAATAGCCTAATTAAAAATTCTACAAACCACTAGAGCAAAGGGTTAGATTAACACTAAGCGAAGCCTTTTGCTCTAGCTCTACAAGGGTTGCAAAGCCACCTATCCAAGCAATTCTAGTATAAGTGAGTATCTATACAATCAATAGCAATGTTACAAAGATACTCGCACTAGCTATAACAACTAAGAACAAGATAAGTTATCTAAGCAATCACAAGCTAAACAAGTCTACACAAGATATAAGTAACAATGTAAATACAAGAGGGGATGGATGTGTTATACCAATGCCTTGTGATGAAGATATGTATGCGAAGATCCAATCACAATGAATACCAATAGAGTAGCAGACAAATTAACACAAGATTTTCTCCCGAGGTTCACTTGGTTGCCACCAAGCTAGTCCTTGTTGTGTCGACTACTCACTTGGTGATTCGGTGGCTAATAGGCAATCACAAGTCTAGCCCACAACACGGTGAAAGTCCCTATGTGATTTTGGTAATTGAGTGACAACCTAGGTGAATTAATATGTGTTTGAGTGAATATACACAGGAGATTAGTTCACATGTGATTGTGTGATGAAGGAGCTTATTGCACATGAGACATGACATGGAGTCATGTGACTAAGGTGGAGAAGATCAAGATGAGGCTTGGCTTGATGGACCAGTTGCGAGTGTGAAGGGCAAGTGAGTGATGCTTGGCGCCGATGGACCAACACAACGGTGAAGAGCAAGTGAGGTCAAGATCGATGAACCAATACAGTCATGTGATGATATGAAGCAGATCATATCATTTGATGATTGGTTGGTGCATGTGTTGCATAAACATTGGAGAAGGATATGTAATGAAATGCGCAAGACAAAGGTATAATTATAGGGCATTTCATTTCACCGGTCATTGGTGTGTAAAGAAGTATATGACCAGGTTTAGGATAGATAGCCATACTATCAAGAGGAGCAAACTTGTTTGCATATTGGTTATCTAGTGCCACTTGAGCGATCTAACTTTGTGAAGCATTAGGATCGAGTGACACGGTGAGAGCAAGTGAAAAATGCTTTGAAAAATGTCACACCCCAAAATTCCTATTTTGGGTTGTGCTTGGAAAACATTAAATAAAATGAATTATTTCTAATGTTTATATAAAATTTTCCAAGATTTGTTCGAGTTTGCACAAATTTAGTATAGGAAAAGTGAATTTATAAACTTTTCTAAAATATTAATTTGACATGCTTGATTGTTGTTGTGGTTGTTTGTTGTTTGTCTTGATGCATGTGAGTGTATAAAGTTTACAAAACACGTGTAGTAAGTCATTTATCGGTCTCCGGTTCGTCTCTGTCTTCTTCTATAATCAAATTCCTGCCCTTGATCTTAAATCTTTTTAGTTGATGATTCTTGATATACTCGTCCTTCTAATCTAACGCCACCCTATCTAACCCTAACTTGTCATTTTTCATCCTCACCTTGACCTAGGATAATCTAACCAGCTCTAGCCTAACCCTAGCCCACCCTCGACCGCTTGGCTAGCTTTGGTCTACATCTGGCCGACCACAACCAGCCATAGCTAGCTCTGGCCCTTCTCAGTCGGCTCCAGCCTGCTTCCAGCCAGCCACAGCCAACCCCTAGTCAGCCGCAGCCAGCTTCTAGCCAGCCTCGGTCGGCCAAGCCCCTTTCCCAGCCGACCATGGCTTCACCCAGCCAGCCTCAGCCCGCTCTGGCCAGCGCTAGCCGGGTGTGGCCCCTCCCAGCCGGCTGGGCTCAGCAGCAGCGCCTAGCACAACCAGCCGCGCACCGCGCGCTCAGCCAGCCCAACAGCTTGGCCTAGTCAGCAGCCAGCCGCACCGCTTGCCGCGCCCCAGCCCGCTAGCACGCGCTTGGCCCAGCGCGTCGGCCTGCCAGCAGCGCACGCGTGCACGCACGCCTCTCGGCCTAGCTCGCGGCCTAGCACCGCGCCGTAGCCGTTGAGAGCCTGGGCCCGCACGTCAGCTGCCGACCTCGTCTTCCCCAACGGAACGCGCAGAAACCGCGCACCGAGTCGCCTCTGCTCCGCGTTCCACGAGCAGCGCGTGGGCTTGCCCAAGGTCCGCCGGCCTATAAAGGGGACAACACGGGAGTCTGCGCCGCTTTCCCAACTCTAGCCGCCGCCTTCGCTCTGCTCTGCTCGGTCTTCCGCCGAGAAACAGAGCGCCGCCGCTGCCGTTCCGTCGCCGTGCCGCTCAGCCCCGCGGAGCACCTCAGTAAGCATCGCGTCGGCTTCGCGATGCCGCTGCGACCCCTCCCCCTTTTGCGTTGAAGGCTCACCCGTGCTCGCCACCGTTTGCAGGAAGCCGGTTGCCGCTCTCGCAAGTCGCCAGCCGTCTCCGCTTCGTCTCTGCCCGCGAGAAGCCCCTAGGTGAGCTCGCGATCGATCCTCTCTCTCTCAGTCCAATCCGCGGCCAAATCCGTGCACCGGAGGTCTGGTTCGCGTGCTCCGGCGAGCCGCCGGCCATGGAGCCGCCGTGAGCATCCTCTGCTCCGACCGAACTCCCCCTCATCTCTGTTTTATCCCCAAAGCGGAAATTCCACATGCGGTTGCGGACACCAGACTTATCTTGATCGGTAGCGAGCGTCAAGATTCGTGCAGGGAGGGGGTGGTGGCCAGCTGCAGAGGACGCCGTGTGCAGCGACCAGGGCCAGTGGACGCCGGTAGGCGACGGCTAGGACGTCCTCCGAGGGGAGGGGGCAGCGGACGCCGAGGTGCGGCCGGAGCCGGTGGACGCCGAGGGGGAGGACGCCGGGGTCGGCAGCGCCGGAGCCGGGAGCGATAGAGCTAGGGGCGGAGGACGCCGAGGCCGGTGGTGCCGAATCCGGGAGCGGTAGAGCTAGGGGCGCCGGGGCCAGGAGGCAGGAGCACCGAAGACGGGGGAGACGGGCTCAAAGCGCAGCAGGTGAGCGGCGCCGAGCGGTTGTGGGATGAACGGGAGTCGGGAGAGGAAGAGATTGAGAGATAAAAAGGGAGTGGGACCCACCCTAAGATGGAGGGCTAGGATAAGCCCTGTGATCACAAGGGCATGTGGGCTTGCATTTCCCGTTTTCTCCCCCCCCCGATCTAATCTCGGCCGATCGGTTTTGATCCAACGGCCGAGAGCCACCGATACCCCTTCGCTGGCATTTTCCTAAAAAGACCCTGAGTTTCTGGCTAATCAACCCGCCATCCAAGATCTGTTCAGTTTAATCCGAATTTTGGATTTAATTTAATTCGAAAATAGATCTCTCTTTTTTACAGCTCTGCCACTCAACTTCTATAGCTCATATCTTGCCTGTTTTAACTCCGTTTTTAGTGGTTCAAGTTCCTATAGATTCGTATCGTCGTGTAGATTAATTCTATGTTGTTGTTTACCTATGTTGTTCATTGTGGTGTACTATTTCTAATTAAAGTATGTTTGCTTGCATGTAATGCTCCCGTGTGTGATGTTTGATGCATTTAGAACGTGATCCGTCGGTTAAGAAAGAGGAGCAAGATACCAAAGAATTTGAGCAGCCCGAGTTTGATTAAGGCAAGTGTAGACACCATTTGACCATTTTGTACCTACTTCACTTTAACGCACCTTACTTTCATGCATGTGTCTAAACTTGTGAAATGCTAGACATGAATAGGCTTGTTGTACCTTCCTTCTTCACCTGGGGGTTTACCTTTTATCAACATAAAGTAGCTATGCTTAGTCGCTTTACCCACTTTAGCATATGATGACAAATCTAAACATGTTAACTACTACTAAAAGTGAATCAATGGTTTATAAAACATGGTGATGATGTGATCTCTCGTACAGTTGGATTTAGTTGGTTCAAAGGGGGAACGAGTATTGGAGTGAGACCGTTGTTTCCGGGTACTCGTATCTTCTCTCCTTGAGAGCCGGTTTGTGGAGCGGCCACCTGGGACATCCGTGCAGCTTCAAGCTATATGGCTCTAGCTTGACTAATTAACAGGGCAGCCACTAGTAGCGTGTGGCTTACCGGGTAGGCGTAGGGGAGTAGCCCATGTAATGAATATTAAGTTGCGGTCGACCGGGTTCCATGGCTATGGGGACGGCTTCCGGCGCGTGGGCCAAACCCTACGGGTTGCATCCTATTAGTTGGACCCTGTGAAAGGTCTCGTAGTGAAACCTTGCCTGTTCACCTCGGCAGTGTTCTTGGGGAGTCGCAACCCCGGGCGAATGGGAACCACGACTTGAAGTGAAAGTGCACACCTCTGCAGAGTAAATCTGATATATCAGCCGCGCTCACGGTCAAGAGCGGCCCGGATCCTCACATGGACAAAGTCATCTTTGCTCAACTTATTTATGGCTTGAGAGAGATCATGGTTGGTTGACGGTGAAGAGTTTATGGTTGGTTACATATGAGAGCTCGAGGTTGGTACCTCGAGTGTTGGGATTGCTATCCCCGTTGTTGATGAGATGCAGAGTTGCTACTTCGTGGTGATGCCAAACTTGCTACTTCTGGCATGGTGCTCTATAATGATGATCTTACCTTTTAATCATTGGGTTGGGTTCTCTTATCCACTTTTAGTAAATAGGATGTATTAATAAAAGATGTCAACTAAAATGCTAAATGCAGTCAACCGTGTCAACTTTACCTTGTTTGAGCCTTGCATATCATTACTTTCCGTCTGTACTTGCTAAGTTCGATATGAACTCACCCTTGCTTTAAACACATAAAGGCTGTTCAGAAGATCAAGACTGGGATGAGCAATTCCCGAAGACATCAATGCGTGTTAGGCTCGTGTGTCGCTGCCGTCGACCTTCCTGTGGCATGATGGCTCCAGCTTCGCCTCATTTAGTTTCCACTAGACTTTCTTTTAAAGGTTTGTAATGTAGTACTCTCATATTTGTTTATGCTTATGTTTCGAACACTATGCAATGTACCATTAATGATGTCAATATATGTGTGTAATTCTTGATCCTGGCACACATGTATTATGCATTCGGTCTCTTTTCTGAACCGGATGTGACAAAAAATGATTGTGAAAATGCTAACACACATGAACAAGTAGGTGGACACATTTGTGTTAGCACTTGAAAAGTAAAGGAAGAAGTGGGGAGTTGTCTCGGCTGAAAACCGAGCTCCGGACACTAGGGTGTGTAGGGTCTGGACCATTGGTGAAATGCGTCCGGAACCTAACCCTAGGTCTGGCTCTGACTGTGAGGTCCGGACGCTCAGTGGAGTCAGTTCGGACGCTGGGGTTTTGGTGGTTCGGACCAATTAGTGTGTGTCCATTCGACCACCCCCTGAATGAGCTGAGCTGACCGAGGAGGTCCGGACGCTGTTTGACGTCCGTACGGGGACTCCGGACAAGCGTCTGAAGGTTTTGAGCTCTCGGGAGCTCTCTGGGTAGAGTTCGGACGCGGTGAGCATTGGTCCAAAGTGAAGTATGGACGCGTCCGGAGACACGTGACCGAGCGTGGTAAGTGCACTAACGTCTCGATTCAAACAGCTAGGGGTTCGGACGCACGCGCGTTGGTTCAGACACCCCGTGCACTTGCGTCCGGACCTACGTCCAGAGGTGCACAGAGAGTGGGGAAACGGCTAGTGTAGGAACCTACGTCCGGACGCGCGTGCGTTGGTCCGGACACCCCATGGCCGGTTGCTGAGCACGCTTGGGCCTTAGTGGCTTGTGTAGGAGTGCTTGGGAGCCCTCTAACTCACACACACTTGATATAGTTCATCCGATTGTGTGAGAGAGTGATTTCTAGTGTGTTGCTTTGAGAGATAGCTTCATGTGACACTAGGTGATCATATTGCAAGCCGGTGGTTCTTGTTACTCTTGGAGGTTGCCACCTCCTAGACGGCTTGGTGATTGTGGTTCCGTCAAAGCATGCAAGAAGCTTGTGCGTGGCTCCAGAGAAGAGCTTGTGAGGGGTGTTATGCTCGCCCCACGGGAGATCGCGAAGAGCTACTCTAGGTGAGCGTGTCATTGAGCTACCCTCATTTGTGGGTAGATTCTTGTGGCACCCAAGTGTTGGGCTAGGCTTGTGAGTACCTATTAGCCGCCGAATCACCAAATGTGTGGTCGACACAACGGGGACTAGCTTGGTGGCGACCAAGTGAACCTCGGGAGAAAAATCACCGTGTCAACCTTGTACATCTTCTCGGTGGTTTGCATTCTCCAAATCACTAGCTTGTATTTACTTATTCATACTTGTGCTAGTGCTTTCTTGTTGCTCTTGTAACTAGTTTAGCTTGTGTAGCTTGCTTAGTTACCTTCTAGCTTGTGTAGCTTATAAGTAGCTCTTGAGTGGCTAATTGGCTTGAGTAGCCTTGTTAGTCACATTGGTTAGTTTGTGTATCTAAGTAAGTTGAGCTCTCTAGTTGACTTGTGTAGTTTTGCTAGAGAGCATTGCTAGTGAGCTTAGGTGCTTTGTTCTTTGCTTACTAGTATGTGTAGGAGCTCCCTTTTTGCTTAGAGTACTAGTTGTTTAGGTTTGTGTGACCTTGCAAACTAGACTTGTTTAGGTGAGCTTCCTAGCCCGACACCTTAGTTGTCCTAATTAGTATACTTTGCTAGGTGCTTGAGTTATAGTTAGAGGGGTGTAGTCTTGGCTAAACCGATAGTTTTAATTCCGCATTTGTTTCAGTTAGTCATTGCGCTTAAGTTTTAGACAGGACTATTCAGCCCCTCTAGTCCGCCATCTCGACCCTTCAAGTGGTATCAGAGCTAGGTCTCTTGATGTGAACTAGGGTTCCCGATCTTCCGAAAGGTTCTGGTAACTCTCGATTTGGTGGAAACGAGACACAAGTTGATCCGGCTTCCGAACAACACGATCCGAAACCCCGCAATCGCAGCACCACGTCTCCTCTGGTTATCAACCGGTGTTGCATGGTTGACCTCACCAAGAAGGCTAAGTCCTTTGCCTGCGAATCGAAGAACACAAGCAAGAACAAGGAAGAATGCAACCAAATTGCAGATGTATGATTAATCTCACGAGTTGGGGTCTCACAAACCGATGTAACGACGAAACTGTTCTTGACAGAATAATCTAAGCAAAACCCCAAAACCTAACGAGAGAGGAGGAGGCTGGTATTATAGGTCTAAGGGTCGTGGCCACCCTTGGACACGCCCCCATGTGGGCTCAACAACGATACACGGCCCAACAGACCAAAACAGTGACGCAACACCGGAACAGATTCTGGACTCTGAATTGTTTCGACGATTCCGGATGACTCAGAAGGAGTTTGGACCTCAAACTAATGCCATTGGTTTCCTTAGGAAATTATCTTTCCAACCATGGTTGGATCACCGAAAACGGAGTCGGTATGCGTCCTGGACGTCCGTTTTACTCCTTGCTGGTCCTGGACTCCGAAACTGACTCGAAGTCGACTTGGCTTGGGCCTCCAACTTGACTTGAGCGTCCTTGCTAGTCCTCCACGCCTCCAAACCCTCCCTTATGAATACCTTGGTCCTCTCCATGATTTATAAGTATAATATAATCATTAGGTAGCAATCTATTTTCAAAATTATATAAAGACTTGCTTAGGAACGAGCTCACCTCTAAATTTAATTGTCGCGCACGAGCTCTTGTGATTGGACCTTGAATGTCCAGCAGAGGATCATCGTGTTCATCTGAAGGAGTGATATTCTCATCATCCTCCCCCTCTTGAATTGGAGTCGTCCTCGACTCAAGGTCATCTTCTTGTCCCAAATATGGCTTCAAATCTGAAATGTTGAAAGAAAGACTAACCCCGAACTCGGGTGGCAACTCAAGTTTGTATGCATTGTCATTTATTTTTTCAATAATTTTATATGGACCAGCAGCTCTTGGCATTAATTTTGACTTACGCAGCTCTGGAAACCTATCTTTTCTCAAATGTAACCATACTAAAGTATCCGGTTCAAGTTTAACTTCTTTTCTACCTTTACTACCAACAATTCTATATTTTTCATTCATCTTTTCAATATTTTATTTAGTGGTTGCATGCAACTTATGAATAAATTCAGCACATGCAGTAGCATCACTATGTGTTCTTTCATTGGTAGGTAAAGGAAAAAGATCAATTGGAGCGCGAGGGTTAAAACCATACACTACCTGAAAAGGACTTACCTTGGTGGTAGAATGTGTTGCCCGATTGTAAGCAAACTCCACATGAGGCAAACATTCTTCCCACACCTTCAAATTTTTCTTCAAAATAGCTCTCAACATGGTGCCCAAAGTACGGTTCATGACCTCTGTTTGCCCATCAGTTTGTGGGTGACATGTTGTTGAAAACAACAGTTTTGTACCCAACTTATTCCATAGAGTACGCCAAAAGTGACTCAAGAATTTAGCATCGCGATCTGAAACAATAGTAGAAGGCATACCATGCAAGTGAACAATCTCTTTGAAAAAGAGGTCAACAATATAAATGGCATCATCACTTTTATGACATGGTAGAAAATGTGCCATCTTATAGAATCAATCCACAACAACAAAAATACTATCCCTCCCCCTCTTAGTCCTAGGCAATCCCAAAACAAAGTCCATCAAAATATCTGCCCAAGGAATAGAAGGAACAGGAAGAGGCATATACAAACCATGTGGATTCAAGCGAGACTTAGCTTTTTGACATGTGGTGCAGCGTGCTACAAACCGTTCAATATCTCTCTTCATTTGTGGCCAAAAGAAGTGTGTCGTCAAAATATCAACCGTCTTCTTAGCACCAAAGTGGCCCATCAGTCCTCCTCCATGCGCTTCCTGCAACAACAACAAACGAACGGAACCAATTGGAATGCATAGACGGTTAGCTCTAAATACAAAGCCATCATTAATCACAAACTTGTTCCATGGACGACCCTCTTTACAATTCAGCAACACATCTTTAAAATCAGGATCAATCACATATTGTTCTTTAATTGATTCAAGCCCAAAAATTCGATAATCAAGTTGGGACAACATAGTATATCATCTAGACAAAGCATCAACAATTATATTATCTTTCCCTTTCTTGTGTTTGATAATATAAGGAAAAGATTCAATAAATTCAACCCACTTAGCATGTCTACGATTCAGATTATTTTGAGAACGAAGATACTTAAGCGATTCATGATCTGAATGCATAACAAATTTCTTAGGCCATAAATAAAGATGCCACGTCTCTAAAGAACGTGCAAGTGCATACAATTCCTTATCATACGTAGAGTAATTAAGAACAGGGACATGCAATTTTTCGCTAAAGTATGCAATGGGCTTACCTTCTTGCATCAACACACCTCCAATGCCAACTCCACTAGCATCACATTCTAGCTCAAAAGTCTTACCAAAGTTTGGAAGTTGCAGCAATGGCGCATGTGTTAGCTTTTCCTTCAAAGTCTCAAAGGACTCCTCTTGTGTCTTACCCCATTTGAACATCACACCTTTCTTTGTCAACTCATGCAAGGGGGTAGCAATGGCACTAAAATCCTTGACGAAGCGACGATAGAAACCTGCAAGACCAAGAAAGCTTCTCACCTGGGTGATGGTTTGGGGAACCGACCAGTTCTTTATGGCTTCAATTTTTTGCTCATCCACCTGAATTCCCTATGGAGTAACAACATAACCAAGAAAAGCGACTCGATCCGTGCAAAAGATGCACTTCTCAAGGTTACCAAATAAACGTGCATCGCGCAAAGCATTAAAAACAACACGTAAGTGATCCATATGTTCGTCCAAAGACTTGCTATAAATCAATATATCATCAAAATAAACCACCACAAATCGCCCAATAAAAGCTCTTAAAACTTCATTCATCAATCTCATGAAAGTACTAGGTGCATTAGTTAAACCAAAGGGCATTACTAACCACTCATATAATCCGAATTTAGTTTTGAAAGCTGTTTTCCATTCATCTCCATGTTTCATTCTAATTTGGTGGTAGCCACTACGCAAGTCAACCTTTGTGAAAATTATAGAGCCACACAACTCATCAAGCATGTCATCAAGTCTAGGAATAGGATGACGATATCGAATAGTAATATTATTAATGGCTCTACAATCAACACACATCCGCCAAGAACCATCTTTCTTAGAAACCAAAATTACTGGAACGGCACAAGGACTAAGGCTTTCACGTACATACCCACGGTCCAAAAGCTCTTGGACTTGTCACTGAATTTCCTTAGTCTCCTCGGGGTTGGTTCGATAAGCAACACGGTTTGGCAATGTTGCTCCTGGAATCAAATCAATTTGATGCTCTATTCCTCTCATAGGTGGCAGCCTCGGGGGTAACTCAGCTGGAAAAACGTCCTCATACTCCTGCAAAAGGTTAGTGGCAATAGGAGGTATCGAACTAGCAACATCATCAAGCGAAAACAAGGCTTGTTTGCACACCAAAGTATAGCAAATATCATCATTAGAAATTTCAGCAAGGTCAGTTTTTCTTGCTAGCATAACTGCACCCTTCAATTTAATTCCCGTGGTCTTAGAAATAGGTGTCAATTTATCCTTTTTAGGTGGGTAAACTGATTTAGAAACTTGTTCATTTTCACATTTAGCATTGCTCAAACTAGCAGTCTGTATCAGCTTGTACAATTTCAGCAGGGGTCATAGGAACCATAGTAATTTTTTTTCTTGATGCATAAAAGTGTATGTATTACTTCTACCATGGTGTATAGCATCATTATCAAATTCCCAAGGACGACCCAATAAAAGTGAACAAGCCTCCATAGGTACCACATCACAATCAGCATAATCAGAGTGAACCGATGGAAAAAGAAACTCTGCAAGTTTGGGTTACCTTAGCCTTTGCAGCATCATTAAACCACTGAAGATTGTATGGATGGGGGTGTTGTCGTGTGGTCAAGCCAAGCTTCTTGACCAAATTTGAACTCACCAAGTTATTGCAACTACCTCCATCGATGATGACACGTGCTCGACGATTGTTGATGACGAAGAAAATTTGGAACAAGTTATGGCATTGCAGCTTCTCTGGTTGTTGTACCTTTGTGCTGAGCACTCGCTGCACAATAACACTCAAGTAGGTCGATGTATCACCCTGTCCCACAAATTCATCCCTCTTGTGCACAATCGGTTCTTCTGCATCATCTTCCTCAACGTCCGAGGCACTGATGTAGCCATCTTCCACAACAATGTATGCCCGCTGACTTGGGCATTCCCGCTGTATATGACAGAATCCTTGGCAGCGGCGGCACTAAATGTTAGAGGCGTGTCCTGTGGATGCAACAGAAGAGACACTCATTGCTGATTCCTACAAAACAGAATTTTTACCTGCGCCTGAAGGTAGTGTAGCCGTCGGTCTTGATGTGGTAGCTCCTCCAACCGATGCTTGCTGCTTGTTCGATGGTAGGGGTGCCCTGTAAGTGGATGTCTTGGACAACCCCAATGATGGTCCTGAGCGTGGCGTATATGTGTTATCGGACTTGTACTTACCCTGCTTGTCACGCCCCTCTAACTCCTTCTCTGCAAACATAGCAAACTGAAACAACTGGTTGACAGTGTTAAAATCTTTATAATCAACAATATCCTAGATTTCTCGTCTCAACCCCGAATAAAATTGACACATAGAATCCTCGGGTCCTTCTACTACGCTACAACACATCAAGACCTTTTGAAGCTCACCATAGTAATCCTGCACTGATTTATCTCCTTGTTCTAAACGCATCAATTTTTTACGCAGATCTCTATGGTAAGATGAAGGAACAAATCTATCATGCATAGCAACCTTAAGTTCTTCCCATGAATGAGGTGTTTTACCATCAGCAGCTAATGCAGTCCACCAAATAATAGAAAAATATTTAAACTCACTGGTGGCTTGTCTAACTCTATGTTCTTCGGGTACTTGGTGGGCACTAAATTTTTGTTGTACTGTCATCTCCCAATCAAGATAGGCCTCAACATTATAATATCCATCAAAAGAAGGTACAGTAAACTTTACCTTAGCATAAGGATCGTCAGGAGCACGATTATGGTTACCTCGATGGTGACGGCGGTTGTGTCGGTTCCCACCCATAAGACGACGCCTAAGTTTGTTTTGTAATGTTGCCTGGTTATCAAGATTACCATCGACATCATACACCTCAAGATCATCGTCATCGCTGCCATTCGCATCATTATCAGGAGCCTTAGCAGGGCGATCTTCCAAGGTAGCTACCCTGTCGGTTATTTCTGATATCCGTCTATCCAACCACTCCAACTGGTTAGCAAGCTTGAGTTCAAGCATTGCCTCAGTGACAGCCTTGACGACAGTCTCCTTCATGTCCTTATTGGATTTGTCTACAATAGCTTTTAGCTGATCTTGGCTGACGCAGTCATTGAAGTCTTTGGGCTGCCCGTCATCTGACATTGTAGACACAAAAACAGGAACAAACAGTGAAGTTTATCCCTAATAATCGTACTACGCAGGTTGAGTGGTGCCTCTCAAGATGACAGCAAAAGGAAACACCTTACCAAGGTCTTACCAGTGTTCTTACTAGCAAGACAAAGGATACTTGGAAGATTTGAAACCGCGATTGCAGGGGTGCAAACCTTTGCTGTCAAGAAGAATCTGTGAAGCTTGGAAGGCACAAAAAGTGACAAATGTATATGTGGAACATAAGTCAGAAACAGATAGTAATGCTGAATTATAGTCCCAAGTGTTTGCTCTTGTTGCCAGCCTAAATGCTCCAAGTACCAGGTGTGTGATGATCGACAAAAAGGAAGAACAAGTATGATGGATAGTGAGAGCAAAGGAAACAAGGCACAAAATAGCACAAACGATCACAACTCAATTTGCCCTTCTCTATGTGCTCCTCTAAATATTGTCCCTCTTCTGCCCCTCTCTTTTTTTGGGCGGTTGTTGTTTTTTGGGGGAAATTCGACTTTTTCTTTTTATTTTTTTGATATTTTTCTTTTACTTAGGAGCACTAAATAAGTAACCATAGAAAATTTGAGCTTAAACAGGTGAAATACGTAGCGTGTGGATTTTTCTGAAGATTGGAAAAACTAGGAAAAATATTTTGGAAGGTGAAAACCGAAACTTTGGAGGCGATTTTGATGATTCTGAGTTTTTCCAGCCCCACCGTAGGGGGGGGGGGCAGACAGATCCGGAATGCCGTTTACCTACGAAAAACTCTATGACTTTTCTGAAAACGGAGTTCGTACGCGAGAGTTATGCCCGATTGAAAAATCGACTCCGAAATAGAGGACAAAACGGTTCGGAAGGTGGAAAAATTTGCGGCGGTGGCTAGAAATTGATGGAAACGGTGGGGGAAAACTCACAAACTGGACTCTAACATGAACTAACCAGCAACAAGACCTCGACCAGGACACAAACTCAATACTACGGACTCTGAAACTGAAAAATGCAAAGGCTTTGGCGCAGAAGGGTTGTAGGATAGGAAAACGGTATGACATTGGACTATGGGACGAAGGCGTAAACACTCGAAACTAAAGGATAGATATGAACCTAACGGTATACCTAAAGCTTTGATTACCACTTGATGTGAACTAGGGTTCCCGATCTTTCGAAAGGTTCTGGTAACTCTCAATTTGGTGGAAACGAGACACAAGTCGATCCGGCTTCCGAACAACATGATCCGAAACCCCGCAATCGCAGCACCACGTCTTCTCTGGTTATCAACCGGCATTGCACGGTTGAACTCGCTAAGAAGGATAAGTCCTTTGCCTGTGAATCGAAGAACACAAGCAAGAACAAGGAAGAATGCAACCAAATTGCAGATGTATGATTAATCTCACGAGTTGGGGTCTCACAAACCGATGTAACGGCGAAACTATTCTTGACAGAATAATCTAAGAAAAACCCCAAAACCTAACGAGAGAGGTGGCGGCTGGTATTATAGGTCTAAGGGTCGTGTCCACCCCTGGACACGCCCCCATGTGGGCTCAACGACGATACACGACCCACCGAACCAAAACAGTGACGCAACACCAGAACAGATTCTGGACTTTGAATTTTTTCGACGATTCCGGATGACTCAGAAGGCATTTAGACCTCAAACCAACGTCATTGGTTTCCTTATGAAATTATCTTTCCAACCATGGTTGGATCACCGAAAACGGAGTCCGGATGCGTCCTGGGCGTCCATTTTACTCCTTGCTAGTCCTGGACTCCGAAACTGACTCGAAGTCGACTTGGCTTGGGCCTCCAATTTGACTTGGGCGTCCTTGCTGGTCCTCCACGCCTCCAAACCCTCCCTTATGCATCCCTTGGTCCTCTCCATAATTCCTAAGTACAATATATTCATTAGGTAGCAATCTATTCTCAAAATTATATAAAGACTTGCTTAGGAACGAGCTCACCTTTAAATTTAATTGTCGCGCACGAGCTCTTGTGATTGGACCTTGAATGTCCAGCAGAGGATCATCGTGTTCATCCGAAGGAGTGATGTCCTCATCATCTCTCATTTGTGGTCTTTATCGACCTGAGAGGATGGCAACTTATGGGCTAGATGTTGAGTGTCCACACATTTTTGATGACACACACTTTGCACGATGGAGAGATTGGATGAAAAATAATTATAAGTTTATTTCTCCTCAAATGTGGTGGATCGTAGATGTGGGATTTTCTTTTGCAATTGATAGAGAAAGTGCAACCCAAGCACAAAAGAAATGCCTACATCTCGATTTCCAAGCTACTAACATTCTCTATCATTCTATGAAAGATAATATCTTTGGTGAGATCGTGGACATGAAGAAGAGTGGTCATGAGATTTGGACCTATCTCATTGAAAACATATAAGACAATTTCAGACATTGATGATGATTTGTCCAAGTTGGTGGCACATGAGAGTGTTGAGCATGACCACAACTCGGTGATTGTGGAAGATTGCTCCACCTCATGGTCAAGTGATGATGAAGATGATCTATCTATCACAAGATCACTTGACAAGAATGATGAAGGCCCAACCTCAAGTGTCACAATTGATGATGCTACTCCAAGCATACATGATGATGATGATGATGATGATGTATGCTCAGGCTATATATGAGAGTGATGCCTCCACAAGCTCTTCTACCTCATCACATTGCTTCATGTCAAATGGTGACACTAAGGTATCAATTGACAATGTGATTGTAGATTGTGATGACCCTAACTTTGAGCTTGTGTGTAAACTCTCCAAAGCTTTAGAAAATGAGTTAAATAAAACAAATAAACAAAAAGATGAAAACTCATTTCTAAATAACTCATGTGAATAGCATAAACACTTACTTGATGTTTTTAAATCTTCACATGAAGAACTAAAACTAGATCATGAGCAACTTCGTGTATCTCATGAAGACTTAGTTCACAAACATGGTTATCTCATTAATGAATTGATAAATCTTAAAAATAATGAGAGCTCATCACTTGGGTCAAATGATCAATCACATGTTGTTGCTAACCCTTGTGATGTAGGGAAGGAGCATGTATCCACCTCTTGTGATGATTTACTTGATATGCCATGTTCTTCAAATATAGATGCTTGTTCTACTTCCATGTCATGTGAGACTAACCTTTTAAAGGAGAACAATGAGCTCAAAAGTGAATTGAAGAATATGCGCAACAAGCTAGAGAGGTGTTACAATGCCAAAGTAACTTTTGATCACATGATGCATAATCAAAGAATACATGGTGACAAGAGTGGAATTGGTTTCCACAAGAGCAAGGGCAAGAAAGAGAAGAAGCAAGAACCAAAGAAGCTATCTCATTTCATGTGTTTCAAGTGCCATGGGATGGGACATTTTGCAAGTGTTTGCCCAACCAATATTGCTCAAGCTAAGCCATAAGTCAAGCCTCAAGCACAAAACAAGATCAACCATCAAGATGGTGATTTAGGGATGACAAAGAAGACAAGAAGAGGTGGCAAAGCAAGAGCAAGGCATCAGACTCCATTCCTGATGCCAACAAGATGATGATGAGCAAGAATCAAGAGAAGAGAGATTTGGCACACATCAAGTTGAAAGATCTCTAGTGTTTTGGGTAATTGATGAAACCTAAGTACTAACCTAACTCTAAGTGTGAGTAGGTTTAGTAAACTATGAAGAGGTGAGATTTACAAGTGGTGGAGCATAGGAGGATAAGTTGAGAAAGCTATCAAGGTTCCACATTTGGAGAAGAAGAGATAAGGAGGAGACCCTAAGCTATTTCAAGGCAAAGGTATTGCTAGGGCCTTTTCCATTTTGGTGATCGAGACACCTAGTGGGTGTGATCACATTTAGGATAGGTAACCGTACTATTAAGAGGGGAAAATAGTTAGTGGTTACAACTATCGAGTGCCTTTAGGTTGATCATAATTGCATTGCATCTAAACCCTAATGAGTAACCCTTGTAAAACTTGTTAAAACATGCCACACACATGCACACGTCAGTGAAACACTTGGTGGTGGCACATGAGATCAAGGGAAGCAAAGAGAAGAGAAATTAGCTCAAGACAGAGGCGTCAGACTAGTTGGCTTAGGAGCGTCGGACCATAGCAAGTGGTCCGGTGGCTGCTCCTAGCACTGGCCCGACAACAGAGAAGCGTCGGACCAGGGTTCAAATGATGCTCCGGACCATAGACGAGTGGTCCGGTGGTTCGGTCACAGGCTCAGCAGAAGACTAAGACATGCATCGGACCAGTCTGCATGGTCCGACGGTCCAGTCTGACGAACATGTTCGAAGCTCGGGTGCTCCCTACGTGGATTTGGCAAGACTCTGAGGAGGCTTCGGACAACTCGGCATAGTCCGGTGGACTAGTCCGGAGGTCAGGTGCTTACTATGTTGAAACTGAAGCTAAGGCGAAGGCGTCGGACGAGGCATTGGACCAGGGCTCCGGACCAAGCAAGGTGGTCCGACGGTGGCCATTTCAGCGCGACAACGGTCAAATTACAAAGCGTCAGACCAGATGCTATGGTCCGACGGTATAGACAAGTGGTCCGACGCTCACATTTTTCAACAGCCCAAGTGCAATAACGGCTAGTTTCTTTGAGGAGGCACCATGAGCCATCTTGGCATTACTGCTTTCATCGGCAACTCTCTTGCCATTTTTGTCATCGGCAAACTTCTTCACATCACGCTTAGCTACCTGATGGTCTGGATCCACCGATGCATTCTTCCTGGCAGCTTCTGATGTCAACACTTTAGTTTTTAGTAGTTTCCACCATGTTATTTGGAAACGGGTGCTGATCAATCCTCATCGGCTTCTGGGCTTTAGTGTTTCCAAACGTAATTCGCCCAGATTCAATTTCTGATTGCAACTGTTGCTTGAACACTTTGCAATCATTGGTACTGTGCGAAGTTGCATTGTGCCACTTGCAATACCTGATCTTTTTAAGCTCTTCGGCCGATGGAATTACCGGGTTAGGCACCAACTTGATTCGCCCTTCCTGAAGTAATTAGTCAAACATCCTATCGGCCTTGGTGATGTCGAAGGTGAACCTTTCAGCTTCCTTCTGGCCAAATAGGCAGGATACCGATTTCTTATCTTTTACCCATTCAGTAGCGCTGATGCTTAGCTCTTCATCGGAGTTCTCTTCCTGCCCAACGAAGGGTACCTTCTTACTCCAAGTCTTTCTAGGCTCAAAAGTCTTGACGTCTTGATCGGTAATTCTCTGCACAAGGTGGCTTAGACTTTCAAACTCTTGAGACGCATACTTATCTTTGATATGCGGCAACAATCCTTGGAAGGCCAAATCTGCCAATTGCCGATCATCAAGCACCAAGCCGTAGCACATGTTCTTCACATCTCGCAGCCTCTGGACAAAGCTTTCCACCGATTCGTCATTACGCTGCCTCAACTTGATCAAATCGGTAAGCTTCTTTTCATGCACGCCCGCGAAGAAATACTTGTGAAATTGTCTTTCCAGATCGGCCCATGTGATTATAGAGTTCGGAGGTAGTGAAATGAACCACGTGAACGTCGATATAGACAATGATGATGAGAACAATCTCACCCTTAGCTCTTGTCTGCTGGCAGCTTCTCCACACTGGATAATGAAGCGATTGATGTGCTCCATCGTTGACGTGTCATCTTGGCCAGAGAACTTGATAAAATCCGGCACCTTGTACTGATTTGGGAGAGGAATTAAGTCATATGCCGGAGGATACGGTGTCCGATAAGAATATGTATTAACTTTGGGTTTAATGCCGAATTGCTCTTTCATCACCTCGGCAATCCTATCGGCCCAATACGCATCCTGTTCTTGCCGACTCGTTGGCTGATTGTTGACGGGTGGAGCCGGCTGATGCACCCCTTCAAGTCTTGGTGGAATATAATTTAGAATGGTTGGCATGGGCGCAGCACCAGTCATCTGAACGTTATGCATCGGCTGATTGGCCGATGGGTAACTTTGCACACTCACTGGATTATGCTGTGGTATTACATTCATCGGTTGCTGTACCGATGCTCCACCTTGAGCGTTTGCCAAGTATTGACACCCAGGTTGTGCCACCTGATGCTGAATTGGTGGTGGAGCAGTCCAACCAGGATTGTAAGTCATTGGCATATAATTCACCGATGACTGATAGCTGACTGGAGGGTGTTGCTCCTGTATTCTGGAGCAATCAATAATTAAACCACCTTGAGGCCTTGGTACTCCAGCTTGAGGGTCTGCCATAACCATAGGCTGACTTGTATTCGCAGGACCCTGTTGCATCGGTAAAGAACTTGCCAACGGTGGAATTAGGGACATTTTAGGTATCTCCACCTGAAGCTCTTCTGACGGCAATTGTATACTTGGAGCAGACGTAACATAATGCATCATGGGATTCATCGGCTGCGAAGACATTGTCGATGCCATAGGACCGCTCCATGATGTACTGTTACCCTGGATTAGATTAGAATCAACAGATGGATTTAGAGGCATACCGTATCCCCACCAGTTGACGGGAGTTGGCTGACTCTTAGCTGCGGGTCCTGACATTGCCGATGCCACCAGATCTGTATTCAATGGAGTGACGTTTGCAGGGCTCGATCTCTGTGGCATAGCCACATCGGCAGACGGGTCCACAGGAGTGGACGACGCCATTGGGGCTGCCGATGAGTTTATAGATGCCGATCCAGGTTGATGGTACGCTGGACCAACATACCGAGGTGCTTGTCCTTCTTGGAAAGATTGCATAACAGCATTGTACACAGTATTGGACAACACATTGGAGTGGCTAATTAATGCTTGATTTAATGTAGAGTTAACCATCTCTTGCAACTTACCAGGATTGACATCGAACGTAACCTGCCGTGGCAACGGCGGATCTTGCTTCTGGATGGCTTCGCCGCTCCTGCTTAGGCTGAAGGATTTCAGATATAACTGCTTGTACTCCTCCATAGCCCGCTCCATAGCCAGTTTTTTATCATCTTTCAGATCAGCCTTGGAGACTTCGATGACGTTCCTCATATTGACGTCAGTGTGATCACCCATGATAGATGTATACTTTGTCCCACCGGGTATGCCAAAAGAGGTGTTGACACAAAAAGCGTCAGGATCTACGAACACCTCGGGCTTATACCCGAATTCGATATCCTAAGGTGTACCAGTCGATTTGACCAGTTAATCGACAAGGACGATAACTAGAACAAGATCCAAACGAGACAACGGCGATACGCCCGGACGTCAAGACTCAGACTTGATCAGGATAACTAGAGCAGAGCTGAACGAGACAACAACGATACGCCCGGATGTCAAAGCTCAGATTACTCCCACGTGGAACTTGCAAGGGTTGACGGAGGTCAAGGAGATGCAGCCCGTCGAAAGCTTGAAGAACTCGTAGATAAACTAAGGCTAATGCAATAAAAGGGTAAATTGTAGTAAAAGTAAATAAGAGTAATTGATTTGTTTGATATGTATGATATCTTTTCTCATGATCCCTAGGTACATATTTATACTCCGGCAATAGGAGTTGTAGACGGACACGACTCATATCTTTCCTAAACAAAACTCCTATTTTTTAAGGAAACAACTAACTCGCGCAGGAATCGGACAATAATATTTTCCTAAACAAATACCTCTATTTCTAAGGAAATAAATGACTCATGCAAGAGTCGGACTCAAACTTCTATAACAATACTGGTATGAGATCACCAGTTTCCTTATATCTTCTCTTTGATGAAACTTTCCATCGGCAGACTCTTCAATCTGCAACTTCCTTCAATTGCCATCGGCAATCCCCTGCTGACGTCAACCGCCACATCACCCTGTGCCCATCGGCATCATCTCCTTATCGGTAATACCTTCCAATCGGCAACTCTTCACCTCCACTGGTAACTTGTCTTTACCAATTAACTCCTATCGGCAAGAATCGTCCAGCTTCCATCGGCAATGAACTTATCCCTTTCGCAGCATTCACTCTCATCGACAACACTGACCAATGACCTTCTGATGCCGATAGAAAACGGCTACCGATCAATGCAAGTCTTAACTCATTTGACACATGCCGAAAAATGGTGTCAACAAAGTGATTCATCCTAGTGGCACTTGGGAGTTGATACCGCTGCTGTGTTCTTGTTACTCTTGGTGATTGTCATCACCTAGATGGTTTGGAGCAAGCGGTGTGGATTCGAGAAGCTTGGTGATTGTGCTTCGTTGACCACAAGTGGTGATTGTGAGGGGTTCTTGTGCCTTCCCCGCGGGAGATTGCAAAGGTAACTCTAGTGGATTGCGTGTGTCGTTGAGTGCCCTCTCTTGTGTTGGTTGTGCGGCACCCGGTGATGGGTTTGGCGTGTGATGCCAATTAGCTCGTGAACCTCCAAGTGAGTGAGCCGACACAACGAGGACGTAGCTAGTTGGCAAACTAGTGAACCTCGGGAGAAAAATCAAGTGTCAACACTTTGTCTCCCTTATGATTGATTGGTGTTCTTTGGAGCTCTCAATTTTGATTGGATCAATCCTCTACTCGGCGGTATAATCAATCCAACATATCTCTTTCATATTTGCAAGTAGTATATTAGGTTGTGCCTAGAGGGTTTCTAGAATTGTGTAGGAATTTGTTGTGCTTAGAGCCATATTAGGTTAGCATTGTTGATTGGAGGCTTCGCAAACCCCCATTAGGCTAGTGCAACATTCGCTTCGCTATCTTGTATTCTAACATGTTGTTGAGAATTGTTTTTATAATTTCGATTTAGGCTATTCAACACCCCTCTAGCCTTGGTTTAGGACCTTTCACAAGTGCTACAAGTGTGAATATGTGGGACACTTTGCCTCGAAGTGTCCTACCAAGCTTGAGATGAAGATTCAAGCAAAAGAGAAAAGGCAAGGTGTCGGTGTTATGAAACTACCAACAAGTAAATTTGTACGTGTGTCGGGTCCGAATGATGAGACAAAGAGACAAGAGGTTTATACTGGTTCCGGCAAGAAATCCCTATATCCAGTGTGAGGCTGCTCGTGTTCCTTATCTCTGCATAGAGGGGGTATACATGCTGGGGAGTGTGGATCCCAAGTCTCTAAGTGTTTGTGTGAGGGGTGTGTTCTAGATCGTCTATCTGCGTCTGTCCCTCATCGCCCGTCTCCGCCCTCCTTTTATAGTTGTAAGGGGGATAGAAACAGTTACAAGTGTGGACCAGAAGGATCTACGTGGTGTGTTGTGTCTTATCCCTGTCTTTCTTGGGAAGGGAGGCAGACACTTCGAGAATTCTATTCCTATTGCTCTTGTAATTCGCCACGCGTGGTCGGGGATCTGGTGTCCTTCTGGCATCGTGTCGACCTCTCTTGGTGTTGCCGGGGGGGGGGGGCGGTCGCACCTGCGTTCCTGTGGGAGTATGGTCGTCTGTTGTACCATCGGTGGTAAGGGTCGGGTCGTGGTCGTCCGTTCGTGGGTATGTCGTTGTACTGCCTTTTAGTTCTTTTTGTTGTTGTTGTCAGTTGGGTTCTCTCCCTAGCTGATCAGTGTGCGCCTACTCTCCCGACTCCCTGTACCCTGTGTACTTATCGTTCGATGGGTTTCGGTAGGCGTCGGGGTCACCTGAGGCTGATTTCGCCCTGCGAAGGGCATGATTCCTTTTTGTCCGAGAATCTTGCCCTGGTTTGTCCCTCGATTGGGAACGCGACCTATCCTAAATGGGCAGGGATCAGAATGTTATCCTGTTTCCCGGATTACTCAGAGTGTACGATCCGTCGTGGCTTTAGGACCTTGTTCTTATCCTTCGAAGAGTGCACCGTCATCGAACGGGGACCGGCGATCTCATCTCCTTGAGTCTTCTTCAAGGTAGGGGTAAAGGGGTCACTCCTCGGCTGCTTTGATAGGTTTTGACTTCGGTCGTGTCTTATCCTAGGAGGTCCACCCTTGTCCTTAGAAACCTATAGGTTAGTTGCCCTTGAATGTGGAGGTCTCGACTCTCGCACGGTGGCGGGACGTCGGCCCAGTCCTAGGTGCCGACACGTCTTCCGAATCATGGGGTCGCCCCCACTTCTTACGTCGGACGAGGCGGAGTCACGTCTTCCCAGTCGTGGGGGCACGTCTGCCTCCTCGGGTTGGCCGAGTCGTGCCCTTCGTACCTCTTCCTCAGTGGGCCGAGACACGGGATCCCCCTTCGTCGGGGACTTGCTTCCTTATTTGGGCCTTCTGTCACGGGCTGTGGCTTTTAAGTGTAGTGGAAGTCCTGCCTCTCTCGAGAGACGGTCGTTGGGCTTTAGCCACCCATTGTTTTTAAAAGTTTACCGTTAAATTAGGTATCCGACACAAGGCAATGAGAAGCAACAATTGAGCAAGGAAGAAAAGTCTCAATCAAAGAGAGTTTGCTACTCATGTCGAGAAAGGGGACACATGGCTCATTCATGTCACCTAGGTCCGGACCCTTTGAATATCTTTTACAGTAAGTTTCAAACTCTGGACGCAGCGTCCGAAGCTCCGCGTTCGGACAACGATGAGCGTCCGGACTCAACATCTATAGACAAAAGAGAGCTCCAAAAATCCGGACGCATGTCCGGACTCACTGTGCCGCGCACTACTCAGCTAGGGTTAGCTATTGGACGCATATGCATTAGTTCAGACTCAGCCACCCTAGCGTCCGGACCAGTGTCCGGACCTTGTTCATATGTGCTAACACTAAGTGTTCCAACACTTGTGCACGTGTGTTAGCTTTTACTTCATATTATCTTGGAATTATGTTCATTTGTTCTTCACTAGTTCATTTATATATGCAATGCAAATGACCTAGTGGCACATGATAACCGTAATCAACATGAGTTTTCCCTTCTTAATAGTACGGCTATCTATACTAAAGGTGATCACATTCTCTAGTGTCTTGATCACTTAACCGGAAATGGCCCTATGTTATACCTTTGCCTTGTGCCATTTCCTTTCCATCTTTTCATCCATGAAGCTTAATCAAGGTCTATCATGATCATCCACATTGCTCCATGTGTAGAGTTGGACCACCCTAGCTAGATTACACACTTAGAGCTAGGGTTAGTCTATAGGTTTCATCAATTAACAAAAACCAAACTTGGGCTTTCAACAGGGTCCAAAGTTCCTAGAGGTTCCTTATCACTTCCCAACTTCTTCTCCTTTGCAAATGTGCCAACACCACCAAGTGTATATCACCAAGTGCATGTGTGTTAGCATTTCACAAATATTTTTAAAGGAATTCACTTTCACTCACCATGCCACTCGATTTTAGCAACATCACAAAGTTAGATCACTCGAGTGGCACTAGATGGCCGATATGGAAACAAGTTTTCCCCTCTTGATAGTAAAACCATGTATCCTAAACTTGGTCATAAACTTCTCTATACAACAATAACCGGTGAAACTAAATGCCCTAAAAGTTATATCTTTTTCTTGCGCATTTCATTCCATCTCCTCCAATGTTGATGCAACACATGCACCAACACTATCACAGATGACATGATCCACTTCATATCATGTGATCTTATTGGTTCATCAATTTTGACCTATCTTGCTCTTCACCATTGCTTTGTTTCTTTGGTGCCAAGTCTTTACTCAAGCCTCTATTGGTGGTCCTTATCAACCAAATTCAATCGCCAAATAAGACACAAAAAAGGACAATTAGCATATATCACACACATATGTTATTTATATTGACCCATTTCCACATGTATTGGAGAATCATTGTTTAATAGGACACATACACGAAATACGTGGAGATAGAGTTAAAGTGTCCAACCAAAGAAAGTGCAAACAAGCAAATAAAGGAAGAAGCCCACCTACCTTGCACATTTGGGCTCCAAACTTGCCAGAAGGCGGTCTAGGCCCAATATAAAGCTCGCCAGATGAAGGCGGTCGCGAGCAGGCACCACCTAGGGCGGGCGCACCAGGGGTGCATCCGTACCACCCCTCCCACCTCTCGGGCCCACCTTTCACTGGTCGGTTTCTGAACTTCTCTAGAGGATCCATAGCCCAACCACCTATGCACTAGTATAAGTAGAGGGAGAGATCCTCCACACAAATACACACCTCACTCAAGAGCCTCTCTCACTCCACTTGTACTCTTTTTACCTTTTAGTAGTATTTGGATCTAGACAAGAGCCTCTCTCACTCTCCTTGTACTCTTTTTACGTTTTAGTAGTATTTGAAGCTAGACAAGAATCTTATGGACAATAGAACTAACGCATAAGCTAATTTATTTTTGTGGATGGGTCAAATGTGAAATAGATGATAGTACTCTATACTCACATAGCCATTGAGTATTATCCTCTAGAAGTTTGAAGAGAAGAGTCACATCATCTAGCCAAAACATATAAGCTCAATCTGAACTTCACTTTCCATTTTGATTCTGATTGAGTATTATCCTCTAGAAGTTTCAAGAGAAGAGTCACATCATCTAGCCAAAAGATATAAGCCCAATCTGAACTTCACTTTCCATTTTGATTTTGGTCTTTCCTTTTGCACTGAGAGTGAGTGAGGCTCATCATCCCATAACCATCATGATACATATATACCTAGTGCATAAAACACCAGAGTTGTACAAATTTACAACAATCTGTAAAGTTGAAGTTCTGAAAAACAATATTCTTTTTTCACAAAAATAAATGAAAACAAACAAGTCATAAACTTCAAACGACAATTCTCATTAAGTTGTTCAAATGAATTATTAAGAACGAAGAAGAAATCTGTCAAATCTACGTATATGGAGACCAAATTTATATACAGACAAGACATGAATTTAATGTACCATAGACTTTACAATTTAAGCACATTCTTTAGTCAGTGGCCAAGGCTAATGTCACACACAGCTCCTTGGGCTGGGATATTAAGACAATTGCGTTCTACGTGCACAACCTACCGCTTTTACCACATGGAAGGTTCAACACTATAGTATATGGAATGACTAAGCTTCATGCTAGTAGCAAAATTCACCAGCAATCTAGCAAGTCAACGGTAACATATCTTAAATCTTTAAGGTTTCAAACGGAGGGGTTTACATAAAAGGATCACGATTTTTTGATTTCCCACCGGCGACCCCATATGACAAAGCCATCAGGTGCCTGTTCAGTGTCTTCTCAACTGTCCACGACAACAAAACTCGGATCTCTGTGATGCCTTTTCCTTTTACTGATCCCATTGTCACTGGTGCTCCCACTTATGAGAGGATCATTGATACCAAGAATTGTCCTCTCTGGTGTGAATGCCCTCACCTAGTTGTCATCTTAAAATATTTTATCACCTACATTCAAAAAATTGAGACATCAACGATAGATGGAAAGAAGACATCCTAAATAAATTTCCAACTGACCTCATGAAGTTTAAACAAAAAATATAATAGACTAATGATTTCAAGTGTGAGCTGCATGTAAAAACTCTTATATTCTCCACTGCCAATTACGAAGTCTCGAACACTCTCTTTAATATTAGTTGCAACTATTTCACCTGGTTCCAACTGCGGAAGTCTCATTTTGCTAGGTCGACTGATATCCTTTACCTCATCAGGATCCACAGGATCAGAGGCGGCATAATCCCCAAGCACTGAAATGTTTGTAGGCGAATATTGTGTACCGAATAACTCATAAGGTTTTGCAGGGAACACATACAGGTGAACAATTGATGCTATGCCCCTTGTTGCCTCATTAGAGCATGTCCAAGAGTTCCCTATTCCCCTTTCTAATCCTTGGTTTGTATATGAAAAAAATCTCTCTCTAACAACTTCTAATACATCCTCCTAAAATTTACACACTTGAGAAAACAGAGCCAGTTCCACATAAAGTTGTGTGCGACTCTTTACTCGTGTGGATCCTTCTCCCGCGTGGTCTCCGCCTTCGCGCATGGGAGTCACACGCTTTTCTTCGATTCTTCCCGCGCCGGTCTCTGTCGTCGTGCCAAAGAACTTCGACGATCAACTCCACTGATACGTAGACAATAGGCACTGTGCTTTTCCGCGTGCAGCTGCCGCCCCACTATGTTTCGTTTTGCTATTGTCGCTAGGTTTACAGGCTACCGCCGCTCGGTTTGGATCGGGTAGCCGCGTACTTCCTCTCTGTGTGTCAATGCGTGATGACTCGTTGTTGGTCGCCGCTGCCACTATGTTTTAGTGCTTGTTTGGATTTCCATGTATTTATCTCAATCTACATATATTGGATTGTATTTAAACTAAATTTCACTCTAATCCACACCAACACATGTGGGTCAAGAGAGATACCTGCGCATCCAAACAAAGTCTTAGTTGGGTTGCCACGTGCTGCCTCTACGGTCCTGTTCATTTTTCTCTGAAATTTGGTTTATGTTGAATGCTTATACTGATTTATTACGAGAGAAACACTAGCGGCAGGGTAGGCCCACGACGGGCAAGACGTCACTCGCGCATGACCATGGGCGGATCCAAGGGGCTGGGGGGTGCAGGCCCCCATACGGCCTCATTTATTCATTAAATCCCTGTAACACTCATTTCTCCATTAAATCTGTATAAAATTCATCAAAATCTTCATTGTTAACCATGACATGAACTTAGATAGTAAGTATTAGTCCTAAATCATCATCAAATCTTCATTGTTAATCATCATCTTTATTACTTAGCCCCCTTGATCGCATCCTGGATCCGCCAATTCGCACGACCACAGGCACGCACATGCTCCGAAAAGTGGGCCCACGTCGACGCAACATTCTCATCCCGTAGCCGTGCAACGGCCATAGCGCTGCCATCGGTTTCCGGCAGTTGCTTGCGACTAAAGCAGAGGGAAGGGAGAGAATGAGCTGTAACTAGGGTTATGCTTGATGCCGCCGTTTTGTTCCTGCACAGACAAATTTGAGACGTGCGCTATGATTCAACGTATAAGGCTATCCGCACTCTTTATCCTCTATATTCATTCTCTAAAAGGAATATTCCGTCCTGGTCAGCGAGATTTCTTCCTCTATATAAATTTCTTCTGCATCCATTATCATCTATATATCATACTCTATATCACTGTTAATAGCAGCGAAGCCTACATGTTAATGAATAGAATTTATCTAAATCTATTCATTTGAGATCTTATTTTAAAAAATTTATTGAAATGAATTTAATTTGGATTTTTAGTTTATGAGTTATAGTATTTTTTAGGTGATTGAAAAAGTAAGGCACGCAAAACAAGACGCAGCAGTGTAGCGCGAGGGGCTGGATGTGCGCGTGCAGTAGCGAACCAGCGCGATTAGCGATTCTGATGGCCTACACCGGTGCATGTTTTTTACTGAAAAATCCTCCTCCAGTACTAGTTTCAGTATGCACTGCGGACAGCCTAAGGGGCAGCCCTAGAGTAAGATAGACCTGGGCCTCTATTCTGGGCCACGAGGGAGTAGCCCACAGCTCACGTCCTCCCTCCCGTCAAAATTTTTGGTTTTTTTTTGTCTATATCTATTTTTTATATGTCTTCCTTCAACTAAGACAATAGAGAGTTTATTATGAACTAGCAAATATATCCGTGCGTTACAACGGAAGGAAAAAAACAATCAATTATTTATGAATAATATTTACGAGAATATACAAATTTATCTATATTATATGACGACCAAGACATTTGCGACATAAGATAATTTACCTTTCATTGCAAAGCACATAAGAGCAACTACAACAGTTTGACAATTTTGGTTTGGCAAAACATGGAATTTATCAATTCTGATATAGATATGCCAAAGCAAAAAATATGTAATCTCCAACAATTCCCCATAATGACTTGGCAAAAACGGAAATTATGGACCAGTGGACCGGTCGTTATTTTTTCGCGGCATTTTCCTGTTCCACCGTGAAAAAAAGGAAGGAAAAAAAGGCGCTGCCCAGTGTTCCGCCGTGAAAAAAAGAAGGAAAAAATTGCCTCCCCCTTTTCACGGTCTCCAAATTGCCAAGTGCAGGCTCCTATTTGCAACTTTGGCAAAAATGCCAAGCCCAAATGCCAAACTGTTGGCCACCAATTTTTTAGTTTTTTTTTACAAAATTAGATATGCCAAGCTTAAATGCCAAACTGTTGGAGTTGCTCTAACACTTTAGATATAAAGATATCGTAACTTTATTTTTTGTATTACCTATATGGTATGGAGTTTTAACTTCAAATTTCTTGTTAGGTATTATTCTCATTTTAGAACAAACTAGCAAATATATCCGTGTGTTGCAACGAGAGAAAATATTAAACATTCGTTAAAAAGAATAAATTATTGTACATATATCTATTTATTTTTTATTTATCTAGGTACGTAACGAAACTTATTTATTTAAAAGAGTATATTTTATTGTATATTTTATTGTAGGATCACCTAGAATTGTGGCTCGAAAATTTATTTAACGATCGCATCATATGTTTTAACTCGCCTCGGAATTCAAACTCAATACTATGTCTAGACACAAATTGTTCTAATATAGGTGTGAGGCTTAAAAATATTATTGAACTCGTATGAGCAATGAACAAAGTAGCGAACAATGAAATTGCTCTTTTAGAATCGAAGTCTATCACATACTTAAAAGTATTATCGTAACTCGTATGAGCTTTGAACAAAGTGGTGAACAACGAAATTGGTCCATATTATAATTCTTTTGGAATCGAAGTCCATCACATACTTGAACACAGTATTCTAACTTGTACGACACAAGAGAGATTAGGTCCATTATATCCTTGTCAAAATATTGTAAACATGGACATTTTTTCCTTTTAGGCCTTGTTTGTATGCATTTGTATCTCTCTTAAATCATATGTGTTGGAATGTATTTAAACTAATATACATTTCAATCCACTTTAATCCATGTGGTTTGAGATAGATACATGTACATCCAAACAAGCCCTTAGTATAAGAACCGTAGCACACCCTAGGCAAGGTTATGCCTAGTCAAATGTCGTTGTTTTCTACTACCACCTTTCTCGCATGTACTCCATATGTATCCTAATTAGATGATGGTTTAGCGATATGGTCTCCCGAACACAACTTTGATCTCTTGTTTTTATAAAAGTATTTATGAAATAATGATATATGTATACTTTTAGGAAAATATTTTTTCAAGACAAATCTATTCATATAATTTTCACATTTAGAACTTCACCAACTTAAAAGTTATTTGATGATTTATATTCTTAATATTTGACCCAAAACTTGTCCAAAATGTTATCTAATTAATATATAGAGAGAGTATATACCCATCTATAATTTTCAAAGAAAAAATACCCTTCTATCATCTATAATTTTCAAAGAAAAATACCCTTCTATTTGTTTTCTTTTTTTCTCCTTTATTTACTCCATCTTCATCTTATCCAGCTTCCAGCCACATATGTCCTTCCCAGTTGAGTGCCAAACGCACCACACCCACCCGCGTTGGCAAGGATTCTAGGCCTCTGCACCCAAGTCGATTTGTTTTCCCGCGCCATCTCTTTCCTGCTCACGGCCCCACACCGCCTCCCATCGCCTTGCTTCTCTCTGCTCCGGCGGCCTCTAATTGTGTCGTCTGCACTTCTCCCTACGCCAGCTTCGCCCACACGACCTGAGCAAATCGGATCTTGGCCGCGGCCCTGGCCCTGTCCAGCGCGCACGGAAGATCTGGCCGGCCGCGCATGCGGGGGAGGCAACGACCCGGGCCAGGAGACAGTCGGCAAGGGACTTGTCTAGCGGCCTGAAGTAGTGACCCATCTATGTTTGATTCTTTCTCAGATGTTTCTCGATTTGAATCTCTCTGAATTTCTTGGTGGCCTCGATTCGATTTGTTCTATCTTGGTTTGATCTGATCGGTTGTGTGGTGACATGAGACGCCGGTGCCTACTATTTATAGTCTTGAATTAGTTGCTATTTGGTAAGTTTCGTATTTGTATTTATACTCGATTTTGTATGATTCGAATTAATTTGGGAACAAAATCGCACGGAGATCTGGATACGTATTATATGTTTGGGAAAAGGAAAGTTTGCTCAAGTACTATTGGCTTTCGGTACATTCTGATTTGGTTTGATTGTGACTTTGTGAGTACGAGACGGAGTAGATTAGTGTTGTGTTAGGGGGTGTTTGGTTACAGCCTCCTAAACTTCAGTAGCTAAATTTAGATGATTTTAGATCCTAAACTACTCTTTAAACCTAAGTTGATGCACTAAGCTTTAGAGGTAAACCAAACACCCCCTTAGCCAAATTGAATGGGCTGAGATGGCTGGCTCCCCACCTTCGAGCCGCGTCACCTCACCCCGCCTCGCAGGTGACCGCCGCCACCGGCAGCATCCCGGCCGGTTGCCACCCAGCCGAGACAGTAGCCGGCCCGGCCGCGACGCCCGCCGCGCTGGCTCAGAGCCTCCTCCAGCCCAGCGCGCCGTCCACCGCCGCCGGTCATCTCCATTCTTCCTCGCATGGAGTTCACCGTCCCCGCTGAGGTTGTGCCTCCGTTCCTGGTTCCTGCCCTGGACGAGAGGAGCAGCAACCTCGTCCCTGCGCACGGACGGGAGGTGCAGCGGTCGCGTGAGGAGCGGCAACGCAGGACCAGAGCGACGCTGAAGGGAAGCAACGGCGATGCAGGAGGGAAGCGATGCGGCGGCGGCGTGAGGAGACGGATTTTTTTTTAATCCGAGCGACGCAAGGTAATCCCGTGAAGTATGCTGCGGGCGAGCGAGTGGGCCGGAAAGGGAGTGGAGTGGGACTGTTGGGCCAAATTGAATGGGCTGGACGAAAAAAAAAACATCTGAAATTTTATCTTTTTATTAAGGTTAATAAATATAAATAAATAATAATAATATATAATATAATATATATAGATATAGATATAGATATAGATATAGATATATTAACAGAACAACAGTGAAAGAGCGTCGTATTCTTATTGTGTTGGTCTGATTTTGTATTCTAAACGTATTGTATTTGAACTCTAATTTATTTTCTATTCATCTACTATATTTGAACTCCGGTTTATTTTCTTTCCATCTGTGTTTGCGTCGGATTCTTATTGAATTGTTCTGATTTTGTTTTTTTATTGGTCTGATTTTGTGTTGTAAACGTATTGTACTTGAACTCTAATTATTTTCTTTCCATATCTGTTGCGTTTGATTTTTATTAGATTGAAAAGCAATTTTTTTCCTGGATCTCTACCCGTATATATAAGAAGCTAGGAAGGTCATACGAAAAAAATCCAGACCAAAAAATAGGCTAAAAGACAAAACTGAACATTAATTAAAACTACACGGTGTGCTGCATGTTTATTCATATTTTTTATTTTTTCATCATCAAGTCATTATATTGCTATTTTCTAAGCTAAATACATGTTCTTTTCTATTTAAATTTGAATTATAATTAGAATCTCTATTCATCTTACTCGTAGTTATTTCATCATGAACCATGTTGAAATAAGAATTGTTGGAAAGAGACACAATAGGTTTTGAGATCAAACTTCGTATCATGCTAGAAAAAAGCTATTCAAACATGTATAAACATGAATTACATATACAAAATTATAAATAGAACTCTGCTTTTGTCTTTTACTATTTAGATTTGGATTATGATTAGAAGTCCTATTCATCTTACTCTATTTGGATTAGAATAGGATTCTTACTATACTTGTGTCCAATCCCTATAATAAAAATAGGAGGGTAACTAATAGAGACATCCGCATTCACAAAGTTAATTAGGGAAGGTCATACCAAAAAAATGGAGGGAGGGTGCAATTTTACATCTTTATTAATACATATAGATATAGATATAGATAACAATAGACTCCATAACAAACTTCTCTGATCAGAACTTTGAAAAAACCATGCATTTAGCTTGAAAAGTACAATAAGCTAATGATAAAAAATGGATAGCTATTTAATATTAGGTACATAGATATAGAAAAAAAATTAAAACATGAATAAATATACACCACTTTTGTTAGTGTTTTCATTAATATTTTATTTTTTCGTTATAACGCACGGCATATTTACGGTTTATCTATACCTATACCTATTCCATAATAATAAAAAGCAAAATGTCTCTGTATTTGTTTTGGTATGGCCTTTCCTAGATAACTTCGTAAATGTAGTACAACCCTTCTATTATATATATAGAGATTGTTAAGAATCCTATTCCAATTCAAATGGAATACATCCGTGTAAGATGTATAGGGACTAGTCCTAATCCAAATAATAAAGGTAAGAGCAGACAACTATTTCCAATTCTATATATATAATCCGTGCTCATATACGTTTGAATAGCTCTTGTCTGACATGATACATAGTTCGATTCCAAAACCTATTGGGTCACGTATGTGCCCTGGACTAAAAAACAACTAGCTTTTCATACATTTTCTATTACATAAACATGGCTCGTGATGAAATACTTTCGCGTAAGATGAATAGGGATTCTAATCCCAATCCAAATTCAAATCTAAATAGTAAAGGGCAAGAGCAGATATCTATTTCCAATTCTATAGAGTGCTCATACAAGTTTGAATAGCTCTTGTCTAACATGATACATAGTTCGATTTCAAAACCTATTGAGTCGTATATATGATATGGACTCAGAAACAACCAATTTCTAATACGGAATTTATTCTAACATGACGCATGACTATATTATATTTTTTAGACCAAATCTTAAAAAAACAGTTTTCCAATACAAACCAATGATAGTAATAGACTCCTCCAATTTAAAACTATGAAAAGACAATGTATTTAGTTTGAAAAATAGTAAAATAATAAATTTATGTGAAAATAATAGGTTGAAAGAGATATAGATAAACCATGTTCGATTTTTTTCATGATATGTAAGTTTTGATAGTATATATATATAAATAATCCTCTGTCTGATTCCTTTGTACTTCCTCTATTTCAAATTATAGTTCGTTTGACTTTTTCAACCTTAAGTTTAACCACTCGTCTTATTCAAATTTTTGTGCAAAATATTATTTTTTTGTATGGCTTATTTATTTAATAAATAGTCTACTTGAATGACTTAAATTTGACTATGTTTACATAATTTTTTTGAATAAGACAACTGGTTAAATTTAGGTTAAAAAAATCAATTGAATTATAAATTGAAACGAAGGGAGGACTTATCCCACTAGGAGTACTCGGTTATTCCTGTGAATCCTGTCTACGGGATTGACGAAATTAACAGCTCCGGAGTCCGGACTCCTCGTATACTACATATATATAATAATAATAAAAAACGTTGACCGCGCTCGTGCGCGTTTTCTGTCTCGCGCGTGACGCGCAACTGGCCGACCGCCGACCGCCACCGTCCGTAGATCTCTCTCGTGACCAACTGGGCGCCTCGCGTCGGTTCCTTCGCCAGGTCTTCGTCGCCGGCGACGACCATCCATCAGGTTTCTCTTCCCTTGGTGCTGTGCGAAATCGAGCGAACGAACCCTAACTTAAGATATTTGGGTATTTGTATTCTGATCTGACCTAATTATAAAGTTTGTATGCACTACTATTCCGATTTTTCTTGCTGGTATTTGACAACCCTTATTAGGTTTAAACATTCTTCTCTTAATTCAATCTTTTCAAAAAAAAGAGTTACTTTAAGTTTAAATATTCAAGAAGTTTTGTCTTTTTGTTTTCAGTTTTAGAATGGGGAATCATCTAGTTGGAAAAGGAGCAGCATCAAGCGATATCCATGCCAAAACAGTCCATAATAGGGAAAAGATCCCTACTAAATTTGAAGACCTTCCAGAGGTATGTGTGTCTTAAGTTGAGTGCACATGGAACTTCCCATTTTTTTCATGTTATGCCATTGCTTTGAATCAGGACATACAGTGCACAATTCTATCAAAATTGTATCTAAAAGAGCTCATAAGGACCAGCGTCTTATCAAGTGAATGGAGATATATGTGGGTTAACTGCCCCAAGTTATGTTTCATTGGTGCTCAAGTGTCTGGCCGTAAAAGGTGCATGAAAAACTTCATAGATAATGTCAACGCTGTTCTGCAGAAGTGTTATGGCCATGTGGTTGAAGAGCTTAAGGTGAAAATTGGATTTGACGGTATACTTGTTGACCATCTCAACAATTGGATTAGATTTGCTGCAACCTCACGGACTAAAGTTCTTGCTTTTGATCTGGAGCCTACTATTGGCTCTTGGCTCCGAGATGATCGTTACATATTTCCACTTGAACTTTTGATCAACGGAAGCATCTCCTGTCTACAAAATATTCAGCTTAGCTTTGTATACTTGAAGCTACCTTCCCAGTTTGGTGGCTTCCCAAACCTGAGAAAGCTTGATTTGAGTATGATCCATGTGACTAGAAAGGATCTTGAAGATATGCTGTCCAGTTGCCGTAAAATTGAGTGGCTAAGGCTGGACAGATGCCATCTTAATGATGAACTACAGGTGGATACCCCTCTGTCTCATCTGCTACATTTAAACATTGTACGCTGTAAATTCACCAAGATAGCGTTCGATGCTGTAAATCTCAAAACTTTAGTATACCAAGGACACTTTCGACCTATTGTCCTCAACCATTCTAGGGAGCTGAATACCGTATGCATTTCGTTTTATAAAGCAGTCTTTCAGCATGCTCTCGCAGCACTTCTTGATGGTCTTCCGAGCATGAAACGTCTGAATTTACATATTATTTTTCTACGAATAGAGGTTTGTTGTTGAAAAATATCTTGAAGTTCAAATTCTTCTCACCTGACACAATCTAGTCAGTGATTTCTGTTTCTTGCTTTTCAGATGCAAGGGTTGAACAATAACCTGTACAAGTTTTCTCGTCTTAGGAATCTACAGTTGTTCATGAGCATAGACGAGGCAGATGCTGATAAAATTCTTTGTTTGGTCTCCTTTCTAAGCGCCACTCCTCTTATTGAAATACTGGAGGTTCATGTAAGTGCTTTTCCAGATTCTTATCACTTATATATTTGGTCTCCAATTTATGTTAGTTCATTTAACAACTTGTAAGTTTTGCAAAAGCTTGAAAATGAACGTTAAATTACAAGGCTAGACATTTATGTTAACTCATTTTATCTTTTCTTTTAGAAGTATTTTTTTTTTGCGAACTTCTTTTAGAAGTATTTGAGGTGTCACATAATGCCCTTTCTTGTGTTCTTTAAAAACTAGATCCGCGGAGGCTTAGACAATCCCAGGTATTCTAGGTTAAGAAGATCTCACACACCTAACCCTTACATAGCGGTATTGTAGCTCCGTGAGATGAGCTGGCCACAAACATGTGCTTTGGATGTGAGACAGATGAGGGAGTTTCTTTTTTCATCGGCCATGTGGCTGTAAAGCCACAAAGAGTTCAAACTCTAATCATCTCGAGGGGGAGGTACTTAGACCACTTATACTCTGTTCGTTTGGCTTATCAGCCACCAAAAACACATCAGTCGGTTTATCAACTACCAAAGACGGTGAAACAAACAGGTCGTTGGTCAGCCAGTTGTTCCCCTTTTTGTTCTTTTGGTGCAATACTGCAATGAAATATGAATTTTTAGGTTATTAGTGTTTGAGATCATGTTTTCTCTGTATAATTATTCGGTATTTATATTGGTTCACCGATGTTCGTGAAATTTAGATCCGGGGCTAATGCCCAGATAGTCGTATTAGTCCTGGTCATTTTCATTTTTCTCTACTAGTGATCATCAAGCCCTTGAAACATTATGATGGTCTTTTGTGACTTTTTATGCTACAACCTCCCACCCACAGTGACCCAAAGCTGATAGCCCAAGGAGTCATCCACTTGTATGATCAAACCGAGGTTAAAAAGTGCTCCCAAGCTAGTTATAAAAAAAAAGTGCTCCCAAGCTAGAACTTAATTCCATAGTTAGTCCCTTTTTATCCGTCCTTCTCACTTCTTGAGAAGTTCATCCTTCTTAATACGTCGTTCTCACTTATCGAGAAGTCAAACTTACTCAACTTTTACCTAATATATAATAAAATATTAATATTTATGGTATACAATTAGTACCATTAATTAGATAGATCAATGAATATATTTTATAATAAACCTATTTGGAGATATATTTATTGCTATTATTTTCTATAAATTTGATCAAAGTTGAAAAAAAAAAGATTGATCAATGCGTTTTCCATAGTGACAAGGGACAGAGAGAGTATGTTAACTGTAGAAGCGCGCATTTCCTGGCTAAATGAATGTGTGGTCAGTGGTAACCAAAGTGTCTTTTTTTTTGGCAAGTAACCTGCGTCTTCTATACTACGGCATTAGTAGAATGCAACATTTCTATGTTATAGGTTTTTGGGATTCCATCATATTGGCAAAGCCGTGTGTCAAAACAAAGATGCAAGATATCAGCAAAAAAAAAAATATTCCAAGAGATCTCGGAGTCTTTGTTTTTTGAAGTTGTGAATATCGCATGGACACCATCTTGTATGATGGAGCGTTTGAATATTATTATGAATTGCACCATGATGCCTTAAGTATACAAAAGCATATAGTATCCGGAATATTTATTTATACATAGCATTGAACCATAGGTTGCAACTCGATCGATCTTCTAACACAACGGTTTCTTTTTAAGCTTACAGTTTGGATTTTCTGATGTATGGCTTGCGGATGTGGGTCCTACAAGGCAGAACCTTTGGCAATGTGAATACAATCATTTGAAGAGTATGTATATTACAGGCTATAAGGGAGCAAGAGGCCAACTTGAATTAATTCTTCATGTTGTGGAAAATGCCCCTAAGCTGGAGGTTTTGACTGTAGATACAACTCGAGATATGTCTGAACATGCCGGTCTTATTGCTAAGTGTTGTCTAAGTCAAAAACATTCCCCAACATTGAAGTTTTGTGTCGTTTAAGACATAATAATATTGGTGTACTTTATTCTTAAAAAATAATATTGGTGTACATGTGCGACTATTGTACTAGTTTTTGTAAAAAATGGAGACGCTACTAAAAAAAACTTACGCAGCATCTCGAATTAGCAATTCGTGGCGGACACCAATTTTTGTCCGCTGAGGTAAATCCCAAGATTTACCACAGCGGACATTTCCTATTTACCGTGGCGGACAGTTTTGTCCGTTGCAGTAAATCGATACCGCAGCGGGCTTCTTAAGACGTTTACCACGGTAAATAGGATATTTTCCAAGGTGGTCATTTTAAGAAGCCCGTAAATAGATTTACCGTAGTGAGCATCCTATAAGGACCTCCACGGTTAAGGCTAGGCCCAACTAGCCCAGACGAAGCCCGTGTACCGTCTTAGTATAAAAACAGATACTTAGGGTTTCTTTTGAGTCATTCACTTCCTCTCTCTCCCAACTCTCGGCCGTCTCATGAATCAAAAAAAAAACTCTCGGCCGCCTCCACTCCGAGACGCACGTGTCCGCGCGGCGTACGGGAGCCGCCTCCACGCTAAGTCTGCCTCCACGCACGCGACCGCCTTCACGCCGAGTCCGCACGTCGGGCCGAGTCCGCGCGGCGTACGGGAGTCGCCTCCACGCACGCGACCGCCTCCACGTCGAGTCCGCGCGGCGTACGGGAGCCGTGTCCACGCCAAGTCCGCCTCCATGTCGGGCCGAGTCCGTGCCGAGTGAGTTTGCGCGCCCGTGGCTAGGTAGAGGAAGGAGGTGGAGCGACTCCTCGCGGCGTCGGCAGACCCGGTTCGGCGCCAGCGACCACCTCCACAGCGGATCCGGCCTCGACGCGTGAGGATCCGGCGTCGACGACGACCTCCACTGCGGATCCAGCCCTGACACTTATTTATTCGTCATTGGTGGACTCTACGACGGTGGATCTGGCCCTGGCACATGTGGATTCGTCGGTGCCGAGCTCAACGACATTGGATCCGGCGACGGCGGATCAATGGTGACGGCGAGATTAGGTCGGCCCAGATCCAAGCTTTTGGTTTGGGTTTGTTTTGTTTTGTTTTTTTAAACGATTAACCGCGGCGAGCAAATGGGCTCGCCGTGGTGAGGCCACTATTTACTGTGACCTTACCACCGCAACGAACCTCTTTGCCCGTTGCAGGAAACCAAAAGTGTCCGTTGCGCATAATACTTTATGTAGTAGTGAGAGTTACACTTCATTATATTATATTAAAAAGAAAATACAGGACAAGAACACTCTACACATGTCAAACTAAAGTTTTAGGTTACAATCTCGCCTGCTAAACATAAAAAGACAACCATAAAACCAACCATCCAGGCCACTCTATGGGAAGTGCTAGAGTAGTCAAGGAACTATCCCCCAAAGACATCGTACCTCGCTGTAACGTTAGGAGCCCTTGCAATGCTAGGAGTAGCTCCATCAAAAACACAAGAATTACGGTGAGTTCAAAGAACCCAAGCACCTAGTACAACCAGACAATTGAGACCTTTCTTTTGCTGTTCTGGAGCAACATGCCACAGTCTGCCCTATCAATCATTGAACACCATATCAGTTGCCTGAGGAGCAAACTGTTGTAGCCCAATCGATTTATCTCATGTTTTAGTTCTACTTGGATTACAAAGTCTCTCTCTATCCCTGGAATTCACATTGTCTCGCGGGAGCTCTTGTTATTCTTAGAGTTTTCCAACTCCTAGACAACTTGGTGCGACGAGGATCGTTGAGCGGAGGAAGGTATTTATCTCCGGCTCCGATCGGTGGATTGTGAGGGGTTCTTGAACCTTCCCCGCAGGAGCTTCGCGAAAGGTATCTCTAGTGGATTGATCGTAGCTTGTGGAATCCCATCTTGTGTTGGTTGTGCGGCACTCGGTGACGGGTTTGGCGTGAGATGTCAATTAGCGCGTGAACCTCTAAGTGGGTGATTCGCTACAACGAGGAGTAGCTTGTTGGCAAACAAGTGAACCTCGGTAAAAATCATTGTGTCAACTTGTCTCTACGGAGGATTTATCTTTTGATTGTCTATTGATTGGATATCTATTGATTGCTACTCTCCACGACGGTATAACCCTCCTAACTCTAGCTTGTGCATTACTTTCATTTTACATTCTTACAAAGTAGAGTAACTTAGCTCTCTAGGCTTGTGTAGCTTGTTAGAGATTTCTAGGTAGCTAGCTTGGTTGTGTCATATAGTTTTATCTCTTGCTAGTAACTAGAATTGTGTAAGGACCTGATAAGCCTAGAGGGGGGAGAATAGGCCTGTTTCAAACTTTTCTCAACACACTGTTAGTCACAGGCGCAGCACTGCTGCTCTACAGCCCGACACTGCTGCGCTGCCCGACACTGCTGGACTCTTGGCCGGCAGTGCTGGTCAGCTGGATAGATTCAAGCTCAATTCAAAAAGTAAGATGAATATGGAAAATGTGCTTGAATCAAAACCTTCCTAGAGGTATAGGGAACCTCCAGAACCACTTGAAAGTGGTAGCAACACACCCACGTAGTAGATCGGGTCCAAACCCTAGAAATCAACTTGAGAGCAATATAGATCAAAGTAGAGAGACAATCACAAGCTGACACAAGATTTGACCCGTGGTTCAGCTCGCCACCAAGGCTTGCCTACGTCCACCAAGGCTCGAAAATTACTTAATGTGCCTACCAGGGCAGTGAGGAATTATGCCACTTAAATACTCTATATTTATGCATAGTAGACACATACCCCTTGCGATATGTTGGTCAGTAAGCAAATCATCAGTACATACAATGACCAACACACACAAGTTTCTTTCAAAAATGGTTTTGAAACACATTAAGTAATTTTCAAAGTTTTGCCTATGTCGCTAGGTGGACAAACAAATGTGTGCTATAGTTCAAACCACGTTACGAGAATCAAGTATATTCAGCTCACTACGCAAAGCACAAAACCTTGTCTCATCGAGAGGCTTAGTGAAGATATCGGCTAGTTGCTTTTCGGTGTTGACATGGCGAGTTGCGATATCTCCTTCTAATTCGTGGTATCTCAAGAAGTGATGACGAATGTCAGTTTGATGGCACTCTCGTTATCACACAAGAGAGGAATCTTGGTGAATTGACATCCGAAATCTTTTAAGGTTTGCCTCATCCAAAGCAGTTGAGCACAACATGCTCCGGCTGCAACATACTCGGCCTCGGCGGTGGAAAGGGCTACACATTTTTTCTTTTTAGAACTCCAAGACACTAAGGACTGTCCAAGGAATTGACACGTCCCTGAAGTGCTTTTTCGTTCTACCTTGCAACCGACGTAATCGGAATCTGAATACCCAAGTAGATCGAACTTGGAGCCCTTAGGATACCACAATCCAAGGTTAGGAGTGAAAACTAAATATCTCAAGATTCTCTTAACATCCTGTTGACACAAAAAGCGTCAGATCTGTGAACACCTCGGGCTATTACCCAAAGCTCGATGTTGAGGGCGTGCCAGTCGATTTGACCAATCAATCGACAAGGATGATAACTATGACAAACTGAACGAGACGACAGCGATGCGCCCGGACGTCAAGGCTCAGATTGATCACGGATAACTAGAGCAGAGCTAGACGAGGCAAACAGCGATGCGCCCGGATTGCCAAAGCCTAGAGGTACTCCCACGCGGAACTAGCAAGGATTTTGACGGAGATCAAGGTGATGCAGCCCGTCGAAAGCTTGAAGAACTCGTTGATAAACTACAACTAATGCAGTAAAAGATAAATTGCGATAAAAGTAGGATAAAAAGTAGAATTGGTTTGTTTTTTATTTGATTGATATATATTCCGTAGCCCTTGGACTCATATTTATACTCCCGCATGGAGAGTTGTACAATGACACGACACAATCTTTCCTAAAACAAACTCCTATTTTAAAGGAAACTTATTCGCGCAGGAGCCGGATAACAATAATTATTTCCTAAACAAACATACCTATTTTAAAGGAAAATAAACGACCCATGCAAGAGTCGGACTCAAACTACTATATTAATACTAGCACAGAATACCAGTTTCCTTATACTCCTTCTCGATGGAAATTTTCCATCGGCAGACCCATTTAATCTGCACCCTCCTTCTTTGGCCACCTGTAGTCTTCTGCTGCCACCAAGTGCTAAGTCACGCCCATCGGCATCGGCAACATTCTTCCGACCGGCGATCGGCAACATCTCCTCGTCGACAACCAGCAATAAGTCCTTATCGGCAATCGGCAATTATCTTCCGTCGGCAATCGGCTACGAGCCCTCCATCGGCAATTAGCAACGACCCCTCATCGGCAATCGGCAAGGACTCTTCACCGTCAATCAGCTTCAGCAAGACTCCATCAATCTTGTCGGCAAAGCTCACCAGCTTCCATTGGCAAAGTACTTAGTCTTCCTGCAGTACCTTCCCATCGGCACTATCGATAATACCGATGGAGAATGACCGCTGACCAATCAAGCCTTAGCCCATTTGACACGTGTCAAAAAACGGTGTCAACACATGCCCCCAGTTTCGGAGCGTATAGCTTTACGTGCCGAAATTCTCTCCACTGTAGTCGTTACTGTAGCCGTCGTTGTAGCCGTTACCCCCGAGATAGGCGTACGGTTTCCTCAATCCCCGCACGTGGAACTGCAATTTAATAATAAAACCCCTCGATTGTAGCACAAACAGTTGCAGACCACCTCGATCACCGCGCGTATCTACCGCGGACTTCTCCACATTCCTGTACAGCGCGAAACAGAACCCCAAAATACCCCTGAATAGATTTATAAGAGTTACTGGGGTCCATATCGTCCCTTTTACCCGAGCTCATTTTACTTTCACTTTCCTGCCTTCTTCAACCTCCGGCTGCCCTGAAGAACACAAGCTCGAGCAACAGTACTCCTTCGTAATCCAAGGACGAACTTCAAGTACCCTCTGGACTCCAATGGCGATCCAGGTCGACATCCCAAAGGTAAGACCTATCCTCCTCCCAATCCAGTCCCCTACAATCCGCACGAATCTGGATCTGTCTTCGTTCCTTTTTTACTGCTCTTCGCCTTCTCCTTTGAATCTTAGAAACTGTACAACAAAGTAGCGATTCCGCTTACCGGTTCCACCTTCAGTTGCTTAGGCCCCATGGGGAACCCGGATCCCAGCTATATAATCAATGCAGAAACCAACCGGATTCCTTTTAGATTTGAATGTTTTGGTTTGGGGTTGTGGAAAGATGCATTCCGATCATGGCCCAAGCCCACCAAAGGGTGGAAGAACTGGTACCTCAGAGTCGCCAGCGCGCAGCAAGTTTACTGGCAGGAGCGCAGTCTGGACCAATGTATCAGGCTGTCCATTGCCGATATGGAGAAGAATGAGAACATGTTAATAGCCGCCTCTTACTTCTGGTCAGACATCCTGAACGCGTTCTTATTCCGACATGGACCAGCCACCCCCACTCTTGCCGATGTCCATATGCTGACTGGTCTAGACATCTCCTCTGCCGATACCTTCTCCTTGTTCAATAGGAAAGCTGAGCACAGAGTAAATACCCGAAACATCGGCGGTTGGACGGGTTACATTCAGGAATACCAGAAGACGGGATCGGTGAACCTGAGAGAGCATGCCACTTTCCTAAACATGTGGCTAGACAAATTCATCTTCTGCGGCAGGGCAGTCGGACCCACCACCATGTACCTCCCAGTAGCTGAGATGCTTGCCGATGGGACAGGGCTTCCCTTGGGCAGATATCTTCTAGGATCAGTATATCGTCTCCTCCATCAAGTATCCCAGAAGTTACTGCTAGGTGAGCACATCGGAATTCTTGGAGGCCCCTGGTGGTTTATTAACATGTGGCTGCACGCACATATGCAGAAAGCACTCCAGCTTGACTTGTTCGCTCAACGATTCCCGAGAGACATACTAGAGGACCACCAGTGCGAAGAGGATGAATCAGCAACTCGCCCTCCACTCAACTTTGGAGAGGCCACTATTGTGCTGCCAGGGACCGATGCCGATGCAGAGCAATTCGGTCTCTTCTTTCAGAAGTTTTACAATGGAATTCCCGCCACAGAACGGCTCTGGTGGCCATATACTGATGTAGATAACCAGTTCCCATTGCTATTTAATCTTACCGATGGGAATGTACCTGAGAACCAAATAATGATGAAGGCCAGCATTACTCCCCGGGCTATCCCAGTGAACATATTTGGATCGGGAAAGAACGCCCCTCCATCATTTGAGTTTTACTACCCATCGGTAGCGGCAAGACAACTGGCGTTCGGCCAACTACCGATCAAACTTTGTTATTCCAAGGTAGTGCAGCCCAGGCAAACATTCTCCAGTGGTCTAGACTGGAACAAGGTTATCAACCTCCCTGCCGATGCCGATATATCAGATCTTGACCTGTCCTCCTGGTCACCAACCTCCTTTATCACAAACGAGTACAAGTCCTGGTGGCAAGAATGGAGGTGTCAACTGTTCGCCAAATCTTCGCACTACTATCGGCACATGATCGATGTCGATCATATCATCCCCGACGACGCAGTAAGTCCTCATTCCGATGCATTCCTTACTTTTATCTTCACCATCGGTATTTTAACCTTGTGTTTGACAGGTTGATGACCCGATTCCTCCGATGAGCAAGAGCGGCAAGCCCTTCAAGCTTCGAATAATGAGTCTCGTATCACTCATCGGCCATAAGGCTCCTTCGTTAGCTGCCTTCATCCCACGACAGGTACCCACACCGACACCTGCAAAAGCCAAGGCTACATCGACCGCAGCTGCTGCCCTGATGCGGGCGTTTGCAGTAAACTCACCTTCACTCATACCGATTATATACTGTTTAATCGGCAACATTTACTTCATATAACTTGCATTGAATATTTTCAGGCTATGAGGTCATCGGCAACCGCCCCAAGCAAACAAGCTCCTCCAAGTTCGGCTGCCGATGCCCCCCAGTCATCTAAGCGGGCTGGATCTCCTACTGCTGCGCCAAGGAAGAAGAGGTGTTTGAGGCTAGCCAGCCCATCTTCGTCATCAGCACACGTCGCACCACCAACTATCAGCGCGTCATCGGCAGAAACTCCAACAGCTCCTATCCCAGATCAGACGATGGACGACGTCATCGGTCAGGAAACAATTCCATCTGCTGCAGTGGTAGAGGTGGAATCGGCATCGACACCGTCAACCGAAGCTCCCAACAAAGAAACCCCCATACTAGCGGCGGTGGCATCGGCATCGGCACCATCAGCCGATGTACCTGATGAGGCGGCAGTACCTTCAGCAGCCGAAGTAACATTATCGGCGGCGTCAACCGAAGTTGCTGATGAGACAGCTCCGCCCGTCGTAGCGGCAGAGGTAATATCGACATCGGTACCAACCGAACATCCCGATGAAAGAGTGGCATCACTGCCACAACCAAGTATCGTGCCGGAAGCAACGCCAACGACACCACCACCACCACCAACGGCGTCGACTGCTCCTATGGTAGAAGCTCAGTCATCGGCAACTGTTGCCGATGTTCAAGACGAAGCGGGACCTTCTAATATACCAAGTCCTGGGCAAGAAATCTGCTTCAAGATGGTAAGTTAATCATTTGAAAATTCTAGTATAATCCTTCAATCGGCATACTATAACCTTTCTGTTTTCAGGCCCAAGATTCCCCAGATAGTCTTTTCTCTTTCAGCCTCAACCCGCAGGACGAAAATAGGCACCGAGACCCCCTCCAGGCAGATAGTTTATTTTCCTTCTCGGTTGACATACCCGATGACGAGGAGGAAGAGAGCTCTGTCCCAGCTCTATCGGTAGAGATCAAGACCAAACTTGAGGCACTGCTTTCCTTGCTGCTACAAGACACATCCCAGCTTATTCAAGACTCATCGGCAGCAAGGATTGCTTTCAAAGACATCCAGAGTCATCTTCCTGCCGACGCAACAGAAGTTCTTCTCCAGGCAGCCTCTATTGACGTCAAGCAAATCCAGTACCAGAGGCTCGCCCGTCGTATCGCCGATAGGGCCGCTCAAGCCAAGAGCGAAGAAGAAAAGCTTAAATTCAAACACCTTGCCGATGAGAAGCACAGAAGCATCGGTCAAGCAAAAGTTTCCATCGGCAACCTGGACCAAGAAATCTCTCGACTATTGGCAAGGAAGGAAGAGCTACTGGCGGAGCTACACAAGGTCGAAGGGGATCTGACTGCAGCCAACCAGCAAAAAACTCAACTGTCTGATTCCATCAAGGTTCTGTAGCAAGAAAGGGACCAGCACGCTCGGCAGGCCATCTTGTGGAAGAAGAAGATCAAGCCGATTGAGGGCTCTACCGATGCTGACGCCAAAGAGATGGACGAGATAGAATAGATTCGCCTACGTGCGATTCAGTTATCCACTCCTTATTCTAATGCCTGTCGTATCGGCAAAGATGTAACCTAATACTTGACCTTGTCTTGTAATATAATGCTAGTATATTTTTACCGATGTATTACAATTCCTTTTCATCGGCATCCAAACAAGTACATCAAGTGCCAACTCCTTCGAGAGTTTCTGGAACGTATGCTCTGTTGGAGACAGACTATCTCATCCGATAGGAACTCGATTAGGAAACGCCCCAGGCCTAGAATTCAATCCTGATCGGTAAAATCAATCTCCACGCTAGAGTGCCATCGGCACATTCGTTCACCCGATCATCAGCAATCATTATCGATACCATCAAATCGGCTAAAATCCTGAGTAATCCCAACTTTCAACAGATCTTGATACATAGCCCGATTGCAACAATAATCGGCAACGAAGCTCCATACTCCCATCGGATCAAAATTAGAACAATGTCGATAAACCCACCAAAGAGTACGAGGAGTAACTTCCGGAACGCGTGCAACACACACCGAGTTATCATACGCAAGCGCAACAGAATCATTTTTGCAACCATCTTCCGGCATTTAACGAACCTATCGGTAGTACAACATCCCATACACAAACCATCGGTAGGTATCAGTATAATAATTGAAATCGCCAATCTACCGATTGCAGCCTCCAAGCCTGCAAGTCCAAGACTCATCTCGATTAGGCCATCGGCGCAATATTGTTGTCTGCCGATGGATCTCTATCCCGGCGTTTTGGCCTCCACTGCTTCTCCCTTGAGAGTTCTGCATCACCATACAGGTTATTGCGGCGTTGGCGCTGAATTTTTCTTTTCTGGGTTTTTGTCAAACCCTTAGGGCACCACTGAGGAAGTTTGATTTTCCACACAGACCGACGCTGCCCTTCATTACTTACATCGGTATTTCTCCCGATGTTTGAACTTCTGGAGAGCACTTCTTCACCGGGTGTTCTTGCTTTGATCTGCTCCTTGTTCTCCCCTCGATCCACCTGTCTGCCAAGCCTGCTATGGGCATCAAGCTTGCCCCCCAGTCGATTACGTACCGATCTCCTCTCTCTGTGCGGCTCGGCGCGCCTAGATGCCCGATCATCCAAACAAGAGTTCCCTGACTGACCGGCAGTGTGATACCTGTTGCATTCAGGACAATCATTGGCAGTGGGTAGCTTAATGCCTTCTTCCCAATAGTAGATGAAGAAGGGACACTTCCAATGATTTTTTCGACGAAGCCACTCCCGACGCTCTTTCTCTTTCTGCCGATACTGTTCATCTCGTGATCGCCGATAGTCTTGCCTTGGTAGCTTGTGTGTGATTACTATGCCAGGAGCCCTGCTGACCCAAACACCTTTATCGGCAATTCTCTTGCCTTTCCTATCATCGACAAACTTTCCGATGTCTCGCTCGACCACCTGATGATCAGGATCCACCGGTGCACTCTTTCTAGCAGCGTTCGATGTCAGCACCTTAGTTTTTCCACCGGCTTCCACCATATTATTTGAAAACGAGCGCTGATCAATTTCCATCGGTTCTTGGACTTTAGGACTTTCAAATTGGATCCGTCCAGAGTTAATTTCTGACTGCAGTTGCTGCCTGAACACTTTGCAGTCGTCGGTACTGTGAGAAGTTGCATTGTGCCACTTACAGTACCTGGTATCCTTGAACTCCTCGGCCGATGGAATTACCTGATTAGGGGCTAGCTTAATCCGCCCTTCCTGAAGCAATAAATTAAATATCCCATCGGCCTTCGTGACATCGAAGGTGAACTTTCCAGCTCTGTTCTGGCTGAGCGCACAAGGTACCGGCCCTTCATCTTTCACCCATTCAGAAGTGCCGATGTTCGTTCCTTCATCTGACTCGGAGTTCTCTTGTTCAACAAGAAGCACTTTTCCGCTCCAAATCCTCTCGGGTTCAAATAATTTAACATCTTGATCGGCGTCCGTGATATTGAAAGTGAATTTCTCTAATTCAGCATCGCCGATACTTGGCTCTCCGTCCGAGTCTGAAGCTTCCACTTCCTTGGTCGAAAGCACCCTCGTATCTAAATCTTGTCGATGAGCAGACTCGTTCACTGGTTGGGTAGACAGATGTATTTCTTCATATTTCTGTAATGAGCAAGTCGGAGCAATTAACATGTCAGCAGCACCAATCTGTTGAATATTATGCATCGGCTGGTCAACCGATGAGCACTTTCGGACGCCTACTGTCTGAGTGGATTGAGATGCTTTACATCCTTGCATTAAGCAGACCGGCGCGATCGGCTCACCGACAGTACCAATCTGTTGAATGTTATGCATCGGCTGGTCAACCGATGGGCAAATCTGAACGCTTGCCGGCTGAGTGGGCTGGTCTTTCTCCCCATATCTTGATGTTGAAGTACCTGGGATGATTGGCACATGCACAACACTAGTCATGATAACACTACGCATCGGCTGTGTTGCCGATGAGCAATTTTGCACCGTCGCTAGCTTGTGCGGTGGCGTTATATCTATTGCATTCATCGGTTGCTGTACCGATGTCTCATTATACACCCTTTCCTGTGAATATTGCAGCGTATTATTTGTCGGCTGATATACCGATACTTCGTTCTGAAGATTCGCCGGATGATATTGTAGAGTTCTTGCCACTCGGCGCTCAGGCTGCACATATTGCCGCTAAGTCGATGACTGACCGATCCAACCTGCATTAGGTGTCATCGGTACGTGATTTACCGATGGCTGATAACCAGCTGACTCTGGCAACCCTTGTACCTTCGGATGATAGTGTTGATCTGCAAACGCCATAGGCTGAGCAACTATTGCCGATGCAGGTTGATTGACATTTAACATACTTTGCATCGGCCAGGGATTCACCATAGGTTGATCGTCGGCTGAGATCTGTTCTCGTGCCTCTGAATGATCGCCTTGACCTGCGGGTGCCACATCCTGAGTGGTCATCGCCGAGGCAGATTGATTGACCATCGATACACCTTGTTGCATCGGCCAAACAGCTGCTGGTGACCGATAGCCGGTTGGGGCTTGCAACTCTGGTATTCTGGAATGATAGCTTTGACTCGTAGCTACCGTGGGTTGAACAGCTACGACCGATGCGGGCTGACTAACACTCGACATACCTTGTTGCATCGGCCAAGAGTTTGCCGATATAGGCTGATTAACTGTTGGCACGTCTCGTCGCATCGGCCAAGCATTTGCCGACAGCTGATAACCGGCTGACGCTTGTTCTTGTTGTACCCTTGGATGATTGCCTGGGCTCACGGGTACCACAACTTGAGGAGTGACTGCCGATACAGGTTGATTGGCAGTCAGTACACTTTGCTGCACCGACCAAGCATTTGCCGATGGCCGACAACCAGCTGATACTTGTTACTCTTGCGACGCCGGGTAATTGACAGAGTGACTACTTTTATTAGTAGATACTCCAGTTTGAAGAGCCATTGCCGCCATAGGTTGACTTGCAGCCGCTGGGCTTCGTTGCATCGGCAAGTGGTTTGTCGACGGTTGAGCATAAGGTATTCTGGGTATTGCCATCTGAAAATCCCCTGCCGGCGGCTGCATCGTTGGAGAGGACGTAGTATAATGCATGACTGGGACCACCGGCTGTACAGGTGTTGCCGATGCCATAGGAATCGTCCACCCTGCATGGTTACCTTGGACCAATCTGGAATCAGCAGATAGACTCGGAGACATACCATATCCCTAGCGATTGGCAGAAGTCGGCTGACTTTGGATGATCGGTCCATACATTGCTGAAGCCACCAGATTTGTATTCACCTGAGTAAAGCCTGCTGGGCTCGATCTTGGCGGCATGACCTCATCGGAAGATTGGCTCATGATCGGTGAAGACACCCTTGGAACCGCCGATGGGATCGCAACAGATGCCGATCCGAGTTGACGACGCTCTGGACCAACATAATATGGTGCCTGTCCCTTGAACGTTTGCTTGACAGCATTGCATACAGCATCGGACAGCATACTGGATTGGCTAATAAATGCATTATTAACCATATCTTGTATTTTACCAGGATCGGCGTCGAAAGTGATCTGCCGCGGCGACGGCGGATCTTGCTTCTGGACTGCTTTGCCGATCCCGTTTAGGCTGAAGGATCTAAGATACGAGCGCTTGTATTCCTCCATTGCCTGCTCCAGAGCCTGTTTCTGATGACCTGTCAGATCTGCTGTGGAGACTTCAATGACACTCCTGGGATTAGTCATGATAAATATATTTATATAATCGGGTGCCACTGGGCGTGCCAAAAGAGGTGTTGACACAAAAAGCGTCAGATCTATGAACACCTCGGGCTATTACCCAAAGCTCGATGTCGAGGGCGTGCCAGTCGATTTGACCAATCAATCGACAAGGATGATAACTATGACAAACTGAACGAGACGACAGCGATGCGCCCGGACGTCAAGGCTCAGATTGATCACGGATAACTAGAGCAGAGCTAGACGAGGCAAACAGCGATGCGCCCGGATTGCCAAAGCCTAGAGGTACTCCCACGCGGAACTAGCAAGGATTTTGATGGAGATCAAGGTGATGCAGCCCGTCGAAAGCTTGAAGAACTCGTTGATAAACTACAACTAATGCAGTAAAAGATAAATTGCGATAAAAGTAGGATAAAAAGTAGAATTGGTTTGTTTTTTATTTGATTGATATATATTCCGTAGCCCTTGGACTCATATTTATACTCCCGCATGGAGAGTTGTACAATGACACGACACAATCTTTCCTAAAACAAACTCCTATTTTAAAGGAAACTGATTCGCGCAGGAACCGGATAACAATAATTATTTCCTAAACAAACATACCTATTTTAAAGGAAAATAAACGACCCATGCAAGAGTCGGACTCAAACTACTATATTAATACTAGCACAGAATACCGGTTTCCTTATACTCCTTCTCGATGGAAATTTTCCATCGGCAGACCCATTTAATCTGCACCCTCCTTCTTTGGCCACCTGTAGTCTTCTGCTGCCACCAAGTGCTAAGTCATGCCCATCGGCATCGGCAACATTCTTCTGACCGGCGATCGGCAACATCTCCTCGTCGGCAACCAGCAATAAGTCCTTATCGGCAATCGGCAATTATCTTCCGTCGGCAATCGGCTACGAGCCCTCCATCGGCAATTAGCAACGACCCCTCATCGGCAATCGGCAAGGACTCTTCACCGTCAATCAGCTTCAGCAAGACTCCATCAATCTTGTCGGCAAAGCTCACCAGCTTCCATCGGCAAAGTACTTAGTCTTCCTGCAGTACCTTCCCATCGGCACTATCGATAATACCGATGGAGAATGGCCGCTGACCAATCAAGCCTTAGCCCATTTGACACGTGTCAAAAAACGGTGTCAACACATCCACTAAGTGACACTCTTTCGGGTTAGCTTGAAATCTAGCACACATGCACACACTAAGCATTATGTTTGGCCTAGATGCACATAAGTAAAGGAGAGAGCCGATCATGGAACGATATACCTTTATTTCCACGGATTTCCCTCCTTCATTAAGACTGTTGGCACAAAATATGGTCCACTTTTATATAACTAAAATGATGCCACCAACCTCAGGATCACGGATAAACAAACACATCATGAGCATATTTTATCAAATAACCAGTTCCACATGTCTATGAGTATTTGAGTGCAGGAATGAAGAAATGGAGCAAAGGAGAGCCAGTGGGACCCACATAGGGGGTCGGCCGACCACCCTATGAGCTCACCTACTCTCCCCTCTCGGCCATGATCCAAGAGAGGCACTCTAGAGTGAAATCCAACCATTGGATCACTCTGTGTTTCCTCTCAACGGCTCACAAGAATAACACATGGATCCATGGGCCCACACCAAGGAGATAAACGTGACAACCACCTCAGAACCAACAACCAACCTCAATGACAAGTGGGACCAACATCGGGGAGGATGAAGTGGGCCAGAGACCCCAAGGGGGGGTGTCGGCCGACCACCCCCTGGGCCCACCGGGCTCCCACCTAGTCCCTGACCAGTGGTGCCACTTCCAGAGGCCAGAGGAGGGCCCACTGACCAAAGGGGGGTCGGTCGACCGCCCCCTAGGTCGGTTTGGCCCCTGCCAACCGCCATACCACTCTACACATGGTGGAAATCGCCATCATCCATCCAAGGACGGTTCAAGGTCGGTTGGATCCAAGGGTGGAGGATTGAAGCCCCTAGGATCGCTGATGTGGCGCTGGAGTAGCCCCTACTCCACCTCCCACTATAAATAGAGGCTCATACCCCCCCCCTCTCTACACATGGTGAAGAAGCCTACAAGCTTTATTCCTAAGATTGTTCTAGTAGTTAGTCGAGAGTGGAAGTTAGAGTTGAGTCGAGCTACGCTCGGGATTTCCTAAGTTGTCTTCTGGAAAGTCTGGTATAGCTCTTGTATCTTTCCTTCTTTGTAAGACTTTATCTTATTCAATATATATCTTTCTCTCTACTTTACTTAGTATTTACTTTGAGCATTACTATACTAAATATAGTCTTGCGCTTTTGCTCTTTAATAGCCTTAACATCAATAGTATGTGATCCTTGTGGCCTTTCTCGTATGCGATCATTGCCTGTCATAGGGTGCTTTGATTATAGATCATAGTCAAAGTAGTAAGTTGTGTGTAAGCGTGGTGCTTATACATCATCTTATCCTTGGTTACCGCTTGTTGCACGGATTGTTTGTGGTAGCTAGCAGGTGACAACCTTGTCTAGTCTTTGTATCCCACCACGTGTTCTTAGGCAAGTTCTTAAAAGGTAAGGCCCCCATAAGAAGAGGGTGTGGTCCGGTAGGAGTTTTGTCCTCCTACTGATCTATCCCCTCGCCTAGCATACTTGTATTGAGGAGACAAACTATAGTGTTTAGACTAGTTATTTGGCTAAGTATATTGAAGTAGAGTGAAGTACATAAGAGTCCTTTTACTCTCTCGTTGTCCTCCCACCTAGCTATTCTATCTAGTCCGTTCTAAGTATCTTTTACCTTGGCTTGTTCATTCATCAACCCCTTCCTATCACATATATCGTTTACCCCCACTATACTGGTTGGTACTAAGTTGAGGTGCTCTCTAGGATCTCTATCCAATTATCATTTCTAGCCCAACTTTCCCTTGGGAAAATATAAATTACGATACCTTGGAATACTCCTAGGTGAAGTGCTACAACGGTATAATCTGTGTGCTTGTGGATTTATACAATAGTCATCAAAAATACCAACAAAGATCAATATGTCCATTGGTTGGCATGGGAGTCTTGATTGGCTTTGCATTCACCATGTCAAACTTTCTTAGCATATCATGGGTGTACTTGGTTTGGCATAAGAAAGTCCCTTCCTTGAGTTGCTTGATTTGAAAACCGAGGAAGAACTTTAGTTCACCCATCATAGGCATCTCAAATCTCTTAGTCATGATCCTACTAAACTCATCACAAAAGGATTGGTTAGTACTACCAAATATTATGTCATCGACATATATTTGGCACACAAAGATATCATCATTAATCTTGTGAGTAAAGAGAGTAGGGTCCGCTTTGCCTATTTCAAAGCCTTGTTTGATCAAGAATTCCTTAAGGCATTCATACTAGACTCTTGGTGCTTCCTTAAGCCCATAGAGCGCTTTATGGAGCTTGAAGACGTGATGTGGGAACTTTGGATCTTCAAATCCTGGTGGCTGCTCAACATACACCAATTATTGAATAGGGCCATTAAGGAATGCACTCTTCACATCCATTTGTTGTAGCTTGAAGTTGTGATTTGCAGCATAGGCTAGAAGCATTCGGATTGCTTCAAGTCTAGCCACCGGTGCATAAGTTTCTTCAAAGTCCAAGCCCTCTACTTGAGTGAAACCTTGAGCCACCAATCTTGCCTTGTTCCTTGTCACCACACCTTGCTCATCTTGCTTGTTGTGAAAGACCCACTTAGTTCCAATCACATTGGTATTTGGTCTTTCCACCAAGGACCAAACTTGATTCCTTTCAAAGATATTTAGCTCTTATTGCATAGCCATCACCCAATCCGGATCATCGAGAGCTTGCTCAACCTTGAGAGGTTCCAAAGAGGAGACAAAAGAGTAAAATTGACAAAAATTTGCCAAATGTGAACGAGTAGTTACCCCCTTTCGAAGACTCCCAAGTATGTTATCAACGGGATGATCTCTTTGAATTGTTTGCCTCGATCTTGGGTGTTCTGTAGCTTCTTGTTGGTTTGCTTGGTCACCATACTCATAGTCTTCAAATATAGGTTGTAGGTTCATTGGGCTTGCAGGTGAGTAGCTTGATGCTGCCTCTCTGTGGGGAGCGGCAGTGCTGTTGTCTGGTCCAGCAGTGCCAGGGTCTGGCACTGCTGCTGGACCAGGCAGCACTGCTCCTCCACCTTCTTCAATCTTGGGAGCAGTAGCTTCACCTTCTTGAGGTTTCACCTCTGTGGCCTTTCCTTCTTGTGGTCTAATGTCACCATGGTCATGTTCTTGATTGCTTCACATGGTGGTTCCTCATTACCTACAATAACTTGATCAATTTGCTCTACTTGAGAGCCATTAGATTCATCAAATGTCACATCTATCGCGATTTCAATTTTCCCTAAGGTCTTGTTGAATACGCGATATGCATGCTCATTTGAACCATAACCAAGAAGAAAACCTTCATCAACTTTAGGTGCAAACTTAGAGGTGTTGGGCTTTTTGTTAAGTATGAAACACTTGCACCCAAAAACTCTAAAGTATGACACCTTTGGTTTGTTACCGGTTAACAGCTCATATGGAGTCTTCTTCAAGATCTTGTGTAGATAGAGCCAGTTGATTGCATGGCAACCGATGTTGACGGCTTCAACCCAAAAGATATTCGAAGTCTTGTACTCATCTAGCATTGTCCTTGCCATGTCAATGAGTGTCCGGTTCTTCCTCTCTACTACACCATTTTTGTTGAGGGGTGTATGGAACTGAAAACTCATGCTTGATGCCCTCGTCATCAAGAAACTCCTCCACTTGAGTGTTCTTGAATTCGATTCCATTGTCACTACGAACTTTCTTGATTTGGAAACTGAATTCTCTTTGTGCTCTTCTAATGAAGGTTTTCACCTTATCTTGCACTTGTGCCTTATCATACATGAAAAACACCCAAGTGAAATGAGTAAAATCATCAACAATAACTAAACCATGTTTGTTACCGCCAATGCTTATGTAGGTCACCGGTCTAAAGAGATTCATGTGTATTAGCTCCAATGGTTGCTTTGTGGAGACAATGCTCTTTGGTGGGTGAGGTGCCCCTACTAGCTTTCCGGCTTGGCATGCACTACAAATTCTATCTCTCTCAAAATAAACATTTGTTAGTCCAAGAATGTGTTCATCCTTTAGGAGTTTGGCCAAGTTCCTCATCCCAACATGAGCTAGTCGGTGATGCCATAACCAACCCATGCTAGATTTTGCCACTAAACAAGTCTCAAGCTTAGCCTTACTTTTGTTGAAATCAACTAGGTAAAGCTTGCCCTTCAAACGACCCGTAAAGACAATAGAGGAATCCTCCCTCTTAAAGACTTCCACACCCTTATCCGTAAAGAGATAATTGTAGCCCATCTCACACAATTGTGAAACCGACAACAAGTTGTAACTCAACGAATTCACATGTAAAACATTGGAGATAGAATGATCAAGAGTTATAGCAACTTTACCAAGTCCAACTTCCCCTTTAGAGTTGTCACCAAAGATGATATTCTCACTTACATTTGAAGTTGGGGAATATGATGAGAACATACTCTTTTCTCCGGTCATATGATTTGTACATCCACTATCAAGCACCCAACTTGATCCACCGGAGGAGTATTGAAAGTACATGTTTGGTTTTGGTAATTGAGTGACAACTTAGGTGGACTAATATGTGTTTAATGTGAGACACACAGGTGATTTAGTCCTTAGGTACACAAGTGTGAGCAACCAATAAAGTCATGAAGAGATGGCTTGTGCATATTTATGGTGCTTAACTTGATGATGAAGGAGCTCATTGCATATGAAACATGACATGGAGTCATGTGACAAAGTGGAGAAGGTCAAGACATGACTTAGCTTGATGGACCGGTTGCAAACGTGAAGGGCAAGTTGGAGGCTTGAAGCGTTTGACTGCGTGGCGGGAGGCTTGAGCAAGACTTGGCACTGATGGACGAAGGCAACGGTGAAGGGCAAGTGAAGTCAAGATTGATGAATCAATATGTCACGTGATGATATGAAGTGGATCATATCATTTGTGATAGGTTGGTGCATAGGTTGCATCAACATTGGAGAAGGAGATGAAATGGAATGCACAAGGCAAAGGTATAACTTAGAGCATTTCATTTCACTGGTCATAGATGTTTAGAGAACTGTTTGACCGGGTTGAGTTATAGGAAAAGTTGTACTATCAAGAGGGATGCATAGTAGACTAGCTTGATGAGGTTAAGAGTGCTCAAGTCACTAGTCTAGAAGACGTTTGAGAGAAGCCGTGCAAAACGCTTACTTAGAAGAGTGCTTCGGTAGGCTTAACTGCGTGCTGAAGTTGTGCTGAAAAATGAACTACCGGTAGTACCAGTGAGCCACCGGTAGTACCGGTAGGCTTAACTGTGTGCTGAAGTTGTGCTAAAGTTGTACTGAAAAATGAACTACCGGTAGTACCGGTGAGCCACCGGTAGTACCGGTAGGAAAAATTCCTGAGCGTCTCAAGTTGTGGGATTTTGAACTAGCAATAGTACCGGTTCCTCACCGGTAGTACCGATGGTGACCAGTAGTACCGGTGAAAGACCGGTAGTACCGGTTGGCTAACTTTGTGCAACGGTTGGAAGGCTCCAACGGTCGGAAATCTTGGACCGGTAGAACCGGTGGGACACCACCGGTAGTACCGGTAGTGCATCTGGAGCTGCGGGAATAAATAGGCCGCCCCTTCCCGTGGGGCAGCGCCCAACCCCATTATTCCACTCCTACACCTGAGAAAAAGGGTCCCAAGTCTCTCTCTCTCCCTCTATGCTCCTAGTCTTCAATCCATGGTGGATTTGTGAAGGAGAAGTGAGATTTGAGAGTGGAGAGGATCGATCTATGACTTGAGCATTCGATTTCCTCTTCTTGCTGGCTTGCTTTGCATTTGTTACTCTTGGATTCTTGGAATCCTAGCCGGCTAGGTGTTCTTCGAGATTGCTCGTGTTGATTCATTTGTGAGGGCACCCTGAATCGTTTGTATTACCCCTTCGATCCTTAGTGGAAATCTTGGGCTAACCTTTGTGGTTTCTTGAGGGAAATCTTGGGCTAACCTTTGTGGTTGCTTGAGGGAGGCAAGGAGGTGGAAGAGACTCCGACCTTTGTGGTCACCTCAACAACGAGGATTAGGAACTCCTTTGTGGGGACCGAACCTCAGGATAAATCTTGAGTCTCGCGTGCTTGATGTTGTGGAGATAGCTTCGACTATCCTTTGTTCTTGTGTTCTTCCTCTCTCCCTCAAAGTTCATAGGTTCGGAAGGCCCGATCTACAAATTGGAGAGGAACCAATTCAAGCAAAGCTCAACATCATCATCCTCAACCTCAAGGAGTGTGGGGAAAAGCTCGGATCCAGATTCAAAGCTCATCTTCCTTGGATCTCGGAGCTACAGTGTGCCACCGGTAGTACCGGTTTGCCTTCACCGGTAGTACCGGTCAGCCCCCGGTAGTACCGGTCCTACTGCCGGTAGTACAAATCATTGGTTTGTACTCTCTATTCACTAGCTTATAATTATTGTTTCACACTTGTGCTAGTGTTTAGTGGTTGTTTTAGTAACTAGTATAGCTTGTGTATCTTGCTAGTTACCTTCTTGCTTGTGTAGCATAGAAGTAGCTCTTGAGTGACTAATTGACTTGTGTAGTCTTGTTAGTCACATTTCTTAGCTTGTGTAGCTAAGCTTTTTGAGCTCTCTAGTTTGGCTTGTGTAGCCTTGCTATTGAGCATTACTAGTGAGCTTAGGCTTTGTGCGCTTTGCCTTCACTAGCATGTGTAGGAGCTCCCAGTTTGCTTAGAGTACTAGTTGCTTAGGTTTGTGTGACCTTGCAACGTAGACTTGTTAGGTGAGCTTCCTAGCCCAGCACCGTAGTAAGACTTCTTATCTTAATTTGCTAGGTGCTAGTGTTTTAAGTAGAGGGGTGTTGGTTTGGCTAGACCGATAGTTTTATTTCCTCATTTATTTCGGTTAGCCAATGCGATAAGTTTTTAGATACGCCTATTCACCCCCCCCTCTAGGCCAATTAGGTCCTTTCAAGTATGCCTACAAAACAATTTAGTTCCTAGATTTAGGTCTCCAATTGATTTTGGGGCCTTGCATGTTAGTAACAACAATTTTGGGAACCCAAACATTCATGCTTTTCTTATCATGTTTCTCATCACCTACAAATTCTGCAATGACTTTACCACGGTCATTGCATTTCAACACATAGAAAGATGATAAGCTTCCTTGGGGTGCCTTGCCTTTGGTTGATAGGCAAACTTGTTTTTGGCCACCCAGATTGAATCCTTGGGTTTCTGAGAAACATGCTTTTGCCTAGGCACCTTCTTGACATGGACTTGAGCTTGATCAGGTGAAGCACTGGTAGCATTCCCTTTAGTGGGGCGCGGCACTGCTGGCCTATGGCGCGACACTGTCACGGTCTATGCTGGCTGATCTGCACCAATGCTTCCCTTCTTCTCAAACTTGACACACTCAATACCTTTCACTGTTTTTCTTCCATTGGTTTTACCTCCTTGAGTGTGTCCAAGCCCATCCTTGATGGATGGATGCCTCCCATCCTTGTATTGAATTTTCTTTGGCTCAACTTTGTCTTTGTCATTTTTTCTAGAAATTGAAATGACATTGTTGAGCCTTGCTATCTCTTTCTTCATGGCCTCCATGTTGGCAAGGTTAGTGGAATAATCATTCAAATCAAGATTATAACATTTTCCACATCCTTGACTAGTGGAGGGATAAGAGGCATCATTTGCCTTAGAGAGACGTGAGTTGCCCTCCCAAAGAAGGTTGTATTGTGCATCAAGCTCTTGATGCTTTTCAACTAAGCCACAATGCTTTTGCTTGAGGTCACCACACTCCTTCTTAGTGAGAGCATGAGCCTCTTGTTCCTTGGACAAAGCCTTGGTCAAAGAGCTCACCTCACTCCTCTCTAATGCAAGAGCTTCCTTGCTAGCAATGTAGAGATCCTCTTGTTTGATAAGAGTCTTTTCTCTAGATGCCAACTCAGCCTTGGTTGCCTCTAATTCATCCATTAGGTTAGCAATGAAGATTTTGGTCTTATTATCCATGGTTTTAGTTATGGCATCAATTTCTTCATCACTAGAGCAATCACTAGAATCACTACTAGAGATATCATTGGGGGAAGGAGTTATGAGTTTCGGTTTTGGTTGTACCTTCTCACCCTTTGCCATGAGACAAATGTGAGGGGAGCATTCATCATCATCGTACATGTTGTTGAAGAGCCTTGGTGAAGTGGATGACTTGTGAATAGCAATGGTTGCCATCTCTTCATCTTCACTTGAGCTCTCTACCGTTGAGTCCCATTCATGACCAATATGTGCTTCACCCACATATCTCTTGCCTTTCTTGTGGTCACCTTTGTCTTCTCTCTTGCCTTTGCCAAACTTGTTATCTTTCTTCTCATTTGGGCTTGATTTCTTGTTTGGGAACCTTCTCCTCATGAGCTTGTACCCATTTCTCTTTATGCCCTTATTGAATCTCTTCATGAATAGGACCATGTCATCTATGTTCTCAACTTGCCCATCTTCACTTTCACCATCACTTGATGTTCAAGCTTCGGGTTCATACTTGATGGCTTTTGTTGCTTGAGCCTTGCTTGATGATGCTTGCTTGTTATTTTTAGGACAGCTAGGGGCAGATCTTCTTGTGCTCTTGTTGGCTTTGAGAGCCACATCTTTAATCTGCATCCCTTCCATCCTTGCTTGCAACTTACCAAGCTTCTTCCTCTCAAGTGCTTCTTCTCTTTGCAAATCAAAAGTGGTTATTCTTCCAAGCACATCACTTGGGGTGAAGTATTCAAACTTCTTCTTATCTCTTATCAATGTCACCACAGTTTTATTCCTTGGAGAATAGGCTTCAAGCATGATCTTGACAACCTTGTGATCATTGACTTATTCACCACCAAGTCCTCTTATCTTGCCAACTATAACCATCAATCTATCAAACATTTCATGTGGCCCTTCACCTTCATTGATCACAAATCGGTTGAGCTTGGCCATGAATAGATCAATCTTGGATTGCCTTACTTTGCTCACACCCTCATGTGCAAGATGCAAGGTGTCACATATCTCCTTGGCAACTTCCAAGCCCATCACCTTGTTATACTCATCACCATCCAATGCACTTAGCAACACACTAGTTGCTTGTGCATTGAGTTGTATGCAGCGAAGCTCGGTGGTGGTGAGACTTGTAGGATCCACCAGAGGCTCACATCCCTTATGAACAATCTCCCAAGCACCGGGGTGAAGACCTACAAGATAAGTTTTCATCAAGTATTTCCACTTGGCAAAGTTAGTCCCATCAAAATGAGGCAACTTGCCCGCGGGAACATGGAAAAAGGGGCTTATGCTCATGGTTAGAGATAGATGAATAATTGAAGGATACGGCGGAGTATTTCTTGCAGCCATCATCCTTCTTCTTCTCTTCCTTCTTCACATTCTTGGAGGATTGGTATGATGCATCATCATCACCATCGGAGCTGCTAAAATCAACCTCCACAAGAGAGGCTTGTTCCTTGCTTCTACTCAGCTCTTCCTTCTTTGATTTGAGCTCATTCTTCAATCTTCTTACTTCTTTTCTATGAAGCTTCTCGGCAAGCTTCAAACTCTTAGCTTCATTGATTGCTTTTTCTTATTTTTGCAATTTTTTCCTTCTCTTCTTAATCTTCTTTCTTCTTGTCTTCTTGCCTTCTCTCCTTCTGATACACCAGCGGTGGTCAGATATTTTTCTGTATCCACACTCTCACCGTTGCTGTCCGTGGAGTGCAAATCCACATCCTTGGGGTCAACATGCTTGACTCCACCCTCTTCGGTCATTACCTCACACGGTTAAGTGCTTACTGAGGTAACCTTGCTCCGATACCACTTGTAAGGACCTGATAAGCCTAGAGGGTGGTGAATAGGCCTGTTTCAAACTTTTCTCAACACATTGTTAGTCACAGGCGCCGCTCTACAGCCCGGCACTGTTGTGCTGCCCAGCACTGCTGGACTCTGGGCCGATAGTGCTGGTTAGCTAGACAGATTCAAGCTCAATTCAAAAACTAAGATTAATATGGAAAATATGCTTGAATTAAATCCTTCCTAGAGGTATAGGGAACCTCCAGCACCACTTGAAAGTGGTAGCAACACACCCACGGCATAGATCGGGTTCAATCCCTAGAAATCAACTTGAGAGCAATATATATCAAAGTAGAGAGACAATCACAAGTTGACACGATATTTGACCCATGGTTCAGCTCGCCACCAAGGCTTGCCTACGTCCACGTTGTTGAGGTGCGCCACACAAGGCTCAAGCTCACCACAAAGGTTAGCTCTTTCCTCGGTCTCAAGTCAAGAGAATGAACTCTTGAGATGAGGGGAAATGTATTAGCAATATGAGGTGTTACAAACCTCCCTAGGCTTCCACACGAAGGAGGCAAGCTCAAGGGCGACGCCTAGCCGGCTCATAGCAAAGCTCTAATAGTAATAAACTCAAACCATCGGCCACCACACAAACCAAATGCTTGTAGGAGTTGAAGATCCTTGGAAGAAGATTCTTCTCAAGCTTGGAGGCTCAATCTCTCAAAGATTTGAGTGGAAATCAATGGAGGAGAGAGTTGGAGCAACCAAGGGAGAAAGGGGAGCAAGAAGGGAGCTTCTCAGGACTGTTCTCGAAATGATTCTGAGTGAATGAGCAAGATGACCATTGGGGGGGAGTGAGAGGATAAGGATATACCCCCTCACTACCAACGGGCAAATTTCAAGTCGCGGCAGTTGAAAGGTCTAGGAATGACTAGAGGGGGGTGAATAGCCTAATTAAATTTTCTACAACAACACTTAGCAAACTTGTTAGAATAAAACACGGCGATAAGCAAGTTTGCTTTAGCTCTAAGGTTAGGCAAGCCACCTACCAATTCTAGTCACTAGTAAGATGATCTAAGTCACACACAAAAGCTAGAGACTTAGAGATATACTACTAAGCTACACAAGCTAAGCTAGAGGCTCTACTTTGAAAGAATGTAAAGAAAGTAATGCAAAACTAGAGATAGAATGGTTATACCAATGTGAAGAGATAAGCCAATAGATAACCAATCAATCACAAGATGAATCCTCGGTGGAGAGACAATGAGACATAATATTTTTTACCGAGGTTCACTTGTTTGCCAACAAGCTAGTCCTCGTTGTAGCGATACACCCACTTGGAGGTTCACGCGCTAATTGGCAATCCAAGCCAAACCCGTTCAAGGGTGCCGCACAACCAACACAAGATGGGGATCCCCAAGCTACGAGCAATCCACTAGAGATACCTTTCGTGAACTCCCGCGGGGTAGGTTCAAGAACCCCTCACAATCCACCGATCGGAGCCGGAGACAATCACCTTCCTCCGCTCAACGATCCTCGTCGCACCAAGCCGTCTAGGAGATGGCAATCTCCAAGAATAACAAGAGCTCCGCGATAACGACGATCACCAAGTGCCACTAGTATGCAATCAACAAATCAATGCACTTGGATTCACTCTATCTCTCTAAAATATGTCAAATATGTTAATAGGATGAGTGGTGGAAGCTTCTCAAGCAAGCACAAATGTGTGAGTGAGTAGAATGTGCAAGAGATGCCCCAAAGGGCCGGCCATATCACTTATATAGCCCTCACTCAACAACTAGCCGTTTTGCCCCTAAAAACCGCTTTCCGCGCCCACTCCGGACGCACTTTTCACTGGGAGTCCGGACCATCAACATCGTCCGGACCCACCACTTGCCGAGAACCAGCTGCCTGTTCAGGCTCGGGTCACAGGGTCCGGACGCACCCGAGGTGCCATCTGGACCATCGCACTTGCGTCCGGTGCCCCTGCCGATTCAAACGACCATCTTCCTGTGCGCGCAGCTACACGCCACGTGGCTCCGGACTCTCCTGTTCACAGGGTCCGGAGTCATTGCTTCTTGCATCCGGAAATATTTTCCTGGGCGCCCGAGCGCACCCGAGAGCTCGCTTGAACTCCTTAGCACCTCCGGACCCAAGTCCGGTTCATGGTCCAGACCAACACCCTACGTCCGGACCCTCTTTTCCAGAGAGCGCCAGACACTGGACGCGTGTTCGGATGCCTGCGTGCGGACCACAAACTGCGTCTAGACTGCTCCTCTAGCCATCTAGCAAGGGTTTGCCTCCGGACCCATCTCCGATGGTTCGGTCGACCAGAACTCTTGCGTCCGGACCATGCGTCCGGACCATGCGTCCGGACTGCATCCAGCTGCCCAAACACTTCTCCAGCTTCTTCCAAGCTTCCAAGAGCCAACACTAAGTGATTCCTCCACTTGAGCACGTGTGTTAGCTTTTAGTTCACAATTATCTTGGATTAAGTTGGTTGTTTCACTAGTTCAATTGATTTTAATGCAATGCATATGAACCTAGTGGCACATGATAACCGTAATCATACTTAAGAGCTCCCTCCTTGATAGTACGGCTATCTATCCTAAATGTGATCACATCCTCTATGATGTCTTGATCACCAAACCGAAAATGGTTCCTAGCAATCACCTTTGCATTCACACCATTTTCCTTTCCACCACCATGCTAGAGCTTGTGCCATCCACACTTGATCCACCTTGCTCCATCACATGGTATGTACCAACCTATCTCATGATTCACACTTAGAGATCAAGGTTAGTACTTAGGTGGGTTTCATCAATTACTCAAAACCAAAACACATGGGGACTCTCAATCTCCCCTTTTTTGGTAATTGATGACAACCCTTCCATAAAAGATATGAAATATAATCATTTTGAACTTGAGTTGCTTGTCCAAGCATTTTAATCAAAGATTCAAGATTTGGACAAGTTACACAAATTCGGTTTTGGTAGTTATTAGCTCCCCCTACATATGTGCTTCATGAGTGCACAAGCTCCAGCACTATTTCCTGGGCCACCCGGTTACTGTGGTCTCGTCTTTCCCTCTCGGGGAGATAGTCCAGAACCGGGAGACATTTGGAAGAATTGCCAAGTGGTCGGTCGAACTCATGGGGGAAACCCTCTCCTACGCCCCTCGGAAAGCCATCAAGTCTCAGGTATTGGCAGATTTCGTTGCAGAATGGACCGACACCCAATTACCCCCAGCGCAGGTTCAGACCGAGCTCTGGACCATGTACTTCGACGGATCGTTGATGAAGACGGGGGCAGGCGCCGGATTGCTATTCATATCGCCCTCAGGGGTTCACATGCGCTATGTCATCCGCCTCCACTTCCCTGCCTCCAACAACGTAGCTGAGTACGAGGCCCTCGTCAACGGCCTGCACATCGCCATCGAGCTCGGAGTTCGACGCCTCGATGTGCGGGGGGACTCGCAGTTGGTGATCGACCAAGTGATGAAAGATTCGAGCTGCCATGACCCCAAGATGGAAGCCTACTGCAAGGAGGTCCGAAAACTCGAGGACAAATTCTACGGCCTCGAGCTCAGCCACACCGCCCGCTGGTACAACGAAGCTGCCGACGAGCTGGCCAAAATCGCGTCTACTCGAGGTACGGTTCCTCCCGACGTCTTCTCGAGGGATCTTCACAAGCCGTCCGTCGACCTAGACTCGGAGGCTCCCGCCCTCGAGCAAGGGGTCGATCCACCCCCTTCGACTGATCCCCCCTCGAACGGGGAAGAAGTCATGAAGATCGACGGGCTGCCGCAGCGCCAACCCCTCCGACGGATTGGCGCGCACCCTACCTCGAGTACCTGACACGGGGCGAACTCCCAGAGGACCGCACGGAGGCCCGTCGTGTAGCCCGGCGTGCCAAAACCTACGTCTTGTATGGGGACGGCCACGAGCTATATCGACGTAGCCCTTCCGGGGTACTTCAACGCTGCCTCACCCTCGAAGAGGGGAGGGCACTGCTGAAGGATCTACACTCGGGGGCTTGCGGCCACCACGCGGCGCCAAGAACGCTGGTAGGAAGCGCCTTCCGACAAGGCTTCTACTGGCCGACAGCCATCGCGGATGCTACCAAACTCGTCCGATCTTGCAAGGGATGCCAATTTTACGCCAGGTAGACCCACCTCCCCGCCCAAACTCTTCAGATGATACCTATAACCTGGCCGTTCGCAGTATGGGGGCTCAACATGGTCGGCCCCCTGAAAAGAACCAAGGGTGGCCACACCCACCTCCTCGTGGCTATAGACAAGTTCTCGAAGTGGATCGAGGCTCGACCCATCGCCAACATCCAGTCTCGACAAGCCGTGCTATTCTTCACCGACATCATCCATCGCTTCGGGGTCCCCAACGTCATCATCACCGACAACGGCACACAGTTCACCGGCCAAAAGTTCCTGGACTTCTGTGACCACCACCACATCAAGGTGAATTGGTCTGCAGTTGCCCACCCTCGAACTAACGGCCAGGTTGAGCGCGCCAATGGTATGGTTTTGCAGGGCCTCAAGCCAAGGATCTTCGACCGGCTGAACAGACACGGCAAGAGATGGATCGATGAGCTGCTCGCTATGCTATGGAGTCTCCGAACGACACCAAGTCGAGCCACGGGGTTCTCTCCGTTCTTCTTGGTCTATGGGTCCGAGGCCGTCCTCCCCACTGACCTCGAGTACGGGTCCCCTCGACTGAAAGCCTACAGCAAGCAAGCCAACACAGTAGCCCGAGAGGACTCCCTCGACCAGCTCGAGGAAGCCCGAGACATGGCCCTCTTCAAGTCAGCCAAGTACCAGCAGACGCTGCGGCGCTACCACGACAAGAACGTGCACAAAAGGGACCTCGACGTCGGCGACCTCGTTCTGCGCCGTCGACAAAGCAACAAGGGGCGTCACAAGCTGACGCCACCTTGGGAGGGACCCTTCATCGTAGCAGAGGTGCTGAAGCCCGGCACTTACAAGCTGAAGAATGAAAAAGGCGAAATCCTCACCAACGCGTGGAACATCGAACAGCTACATCGTTTCTATCCCTAAGGCCTCGGCGCCTCGTACATTTTCGCATTTATGTACAAATTCTCGAATGAACAGAAAATCCGCGATCCTAGCGCTTTCATCTTCATTCGCAACTCGAGGTAGATTTGCTCTACCCCTCGACGCCTCTCTTTCTTCTGCCCCTCGAAGCACGCTTAGCGCAGGGTAGGGTACGCGCCCGAGACCCTCAAGGGTCAAGGGGTGCCGAGCCAGGAACTCTCCTACGCCTCCGGGCTAACGTACGCCCGCTCGCTCCCCCCCCTCGAGGGCCTCGGGCGTGCGCCCAACAACTGCGCCAAAAAGTGGAGCACCAAGGCTGGTGGAAATAAGAATGGCTCGAGAGATCACCGCTCGTGGTCGAAAAGGTAGCCTCGACTCTGCCCCAGCAAAGTCGAGCCTCCCTCGGGTGCTGACAGGGGGAGCCCCCTCCTAACTCCCTGAACTCGATCTTTGCCCCGAGTACGCTTCATAACTAAGCAAAGGCGCCTCGAACTCCCTAAGGGTCGCGGGCCGTCGAGCCGGGGACTCTCCTACACCCTAGGGCTACGGTATCCCCGCTCGCTCCCCCCCCTTCTAGGGATACGAGCGTGCGTCGAACACTTAGTTCACAAGCGTCGACTCAGGCAAAGAAAAGCAGAGAGAGCTCAAGAAGTAAAAATAACAAGACGCATTTCGAATAAAATGCATTAGATATAAGAAGCCCTCGGGGGCTCGGCATTGTATCATTACAAAAGCCTAACTGTTACACGGACCTTCCTGTCTAGATCTGGCTCGCAGGCCTAGGGCTACTCAGTGAGGGGGTCACCGTCCTCAAGAAGCAATGCAGGAAGCTGGGCATCACGCGTCGGCCACATCGAAAGGTAAAGAGTCTACGGAAGCTCATCGACAACATCCGAGGGCTACTCGGCGCCATCTCCGTCCGCCGAGGGGACCACTTTGGGCTCGAAGAGCTTCGCCAGCTTGCCTCCGGGCACCTCCACAAGATCCATCAGCTTCTGGCACCTCACGTCGTTCTCTTCGTCAGTCAGCCTCGGGTCGGTGACGAACCCGTTGGCGACGACGTTGGGGTCATAATTGTAGGCCGAGCTGACAACCGCGAGGGCCCACTTCACGCCCACATGCAGGGCAGCACGGACGTGCTCCGTCACCTCCTGCGTCATGGAGTAGAAGCGGCGCAGCAGGGAATCTCCTCGAGCGTCTCCCTCGACCTCCGGCTCTGGCTCGACCAAGAGGTCATCGCAGAAGGTGGAGATAGCACCCTCGAGCCTCGCGTTAAGGTTCGCCTCCGTCCCGAGGAGGCCCTGAAGACTGGTCAGGTCCTCGTGGGCTCGGGCCTTGTCTGTCGCGAGCTCTGCCAAAACAAGCACACAACTCGGTCAAAACCAAAAGAGCAGAAAAAAGGGTCGAGACCGGGCAGATTCAACAACACTCTCAAGAAACTTACCTTGGGCATGCGCCTCCAGGGTGGCGTAGCTCCGCTCGGTCTCCTCGAGCTGGCAGCGGATGTCGACAAGTTCGGTGGCCTGGCCACTGACTTTAGCCTCGAGGCCCTCGATGACCTTGCCGGCGTCATCGAGAGCTCTCTTCTGGTTCATCGCCACCACCCCAGAGAGACCGCGCGGGTCCGAGCCTTCTCCTCCATCGCGGCCAGCGTGCTGCACTCGCGGGAGACGGCGTCGAGGTCGCCCCGGAGCTCCCGGATGCTCTCCGTTGCCCGGACCAGCTCCTCCTTCAGCCGGGCGGCCTCCTCCTCTGCCCTGCGCTGGGCCTCCAGGGCAGCGTCCCGCTCATGCCCGACCTTGATGGTCGACTGGAGGGCGTCGTCGATCCTCGACTACGCCGTCTCCTGGGCGGCTCGGGCTGCCTCCTGCACGGCCGTAAAGTCAGCCCTCGCGTGGGCAACACTCGACTCGGCCTCCTCCCGCGCGGTTGCCGCCTCGGCTCGCGCTTGGGCGGCCTCGGCCTCCGCCCTCTCCAGCGAGGCGCGGAGGGCGGGGAGCTCCTCCTGCGCCCGGAGAATGAACTGGGACTTGTTGTAGGACCTCGACCTCAGCTCCTGACGAAGGTGAAAAGGAAGATCATCAGAAAAGAATAGTCCGACAATCCGAGCAAAGTCAAAGGGAGAACGAAACCCACCTCTATCCCCCGATGTATGTCCACGGTGGCAACGTTCGCGGCAAGGTGCACCGAGTGCTCGAACCAGGCCCGGTACTCCTCCAGGTGCTCCCACATCCGAAGCTCGGCCTGGTTGTCGAGCGTGAGGAAGAACCGCTCGGGGTCTCGAGGGTCCGCCAGCTCGAGGACCCCTTGTCCCCAGTACGCGCTGCGGAGGGCGATCCTCTCTTGGACCTCCCGCATGATGCCCTGGCGCACCTCAGCAGCACCCTCGCAGCGTTCCACCTCCTCTTGCCAGGCGAAGAAGGAGAAAACCCCTCCAGCTAGCTTCTCCCAGCCTCGGGGCCACCCCGCGAAGACGTCGACCGCCCCGCCGAGCCGTCACCACCGGTCAAGGGAAGTCCTGGCCAGGAGAACGGCCCTGCACGGCGACAGACACGAAGAAATTAGTACCTGGCATCGCAGACCCACTACGGCGCGAACAAGTCAGAACACGACTTACCTCGAGACGACGACCCCCCAACCTCGAGGCGAGGCCGAGCCACCTCCGGTTCCGCCCGAGGGGATGAGACAACAGCCGTCCCCGCCGAGCCCACTAGCTCGGCCACCATTTCGGCCACCTCCTCGGCGGGGGACGACATAAGCATCCCCGCCTTCTCCAACACGGGTGTCGCCTTAGGCCGCTCGACCCGACCCCCCTCCTCGACCTCCGGCATCGACAAAGGGTCCTCAGACGCGGCAGCAGCCGTGCCCTCGCGCTCGAGCCGCAGTCGCGCCTCCAGCGAAGCGAGGCTCTCGGGCCACCGCCCCGGCGTCGGGCGAGCCGGGGTCTCCTCATCTGCGGCAGCTTGGGGCTCGACCACCTCCATCTCGGCGGCGGTTTGGGGCTCGCCCCCCTCAGTCACACCCGCCGTCGACGCAGGCCCCGCGCCTTCCGAGGCGCTGGGTGCGACCCCCTCCGACAGCTGCGCAGGCGTGGCGACGCCCGCCACTTCGGCGGCCCTCGCCGGCAGGGCGGGCAGGCCCGTCTCCTCTCCCGCCTGGGCCACCGCCGAGGCCCCCTATGCTGCCCCTCGCTCCATCGCCTCCCGGGCCCTGGCCGCCCACGCCGCCTCGGGGGTGATCGCCGAAGGGGGCGCAGCAGCGGGACTGGCCTCGACGGCCACCTCGACTGCAGCCCCCGTCCTCAGCTTCTTCGCAGGGGAGAGGGACGCGTCCTCTCGCAGGCGCTTCGACCTGAAAAAGAGACCCATGCCTAACGGTAAGCACGAGTCGTCCGCAGCAAAAAGAAAAACATAACAAGTACCCTCGATCAGCCGAAAGGTAACTTACCCCTTCGGGGCCAGGCATTTCTGGCCGATGGACTTCGGGCCGCTCGAGGGCCTGAATACAACGCGCCGGGGGGCGGGTATCGAGGCCGCCCTCGGCACCGTTTCCTGAGCAGGGGCCGACGACGCTCCCGCCGTCCCCCTGCTGGTTTCCTCCTGCGCCGACGGGCCCGACGCCCGTGCGCTCGACGCGGCAGGCGCAGAGGGCATGCCCGATCGACGCCCCGACGGGGATTGCGACGGCCGCCCCCGCGACTCCCGCGTCACTCCATCTCGAGGAGCCACGGGGCGCTCCCCCCGTGGCTCGGCTTCAACAGTAGGGGCCGACCTCGACGTCGACCCCTCTCCTTCGGTTTCGACGGCCGCCCCCTGCTGTTCAGGCGCCGTCTGTTCCTCCTCGCTCTAGTTCTCCTCGCCATCACTGTCGCTGCTCTCCTCCTCCTCGTCGTCCTCCTCTTCCGAGGGCGATTCCTCCTCGGGAAGGCCCTCCCGCCTCTGCCGGGCTCGGTGCTGATCCCTCTCCTGCTTCTCTCGGGCCTTCTTGGCCTTGTCCTTCTTGGCCTTGTCCTTGGCCTTCTTGTCCTTCTCGGCCTGGAGGCGCCTCGCCTGGGAATCGCCCCGCTCCTCCTTCACCGGCGGCAACGACTTCTGGAAGGAAATGTTCCCCTGAGGAACACGAGGCAATTAGGGCACGAGCAAAAAAGGTGAACAAGGCGAACACAAGAACTCTAACAGAGGGAGAGAACCTTACCAGCTCGATGTACCCCTTGTCCGGCCTCATGGGGACCCTAGCGACCTTCTTGACATCGAACCCGCCCACAAAGAAGAGGCGAACGCGGCGGACCACCCTCTCGGGGGGTAGCTCGTCTCCCAGGAGGCGACACCCCGAGAGGTCGACCCCCGGACGCATCTCGTCGAGGCGGAGGGGTCGAGCCATCAGCGGCACGACCCCCCGCTGATGGAAAGCTGACGCGACGATCGCCACCATAAGTCCCTCCTTCTTCAGACGCCCAATCGCGTCCAGCAGGTTGGTGAGGCGCCGCTGCTTCTGTTGCACGACGCCGTACCTCCAACAGTCGGGTTGCGCGTCGATCGTCCTCCCGGTGTAGGCGGGGAGTAGGTTGTCATCGTTCCTCAAGTAAAACCACCCGGAATGCCATCCGGAGTGGCTCGACGAACGCTTCCCCGGGATCCAGCAATCCGATCGCTTGAGGGCGATGCTGCAGCACCCGGCCCTGACCATCTTGCGGGTGCCCTTGACGGCCGACGCGTGGAAGATGCTCGCCTCGAAGAGATGGAGCCACAACTCCCAGTGAGGCTTGATCCCGAGGTAGCCTTCACACACGGCGGCGAAGACCGCCGCATGGCAGACGTCATTGGGGGTGAGGTGCTGAAGCTCCACGCCGTAGTGGTGGAGGATTGCGCGCAGAAGACAGCTGGGAGGGGCGCCTAGCCCCGCCCGATGGAAGACCTCGAAGCTCACTACGTAGCCCTCCGGCGGGTTGGGCTCGACATGCTCCGGCGGCGGCACCATCCACTCCGGCCGGTCGACGGAAGTAACAGGCTGGAGGAGGCCACTCTCCACCAGGTCGCCAAGGCGCGCAGTGGTCACTGAGGATGCGAGCCAGTCATCGGGACCGACGAGGCTGTATATGGCCATGGGGGCAAGGAGGCTGGTGCGCTCGGGCTTGGGGGCGGAAGGTACGTTCCCAATCTCCCCTCTCTTTCTCTCGCGTGCGCAGAGGTCCGGCCCGCAGGGCGTCTAAGGCAATGGCGAGGAGAAGGAGGCAGAGAGGGCGATGGCAAGGAGGCAGGGAAGGCAAGTGTGCGGAAAAAGCACCTGACTCCTCACCTTCGCTATTTATAAGCAGGAGGCCAACGGACGGATCCGGTAAACAGGCAAGTGAATCTCCGCATTAAATACGCCTGTACTCCCCTTCCTCGTATTCCTCCAGGATAAGGCGTCATGTCCCGTCATCGGGCTCCGCACCGCACTCCGCCCTACGCTTGCAACTGTTACGCCGAACGGATATCGCCTAAAAAGGCGCGCGGCCGGAAGCGTTATCTTCGGAGGTAAGGAATCTTGAGGCTGCGAGAGCTGGCCCTCGAAAGAGGGTTCGACAGCTACCCTCGAGTACCCAAGGGCAGAAATGACCTCGGGTTAGGACTTCGGTCCACCCCCAAAAATCTTGAGGGGACGAAGGCCGGCCCACGAACGGGCTCGATAGCCCCCCTCGAGTACCCGAGGTCTGAGGAGACCTCAGGTCGTCGACTCCAGTCCACTCCCCAGCCTCGAAGGGATAAAAGTTGGCTCTTTCGTAGGGTTCGACAGCCTCCCTCAAGAGCTCGAGCCCAATGGGCAAAGGCACAGGTATGTCCCCAAGTTCAATACAACTACCTGCTTTTCCCCCTGCTCGGCGTTCCACAAGGAAGGACTCCTCCTTCTGAGGATAGCGTCGGATGACGAACCATCCGTCAAATCTTGAGGGAGCGAAGGATGACCCTTACATAGGGTTTGACAGCCGCCCTCGAGTACCTGAGGTCAGGAAGGACCCATGGTTAACGGACTCAGGTCCACCCCTAAATCTCGAGGGAGCGAAGGCTGGCTCTACGAACGGGTTTCGACAGCCGCCCTCGAGTACGTGAGTCAGGGATGTCCCGGGGGGGCAGGCGCGTGCCCCTAGCTCGAGAACGAACTCTCGAGGTCCCCTGGGACATATCCGAGGCATAACCAAGGAATACCTAAGGATCCCTACGCTAGGAGGCATCGAGCCACCAACTCCTATCGAACGGGGTTGGAACCTTGGTAGGCCATACGGTCTTGCTAAGTAAGCCATACGGTCTTACTTAATGAGAACGCCTCCGGGCTGCTAATCGACCCCTATCGAACGGGGCACGAGTTCTCACTCGGATTTTTACTCGTACTGGGCACCATTTTTAATGGACTCATGCCCGACACCAGCTCACCGAGGACTTCGGGCTCGTCCTAACGAGGATAGCACGATGCTCTTCACCCCACAATCCGAATGCAAGGATCCGTGGGAAGGACGCCATGAGGTAGTGAAGGCCTAGCCATTCGAGGGCTCGAGGGCCCGACTATGCACGGCACCCCTCGATGAAAGAGGGTCGAAAAAACTCGTGACCTGGCAGACGCGGTTGACCTCTCGGTTGGGGCGTTGTGACTCCAGCTATGCTCGAGGGAGCGAAGGCTGGCCCTTGGTAGGGTTCGACAGCCGCCCTCGAACACCTCTCTTTTCAGGGAAAGGGACGTCCATAGCCTGGAAAACGAAATCGACCCCTCGGTGGGGCGCTACATCTCCAGGTACCCTTAAAATCCTCGATACAACACATCATAGCCCCCAGAGGAGTTCTTAATCACTCCTCTGGGGCCTCGGGGGCTACCCCCGCAGGGTGCGCTCGCGCGCACCCCACGGAGAATCGAACTTCTTACTGACCCTGCAGGTCGAGGGCGAAAGCTTCGGGTAATCCTTACTCCCCCCGAGAAAACACATATCATAGCCCCCAGAGGGGTTCTTAAATCACTCCTCTGGGGCCTCGGGGGCTACTGTCGGGTACGAAGGTAAGGGGTACCCTAAACCCTTCGTTAAATTAACGCTAAACATAGCAACCGTTTTTAAGACAAGAACCAGCCCACTGCTCAAATCAGCATAGAAGGGCCCATCTCATGAAGGCCTCCTGCACCGGCCGTAGTAACCCGTCGTGGGCCGGCCTGCTTCGGGAAAGAGACGGACGAGGGGCCGAACGAACGACCCCTCTGCCTCCACCTCGATGCCGAATGATGGACGAGGGGCCGAGCGAACGACCCCTCCTCCTACACCTCGACGTCAAATGACGGACCGAGGGCCAAGCGAACGACCCCTCGGCTCCTACCTCGACACCAGGTGACGGACGAGGGGTCAAACGAACGACCCCTCCGCCTCCACTTCGATCCCCCCGAATCCACCTCGACGCCGAATGACGGACGAGGGGTCGAATGAACGACCCCTCCGCCTCCACCTCGACGCCGAGTGCCGGGAAGAGGTCAAACGATCGACCCCTCAACGGGAAGCTCGATCAGCCCAACTACTCCCGGTATGGGTTAAAGTAAACCCGCCTAACGCCATGGGCACCCCCATCCATAGTCAAATCCATCAACTCACCGCCATGTCCCTGACTCCCGTCAACTGTGCTGCCGCTGCAACCACGTTGCGAGTACGGACTCCAGAAGCGCCCCTCGAGACGTGAACAGTACAGCCCTCGACGGCACCTTCGGGATACGACAGAGCCATGCAAGGCTCGACCCCCCCTCGGCCGAGGGGCTCGACCCCTCCCTTCAACAACTCTGGTATGGGGCCCATCCCATCCGCCTCGTCTCGCTTCAGCTGTGGGATTCGCGCCCGCCTGCGGAAGCTATGCCGCAACGTGCCACGACGACTTCTACCGCCTCCACGACCCGGAGCGCCAGAAGGACGGGAAGGCCATACCGCCACAGTGCTCGACGTCCCTTCGCCAGCACTATGCCGTGGACACGCCGCCCATGCCACAATAGTTTAGGACCCTGTACCCTCGGACCTCCCTTTGGTCTATAAAAGGGGACGCCGGGGTAGAAGAAAGAGAGGATCTTTCGATTCCGATCCAAGACTTCATGCTCATACCACACACACACCGCTGCTTGATCGACCCCTCGAGCAGCCAACCCACCGCCTAGGGTAGCCCTGCTAGCCTTAGGCTGCAGCTCATTCTGAGCAGCTCCGTGCAAGCCTGCTTGTACCCCCCCCCCCCCCTGTACGAGCACTTTGGGTGCGAGATAATACAAGTCATCCTCCCCCGCTGGACGTAGGGCCTTCTTTGCCCGAACCAGGATAAACCTTGTGTCCATCTTGCATCACATCTGGGAGAGGGAGCACGCAATATACAAATTTACTAGTTGGTGGTCTTGACCCCCGGGTCATAACGTCGACACTCTTCTTCTTGTCTTCTTTCTTGTCATCCTTCTTTTCCTTGTTCTCTCTAATCTTGTCTTTGTCTTCTCTAAAGGTGTCATCGGTCATCACCTCACCAAGAATTTGGTTTGGTGTGGTTGTGTCCAATCCACTTCTCACCAATAGAGTGACTAGCATCTCAAATCTTGAGGGGAGACTTCTTAGGAATTTGAATGAGAAGTCTTTGTTCTCCACCTTCTCTCCAAGTGACTTAAGGTCATTGACAAGCACCTCAAGCATATTGAACATCTCGGGCACGTTCTCATCTTCCTTCATCTTGAAGCTAGCAAACTTCTCCTTCAAGATATAGACCTTTGCTCCCTTCATGGATTGAGTCCCTTCATATGACTCTTCTAGCTTCTTCCAAGCCTCATGAGCACTCTCCAAATTTTTTATTTGTTCAAAGACTTCCTTGGAGATTGCCTCATGTATTGCACTCAAAGCAATGTCATTGTTTTGGAGCTTCTCCTCTTCGGCCGTGGTGGGTGCCTCTTCATTTACCACCTCAAACTTCTTGTCAACACCACCAACCATATCTTCCGGTTGATTGATTTAAGATAGGTGGTCATCAAGGTCTTCCAATAGCTATAGTTGGTGCCATCAAACTTAGGTGCCCTCTTGGTGTTGTTGATTTGAGCCATTTTAACACCGTGGGATGTTAAGCCTTTGAATACGGTGTACTAGCTCTGATACCACTTGAAAGGTCTAGGAATGGCTAGAGGGGGGGTGAATAGCCTAATTAAATTTTCTACAACAACACTTAGCAAACTTGTTAGAATAAAACACGGCGATAAGCAAGTTTGCTTTAGCTCTAAGGTTAGGCAAGCCACCTACCAATTCTAGTCACTAGTAAGATGATCTAAGTCACACACAAAAGCTAGAGACTTAGAGCTATACTACTAAGCTACACAAGCTAAGCTAGAGGCTCTATTTTGCAAGAATGTAAAGAAAGTAATGCAAAGCTAGAGATAGAATGGTTATACCAACGTGAAAAGATAAGCCAATAGATAACCAATCAATCACAAGATGAATCCTCGGTAGAGAGACAATGAGACACAATATTTTTTAATGAGGTTCACTTGTTTGCCAACAAGCTAGTCCTCGTTGTAGCGATACACCCACTTGGAGGTTCACGCGCTAATTGGCAATCCAAGCCAAACCCGTTCAAGGGTGCCGCACAACCAACACAAGATGGGGATCCCCAAGCTACGAGCAATCCACTAGAGATATCTTTCGCGAACTCCCGCGGGGTAGGTTCAAGAACCCCTCACAATCCACCGATCGGAGCTAGAGACAATCACCTTCTCCCGCTCAACGATCCTCGTTGTACCAAGCCGTCTAGGAGATGGCAATCTTCAAGAATAACAAGAGCTCCGCGATGACGACGATCACCAAGTGCCACTAGTATGCAATCAACAAAGCAATGCACTTGGATTCACTCTATCTCTCTAGAATATGTCAAATATGTTTAGAGGATGAGTAGTGGAAGCTTCTCAAATAAGCACAAATGTGTGAGTGAGTAGAATGTGCAAGAGATGCCCCAAAGGGCCGGCCATATCACTTATATAGTCCTCACTCAACAACTAGCCATTTTGCCCCTGAAAAACGCTTTCTGCGCCCACTCCGGACGCACTTTTCACTGGGAGTCCGGACCATCAACAGTGTCCAGACCCACCACTTGCCGAGAGCCAGCTGCCCTGTTCAGGTTCGGGTCGCAGGGTCCGGACGCACCCGAGGTGCCGTCCGGACCATCGCACTTGCGTCCGGTGCCCCTGCCGATTCGAACGACCATCTTCCCGCGCGCGCAGCTACACGCCACGTCGCTCCGGACTTTCCTGTTCACAGGGTCCAGAGTCACTGCTTCTTGCATCCGGAAATATTTTCCCGGGCCCCCGAACGCACCCGAGAGCTCGCTTGAGCTCCTTAGCACCTCCGGACCCAAGTACGGTTCATGGTCCGGACCATCACCCTACGTTCGGACCCTCTTTTCCAAAGAGTTACAGAGAGCGCCAGACACCAAACGCGTGTCCGGATGCCTGTGTCCGAACCACAAACTGCGTCCGGACTGCTCCTCCAACCATCCAGCAAGGGTTTGCCTCCGGACCCATCTCCGATGGTCCGGTCGGCCAGAACTCTTGCGTCCGGACCCTGCGTCCGGACTGCATCCAGCTACCCAAACACTTCTCCAACTTCTTCCAAGCTTCCAAGAGCCAACACTAAGTGATTCCTCCACTTGAGCACGTGTGTTAGCTTTTAGTTCACAATTATCTTGGATTAAGTTGGTTGTTTCACTAGTTCAATTGATTTTAATGCAATGCATATGAACCTAGTGGCACATGATAACCGTAATCATACTTAAGATCTCCCTCCTTGATAGTACGGCTATCTATCCTAAATGTGATCACATCCTCTATGATGTCTTGATCACCAAATCGAAAATGGTTCCTAGCAACCACCTTTGCCTTCACACCATTTTCCTTTCCATCACCATGCTAGAGCTTGTGCCATCCACACTTGATCCACCTTACTCCATCACATGGTATGCACCAACCTATCTCATGATTCACACTTAGATATCAAGGTTAGTACTTAGGTGGGTTTCATCAATTACTCAAAACCAAAACACATGGGGACTCTCAACAGTGCCGGCCTAGAGGCGCGGTAGTGCCGGACTGCGCGGCACTGCCGGCCTGAAGCCCGGCACTGCCGGCCTGGCACAAACAGCAAGGATAACAGATTGGAATAGCTGGTTGTTTTGCCTACTATGTATGTGGAGGTGTATGATGAGTGTATAGATATAGCATTTGGTTCACTTGTTGGCATACGTGTTGAATCCCTCTTAATAGTACGGCATACCTAACTCAAATTCGAAATATAAAAGAATTAAAGTCTTTTAAGCTTGTTGCCATACAATTTTGTAATTGGAGGGGTCCGCCAAGCTATTCATCAACCTCTTTTCTTTCAACCTGCTTGTCATACTTGAAGAGTCTCATTACTTCTCTAATTATGTTGTCATGTCACCAAAACCCACTTAGGGCTTGATTGCACTTTCAAATTGTGGTAAGTGGCTTGCCGACCCTTAGAGCTAGAGCGAACTTGCTTCAAGCCGTTTGTTATACTAACTAGTTTGCCTAGTGTTGTTGTAGAATTTTTAAATAGGCTATTCACCCCCCCTCTAGCTATTTCTAGACCTTTCACTCGTGCACACATCCACCTTCAATATTTGCTATAAGACACTGCGGTTTCGTGTAATTGACCCAATGGACCCCACATCCCGGTTCAAGCCGTTACAAAATAGATATAAAATTATATAAATGCCTAAAAATTATACTATAAAATCTTCTATGCTCTACATGGTGAGAATATAGTAAAAATGTTGTTTTGCACTAAAATGACCATTTTGCTCCTCTTCATAAATAGATAAAGTTAACCATAGTTAATTTGTTAATAATATTTATAGGACACTAAAAATATAGAAAAAATTCATAGAATGCGCACAACACCAAATCACGACTATGCTAAAAATTACAACTTGAAATAAGAAAGTTTAATATATCAATTAAGCTTGACATGAGATAAATCTATAACTCAGTCATTTTAAATATACCATTATAAACTTTATTATTTCAAGTTCTAATTTTTAGCATAGCCATGATTTGGTGATCTGCGCATTATGTGATTTTGTCTAGATTTTCAATGTTCTACAAATATCATTAACAAATTAACTATGGTTAACTTTGTCTATTTATGAAGAGGGGTAAAATGATCATTTTAGTGCAAAACAACATTTTTACTATATAGTTCTCATCATGTAGAGCATAGAAGATTTTATACTATAATTTTCAGGCACTTATATAATTTTATATCTATTTTGTAACGGCTTGAACCGGGATGTTATGTCCATTGAGCCAATTACACAAAACTGCAGTGTCTTATAGCAAATAATGAAAGTGGATGTGTGCACCAGCTAATTTTCGCCTTTCATGATGTTCTAGGGCTAATTCTCCTTATACTTTATGTATATATACTTCGTTGATACATATACTGATATACATCATAGATCTAAAGTTATACAGGTGAGAGTAAGGTGTAGAAAATAATTTCTATATATATATATATATATATATATATATATATATGGCTGATTTGGTTTCAAGGCTCAATAATTAGGATATATTTAGATACCATGAGTTAATTACTAGCTAGCTAATTTTAGATCAAATTAGCTCTAGTTACATCCAAACAGTAGGGCTAATAGGTGGCCTAATTTTCTAGCCAAGTCTATAATAGGCTGTATTGTTAGTCAACTTTAGTTAATTTAAGCTAATTTTTAGCCCACCAGTAACTAGTTTTAGCCCATCCAAACTAGCCCTTAGTCTATTATGTTGGCCAAGGCTTATATTTCTGTACATACTAGGCTAACAAGTAGTGACATTTCATCTTTCATGCCGCGACATCTAATCGCCTGAGCTTGATGCGGCATGTGGCAAAGCTCTACCCTAACATGACTCCTCTCACCTTCTCGCATTCTCAGTTCTTGTTGTTGCCACATGCCAAGACAATGAGATGTCAACTTACCTTGGCACTCGATGTCTCAGACCGACCCGACGTCACGATACGACATCGTGCGAGGACAAATTTAATGGCTTCACTATATGCAATATCATAAGGATATTTTGGACAATATACTTGATATTGTTCTTGAATATTTTGCATAAAAATTATACGAAGACTTTTTTTTACAAATCGCTAGAGCATTATTGTTTTATTTGAGATCATAATAGTTAATATATCATTTATATGAACTAAATATATACTACAAGTTATTACTATGTAATTTAGTTGACGTATAAAAGAATTAGCTTAAAGGGCCCTTGCTGCTTATTCCGCCCTAAGGCCCTCAAAATTATAGAGACCGCCCTGATTGGAGCCCCACCAGCCCTCTTTGGATACACTCCTGATAATGATTATACTACCTCCGTTCTAAAAAAATCAATTTCGTTTTTCGAGAAGTCAAACAATTTGAAATTTGACTAAATTTATATACCAACATTCGTGATATGAAATTAGTATCATTAGATTAGATTAGTTATAGAATATATTTTCATAATAAAATTATTTAGAGACATAAATTCTAATATTATTTGATATAAAGTTGGTCAAACATAAACTACATTGACCGACACACTTTCTATAGTTGCTTTATTTTAGAGACGGAGGTAGTATTATACTAGGAAACTATCGGTAATCAAATAGATACATGTTATCTTCAAAATCAAGTAAATATTTGGATTCAATATATCCATTTTGCATTAGTATATGACATGGTCCAAAATACAAACCAACACGTGTACATCATCAACTAGCTACGTGCCAATTACTATCCACGGCTGCAAAACACCATTGTTCCTATGGATAGCAGAACTAAAGCGCGAGGCAATTTCTTTCGGTGGGTGGGGTAAATGCGAGATGGATGCTAGGACGGCATAGTCCGATAGCCACTCACTATTATCCTCCCGCTTCAAGAGAAGAGTAGCATCAGCTATCCGAAATGTACGCATTATGCTGCTCATCTCAGTGAAGGTAAGATTTGCATCAAGTGTCACTGCGGAATCTTCGGGTTTTCCACTCAGCTCCCATTGAAATATTGCATTCTGTGCTTCTTGTGCGCTCCCCACGAGCCATACTTGTTTAGTCGCAACAGAATTAGACTGGCTCTGCTGCTTGCTGTTTGAATCAGGTTGACTGCAGAACACGTTACCAATTGACAGACCGATTCCTCCCCCACTCGATTTGTCCAAAAGAGGTAATTGCTGCGGCCCTTACATTATTGTCCATTTCTGCAATAACTCAAAAGAGACAGATTTAGTAATTCAATTGTAATAATGGTTAAGTGAGTGAACAATGGTACAGCATGTTGACAGTGTACTTCGCTAAGAATTATCACCTGTCTCATCTGGCATAAGTACAAGATCAATAAGATCATTGCTTTGAGGCAGATCAATAACCAGCGGGGTCAATCTTCCATAGATTCCCGCACGTATATAGAGAGTATATCTTGATCCTACCATCCCATAAATTTTGTTTTTCAAGTTGAGCAGAGAATTTCCGATGAAATCAATAGATATGCATTGATCCTTATGTTGTATGCTGAGCCGGACACTGCGGGTCACCAAACCTTGCGGCTGCCGCTGTAATATAGAAGAAATGTGTCATGTATCTGTGCACGGTTGAGACCACTAATTTTAATATATTGGTTCAAAGTGTGTCAGATGCTATTAGATAGAGTACTTGTTGTCTTTGCAATAACTAAGGATACCGGAATGTTCAGAACAGATTGAATAACAGCAATAATAACCATACGAGAAAAGAACAGACAATCACAGTGATACTACTAGCGCAATATATCGAAGAACAGTTACCTGAGGAACAGCAATAATAACCATACGAGAAAAGAACAGGCAATCACAGTGATACTACTAGCACAATAGATCGAAGAACAGTTATCTGAGAAACAGCAATAATAACCATACGAGAAAAGAACAGGCAATCACAGTGATACTACTAGCACAATAGATTGAAGAACAGTTACCTGAGGAACAGCAATAATAACCATACGAGAAAAGAACAGGCAATCACAGTGATACTACTAGCACAATAGATTGAAGAACAGTTACCTGAGGAACAGCAATAATAACCATACGAGAAAAGAACAGGCAATCACAGTGATACTACTAGCACAATAGATCGAAGAACAGTTACCTGAGGGGAGAATGCAAACTTAGGTGGCAAATCTTCTACCATCCATAGCATTTCTGAGTTTGTTCTTCTGAGGTTGTCCCATGGCTCAACGTGGAGGACGGTGGTGCTCTTCTTGAACCAGTTCTTGGGCCTGAAGGAGAGGTTGCCTCGATAGTACATATGATGCAGGAAAATGCAATCCTTGTCTGTTGTTGATGCATTCCCGTGCCATCTAATATCAAACTGGTTTAGGTCCTCATAGTCCAGGAGCCCCACCCAGTTCGACGCAGGTGTACCCGTGGTGGCAAGGTACCGGCCGTAGGCGGCACTGTGTAGGAGTAAAAGTGCATAGTCGCAGCTTTTTCTCAGCAGAAGATGCACTGTCCAGGCGGCGTTCACGGAATCGCGGTTCTGGTGCACAGATACGCTCCTCCCATCCTCATTCTCATGCAGGTATGTTCCGTAAGCGCGGCTGCGGATCCACACGCGGTTGCCGTCCTTGAACTTGTCCATGGTTGTGTTTCTTTCTCTGTCCTTACGGCCGTGCGGAGCTATGGAGTTTTTGGCGCAGGGAGGATGTTGGAAGAAGGTAGAGAGGGGAAGAGGGGGGGATCCCAGGATGGGACTGTTCTTGGCGCAGGGAGGATGTTGGAAGGAGGTAGAGAGGGGAAGGGGGGAGGATCGCAGGATGGGACTGCCGACCGCTCGGGTTTGGTTCTTGTTTCTTGGCGCCGGCCAGAGAGCAGAGGTGGAAGAAGACGGCAGGAGCCGTTGCGAGACGGTTACTGTTTTGGAAGCATCGGTCGGTCTGGGGCTCTGGGCAGCAGCAACCAGCAAAACAGTTTGTGGCCATGGGCCATGGTGGGCCGAAAAATAGGCCGGCTTCGTCAATTCGGCAACCCGCCTCCAATCCACACGAGGCATAGGCAGCGGCTGGTGCTGGCGAGTGGCGGCGCTCTCACCTCCACCGCCGTCACCAAAGGCTCAAGGGACGCGACGCGGCGTGGCGCGGCGCCGGGGATCGTGGATCCGCTCCGGGCGTAAAGCTGAGGTACGGTACCGGAGGGTGGGGTGATTATTCGGGGGGGGGGGGGTGTGCAGTTTTGTTAATTTGGGGGGTCGAAGTAACCACGGGCTGCCTGCTCTCTGTATATGTCACTGTATGAGGGGTGTCCAGACTTGTAATGAGATTATCATTTGGTTCTGTTGCATTGGTAAGATGCACAGCGCGATGTGAGTGCTGCCCCTTTGTTTCTGGCCTTTGTGGTTATGGAGACAGTAGCATCTAGCATAGAGTAACACACCTATCAGACTGCATGAAAACTCAAGATTGATAGTCTTGTCTACATGAGAAGGGCCACGCTTTTGTTTGCTTGGAAATGTTCTCTGTGATGAAGTATAGAAAATGTTCTCCTAGAGCTAGGATATATGTCCCTTCAGTTAGTTTAGTTGGAGGAACATGAAGGACAAACACAAACTAGTTGTTCATTTCCTTGTTGACAAAAGAAATACTTTCCAGGGATACAGATATGATGTCTTGACGCTCAATCATTACACCACGGGGCTACTTTGGCAGCTTTGGCAGCCTAGAATCCCGCCGAGATCCCGGCATCTTCCTGGGCCACCACCCCTGGGCTAATCTCCCCCGCGTTTGGAAGCCAGAGAAGACACGGAATCTCGCCGTTTCCCTGCGTTTTCCATGGTAGTTCATATGTTGTTTAACTATGATTTTTCATTCTAATAAAAAATCAATTCAATTTCTCGCAGTTTTACTATATTGAAACTGTATGCAGTCCTGAGCATCTGTTAGATTACACAATAGGTACATGGGGATAGTTGTGATCTTGTTCTATCTGATAAAACCATATATGTTTTCATGCCAACTTGAATATAAGTTTAGCTCAAGAAGTGTGTTGATGCTTTGTTATTTTATTTTCTTCACTTTTTGATGGCTTGCACTGTTTCCAATTTGGAAATGCTGCTTTCTTCTAGTCAGTACTCGGTAGCAACCTTTGCTATCTTCTGTTGCATCTGTTGTTCTGAATGTGTATTCAATCAGCTCTAGGAATTTATCATTCTAGGTCAGGTAGCCATCTATTGTCAGGTCATGATAGAAATGGCTATTTTCTGATTGTCAATAGTCAATCTTTATGAAGTACTCATGATGGACGAATATGTTGTTTTTTCTGCTCACATTGTTTTTTACCAACAGTTTAGTGGGTAGAAGTTTAGAGGTAGAACAATCTGAAAGTTCTCTTCCTGCATAAAAGGAAAGGTTCACCATTCTGCTTTGTCTAATATTTTGAAATCGATTTTGTTCACCATTCTGTAAGACAAGGGTTAAAGTTTCTCGTCCAGCTAAAGACTGTTCTGCTTGAATTGTTTCTCCTTCGTACGTTATTTGTCTTATCCTGTTGCCTCCTATACTTTGCAGATGCATGAACTTTTGAAATAGCACACTATTAATTGTTGTCGCTGCACAAGGTCCCTTCACTCATGGAGTCCCTGTTGGTGATTCAAGCATGGAGTTCAGTTTTAACAACCATATGGAAGTGCATATAGAAATATCAGTAATATGCATTATTCAACTTCTTGAGCTCCAATTACTAGAGATGTGCGTTGTCCGTTTGTTCTACAGCTATGAACATAGACAGGTGCCCTGCAGGTTGCAGATAAATTTATTTTGATTCCATCTTCCTACTCTTTTTTTTAGGAAACCCATCTTTCTACTCTGTCTTTGGCACTTCAGATGTATCTCCAGATCGAGCAGTTTAATTGTTGTCTACTTACTGTACTGTCAGGAGATAATGGTGTTAGAGATTAGTGATTAGTTGGGTCGCATAAGAAGAGTGTTTTTGCTCATGTGATCTAGCAGAGTTAACACATTGGAGAGCTGTAGTTGTAGAGGTTCCAGGTTCCTCTGGATTTTTCCTTTCCATGGTGCATTACTGCATTTCTTCTTAGTTGCTTAGCAGATCTGCTCATATCACCCACTTGTTCAACCGGGTAAGGTTATTCAAGTGATAATTAGCAGGAGCCAGTGTTAGATTAATCAAGCATATTTCAGTTCTAGCCTTTTTTAAGAACAAAAAGGTAATACAGTTCATGCATTTTTTTTCTGAAAATGCTTACGCATTGACGTAGTTCATCTGTATGAACCTCTGACAGAGTGCAGATCATGCGTATGTGGCATCGGTGGTACTGGCGCCGTTGGCAGTTGGTAGTAGCTGTTGGTTCTTGATGGAGACGACAGATCATTTAGCAGCTACGACCAGTGTGGTGTGTAGTTAGTGATCAGTTCTTCAGAGGTGGATATTCTTGCCTTCAAGATAAACTAGCGAGATGGCGAATAGCATTGTAGAAGCTCAATCCTTCTACCTTGTGGATTTTTACATAACAATACTTGAAGTCAAGTTTACCTTTTGGATGCAACTTGCAAGGCTGATGGAGAGGCGAATGAATGCTTGTATCATTATTTGATGACATGTGTTAAGAACCTTTTTCCCCTCAAGTAATGATCATGAAAAGACTTGAGGGAAAAAGGGTTCTTAACACATGTCATCAAATAATGATAAGGCTTGGCCACGCTTTTGTTTGCTTGGAAATGTTCTCTGTGATGATATATACTGCCACAGCAGCTCTACGGTACTGCATATATGCTTTTATCACGCATTCACGCCACAGATGAATGAATAAATCTGAAGGACCCACGGCGTCATTGACTCCATGAACAGGAGGTACAGTGTCATTCCGACATGGAATTGGAGGGATATAAACCTGCAGGCAAATGGGCCTCGGCCCATGGAATCCCCTCAATCATCAAGAGCCTTCGATCGACCCTTGGGGATTTTTATTTCGAGCAAATGTTTCATCTGACCTACAAGAGACACCGTTGCCTTGTGGCGCGCAGGGAACATCAAATCAGTGACAGTTTATTTTCAACTGGGGCACCAATCAATGATATGAATATGATAGTACGTAGAGATTTCAGAAGAAGAAAGAAAGCTGCAGCAAGATCGTCGTCAGGAACTGTGCAGTACTGCAGAGCTCGGTGAACACATCATCTTCAAATTCCAAACTACTATATGCTTGAATTGAATGGATATACTATAATTGATTGGAATTCCATCCTGAAAAAAAAAACTAAACATGCAACCCAACCCAACAACCCTTTTTCTTCTTGTTCGCCGGGAGCATGCATTCAGATTCAATCCTTCGATCGATGGCTCTTGTGCAGAACTGCAGATCGGTCTGCTACAACTAACCTACGTACAGTACGCACAGCCACCGGCGGCTTGCCATACTTCAGATTCTCCTCTGCTCATATCATACTATCATATCATATCGGCACAGGAAAACTGGAATATGGGCATATGGCTAGCTAGGTAGCTAGCCAGCCAGAGGCCAGACAGAGCAGGGGCACGCACAAATACAATACGTAGTAGTACAACTGAAGATTGTTGTCAAAAAAGAAAAATACAACTGAAGAAGACTGTTGAACACCACGGCACACACCTGAGACCTCACCTGAGGCGGAAACTGAAACAGCAAGGTGGAACTCTCTCTCTCTCTCTCCACTACCTATTTCTGTTTGATTGATGACAAGCCTGCATGCATGCACTTTCAGTGATCCGTAATGAACCATGCTAGCTTTGCTCACCAGACATCATCAGATATTCAGATGGGAGTAAAATATCTGTGCCGTACAAAGTATACTCTACTTATTTGCTCGCCATGCATGCATATATGCCCATGGTGCTACTGTATTTGTTTGACCAGAATGCGTTGCATGCCCGGATCGAGCATCAGTGGACAAGTTCAGTCCGTCATCCGCTTCTTCTTCTGCCGCTGCTTTTATTTTATGCCGGTAATCACGCATCGGTTCGCACACGGTTTCTCTGCAAACTACTAGGAAGCTTGCGTGCTCTGACAAAAAAAAAAGAAAAAAAAAGAACTACTTATCATGTCAACTTCAGCAGCAAGGGGAAAGAGTGGCATACATGCATCGATCTGTTGTTGCCTTTTCCCTCTACCTAAAGCATGCTAATAGCTAATTATTATTATATAAAAAAAAGGCTCTTAGTAAAGGAACAGAAAAGCATCGAGTACTGACGACAGAAGTGCCTAAATCAAACAACACCCGTTTGGATGTAGATATTGGAGCTTGGAATGGGAATTAGAATCATGTTCCATGAATTCTGGTGTTTGGATGGCCATGGCATTGAGATTTAGAATTGCAACCACAATACTTTGGTATTGGACTACAACTAGGAGTTGCCTCTCCTAATACAAAGGGTCAAGACTCTGTATTGGGTGGAATTGGGACGAGCAGTTCCTTGCCCCGAGTCCTCGAAGCCGCCCCGACACTTCTCTCTCCGCCCCCGCCGGTCAAGCTCGCCGGCCCGATGTCACCTCTACCGGACGCCCTCACCGCCCCGACCCCTCCCTACCGGTCAAGCTCGCTGGCCCGCCGCCTCCCCCGCCAGATGCCCTCACCATCCCGACCCTTCCCCCTCTGTTCAAGCTCGCCAGCCTCTCCTTCTTCTTCCCCAGGTCCGGCGAGGTGTAGGATCCTCTCCTTCCCTAGCTCGACAACGGATCTAGAGGAGGAGCACTTCTTCCTCGAGTCCGGCCACCGCCGAGGCGCTAGGATCCCCGCCGCCGGCAGCCTGCATCCGGGGATCCATGATCCGCCCCTTCTTCTCGCCCGGTGCCACCTTCGCCTCTCCGTCCGAGCCCGAGCCAACTCCGCGCCCGAGAAGATCGTGGCCGAGGCCGCCTCCGCCTGCGCGCCTGGGTCAATCGCGAGTGGGGTGGGGAAAGAAGACAAGTGAATTCTAGATATGCACATCCAAACATGAATTGGTATTTGAGGTTTCACTCGATTCCAGATTGCAAATTCTTGTACATCCAAACATTAGATTTGGTATTTAGTCTATTTCCAATGCTAATCTGATTTGGTATTGGTACTCAATACAATTCCAGTGTCTCAATATCTACATCCAAACGGACCACAAGTGTTTTTATAACTAAGTACGTAGTCAGAAGCTGATTTATTTTATAAATAACGGAGGAACTATACGATATGATTGTGACGATATACATAATTTTTATTTTGTACTCCCTCCGTCATTCTAGTTATGAATGTGTCCAGATTCATAGCTAGAATTACGTTTTTTTTTGGACGGATAGAGTAGGCAGGATGACACAACACAACAATAACCACTGACAGAGAGACAAGAAAAGGTGTCATGCATATATTTGCCCACCAGCGCCCGTTTGTTGTTGATGATGTGTGCAGAGACCAGAGATCGATCAAGTGCCGCGCGCCCCCACAGAATCCAACAAGGCATCAGACAGGAACATATACACATAGTGGCTCCATGATGAAGCAAAAGGCCAGCCATGGCAAATTGCCAACGCTACGCCTGCCTGCCTGCCTGCCTGCCTGCCCGCCCGCGACGCATCAAATCAAATCAGGAGGAAAGGTAAAGACCGGAGAGAGGAGGCAGCAGTACCGGCCGGCCCGGCGGGGCTCCAGTTCCAGACCACCACACAAAGCGAACCTCACATGCATGCATGAACGACACACAAGTGTAGTGCTGGAGAAATCTATCTACCACCTCTATCATCGATCGCTTTAATTTGCTGCACTGCATCCCGATCGAGGGATGGATCGGCCGGAGAAGCTGCAGATCGCCATGACAGCGACGCTCGCTCTCTCAGTGGGCAGTGGCCTCCCCTTCCGGGCCCTTTCCCCATCCGTCGTCGTCGTCGTCAAATCTGCGTCGCCTTTGATGAACATGCACTGCACTGCACGCAGGGGAGATCGGAGATCGATATGATCCATCTGCGCGCGGCACTTTGGCATCATGCTCCTGCATCATCTATCATCGTCTCCAGTTGCTGGTGTTTTGGTGGTCACAACTAACAAAGCTACTATATATATATATATATTATATATATATATATATATATATATATATATATATATATATATATATATATATATTATACATCTGGGTCTATTTTCTATAGAGAATACACTCACCCTGGTTATTGCAACTAGTTTCTTGCTCAGTTGCAATTGTTTTTTTGTCGAGTTGTAACTGACCCAACTCTACTTGTAATTGGATCGCATCAGGTTGCTCTTGCCTAGTGTCGGTGTTATGACCCGGGGGTCAAGACCACCAACGAGTAAATTTGTATATCGCGTGCTCCCTCTCTCAGACGTGATGCAAGATGGACACAAGATTTATCCTGGTTCGGGCGAAGAAGGCCCTACGTCCAGCGGGGGAGGATGACTTGTATTATCTCGCACCCAAAGCGTGCTCGTACAGGGGGGTACAAGCAGTGTTACACGGAGTCGGCCTCCCGAGGGGTCGATCGAGCGTATGTGTGTGTGGTGTGGTCTAGGGTCCTTGAGAACCAAGGTCGGATTGGAGTCCTCAAAGAGAAACCTGGAAAAAGAAGTCTCTGACGAGAGCCCCCCCTTTCATCTACCTCGGCGTCCCCCTTTTATAGACCAAGGGGGAGACTCGAGGGTACAGGGCCCTAATAGTAGAAGTATGGGCGGCGCATCCACGGCACAGTGTCGGCGAAGAGACATCGAGCACTGTGGCGGCGTGGTCTTCCCGTCCTTCAGGCGTCCCCGGTCGTGGCATCAGTAGAAGTCGTCGCAGTACAGTATTCGCAGGCGGGCACGAGTCCCATGGCCGAAGTGGGATGGGGCGGATGGGACGTCTTCCGTACCGGAGTTGTTGAAGAGGAGGGGGTCGAGCCCTCGGTCGAGGGGGGGTCGAGCCCCGTATGACTCTGTCACGTTCCCGAAGCCGTCGTCGAGGGTCGCACTATTCACTTTCCGAGGGGTACTGTAGAAGTCCGTACTTGCGTAGTGGCGGCAGTGGCGGCACAGTCGACGGGAGTCGGGGACTGGACGGGGAGTTGGCGGATTTGACAGCGGACGCAGACGCCCATGTCGTCAGGTGGGTTTACTTTTACCCATGACGGAGTGGTTGGGTTACTCGAGCCCTCGTCCGCCGACGGTGCCTGGAAGGTCGAGGCGTCGACGGGTTGAGGGGGTCGATGTCGAGGTAGAGGCCGGGGGGTCGTTCGTCCGACCCCTCGTCCGTCGTCGAGGTAGAGCCGGGGGGTCGTTCGTCCGACCCCTCGTCCGTCGTCGAGGTAGAGCCGGGGGGTCGTTCGTCCGACCCCTCGTCCGTCGTCGAGGTAGAGCCGGGGGGTCGTACGTCCGGACCCTCGTCCATCGTCGAGGTAGAGCCGGGGCAGTGGCTGGTTTCCGCAGTCGGTGTAGCGGGGGCCCTCGATTGATGGGCCACGTCTCACCGAACAATAGGCTGATCCTTGCCTTAAAAATGGTTGCTATGTTTAGCGTTAATTTATTGAAGGGTTTAGGGTACCCCTTACCTTCGTACCCGACAGTAGCCCCCGAGGCCCCAGAGGAGTGACTTAGAACTCCTCTGGGGGCTATGATACGCGTTTCTCGGGGGGAGCAAGAATTGTCCGGAGGGTTTATCCTTGGCCTGCAGGGTTAGTGAGAAATCCGATTCTCCGGGGGTGTGCGCGAGCGCACCCCGCGGGGGTAGCCCCCGAGGCCCCAGAGGAGTGATTTAGAACTCCTCTGGGGGCTAAAATACGTTATGTAGTGGGGTCTTTAAAGGATACCTGGAGACGCGGCACCCTGTCGAGGGGTCGATCCCGTTCCTTTTCCTGCAAAGAGAAGTGTTCGAGGGCGGCTGTCGAACCCTACCGAGGGCCAGCCTTCGCTCCCTCGAGCACCGCTGGAGTCAGAGCGCCCCGCCCGAGAGGTCGACTCTGTCTGCCAGGTTACGAGTTTTCAACCCTCTTTCGTCAGGGGTGTCGTGCGTAGTCGGGCCCTCGAGCCCTCGAATGGCTAGGCCTTCACTACCTCGTAGCGTCCTTCCCACGGATCCTTTCGCTCGGATCGTGGGGTGAAGAGCATCGAGCTATCCTCGTTAGGACGACGAGCCCGAAGTCCTCGGTGAGCTGTTCTCGGGCATGAGTCCATTAGAAATGGCGCCCTGTACGGGTAAAAATCCGAGTGAGAACTCGACCCCGTTCGATAGGGATCGACTAGTGGCCCGGAGGCGTTCTCATTTTAAGCAAGCCGTACGGCTTGCTAAGCACGACCATATGGACCACCAAGGTGCCAACCCCGTTCGATAGGAGTTGGTGGCTCGATGCCTCCCAGCGTAGGGATCCTTAGGTGTTCCTAGGTATGCCTCGGATATGTCCCAGGGAGTCTCGAGAGTTCGTTCCCAAGCCTCCGGGGGCATCCCTGACTCGTGTACTCGAGGGCGGCTGTCGAACTCCGTTCGTGGAGCCAGCCTTCGCTCCCTCAAGATTTGGGGGTGGACCGGAGTCCGATAACCATGGGTCCTTCCTGACCTCAGGTACTCGAGGGCGGCTGTCGAACCCTATGTAAGGGCCAGCCTTCGCTCCCTCAAGATTTGACGGATGGTTCGTCATCCGACGCTATCCTCAGGAGGAGGAGTCCGACCTTGTGGACCGCCGAGGGGAAAGGCAGGTGGTTGTTGTATTGAACTTGGGGACATACCTGTGTCGGAACTCTCGAGGGAGGCTGTCGAACCCCCGGACGGGCCAGCCTTTATCCCTTCGAGGCCATGTATGATTTGCAGTTGACGACCCGAGGCCCTTATCAGGCCTCGAGTACTCGAGGGGGGCTATCGAGCCCGTTCGTAGGCCGGCCTTTGTCCCCTCGAGATTTTTGGGGGTGGACCGAGGTCCTAACCCGAGATCATTTCTGGCCTCGGGCACTCGAGGGTAGCTGTCGAACCCTCTCTCGAGGGCCAGCTCTCGCTGCCTCAAGATTCCTTACCCTCGAAGACGGTGTTTCCGGCCGCGCGCCTTTTTAGGCGGTGTCCATTCGGCGCAACAGTGCGGTTACAGCGCGGAGTACGGCGCGGAACCCGATGATAGGATGTTATGCCTTATCCTGGAGGAAATACGAGGAAGGAAGTACAGGCGAATTAAATGCGGAGATTCTCTTGCCTGTGCCGGATCCGTCCGTTGGCCTCCCGCGCATAAATAATGAGGGCGAGGCGTCCGGTGCCCTTTACGCGCATTAGCCTTCCCCGCCTCCTTGCCTTCCGTCTTCCTCGCCTTCCTCTCTCTGCCTCTGCCTTAGGCGTCCCGCGGGCAGGAAATCTACGCGAGTGAGAGAGAAAGAGAAAAAATAGGGAACGTACCCTCCGCCTCCAAATCCGAGCAAACCACCGCTCCCATGGCCGCTTTCCAGCTCTTCGGCGCCGGCGCCTGGCCTGCTTCCTCGGTCCGCCAGTCGTATCTGGAGGGGTTGGTGGAGAGCGGGCTTCTCCGGCCCGTCACCTCGACGGAGAGGCCGGAGTGGATAGCTCCGCCATCGGACCACGCCGAGCCCAACCCGCCGGAGGGGTATGTGGTGTCGCTCGAGGCCTTCCACCGGGCAGGACTGGGGGTTCCACCCAGCCGCTTCCTGCGCGCGCTCCTCCACCATTATGAAGTGGAGCTCCAGCACCTCACTCCTAACGGCGTCAGCCAGGCGGCGGTCTTCGCCGCGGTGTGCGAGGGCTATCTGGGGATCGAGCCCCATTGGGATCTGTGGCTCCACATCTTCAAGGCCAACCTCTTCACCACCTCGGTCAGCAAGGGCGTCCGTCGGGAGGTCAGGGCCGGAGGCTGCAGCATCTACGCCAGGCGGCCTGAGCTCTGGCTCTCTGCGAACCCATCCTCGAGCCATTCCGGGTGGCATTCAGGATGGTTCTACCTGAGGAACGACGACGGTCTGCTCCCAGCGTACACCGGGAGGACACTCAACGCCGAGCCCGAGCGCTGGAGGTACGGCGTTCCGACGGACAAGCAAAAACACCTCAAGGGCTTGCTGGACGCGCTCAGGCGTCTGAAGGGGAAGGGCCTTACCGCGGAGATCGCTGCATCAGCGTTCCATCGACGGGGGGTTCTGCCGCTGATGGCTCGGCCCCTCCGTCTCGACGAGATGGGTCCGGGGGTCGATGTGTCGGGGTGCCGCTTCGTCAAGGAGGAGTTGACCCTAGACCGCATGGCCAGCCGCGTCCGCCGCTTTTTCGCGGGGGGGTTCGCCCTCAAGGATGTCGCGAAGGTCCCCATGAAGCCGGACGAGGGCTTCTACGAGCTGGTAAGATCCTTCCTTTTACTTTAAGTCCTCGCGCCCCGCCCCTCCCGTCCTTTCTGCTTGTTCTCTGACCACCTTGCGTCCCGCAGGGGAATGTGTCCTACAAGCGCTCGCTACCGCCGGTGCCGGAGGACCGGGCCACGAGGGATGCGAACCGCCTCCGCGCGGAGAAGCAGAAGGCCGACAAGGACAAGAAGAAGGAGAGGAAGACCAAGAAGGCTCTAGAGAAAGAGCAGAGGAAGCAGCGTCGGGCCCAACAGAGGCGGTTGGGCCTCGATGAGGAGCTGTCGCCCTCGGAGGAGGAGGACGAGGAGGAGGATGAGGAAGACGAAGAGGAGGAGGGCGAGGAGACGGCGCCTGAGCAGGCGGCCGCTGCTACCGGTGGGGAGGGGGGGTCGACCTCGAAGTCGGCCCCTCCTGTTGAAGTTGGGCCACGGGCGGAGCGCCCCGTGGCCTCGCAAGAAGTCGCGCCTCGGCGGACGCGGTCGCAGACGCCGCGGCCCTCGTCGGGGGGTCGATCGAGCGAGCCCCCGACGCCCGCTGCGTCGACCGCCCGGGTGCCGGGCCCGCCGGCGCAGGCGGAGACCGGCGAGAGGGCGAGGGTGGCGTCGCCGTCGAGGAGTCGATCGAGCGAGCCCCCGAAGCCCACCGCGTCAAGCGCGCGGGCATCGGACCCGTCGGCGCGGGTGGGGGCCAGCAAGAAGCCGACGGTGGCGCCGCCGGCCCCTGCTTGGGAGAAGGTGGCAAGTACCGCCTCGACCCCTGCCCCCCAGGCAGTGGCATCCCAGAGCTCGACCAGCCCGGCGAGCGCCGAGCCGAAGCGTCGGGCTCCGAGAGGGTAAGTCGAGCTCGTAGTTGTCGTACGTTTTTTTCTTTTTCGTCGGTGAGGACTCGTGCTTATTATCGCGCACGTGCTCCTTTTTCAGGTCGAAGCGCCGGCTGGGGGTTGCGCTCCCCTCCCCTGCTAAGAAGCTAAAGACGGGGGTTGTGGTGCAAGCCGTCGTCGAGGTTGGTCCGGCAGCCCCGCCCCCTTCGACGGTCGCCCCTGAGGCGGCACCGGCAGCCACGACCCCGGAGGTGGCGGCGCGGGGGGAGGCACAGGGGGCCTCGGCGCCTACCCAAACGGCGGAGGAGGCGGACCCGCCGGCGGTGGTAGCCGTCGAAGCGACGGTCGCGGAGCCTGCGCGGCCGTCGGAAGGGGTCGCGTCCGGCGCCCTGGGGGGCGTGGAGCTCCTACCGACGACGGGTGCGGCCCAGGAGGTGGAGGTGGTCGAGGCCCAGGTTCCTGCGGCCGAGCGGGAGGCCCCGGCTCACCCGACGCCGGGGCGCTGGCCCGAGGGTCTGGCGGCGTTGGAGGCTCGACTCTAGCTCGAGCGCGTCGAGGGCCCATCCGCGCCGGCTCAGGGTGGGATGCTCATGGAATCCACCCCCGCCCAAGTGGACGAGATGGTGGCCGAGTTGGTGGACCCGGCGGAACTGGCCACCATCGCGGCTCCTCGGGCGGAGCCGGAGGTGGCTCGACCTCCCCTCGAGGTTGGGGGGTCGATATCTCAAGGTAAGTCGCACTTTGATTCACTCGAGACGCGGTGGGTTTGTCTCGCTAGGTATTAACCTTTCGGAGCCCTTCATCGCGCAGGACCGTCGACGTCCTCGCGAGGTGGCGCCGAGGAGGAAGCCTCGCCCCTCTCCGATTACCAAGGAGGGGGGGACCTGCGCATTGGCGTCACCGGGCCGATGGAGCAGAGGATCGCCGCCCGCAGCGCGGCGTGGGGCCAGGAGGTTCTCGAGGTGGCGGACCCTCGAGACCCCGAGCGACTCTTCCTCACGCTCGACGACCAGTCCGAGCTTCGACGGTGGGAGAACGTCGAGGAGTACCGGGCTTTATTCGAACACTCGGTACGTCGCGCTGCGGAGGTCGCCGCCGCGGACCTACGCGAGGGAATGGAGGTAGGTTCCGTTCTACCTTAGATTGTACTTTGCACTGCATGGTTGCCATTTGTTGACCGTCTTCGTCTTTATCCCTGTCAGTCGCTGCGGGTGAGGTCGTACGAGAAGTCCCAGTACATTCTCCGGGTACAGGGGCAGCTCTCGACCCTCCACGCCTCTCTGGAGAAGGCGAGGGGTGAGGCCGCTCGTGCGAAGGTGGAGGCGGCGACTATCCAGAAGGATGCCGAGTCGAGGGTCGCCTACGCGAAGGCCGGCTACGAGGCTGTCCAGAAGGAAGCCCGGGAGGCCTTGTCGTCGGCGCAGGCGAAGCTCGATGATGCCCTTCGGTCGACCATCGCCGTTGGGCAGGAGCGGGATGCCGCCGTCGAGGCCCAGCGCAAGGCCACGGAGGAGGCCGCCCGGCTGAGGGGAGACCTTGACGTCCTTTCCCGCGAGCGCGACGCTCTGGCCGCCTCGGAGGAGAAAGCGCGGACCCGCGCGACCTCCTTGGGCATGGTGGCGATGAAGCAGAAGGAGGCCCTCGGGGAGGCATACAAGACCATCGAGGGTCTCGAGGCCCAAGTCAGGGACCAGTCCTCTGATTTTGACGCCGTCCGCCATCAGCTCGAGGAGGCCGAGCAGGCCTACTCCGCCTTGGATGTGCAGGCCCAAGGTGAGTGTTTCGGGTGTTTGCGGGGTCTGTCCTGTCTCGACCCTTTTTCTGCTTTCGGGTTTTGATCGTTATGTGCTTGTTTCGGCAGAGCTTGCGGAGGAGAACGCCCGCGCCCAAAAGGACCTGGACAATCTTCAGGGCCTGCTGAGCACCGAGGTGAACCTCAACGCGTCGCTCTCGGCCGCCATCAACACCTTCTGCGACGACCTCTCGGTCAAGCCGGAGCCGGAGCTCGAGGGGGACACTCGGGGGGAATCCCTGCTGCGCCGCTTCTACGCCATGACGCGGGGGGTGACGGAGAACGTCCGAGCCGCCCTGCATGTGGGGGTGAAGCGGGCCCTCGCGGTCGTCAACTCCTTCTACGACGTGGATCTCAACCTTGTTGTCGACGGGTTCGCCACCGACCCGGATCTGACCGAGGAGCAGAACGACGCGAGGTGTCAGGAGCTGATGGACCACGCGGAGGTGCCCGGAGGCCAGCTGGCGAAACTCTTCGAGCCCGACGTGATCCCCTCGGCGGATGAGTAGTCGTTGGGAGATGTCGACGGGTGGTCGCGGGCCTGCGAGCCATATCTGGACAAAAAGGTCCATGTAATAGTTAGGCCTCTGTACCGATACAATGCCAAGCCCCCGAGGGCTTTTTTGTATATGATGCATTTTGATCGATGTGTACAGAGTTAATTTTATTCTTTCGAGCTTTCCCTGCTTTTCTTTGCCTGAGTCGACGCCTATGAACTAAGTGTTCGACGCACGCTCTTATCCTTGGAAGGGGGGTGGCGAGTAGGGATACCGTAGAGCCCTGGGGCGTAGGTGAGTCCCTGACTCGACGGCACTCTCGACCCTTAGGGAACTCGAGGCATCTTTACTTAGTTCAGAAGCGTACTCGAGGGAAAGAACGAGAGGGAGAGTCGAGTTTCGAAAAAACGTTCCGAGTTTTTCGGAGACCTAGGAGGGGGGTGCCCCCCCTGTTAGCCCCCGAGGGAGGCTCGACTTTGCTGAGGCAAAGTCGAGGCTACCTTAGTGCTGTGGGTGGGTTCGTCTCGTTATTTCTATTTCTCGGGCTCTCCCTGCTTTTCTTTGCCTAAGTCGACGCTCGTGAACTTAAGTATTAGACGCACGCTCTTATCCTAGGAAGGGGGGTGGCGAGTAGGGATACCGTAGCCCTGGGGCGTAGGTGAGTCCCTAACTCGACGACACCCTCGACCCCTAGGGGGTTCGAGGCGCCTTTACCTAGTTACGAAGCGTGCCCGAGGCGAAGAAACGAGAGGGGGTCGAGTTTCGAGAGAAAGCGTACGGGTTTTTTCGGGGACTTAGGGGGGGGTGCCCTTCTTCCAGCCCCCGAGGGGAGCTCGACTTTGTCCGGGCAAAGTCGAGGCTACCTTCGGGCTACGAACGGACGTGAAAGTGTTTCGAGCACATTTTATTCATTCGAAAATTTGTACATAAATGCGAAAATGTACAAGGCCCTGGGGCCTCAGGGATAGAAGCGACGTAGCTGTTCGATGTTCCACGCGTTGGTGAAGAGCTCTCCCTTCTCATTCTTCAGTTTGTAAGTGCCGGGCTTCAGCACCTCTGCCACGATGAAGGGTCCCTCCCAAGGTGGTGTCAGCTTGTGACGCCCCTTGCTGTTCTGTCGACGGCGCAGAACGAGGTCGCCGACGTTGAGGTCCCTTTTGCGCACGTTCTTATCGTGGTAGCGTCGTAGCGTCTGCTGGTACTGGGCCGACTTGAACAGGGCCATGTCACGAGCTTCCTCGAGCTGGTCGAGGGAGTCCTCTCGGGCTACTGTGTTGGCTTGCTCGCTGTAGGCTTTCAGTCGAGGGGACCCGTACTCGAGGTCGGTGGGGAGGACGGCCTCGGACCCATAGACCAAGAAGAACAGGGAGAACCCCGTAGCTCGACTCGGTGTCGTTCGGAGACTCCATAGCACAGCGGGCAGCTCTTCGACCCATCTCTTTCCATGTCTGTTCAGCCGGTCGAAGATCCTTGGCTTGAGGCCCTGCAAAACCATGCCGTTGGCACGCTCGACCTGACCGTTAGTTCGAGGGTGGGCAACTGCAGACCAATTCACCCTGATGTGGTGATCGTCACAGAAGTCCAGGAACTTTTGGCCGGTGAACTGCGTGCCATTGTCGGTAATGATGACGTTGGGGACCCCGAAGCGGTGGATGATATCGGTGAAGAATAGCACGGCTTGCCGAGACTGGATGTTGGCGATGGGCCGAGCCTCGATCCACTTCGAGAACTTGTCGACAGCCACGAGAAGGTGAGTGTGCCCGCCCTTGGTTCTTTTCAGGGGACCGACCATGTCGAGCCCCCATACTGCGAACGGCCAAGTTATGGGTATCATCTGAAGAGCTTGGGCGGGTAGGTGAGTCTGCCTGGCATAGAATTGGCATCCCCGACAGGATCGGACGAGTTTGGTGGCGTCGTTGACTGCCGTGGGCCAGTAGAAGCCCTGTCGAAAGGCACTTCCTACCAGGGTTCTCGGCGCCGCGTGGTGGCCGCAAGCCCCCGAGTGTAGGTCCCTCAGCAGTGCCCTCCCCTCCTCGAGGGTGAGGCAGCGTTGGAGTACACCCGACGGGCTGCGTCGATATAGCTCGCGGCTGTCCCCGTACAAGACGTAGGTTTTGGCACGCCGAGCTACTCGACGGGCTTCCGTGCGGTCTTCCGGGAGTTCGCCTCGCGTCAGGTACTCGAGGTAAGGCGTGCGCCAATCCGTCGGAGGGGTTGGCACTGCGACGGCCCCGTCGATCTCCATGACCTCTCCCCCGCCCGAGGGGGGATCGGTCGAGGGGGGTGGGTCGACCCCTTGCTCGAGGGCGGGAGCCCCCGAGCCTAGGTCGACGGACGGTGTGTGCAGATCCCTCGAGAAGATGTCGGGGGGGACCGTCCCTCGAGTAGACGCAATTTTGGCCAGCTCGTCGGCAGCCTCGTTGTACCGACGGGCTACGTGGTTGAGCTCGAGGCCATAGAACTTGTCCTCGAGCCTTCGAACCTCCTTGCAGTAGGCTTCCATCTTAGGATCGTGGCAGCTCGAGTCTTTCATCACTTGGTCGATTACCAACTGAGAGTCCCCTCGCACGTCGAGGCGTCGGACCCCGAGCTCGATGGCGATGCGCAGGCCGTTGACGAGGGCCTCGTACTCAGCGACGTTGTTGGAGGCGGGGAAGTGGAGGCGGATGACATATCGCATATGGACCCCTGAGGGTGATACGAATAGCAATCCTGCGCCTGCTCCCGCCTTCATCAGTGATCCGTCGAAGTACATGGCCCAGAGCTCGCTCTGCACCTGCGCCGGGGGTAGTTGGGTGTCGGTCCATTCGGCGACGAAATCTGCCAGTACCTGAGACTTGATAGCCTTCCGAGGGGCGTAGGAGAGGGTCTCCCCCATGAGCTCGGCGGACCACTTGGCGATCCTTCCCGACGCCTCCCGGTTCTGGATTATCTCTCCGAGGGGGAAAGATGAAACCACAGTGACCGGATGGCCCAGGAAATAGTGTTTGAGCTTCCGCCGAGTGAGGACGACCGCGTATAGTAGCTTCTGGATGTGGGGATACCTTGTCTTGGTTTCGGAAAGGACCTCGCTCACGAAATAGACAGGCCTTTGAACCGGCAGGGCGTGTCCTTTTTCCTCCCTCTCGACTACTATGACCGCGCTGACTACCTGCGTAGTTGCCGCGACATAAAGCAGGAGGGGCTCGGCCGGGCTCGGGGGGACCAAGACCGGGGGCGAGGTGAGCAAGGCCTTGAGCCTCGAGAGGGATTCCTCAGCTTCGGTGGTCCACGCGAAGTGTTCTGTCTTCTTCAGGAGTCGATAAAGGGGCAGGGCCTTTTCTCCGAGCTTCGAGATGAAGCGACTGAGGGCGGCAAGGCACCCAGTAACCCTTTGCACACTCTTGAGGTCTTTGATCGGGCCCATCCTCGTGATGGCGGTTACCTTCTCGGGATTGGCCTCGATACCGCGTTGGGAAACTATGTACCCTAGGAGCATGCCTCGAGGGACCCCGAAGACACACTTCTCAGGGTTTAGTTTTATGCGGTTAGTCCTGAGACACCCAAACGCAATCTCGAGGTCTCCGACTAGGTTTCCGACGGTTCTGGACTTGACCACGATATCGTCGACGTAGGCCTCGACGATCGGCCCTATGTGTTTCCCGAAGACGCGGAGCATGCATCGCTGGTAGGTGGCCCCGGCGTTCCGCAAGCCGAAGGGCATGGTGAGGTAGCAGAACATGCCAAAAGGAGTGATGAAGGAGGTCGCGAGCTGATCGGACTCCTTCATCTTTATTTGGTGGTAGCCGGAATACGCATCAAGGAAGCAAAGGGTTTCACATCCCGAAGTGGAATCTACTATTTGGTCAATGCGAGGTAAAGGAAAAGGAACCTTAGGACATGCTTTATTCAAACTAGTGTAGTCTACACACATCCTATCCTTCCCATTCTTTTTCTTTACAAGCACGGGATTAGCTAACCACTCGGGGTGATGTACCTCCTTGATGAATCCGGCCTTTAAGAGCTTGTCGACCTCCTCCCCGATGATCCTGCGCTTCTCCTCGTCGAAGCGGCGCAGGCATTGCTTCACCGGTTTGGACCCGGTTCGGATGTCCAAGGAGTGCTCGGCGACTTCCCTCGGGATGCCCGGCATGTCCGAGGGACTCCATGCGAACACGTCGGTGTTCGCTCGGAGAAAGTCGACGAGCACGCCTTCCTATTTGGGCTCGAGGGTGGCACTGATCGTCAGCACCTTCCCGTCCTTGAGGCCGGGGTCGAGCGGGATGGTCTTCGTGTCTTCCGCCGGCTTGAAGTTGCCAGCGTGGCGCTTGGGGTCGGGGATCTCTCCGGACAAGTCGTCGAGGGCCGCGAGGATAGCAGCATCCTCACGGGCTTCGGCTTTTTCAACGCACTCGACGTCGCAGTCGTATGCGTGCTCATACGAGGTGTCGACGGTGATGACTCCCGAGGGCCCCGGCATCTTGAGCTTGAGGTAGGTATAGTTCGGGACCGCCATGAACTTGGCGTACCCCGGTCTACCGATGATGGCGTGGTAGGTGCCTCGCCACGCGACCACCTCGAAGGTCAGCTCTTCCTTTCGGAAGTTTGAGGGGACGCCGAAACAGACCGGTAGCTTGACGCGGCCGATCGGGAGTGCCTTCTTCCCCGGGACGATTCCATGGAACCCCCCCGCGCTGGGCAGGAGCATGGTCCTCGGGATCCCCAGTAGGTCGAGGGTCTCGGCGTAGATGATGTTGAGGCTGCTCCCCCCGTCCATGAGCACCTTGCTGAGGCGGGTGTTGAGGATGATTGGGTCGACGACGAGCGGGTAAACCCCTGCGTTGGGGATGTGCTCGGGGTGGTCGTCCTGATCGAAGGTGATCGGTGTGTGGGACCAGTCGAGGTACCGTGGGGCCTGGGCCCGAACGGAAAAGACCTCTCGACGCTCCCTCTTGCGTTGGCGCGTGGTGAGGCGGGTCGAGGGTCCCCCGTAGATCATGTAGCAGTCGTGGATCTCGGGGAAGCCTCCCTTTTGAACATCGCCCCTGACTTGGACGTCACAGGGCGGGTCTTCCTTGCCGTCATCTCTCCTGGGACCAGGGAGAACGAAGTGCCTTCGAAGCATGCGGCAATCCTCGAGGCGGTGGTTGGCCGGCCCCGTATGGTAGGGGCAAGGCTCTTTCAGCATCTTGTCGAAGACGCCCCCGTCGGGAGGGGGCCCTCGAGGCTTCCGCTTGTCCGTTGCAGCGACAAGGTCGTCGGGGTCGTCGTCCTGCTCGACGTTGGGCTCGACGACGCGCCGGCCCCGTTGGTTCTTCTTCTTCTTCTTCTTCTGGCCGCCGTTGCCGTCGTTGTTCCTCCTAGGCCCCTTGTTTCTCTTGGGCCCATCGTCCGAGCCCCCGGGTTCGTCCGCGTTGCCCTCCTCCTTCGCTGGGGGAGTCTGGAAGAATGCGCCAACGGCCTCCTCGCCAGCCGCGTAGTTGGCGATGACGTCCATGAGCTCGTTGGCGGTCTTGGGGATGTTTCGCCCCAGCTCCCGCACCAACTCTTTGCAGGTCGTCTCGGCGATGAACGCCGTGATGACCTCGTGGTCGGAAATGTGAGTCAGTGCGGTACGTTGCTTCGAGAATCGGCGGGTGAAGGCGCGGAGGGTCTCTCCTGGTTTCTGCTTGCAGCTGCGAAGGTCCCAGGAGTTGCCCGGCCGCTCGTAGGTGCCCTTGAAGTTGCCCTCGAAGATCCGAACCAGGTCGGACCAGTCCTGGATCAAGTTCGGGGGTAGCTCCTCGAGCCACCTTCGAGCGGTGTCGGAGAGGAATAGCGGGAGTTGCCGGATGATGACGAGGTCATCTTTGGCTCCACCCAGCTGGCATGCCAGCCTGAAGTCGGCAAGCCAGAGCTCTGGCTTGGTTTCGCCGTTGTATTTGATCAGGCTGGTGGGTGGACGGAAACGCACGGGCAGGGAGGCCCGTCGGATAGTTCTTCCGAAGACTCGAGGCCCCGGTGGCTCCGGAGACCGACATCGGTCTTCGTCACTGTCGTAGCGCCCGCCTCGGTGAGCGCTGTAGCCTCGAGCCTCGGCATCGCCGCATCGACGTCGATTGTTCACTCGAGGGGGGAGGTCGTCGACGAGGCGTTCCCGAACCGGTCGTGGCTCGACCCGGCCCTGGGGCGCCTTGTTCTGGTGGACAGAGGCCTCCCGATTTTGTCGAGGGGGCGCTGCTTGCCGCTCAGAGGCAGCCCCTCGACGCCTCGAGGCCGAGCTCTCCGCCTGCTGGACGGCCGCAGTTTGGAGTAGCCCCTGGATTTCTTCCCTAATACGTTGTGCCTGGGGGGTCGATGGCGCCGGCATGTCGCGGAGCAGCATCGCGGCTGCTACAACATTCTGGCTGGCGCGGTTGAAGACTCGGGGTTCAACGTTACCTTCCTCGACGATCTGCCGGTGGACCTCCGGGCCCGCTCGCGAGCTCCTCCACCCTGAGGACGCCCTTGATCCCGCTCGAGGGCATGTTCAAGCTGCTGAAGACGCAGGCGCTCTTCCTCGAGCTTGCTGAGGAGCTCTCGGACCTGCGTAATCTGGACGTCGGGGGGTGGATCGGCTCTATCGGGATTTGGGGGGATGGCGTCTCGAGGTGGCGTGGCGTTGGCCCCCCTCCCTTCTTCGGTGTCCGCTGTGTCGTCGACGTCGTCCTGAAGGACGGTTTGCTCGTCGAGATGGAAGCACTCCCGAGTGGAGTCGTAACTCTCGTCGGGAGAGTCCGAGTCGAAGTCGGCGTGGTAGAAGTGGGGGAAGAGCCTGCCTGTTTCCTCCTCCAGGCGCCGCCGTAACGTTCCCCACGTACGGGGCAGCTCTGGCTCGCCCAGTGAAGGGGTAGTGACGGGATCGATCGTCGCCCATGACGGCGTCCATGGGGACTCGTCGTAGGTATGTACTCGCTGCCCTGCGAAGGCAGAGTAGAGCCCGGCGCTGTTGCGGAGCCCATATGGGAACCGGCCGCGCGGTGGTGATGGGGTCGTAGGTGTCGGAGAAGCCACGGGAGCCTCCGGGGATGATGATGCAGAAGAGTCAAAGTCCCACTCGGGGAGACGCCTGCCCTCGGCCCACAAGCGTGGGTCAAGCGGACCCCTAGGAGAGGGGGCCGTGTCGCCAGCTGGGACCGAGGGAACGGTATCCGGCACCCCAAAGCTCGCACGACGGCGAGCGCGTCGAAGTCGCTCGCGCCTCCTCCTGATCGCAGGCCAGAGTCGCAAGCGGAGGGGCCGTCGTCTGATCCTAGCTGGCTCCGGTGCAGCGGAACTGCTGACGTCTAGGCCACGGGCGGAGGGGAAGACTATGAAGTCGCCCTGGTCCGTAGGAACGAACCCTAGATTGCCAAACCAGATGACGGTGTTGAACGGGAACGGTGGGATGGTGGAATCCATCTGAGAGAGTAGTTCGGAGTTGATCGGCACGCGAATCCCCCTACCTGGCGCGCCAACTGTCGGTGTTATGACCCGGGGGTCAAGACCACCAACGAGTAAATTTGTATATCGCGTGCTCCCTCTCTCAGACGTGATGCAAGATGGACACAAGATTTATCCTGGTTCGGGCGAAGAAGGCCTACGTCCAGCGGGGGAGGATGACTTGTATTATCTCGCACCCAAAGCGTGCTCGTACAGGGGGGGTACAAGCAGTGTTACACGGAGTCGGCCTCCCGAGGGGTCGATCGAGCGTATGTGTGTGTGGTGTGGTCTAGGGTCCTTGAGAACCAAGGTCGGATTGGAGTCCTCAAAGAGAAACCTGGAAAAAGAAGTCTCTGACGAGAGCCCCCCCTTTCATCTACCTCGGCGTCCCCCTTTTATAGACCAAGGGGGAGACTCGAGGGTACAGAGCCCTAATAGTAGAAGTATGGGCGGCGCATCCACGGCACAGTGTCGGCGAAGAGACATCGAGCACTGTGGCGGCGTGGTCTTCCCGTCCTTCAGGCGTCCCCGGTCGTGGCATCAGTAGAAGTCGTCGCAGTACAGTATTCGCAGGCGGGCACGAGTCCCATGGCCGAAGTGGGATGGGGCGGATGGGACGTCTTCCGTACCGGAGTTGTTGAAGAGGAGGGGGTCGAGCCCTCGGTCGAGGGGGGGGGGTCGAGCCCCGTATGACTCTGTCACGTTCCCGAAGCCGTCGTCGAGGGTCGCACTATTCACTTTCCGAGGGGTACTGTAGAAGTCCGTACTTGCGTAGTGGCGGCAGTGGCGGCACAGTCGACGGGAGTCGGGGACTGGACGGGGAGTTGGCGGATTTGACAGCGGACGCAGGCGCCCATGTCGTCAGGTGGGTTTACTTTTACCCATGACGGAGTGGTTGGGTTACTCGAGCCCTCGTCCGCCGACGGTGCCTGGAAGGTCGAGGCGTCGACGGGTTGAGGGGGTCGATGTCGAGGTAGAGGCCGGGGGGTCGTTCGTCCGACCCCTCGTCCGTCGTCGAGGTAGAGCCGGGGGGTCGTTCGTCCGACCCCTCGTCCGTCGTCGAGGTAGAGCCGGGGGGTCGTTCGTCCGACCCCTCGTCCGTCGTCGAGGTAGAGCCGGGGGGTCGTACGTCCGACCCCTCGTCCGTCGTCGAGGTAGAGCCGGGGCAGTGGCTGGTTTCCGCAGTCGGTGTAGCGGGGGCCCTCGATTGATGGGCCACGTCTCACCGAACAATAGGCTGATCCTTGCCTTAAAAATGGTTGCTATGTTTAGCGTTAATTTATTGAAGGGTTTAGGGTACCCCTTACCTTCGTACCGACACCTAGTTATAACTGGTCTGACTCTAGTTGTAATTGGATCACGTCAGATTGCAATTGGTTATTGCCTAGTTGCAACTAAGCCGACTCTAGTTGTAATTGGATCGCGTCAGTTTTGCAACTGTTGCCCAGTTGCAAGTGGCTCGACTCTAGTTGTAATTGTATCACGTCAGGTTGCAACTACATCAGGTCTAGTTACACTGGATCAGATCTGTTGCAACTACTTCCGCCAAGTTGCAATTGTGTCGTAATCATGATGGCAACTCACAGTACATTGAAGTTGAAATTGCATACTTTAAAAAAAAAGTTCATCAAATATAGTCTTGTTGGATCTCATTTTGTTAAACACTTTTTTTTCAATAACCTGGTGCAAACGGATCTGAAATAGGAGATACCGTTTAGAAGATATTACATTTTTTTCAATCGGAAAAAAAAGATTCTCTACGACCGAAACGCGAGGCGCGCAGGAGCCTGGGCGGCGGAAGGTATGTGAAAATACACCTTGTTGTATCATAATTAAAGTCTGAGCGCAGGAGCGCAGGAGCCTGGGCGGCGATTAGACTCGTCAAATCCCCATCGTTTTTCATATCATAATTAAACAACAACAACAACCGACAATCAGAGCACGTTTCTATGTTCTCCGTCAGTCGTCCTAAATAAAAAACAATTGAAGCCGTGAGATCATCGATGCATGGTGCTCACTGCTGACCGCACGCACTGTTCCATTCCATTCCATGCATGCAAAATGTATGGGCACTTGCTGCTTTCACCGTTGGTAATAATCTAATTTACAGATTTTCAGTGGCAGGTCTTTCTTTCTTTTGTGAATTTTTCAGTGCCAATTCTTAGGCTCTGAACCTCTGACCTCGGTTCTCACAGTCGAATTCCCTTATGATGAAAGTGAAATGGAATATACATCGTTTACCCGATCGGGCACATTTGTTTTTTGAAGTTTTTTTTATCACCTTTTACTGGAAAAAAGGGAATGAAATGTAAACAAAAACAGCAAATATACGAATAATGATAATGGTTTCTACCATTATTGAACTATTGACCATTGTAAAGCAGAAAGGTGTAATTGAAAAAAAAACTCTCTGCTTTTGTGCTTGTAGAAATTTAATCTAAGATCTGAAGGTTGTGTGAGCTTATAGTAACAAGCTCATTGTAATACATAGATACGTACGTACGTACGTACATACCTACATACAGTATATACTACTTCTTCAGTCTCAAAATAAGTGTCGTACTCACTTTCTGAGAAACATCTGTCGGCAATTATATATGAAAATATATAAATATTTATGTTAAGTAATTAGTATCATCGAAAAGATCTTTTTCTCTAGTTTTATAATAAATTTATTTGGAGATCTAAATATTGTCTGTATTTTCTACAAATCGAGTCAAACTAGTGGCATGAACACCCACTCTTTTTTGGGACGATTGGAGTATTTTTTTTTTATGTGATGTGTCACATGGCACTGTGGCACAGCATTTGGGTTTTGGCTTGGCATGGCAGGGAGAAGGCAACAAGTGGCATGGCAGATCATCGATGAGCAAAGAAAAGCACCGTCGCCAAAGATTCCTGGGCATCAACTAACGTGACAGCTTTTGTCAAAAAAAAAACGTGACAGCAACATGTAAACCTATATATATATATATATATATATATATATATATATATATATATATATATATATATATATATATATAATTAACTAATGTACCCAAGACGCAATCCTACTATTTAGCTAGCAAATAATCACATGCTTAAGGCGAAAGCAGCAACGTACAATTGGATCTGCCAATCTAGAAGCAAATAATAATCTGAATCTGAATTGCCGTCATCCACCTAGAATCACAAATCACATCCTCGACGTCATTGCGAGTCTGCGTCATATCACATATAGCATCCTCGTACTTGTTTTATTGTTTTGAGCCACCGGCCAGTAAAAAAAATCAGGATTAGACAAGGAAAAAAAAAGGTTTTCACCGTAGCAATACAATAGTAATAACAGTAACCCCAGTAGCAAAAGAAAGGAGTGATTTGAGAGGCAGCACTCACTGGGATACTACTGAGAAGAGAGAAGAGAAGGGGGTGTGGAGGGCATCAGGAGAGGATATGCTAAATGGAGTGGTACCAAAATGGCTGCTTTTGACGTGGATGTGCCAAGAATGCAGAGACCAGTGCAGGAAAAGATAGTATCCTGCAGGACTCTGCAACAACCGGTGGAGCATGTGGCATGTGGCATGTGGGGATTGGTGATTGCTTTTCGTGTAAAAAAATACATTTTTATTTTCTTTCTTAGAATCATATATGGTGCTTGGTCTGAAAAATTACTGTGTCATAGATATGGTGGTGCATCCATCTGTTATACTGTACAAACCAAACAAAAAAAATGAGTAGATGATGGACTAACTCATTTCTTAAACTAAAGACCTTATGACCCTATTCATTAGCACTAATGCAGTGCTATTATTTTTCAGTGAGCAAATAATGTTTTTATCTCACAACAAATCAACATAAGTCTAATTTTAACGAAACGACATGAATCTTATATGTATACTCTTCCTACTTACTTTGCAAACCTTTCCTGCAAGGCCTGAATACAATACAAAAAAGTTGCTGCTAAAATTGGTAATGAACCTTTTCCCTGTGCGATGGACTACACATCGATCTTGAGAACAGAGAATTCACAACAGTAGAGAGGGCAAAGGGGAAAGCACAGTGCACACAGCACAGATGCTACGACCTAGTACGCTATCTTGCCTGCTAGCTACACACTCACCGAGCTGTAGCCGGTAGGTGTTGAGATTTGAGAGATGCATGGAGTACGTACATACATACATCACTCCTAGGCCCTAGCTATACGGTAGTGTAGTGAGTGACAGTATTTGTATTGTGCAAGCAAGCAATGAAGCAAGGACGAGACAGTTGATAGCATTATAGCATATAGCATAGCATTATTGATCTAGCTGATGGATGGATGGGCGAGCTGCTCTGAAGGAAGGAAGGAATTCAAGGATAGAAAGAAAGATAGATAGATTCTCCATTGCCGGTGTCCGCAAGCTTTGGGCTTTGTTGGTCTTGCTTCTCCTCCTGATGCAGTCCTCCTTCCTTATCTCTGTCTGCTATCTGATGATGACTGACGCTATAGCCAAAAGGGAGGGCTAATAGAAAGATAGATAGAAGCATGCCGCCTCATCCGTCCCGTCATCAGCAACAAGGAATGGAATTTGTTCGGTCAGGCACCACGTACACGGCATGCTATGCTAGGGGGATCCAAATTAAAGGGGCGGCCATGGGCAGCTCGTTAAGCACCGCCATTCAGTTGCTCCATCCGGTCAAACACGTACCTAAACGTATAGTACTTACTACTATATATAAATTGCACTTTCCTTTTCCTTCTTTTTTTTTTAAAAAATATATATGTTGTAGTAGACATCATCATGGGATTTTTTTTTTTGACAAATCATCATGAGATTGAAGTTCAATTTGGAGTAGTACCCTTTTTATTATGCTCACTTAGTGACCACATTACCACTTCGATCTTCGCTGATAGTCCACTATTACCTCTGTTTCATTCACAAAGATTGTAACTCTAGAGTTTAGATTGAGTCGGATTTCTTAATTTTGACTAAATTTATCATTTATATAAAAAAATGTTCTATGTTCAAATAGATTCTACTATGAAAATATACATATTCAAACCATTTTAAAGTAGATTTATTATTATTATTTTAAATAATAGAATAATGATAATATAATAATTTTGTAAAACTAATCAGCTAGGAAGAAACTGTGTATAAAAAAATATGGAGTTGCCTTTTGAGCTGGAGCAGACGGCGGCTTTCCTCGGCTGGACTGACCGGCACCGGCACGGCCACCAACACGTCCAAAGGCCGCGGGCCCCAGCGGCGCGCGCACCACGGACGGTGGGCGGCGAACCGCTGCCGCAGCCCGCCTGCACGGCACACGCGCACATGCCCCGTGACACCGACATGCGGGGGCCACGCAACAGTATCGGCCTGGCCATGGGGTGCCGTGGCCACTCGTGGGACCCAGGCGACGTGACGTCCCTTCTCCCACCGGCCACCGCTCCTCCTCTACTACACGGCTCTACCATACCCAGTAATAACAGTAACAAGGAATGGTAAAAAATCGTAAAAAGCCATCGTCCACGTGCCAAAACTGAATACGACGAGCATCCATGCCTACAGCCTTTCTGATTTTAATTTGAGGTGAATCCACGGGCGGACAGGCCGTTTTTTTTTTAAAAAAAATCCTAATTGGAATTTGAATTTATTTAAATTTACCGACGAAGAAGAAAAAAAAAGAAAATTGCAGTGGGGAAGAAAGTCAATGGCCAGCAGAGGGAGAGGGAGAGGCAGAGCGCAACAAAAGGCATCATCGTCTTTTCTCCGCGGCGCGCGGGCGGGGGCGGGTGGCTCCAGCGATTTGCCGCGGCCGGGGGCGGTCCCGTGGCGGTCGCGGCGCCACCCCACCACGTCCCCCCCCTCCCTCCCCGCAGCCGCCGCTTTATTATAACCCGCCTGCGCTGCGCCCCCTCCCCCTCGCCTCGCGTGCGTGCTCGATTTTTCCCCTCGTGTGCCGCCTCTCCCTCAGCGCGCACACCACCAAACCACCAACGCCGTCCACTAGACGCCGCCCCTCATCCCTGTCCCCGTCGTCACCGCGGCTCCCGCGCGCCGCCGCCGCATCCATCCGTCAGTCCGGCAAGCCTCCTCGTCTCGTCTCGTCTCCACAGCTCCGCTGCCGCAGGTGAGCTACGGTGCCTCCTCGCCATCCTCCCTTCCTCTGCTGTTTGGCGCCTCCTCCTCTCTCTTTGTCGCCGGATTCGGTGCTGAATCGACGGAGGGAAAGGGCCTTGGCTCTCGGGATGGCCGCGGCTGTCGTTGAAACTCCGGCACCGATTCCGTTCGTTCCGGTGACGGAAACAAACACAAGAGCTTCTCCATTCCTCCCTTCCCTTCCTTGTGTTGTTATTGTTTTGTTTCCCGGTTTGGCGTTAGGCAGAGAAGAGATCTAGTCTAGTCTGCTCCCGGCGGGCGGGCGTCCGCCGTCCGGTATCTACCCAGTGCTCCGCCTCCGCTTCGTCCGGATCTGTAGCCACCGCCGCTCGTTCGTGTGACTGACTCACATGTAAAACGATGGAGGATTTGTCTCTGTCTCCACCCTGACTCCCTCGGCGGCGTCCTTGGCTGTTGCTTCCAATGCGCTCCACGAGAGACCCTCGCTGCCGATTACTACTTCGATTTCAAAATAGATAAGAGTTCGAGTTCAAATTGCTCTCCTTTATTTAGTTTTTTTTTCTCTATTCCTTGTCAACTTGTTCTTGACTCCCCCAGTTAATTTATCTTCAAATTTCACCTACACTGCAAATACGTTAGCGCTGGTATTCCTCCTCCATTGAAAAGAAGACACTTGGAGGAGAAGAGAGGAAAAAAAAGGAATATTTATTTACACTCTCAACAAGGGAAAAGATCGGTGCTGTCCTTGCGCTAGCTGTTCTTGTCGGATAAAAGTGCCTGCCTGCCTAGTACTCGTACTATACTACTACTACTACACTGATGAAATTTCCTGCAAAGTGCAAACGACAGACGGACGGTGGAAGTGGCTGTGTGACAGGACAAAAAAAAAAGGAAAACATCTGCGCTGCAAGTTGTGTAGTGCGATCTGCACAGCACCCGCTACGAGCGATAGACTGTAGTTGCCTATCTACTACTTGTGATGCATCATGCAATCTGCAGTCCTGCACTGTGGTTTCGCGTGGTCATAGTTGCCATCATCTTTTACCGAACCTTTTTTTTTTTCCCTCTGTCTGCCTAGTGGTCACCTTTGTTATAACCCTTATACTCACATCTTATAAGCAGATTTGTGCAGTACAAGAATCCAGGGTTATGGTTAAATAACTGTTGTCTCGTACTACTCTGTGCTATACTGCTATGTCAACCACACATGGCATGTGGGATTTGTTCAGTGGGCTATCGTGATCCTCTTGCCTAATGCTACTGTGCAACCCCCCCTATTTTTCTCTAAACTACTGTGGATTTGTGGTGCTAGTATTCCCTTTTTGTCCACTAGGATGTGTGATTTTTCTAACACTGAAGATTCTACCCTCGTCCTGGCCTTTTCTAATCTACTATTGTTTTTCTTAATCTGCAGGTCTATTGGCCCTTACAGAAACTGAAGCTCAGCTCAAAACCTCACCGTTCTCCTCTCATTCTTGAAAGTGGCGAGAAATGGATCGTGATGATGTGGCTGGCTTTGTTAGTGGAGGTTGCAAACATTCCTGCTGAGACTTCTAACCCAGTACAGTAGATGACAGTAGAGTTTTGATTTCCGGCAGTCAGGCAGCGGGGTTTTTTTTTTTTCATTTCATCTTTGGGTATGTTTCTTGATTGGAATGGACAGGGCCTCCCTAAACCTTGGATCTGGTGGTAACATTAACTCCTTGAACGATCCTTGTCACGGAAGCACAGTTGAGCAAGCAGTTGAGTACAAAGGTACTGCCATTGGCACACTAGTGTATTCCAACTTCTCTAGGGACAATCTGAGAGCACTGAAAAGGAAGTGGGTCGATATGGCTGGAGTGGAAGGTCCTGAACACCCACTGCTCACCCTTGGTCTGGGCCGTTCACCAAGTTCCTCTGAAAATAGCAAGGCTAGCTCCCCCACGGCTTGCATGATGTCTCCATCTTCAGTGAAAGAGACTGACGAGGAGTCATCAATGGATCTTGGTCTCAACTTTGATCTTTGCCTTGGTCATGATACTGCACATCATCACAAGAAGCCATGTGCTGGTTCTGAGCATGTGCCATCAGCAGGTGCTCCAAAACTGGATCTTCAGTTGAGTTTGTCCACTTGTTTGCCTGAATCAGCTGTGACCAATGCAAGCACTGGATCAATAAATGTTAATGATGCCTTAGAGACAGTGGCACCTAATTTGGTGACAGATGCTATTGGGGAAAAGCTCGAGCCCACCTCTAGTTGGATTTTCAGGCATTATATGGCTTCATCGTCATATGCTTCTGAAGCAACCTACAACTTTTCTTTGCCAAAGATACCCGAAAAGGTTGATGATGCTGTGCCTTCTCCAGATGTCTCATCAGCCATTACAGTGAGTGTGAAAAGCCCAGCTGCCTGTACTTCTGGGGCAACTAACTCCCAAAAACGGAGCATTAACACTAAATGCTGCCAGTTCCCAGGATGTGAGAAAGGAGCAAGAGGAGCCTCTGGTTATTGTATTTCCCATGGCGGTGGTAGGCGGTGCCAGAAACCTGGTTGCCAGAAGGGAGCTGAGGGAAGGACCATCTACTGCAAAGCACATGGTGGTGGTAGGCGATGCCAGTATCTTGGCTGTACGAAGAGTGCTGAAGGCCGCACCGACCACTGCATAGCCCATGGTGGCGGTCGCCGTTGTTGTGAGGAAGGCTGCTCACGCGCCGCACGTGGAAAGTCCGGCTTGTGCATCAAGCATGGAGGTGGCAAGAGGTGCCAGATGGAGAACTGCAAGAGAAGCGCAGAAGGATACACTGGCCTCTGCATCTCTCACGGCGGTGGAAGGCGCTGTCAGTTTCCGGATTGTACAAAGGGTGCCCAGGGAAGCACCAAATTTTGCAAGGCGCACGGTGGAGGGAAGCGCTGCACGTTCACCGGCTGTACCAAAGGAGCTGAAGGTAGCACTTCTCTCTGCAAGGGGCATGGTGGAGGTAAGCGCTGCGCCTACGAGGGTGGCGGTGTATGCCCAAAGAGTGTCCACGGTGGGACGCAGTACTGCGTTGCTCACGGTGGTGGGAAGAGGTGCTTAGTCTCAGGCTGTACCAAGAGCGCCAGAGGGAGGACAGAGTACTGTGTCCGCCACGGCGGTGGCAAGAGGTGCAAGTTTGATGGCTGTGCCAAGAGCGCGCAGGGGAGCACTGATTTCTGCAAGGCCCATGGTGGAGGCAAACGCTGCTCATGGGGTCAGGAAGGCTCAAGCTTCGGGGTCGGCGGGCCGCCGTGCGACAAGTTTGCCCGTAGCAAGATTGGTCTGTGCGCAGGTCACAGCGCTTTGGTGGAGGACCACTGCGTCCACGGTGGCGGCTCGTTAGGTCCTGTGATCAGCCAGCTGACAGCTGATTGCAAGCCCGATGAGATGGAAGATGCTGACGCTGATATGGCGAACGGAGAAGACGAAGCTTTCCTGGGATGGAACGAGGACGACGACGATGATGATTCTGTCGAGGCACAGCCCAGCGCAACCCCATTCCCAGAAGGCAGGGTCCATGGCAGTGGGCTGCTGGCTCTACTGTCCGGTAGAGGCCATGTCAGTGCTTCCAGCAGCTCTGATAATGCCGTGGCCTCGACTTCGTCTGCCGCCATGCGCACCTGGATGTGATGTGTGACTTTGTGAGGGGAGGCAATTTTCGTGGAGGATCGGTGAAGTCGGTTCCCTGGGTGGTTGGAGGTGGTGGTGTGAGTAGTGTCTGTTTGTGTCTCTGGGATCCCGCCAAAAACTGTCGCCGCCGCCGCAATGCTTGGATCCCGCATAAACAGCTGCTGCCCCATGTAGCAGAAATAAAGGGGTGGGGGGTGGGGGTGGCTAGGGCATAGTGTGAAGTCTGTCCAGTTGTTATTGCTGTTGTAATTACTAATCAGTGTCGTTGTGGTGTCTCTCTGTACTGCCCGTGATTGACTGCTCTATTAGCAGACAGAAATCTCAAGTTTGTTTTGGTCTTCCATTGTGAAGTAGACTAGGCTTGCAAGTTCTTTAGTCTTCCATTCATTTCATTCAAGTGAAAAGCATGGGTGAAGGACCATTTAGCCTTGTTATTTCGTTAGGCTTTGAAATCCATTCATGTTGTTTCTGGTGGCACGGTTGGATGTTGAGAAGAAGGTTGAGTACCTGGTGTGCCAGCCATCAGCTGATTGCAATAAACCATTTTGTTGTGAAGACATGAGGAAATAGCAGCAGCATCTGTCGAGACGGCGAGAGGAAGTTGTGGCTGGTCTCCCTGGTTTGTTAATAAGAGCAATATATATATATATATATATATATATATATATATATATATATATATATATATATATATATATATATATATATATATATATATATATATTCGTGGCTAGTCATGGGTTTCCATTCCAGGTTGAGAGTTTGTTTAGGAGTTTGTTTCCGGCCTACGGGTATGGGCTTTTTTGGGAGTTTGTATTGACTGCATTGCAAGCTGTAGGGGAGGCCGGCAGCGGCAGGGAAGCAGCGATTGAGCACACTGCACCTCCCAGTCCCAGTCAGCGAATCTAGTTGTAGCCCCCAGGCCATGCCAGGCACCCAGGCAGTCGAAATCGGGCAAAGCGATCGATCAGCCAGTCAGAAATCTGACGAGTTGCAGCCGCTCGACACAGAAGAAGGTTGTAAGGAATGAATTGACACCGATGCCGGTGGCGGTCACGGGGATCTGGCGCCGCGCTGGGGTTTCCGCGTCCGGATTGCCTTGTGAGGAGGGAATTGCTTTGACATGTCTCTGACGACGGGTGAAGTCCAGTCGTTGCCTATCGGAGTCCGATGCCAGCAGACGGCCAGACATGCGTCTCTCGTCCTTGTTCATCTCTGACCGACCGACCCATCGGGCGAGAGCTTGTGTTGTGCTCCGATCCGTCCGGGGGCCGGAGCCGGATCGCGGCGTGAATCGGCATCCATGAGGATTTGATGTGGACTTGGCACGCGCTTCGAGGTTGGTGAAGCGTTATCTTGCTCGGAGTTGTCAGTTGGTTGAGGTTGAGATTTGGGGGCATGCATTGCCCCATCATCGCCCATGCGGCCCGTGGAGTGATAGATTCATCGTTGTGAGGTGAGAGCAGTGTCCCGGTGCCGGCGGTGGCTATGGCTATGATGGAGCTGCGTGCCATAACTGGATGGAACACGCGTGCACGGTGGAGGTCGCCAGGTCACGAGAGAATTGGCATGGATCATGGATCCATAGACAGGAGAGAGAGAGAGAGAGAGAGAGGAGAGAGAGAGAGAGAGAGAGAGGAGGAGCCCTTATTGCCAAGACCCGAGATCGGACCGCCGGCGTCCGGCCCGGTGCCAGTCTGCAACAGTGTAGACAAGCGGATGGAGACTTGAGAAGTGGCGTCAACGCCCGGAAACCGCGACGCAACTGCCTCGGCTCGTTCGTTATCCAAAGCCACTTTCCCCGTTCCCGTTCCCATCAGCCAGAAGCTCTGGGCTGTGGGGTCTGGCACGCTCGCTGTCGCTGGCTCCCCGGCCCCACCGCGTCCGTCTCCGTCGTCACGGAGACCAGTCGCCCGCCCGACCCGTGCGTCTCCACTCCTCCACGCGCAAACCAAACCCATCAGCAATGCTGCAGCTTCCTCCTCCTCGCCTTCTTCAACTGCCCATGCTCCTTCCACTCCCTTTCTGCCACCCCCAATCCTCTTCCGCACCTCCTGATCGCACACACTCGCTCCCTCCCGCGCCATGGGCGGCCGCGCCTCCCGCCACCGCGCGCAGCCGCACGACCAGTCCTCTCGCCACGCCTCCTCCCATCCTCCTCCGCCGCCACCACCACCCAAGCACCACCACCACCACCATCAGCAGCACCCAAACAACCGCCCCAACAAGCCCAAGCAGCAGCAGCCCCCAGCTCCGCGTCCTCCGCCCCCCGCCCCCACATCCGCCTCACCCGACGCCACCGCCCCCGGACCCGGTACGGCGCCGAACGTCGGCCGCGTGCTGGGCCGGCCGATGGAGGACGTACGAGCGTCCTACACCTTCGGGCGGGAGCTAGGCCGGGGGCAATTCGGGGTGACCTACCTAGCAACACACAAGCCCACAGGCCATCGGTACGCGTGCAAGTCGATCGCGGCGCGGAAGCTCGCGCACGCGGACGACGTGGAGGACGTGAGGCGGGAGGTGCAGATCATGCACCACCTCACGGGCCACCGCAGCATCGTCGAGCTGCGGGGCGCCTTCGAGGACCGCCACTCTGTTAACCTCGTCATGGAGCTCTGTGAGGGCGGGGAGCTCTTCGACCGCATCATCGCTCGTGGTCATTACTCTGAGCGCGCTGCCGCGGCGCTGTGTAGGGAGATTGTGTCTGTTGTTCATAGTTGTCATTCCATGGGTGTTATGCATCGTGACCTTAAGCCTGAGAATTTCCTGTTTCTTAATAAGAGAGAGGACTCGCCTCTTAAGGCCACCGATTTTGGGCTCTCCGTCTTCTTCAAGCCTGGTAACTTAACTAACTAATCTCCCTTTTCGATTTCAGTCCTACTCACTCTACGTATGATTCTGCTTCGATTCATTACTCACTCACTAGTCACTATGTATGATTCTGTTTTGATTCATTAGTTCATTATTACTCACTATGGGGATCACTGTCTGTATGATTATGCTTCGATTCATTACTCACAATGTATGATTCTGCTTCGATTCGATTCCTGCTCATCCTCTTCCCCATGTGGGAATACATCACATACCAAGACGAGGAATCATTGTTGTTTGATTGCCTTGTGCTTTGACTAGATAGAGTCTAGAGGAGGAACTAGTGGTGTTTGATTTCATCTCAGCGATTCAGCCCCCACTCATCTCATCTGAAGCGTGTCCAACTCAACTCAAACTGAAAAACTGAAAACGATCAATGATTGAATGGCAATGCAGGCGAGCAGTTCAGGGATCTTGTCGGGAGCGCCTACTACGTCGCCCCGGAGGTGCTCAAGCGGCGATACGGAGCTGAGGCGGACATATGGAGTGCAGGAGTTATCCTCTACATCCTTCTATCCGGCGTCCCTCCTTTCTGGGCCGGTACGTTTCCCTGCGCCCTGCTGCATAAACCAACCAACCAGCCAGCCACATCATGATGCCAATGCCATTATCCTCTTACTAACACGACTTCTTTCTCCCATGGTTTTGGTTTTACTAGAGAACGAGGATGGCATATTTGATGCTGTTTTGCGAGGTCATATTGATTTCGCATCTGATCCCTGGCCGTCCATATCCAATAGCGCAAAAGATTTGGTCAAGAAGATGTTGTGCCAAGATCCCAAGGAGCGGCTTACTGCTGCTCAAATTTTGAGTAAGTATCAAACTCAGCCCTGACCCCCCTCCCATCCATTGCCAATCCTGGTTCTACTGATTTGGGTGCTGCTCATCATGAGAAGTGGTGCACTGCTGATTTATCTTCTTCTGTATAAAACCTTTTTATGCTGGCTTTGCAAACTGAGTCTTCATTCTTGCATTGTTTGCATATAGTGTCTCAATCTAATACATTAAGCACACAGACCATCCATGGATTAGGGAGGATGGAGAGGCCCCAGACAAGCCACTAGACATTACTGTCATAAGCAGAATGAAGCAGTTCCGGGCGATGAACAAGCTTAAGAAGGTTGCCTTGAAGGTAAACAGATCCTCCGGATTCTCCTTACTGTTTCCCTCTTTTTTTAGCACTGCAGTCTTTAAATAATAAATTGTACATATTGACATCGCTTCGGTTACAATCAGGTCGTTGCAGAGAACTTGTCAGAGGAAGAGATCGTGGGATTGAAAGAAATGTTCAAATCCCTGGATACTGATAACAGTGGGACCATAACGCTGGAAGAATTGAGAGCTGGTTTACCAAAGCTCGGCACCAAAATCTCTGAATCAGAAATAAGGCAGTTGATGGAAGCGGTAAGCTTTTTATCTTGTAGCCCCATAGCCTTAAATCATAATGCTTCCCCTGTTCACATAATGTGATGCAACTACCTGCTATGCGAAAATGCCAGTAGTTGACAAAAGGGTTGTAGTGGGTGTGCTCTTATTTGATTAGGGACGAAATAAAATATACCATATGACTTTAGTAAGTATGATGCCGATGTGTGAATATGAACCTTTCATTTTTCTAATAGCCTGTCCCACAGATCCAGTGCTTTTCGTTCCATCTCTTGTTTATTATCTCATTGTTTTCCATTCATGAACAGGCTGATGTTGATGGAAATGGTACCATTGATTACGTTGAATTCATATCAGCAACAATGCACATGAATAGATTAGAGAAGGAGGATCATATATTTAAAGCATTCGAGTATTTTGATAAGGACCATAGCGGGTAATTTCACTTCTAACTCTACTTCTTTGTTACTTATGTACTGAGTTTGACCTTTAACATTAACTTAGTATGTTGCTTGCGCAATCTTGTACAGGCATATTACAGTTGATGAGTTGGAAGAAGCTCTCAAGAAGTATGATATGGGTGATGAGGCAACAGTTAAAGAAATTATTGCTGAAGTAGATACCGACCATGTGAGTAATTCCAAGGAACCCAAAATAATTTCACTTGCTATTGTCTCATATGAAGCATTATCACCGTATTGGTCTTGGAGACTGTTGAAACACTCAAGGAGATTTTGTTTTGAAAAAAACAGTAGTGTTTTTTTATCCAATAAAAGAAAAAAAAATTAAACTAATAACAAACTCCTTGAGTCTGAACAGTGGTTCAACTTATTTCACTAGTTATTAAGAAACCACTGTATTTACCATATGGCTCACATTGCTAAGAAAAGTCTCTTGATGAGTGAACTAATTGTGATGTTTGCTATTTAAATTTACACGAATTGCTTAGCTCTGTCGCTAAGTGCTATATGTCCTTTGGTTTTACTAGGATGGGAGAATCAACTACCAGGAGTTTGTTGCCATGATGAAGAATAATAGCCCTGATATTGTTCCAAATCGGAGGCGCCTGTTTTAAGGGTCTCCTACATTTGATTGAACAAAGGCTTCTAAGATATTTCCACGGCCAGAGAGGAGAGCAACTCATACTCGAAAGTGGAATTCAGCCAGTCATCTGTGCAATGATATTCCATACTTGGATAAGTAACAAGTCATGGTTGATTGTCTTTGTGTGCCCATCTACATGGATGGTAGGAGGTTCTTTCTGGCGCTTCTATGTTCTACCGTCTCATCTTACAATTTTTCCATGTATCCTTAATGAGGTGTGCCTTATGGTCTAATGTTTCCTGCCTCTGGATCTTTTATGTAAGAAATGGGCTTGTAAAACAGTTCCTGATTATCATGTACAGTATCAGGCAAAGAGTAATGCGATGTGCCTTGTGAGCCTGTGTCCTCCTTTTTCTTTTCTTTTTTGTCACTGGATCATTTATGTGAGAAACCTGGTTTTTATGACAGCCCCTGTGTTGGAGTTGTTCCAAATTCACTCCAGGATATAGGCCGGGCTTCTGACGGAGCAGAGCGGAGGCCCGTCGCCGGAGGCTTGGGCCGGAGCGTAAGGTATGCAAGATTAGTACTCATGATAATCCTGCTGATATAATGACAAAGCCTGTTCCTGTTGCTAAGTTTGAGCTGTGCTCAAGCTTAGTTGGTTTAATTGGATAGGGCAAGAGACTATTGTTGGCACCAGTGGTTTTCTATCTTTATTATGTTTAGGATGAAGGGTTGATTTATGATACAAGATGAATTTGTCTCAAGGTGGAGTTTGTTGGAGTTGTTCCAAATTCACTCCAGGATATAGGCCGGGCTTCTGACGGAGCGTAGCGGAGTCTGAAGTCGGGCCATCAGGTCTCTTCCCTGTGGTCGAGGGGTGCGGGGGGCGGAGCCCCCCGTGGTACGGTACGCTATATATATACCCTTGCTAAGGTTTCGTGGAGACTTGATTCTCTTGTAAGCCGTCATAGGCGTGTAACCCAAACTCTTGAGATAGTGAGATTGTTACTGGCTGGTGCCCGTGGTTTTTCCCCTTCACATCGAAGGGGTTTTCCACGTTAAATCGTGTGTCTCCTCTGTGGCTTGATTCTTTATTTCATATTCCTATACGTCGTTCATAACACCCTGATGACGATACCAGACAAGACTATACTTTGTAACGAACACAGCTCGACTTTTAATTTCTATTTCCTACAGTGCAGAGTACTGGAATCATAATTTATTGTAAAATATTGTTTAGCTCACCTTCCAAATATTTAAGACTTCTAGTGACCAAATTAGTTGCTGTAGAGTTGTTCGAATGGCACAAAGCTGGAAATAATAGCTGGTACAGGACACCAACCACTTCACATGAACAGGTTTGAGCACTTTCGATGCTTTCTCCAAATAACTCAGGAGCAAATTGTAATTGCCCACTGTCCAAAAGGCATGTACATATCTTGAAATGGGCAAGCATTCATCAGCCAAAAGCAACTGCCCTTCCAGAATAGAAAATCAACTCTGAAAGGCTATTTCCAATTTCCACGATGCATTTATTTATGCTCAATGCCAAAGCTTCAGGCAAGCAGAATTACACGATGAGCATATTGTATGAGCTTATGTGAAATCATTACATTTCGGCCATCTGCAAAATGACATATTCTGAAATGAAATACGACTACTGAATACTAAGACTCTAAACCATCAGCATACCAAACACATAGCGATAGGTCAGATGTACAATAATAGGCTTCTCTTCCTGCACGAAATGAAATTTACAGTGATGTCGCCCCAAGCAAATGTGAGCTCGTCAGCGAACACTGATCTTTTTCATCTTCGATGATTTGTGTTTGATGAAGAGAGACGCTAGCATGCTTTTAGTGCCAACAGGGGCCTTTTGGATTGCACGACTTTTAGGGTTGTCGAAGGAATGAAACGTTGAAAATTCCTTCACACCAAATTGGTTCTGCAAATAAAGGCATGGCTTATTAATTTACATATGTGAAATAAAAAAACAAACTATGCACAGTGAGACCTTTTAAACAAAAAAAAAAGATACAGATTACCATATTCGAGCTTACCTTAGTGCCAACCTTTTGCATAGCATCAGAACTGGTGCTCCTGTTAAACTGCAGAGGCCTGCGCATAGGAGAAGCAGACCGCTCCTTACCTGAAACATGAGATTCATACAGAGCATTCAATCTCCACACATAAACTAAGCAGAAAACAACATACAGGAAGTTAAACTGCAGTATGATTATCACACAGAAGGATTAAAGCACCTGATGCAGGTTTTGATGGTGCTGTGTCCACTAGGCTGCACAGAAGCAGATGACAACTAGTTAAACCAGAAGTACATAAACACCATTGCATTAACGAACAAACAATAAGAATTTAATACAAAGATGAATGAAAATGGAAGAATTCTTACGCAAATGTATGTTTATGTGTGTTCGCTTTGGTGCTGTTCTCTGAAGACAGATGCCAGGAAAGGGTTTTTGCTGCACCAACGAAATAAAGGATTAACTTTCTTTAGTTTAATATGGTACTTCCTCCATTCCAAATTATAAGATGTTTGACTTTTTTAACTCCAAGTTTGATCACTTGTCTTATTCAAAAAAATTATGCAAAAATAGTCAAATTTAAGTCATCCTTGAAGAATTTTTATTAATAAAGCAAGACACGACAAAGAAGTGATATATACAAAATTTTGAATAAGACGAGTGGTCAAACTTGGTGTCAAAAAAGTCAAATGTTTTATAATTTGGGATGGAGGAAGTACATAGCATGCCTTGAAACTTCATCATGAGCAAAGAGAATAGATAAGAAGGCCCACCAGAGGGATAAGGTCTAGGTTTGGATTCCGGATCAGTGTCTGCTTGCAGGTGTCCATGCGACGGGGATCTTTTATAACCAGTAGCTAGCTTGGCAGATACAAATTGAGTCAAAATTCAGCCCATTTTTCTTCTGTTATCAAACAGTGTGTGAGCTCTTAGTTTTACATTCACTTACGTGGTAGGAGATAGTGCTTGTGGTGTTTTATGCTTGCTCCCATCATTTGCTGCTGCCTGAGACCTTCTTTGTCTGTGTAGACCTGGCATGTGAAGATTTGCTGCAGATTTGAAAATAGGTCAGTGTTTGAACTGGCATGGTTTCATCACCCTGTAATGAAGTGTTGCAGCAGATAAGTGGCATTACCTGGTTCAGGCGTGCGACTTTCAGTTCATAAGTTGACACCTCAGAAGCTTGTTGTTCGAAAAGATCTGTCAATTTGTAGGCAACAGTACCCAGATGATCAACCGCGTTGACGACGGCTCGTACAGCATAGTCTTTCAGGTTGTCCAGCACCCTGACATAAGTTAACAACTTGAGTTGTCATAGTATGGTAGATCAGCGAATCTGAATGGAACAATTGAAAATGTCATGTCTTGAAATAAGAGTATACTGCAAGTTCAAGTTCAGTACACCATAAATTCATTAAAAGTGCACATCCTATATTTCTGATATTTATTCTGCGCTGTGAAACGAGAGTGGGCCAAAATTTCAATGCAGTGACAAAATTCAGACTAGAAACAGTATGCAGACGCAGACAGTTGCTAGTAACTCCAAAATTCCAGATGATACCAAAAAAATTTATCCTTCTCTCTAGCGAGTAGAGTTTGTTCTCTAGCCACATCTCCACATCAAGTCACTTCCTCACACATGTCGACGTCCTTGCCTTAGTTGGCTCAGTCCTCTACACCTATCATACCGTAGTTGGGTGGTTGCTACCAGCACATGCTGCACTTGAATTCTTCAACCATTGGGCGAAATGACAAAATAGTGCTAGATACAACATGCATAGATGCAAGTGTACGAGGAGCAACCATGGCTGGCTGGACGCTGTGGTAAGAAGTGGGTACTAAATTCTTTCACCCTTGGCTCCTTGAGACAACGAAATGCAGGAGACTCACATCTGCTTGTGCTCGCTGTTGAGGTAGGACTTCTCGCAGTACTCGGAGGCGGAGTAGAGCTGCGGCCGCAGGTTCTTGAGCTCCTGCACACCATCAATTCATCATGTAGCACAAATCCAGCCGGATCCCAGTGAAATGGAGCGGGAACTAGTTTTTTTAAAAAAAATAAAAAAGGAACTTTTTTGTGTGTGCGTGTGCGTGTATGGATGGATCTAGGAATGCGGGTTTCGGGAGCACCTGTAAGGCCTTGATGAAGCTCTTGCTGCGCTCCATGGACGCCTCGTTGACGGTGGTGGGGCCGACCCCGCCCCAGGCGCCGGCCGCCGGCCGGCAGTGCTGCGGCGGCTCCATTTCTCTCGGCTGGCGTGCCGGCGAGGGGAGCAAAGAACGGGCACCGGGAGGGAGGGCCGAGGAGGAGGCGGAGAGGGGAAGTCAAGCAAGCGCGGTGCTCCACTGGCACTCGGTGGGCGGAGTGGGGGGTGGTGGAGGGGAAGGGAAGCAAGCGATGCCTCGCCAACTCCCACTCGACGCAAGCTTATTCTACTGCCACCGCCAGACGCCAGTCTCTCTCCTGTCGACTCTTTCGCGCGTGGGGCGTGCGCGTGCGTGTTGCCGTCGAGCACTGGTGGCGGTGGTGGTCCGCGGAGGAGGAGGAGGGGTGAGGGAGGGGGCCGGCCGGGAGGAGCGACCGCAGCAGCGGTGGCTTTGATGGCGACGGGCGCGGGGGCCGCCGCCGGTCTGGTGTGGATTGGATTGGTGCGGCTAGCCTATGGAGGTTTTGCGATTTGGCAGGGGAATCATTGCTCACTCATCGCACTCGCGCCTGCCTCGCTGCTTCTTTCGTCTGCTTCGTTTGTCTGTCTCGTCGGCTCCGACTTGACCACCGGCGCACTACTGTGGATGGATCTTCGCTCTCGTCGGCCCCACCGGCGCACTACACGTGATAATCTTAGCATGTTCACCGCAAAGAATGTTTCTTTTTTGGTGATGCGATTCTCCGTGAAAGACATTAAAATGTTTCTTTGTTTTGAACTAGGAAGGAGAATCACCTTAAAGGTCTTTCACGGTGATCCTACTTTATTTCTTTTGACATCGTTTTTTAGCACGTGTCAATATAATCTAAGAATTGTGCCGATCGGCAAGAGGCTGGTTGTTGTTTCTTATCGGCATCGGGATATTATCGGTCAGACTACCGATAGAGGTAAGAATGTTGTTGATAAAGACAGACTTGTTGCCGATGAAAACAGAAGAACTTGATAAAGGCAAAGGTCAGCTTGCCGATGAGAAGTCAGTGTCGATGAAAGCTAAAGGTTGTTGCCGATGAATGGTAGATGCTGCTGATGGAAGCAGAAATGACGTGGTTGCCAGTTGCCGATGAAGGAGTGTTGCCGATGGAAGATGACATGGCTAGCGTGAGCACACGGTTGCCGATGACGTTAAAAGGAAATTGCGGATCGGAAGGATGTGTTAATGGAAAGTTTCATCGGGGAGGAGACATAAGGAAACTGGTGATTTTACACCAGTATTGTTATAGAAGTTTGAGTCCGACTCTTGCATGAGTCATTTTATTCCCTTAATAATAGTAGAATCTGTTTAGAAAAAGATTGTTTCTGTTTGGGTCCGACTCCTGCGCGAGTCAGTTATTTCCTTAAAGTTAGGAGTTTTTGTTTAGGAAAGTTACAAGTCGTATCTATCTACAACTCCCTCTGTCGGAGTATAAATAGGTACCCAGGGGTGCTGTATACAATCATATCAAGCATATCAAACATATCAATTATTTTTTATCTTATTTACCTTTCCAGTACTCTACTTTTATCGTATTAGATGTAGTTTACCAACGAGTTCTTTCAAGTTTTCGACGGGCTGCATCTTATCGACCTCCGTCAAACCTTTGTAAGTTCCGTGTTTTGAGCAATCTGAGCTTTGACGTCCGGGCGCATCGCTGTCGTCTCGTTCAGCTCTACTCTAGTTATCTTGATCAAGTCTGAGTTTTGACATCTGGGCGTATCGCCGTTGTCTTGTTCAGATCTTGTTTTAATTATCGTCCTTGTCGATTAATTGGTCAAATCGACTGGCACGCCTTCGGATATCGAATTCGGGTAATAGCCCGAGGTGTTCGCAGATCCTGACGCTTTTTGTGTCAACACCTCTTTTGGCACGCTCGGTGGGACGCGATTATACAAATCATACATCTATCATGGGTGATCATACCGGCGTCAATCCAAAGAACGTCATCGGAGTCTCCGAAGCAAATCTGAGAGATGATCAGAAGCAGGCTATGGAGGAGTACAAGCGGTTATATCTTAAATCCTTCAGCCTAAACAGAATCGGCGAAGCAGTCCAGAAGCAAGATCTGCCGTCGCCATGGCAGGTCACTTTCGACGCCGATCCTGGTAAATTACAAGAGATGGTTAATTCTGCATTAAATAATGTATTAATTAGCCAATCCAATGTGATGTCCGACACTGTATGCAATGTTGTTAAGCAAACTTTCAAAGGAGGACAGACACCATATTATGTTGGTCCGGAGTATCGTCAACTTGGATCGACATCTGTTACAATCCCATCGGCGGTTCCAAGGGTATCTTCACCGATTATGAACCGATCTGCCGATGAGATCATGCCGCCAAAATCGAGCCCAGCAAGCATCACTCAGGTGAATACAAATCTGGTGGCGTCAACAATATATGGACCGGTGACCCAGGGTCAGCCAACTTCTACCAACTGGTGGGGATACGGTATGTCTCCAAGTCCATCTGCTGATTCCAGATTGGTCCAAGGTAACCATGCAGGGTGGAAGATTTCTATGGCATCGGCAACACCTGTACAGCTGATGGTCTCAGTAATGTATTATGCTACATCTTCCCTAACGGTGCAGTTGCCAACAGGGAATCTTCAAATGGCAATACCCAGAGTGTCTTACGCCCAACCATCGGCAAATCACTTGCCGATACAACAAGGCCCAACAGCTGCAAGTCAACCTATGGTGGCCATGGTTCCTCAAACTGGAGTACCTACTAACCAAGGTAGTTATTCTATCAATTACTCGACGCCACAAGAACGACAGGCATCAGTTGGTTATCAGCCATCGGTAAATTCTTGGCCGATGCAACAAGGCATGCCGATTGTCAATCAGACTGTATCGGCAATGGCTGCTCAACCTATGGTACCTACAGATCAAGGCTATCATCCAAGGGTACAAGGGCTACAAGAGTCAGCTGGTTATCAGCCATCGGTAAGTCATATGCCGATGACACCTAATGTAAGTTGGATCGGTCAATTACCGATTCAGCAGCAAGTTGTGCAGCCTGGGCACCAAGTGGCAAGAGCTCCGAAGTGTCATCCGACGAGTCTTCAGAATGAGACATCGGTACAGCAACCGATGAATATAATGCCACAACACAAGCCAGTGAGTGTGCAAAATTGCCCATCGACAACTCAGCCGATGCATAGTGTTCAGATGACTGGTACTATGCACGCACCAATCACTTCAAGCACTTTGACGTCAAGACCTGAAGAAGTACATCAACTTACTCAACCAGTGGACGTTCAAAGTTGCCCATCGGCTAATCAGCCGATGCATAATATTCAACGGACTGGTGCCGCAAATGTGCCAATTGCCCCAGCCTATTTTCCGCAAGGATATGAAGAGGTGCATCAACCTGCTCAACCAGTCAACGTCCAGCCAGTACATCAGCAGGATCAAGATACATACTTAGCCGATAAGATTACCGAAGTGGTGAAAGAGCAATTCGGTATCAAGCCTAAGGTTGATACATGTTCTTATTGGACTCCATACCCTCCAGCTTATGATTTAATCCCCTTCCCAAATCGGTACAAGGTGCCAGATTTCACCAAGTTTTCTGGTCAAGATGATATGTCAACAATAGAGCACATTAACCGATTTATTATCCAATGTGGTGAAGCAGCCAGCAAAGATGAACTGAGGGTAAGATTATTCTCATCATCGTTATCTGGATCGGCATTTACATGGTTTATTTCACTACCTCCAAATTCTGTGATCACTTAGGCCGATCTAGAAGAAAAGTTTCATAAATACTTCTTTGCTGGTACACATGAAAATAAAATTACCGATTTGGTAAAATTAAGGCAGTGCAATGATGAATCGGTAGAAAGCTTTGTTCAAAGACTGCGAGATGTGAAGAACAAGTGCTATAGTTTGGTACTTGATGATCGGCAATTGGTGGATTTGACTCTCCAGGGATTACTGCCACACATCAGGGACAAATATGCGTCTCAGGAGTTTGAAAGCTTGAGCCATATTGTGCAAAGGCTTGCCGATCAAGACACCGAAGCTTTTGAGCCTAGAGAGGATTGGGATAAAGAGGTGTCTTCAACTAAGAGAAAGGAAGATTCTGAGTCAGATGAAGAGCTGAGTATCGACGCTGTTGAATGGGTAGAAGATAAGGAGCCGGTATCTTGTTCATTTGATCAGAAGAAGATTAAGAAGTTCATTTTTGATATCACCAAGGTCGATAAGATGTTTGACCTATTGCTCCAAGAAGGGAAGATTAAGCTGGCACCTAACCAGGTAATTCCATCGGCCAAAGAGCTCAAGAAAATCAGGTATTGCAAGGGGCACAATGCAACTTCGCACAATACCAATGAATACAAAGTCTTTAGGCAGCAGTTGCAGTCAGGAATTGAGTCTGGGTGGATTAAGTTTGAAAATTACAAAGCCCAGAAATCGATGAAGACCAACCAGCACCCGTTTCCTAATAATATGGTGGAAACCAGTGAAAAAACTAAGGTGCTAACATCGGAAGCTGCCAAGAAAAATGCATCGGTAGACCCTGAGCATCAAATAACTGTGCATGAAGAAACAGGGAGAAAGTTTGCCGATGAAAGCAGTCATGCTCAGAGGTCTCCTGGTAATATAATCACGCATAGGCGACCAAGGCAGGAGTATCGGCGGTCACGAGAAGAGCAATATCGGCAGCAAAAGAAAGAAAGACGCCAAGAGTGGCATCGGCACCAAGATCATTGGAGGTGCCCCTTCTTTATTCATTGTTGGGAAGAAGGCATCAAGCTACCCACTGCCGATGATTGCCCTGAATGCAATGAGTACTACTCTGCCGATCGGTCAGAAAAGAAGCCTCGTTTTGACGATCAGACATTAGGCTGTTGCACGCCAGTCAAAGGGAAGAAATCAGTGCATGATCGGCTGGGGGGCAAGCTCAGTGCACACGACAGGTTTGGCCGACGTATTTGTCAAAAAGAGCTTGAGGAGACGGCAGATGGCAAGGTATCCGAAGAAGAAATTTTTTCCAGGGATCCAGACACAAGAGGTGGTGCAGATACAAGCAGTGAGAAGCAGTACCGGCCTTTATGGAAGACTAGACTCCCTCGATGATGCCCCAAAGGTCTGACGAAGACTCAGAAGAGGAGGATTCAGCGCGAACGCCGAGAAGATTTATATCATGATGATAATCCTTCAAGTGGAAAATCTTCAGGCAAGCGATGAAGGCCAAAGCACAAAGATGGAGATCCATCGACAAGTGTCGATATATTGCCGATGGTATAGCTGGAGTCGATGGCCTTGGACATTTTGGCTTGGGAGCGGTACTTGATGAGCTCTGGCGTTTCGACTGTTACACTTGGGGGCATCGATAGATATCTTGGAAGAAGAGATAGCAGCAGAAGGAATTTCGGCGCATAAGACATCTTATACTCCGAAACTGGGGGCATGTGTTGACACCGTTTTTTGGCACGTGTCAATATAATCTAAGGATTGTGCCGATCGGTAAGAGGCTGGTTGTTGTTCCTTATCGGCATCGGGATATTATCGGTCAGACTACCGATAGAGGCAAGAATGTTGCTGATAAAGACAGACTTGTTGCCGATGGAGGCAGAAGGACTTGATAAAGGCAAAGGTCAGCTTGCCGATGAGAAGTCAGTGCCGATGAAAGCTAAAGGTTGTTGCCGATGAATGGTAGATGCTGCCGATGGAAGCAGAATGACGTGGTTGCCAGTTGCCGATGAAGGAGTGTTGCCGATGGAAGATGACATGGCTAGCGTGAGCACACGGTTGCCGATGACGTTAAAAGGAAATTGCGGATTGGAAGGATGTGTTAATGGAAAGTTTCATCGGGGAGGAGACATAAGAAAACTGGTGATTTTATACCAGTATTGTTATAGAAGTTTGAGTCCGACTCTTGCATGAGTCATTTTATTCCCTTAATAATAATAGAATCTGTTTAGGAAAAGATTGTTTCTGTTTGGGTTGGACTTTTGCGCGAGTCAGTTATTTCCTTAAAGTTAGGAGTTTTTGTTTAGGAAAGGTACAAGTCGTACCTATCTACAACTCCCTCTGCCGGAGTATAAATAGGTACCCAGGGGTGCTGTATACAATCATATCCAAGCATATCAAACATATCAATTACTTTTTATCTTATTTACCTTTCCAGTACTCTACTTTTATTGTATTAGATGTAGTTTACCTACGAGTTCTTTCAAGTTTTCGACAGGCTGCATCTTATCGACCTCCGTCAAACCTTTGTAAGTTTCGTGTTTTGAGCAATCTGAGCTTTGACGTCCGGGCGCATCGCTGTCGTCTCGTTCAGTTCTACTCTAGTTATCCTGATCAAGTCTGAGTTTTGACATCTGGGCGTATCGCCGTTGTCTTGTTCAGATCTTGTTTTAATTATCGTCCTTGTCGATTAATTGGTCAAATCGACTGGCACACCCTCGGATATCGAATTCGGGTAATAGCCCGAGGTGTTCGCAGATCCTGACGCTTTTTGTGTCAACAATTTCAAGTAGAATCTAGATCAATAACCAAATGATTCATCGATTCTTACCAAGTGATACTATTTCAATGAAGAAACATTTCTAAATAAAGAGAATCTAAATCTGAAACGTTTATAGAAGAATCTAGATCCCCATCAAACATATAGGCTTTTGACACAAAAAAACCATTAATATTTCTTCCTAAATAAAACCAGAACCGTTTTCACCCAATTAGTGTTACTTTCTACATGCTTAAAGTGTATCCATGTTATATCAGATGTTTAGACAATTACACAAACTAGTATATTTGCCCGTGCTAACGCTACGGGTTATATTAAGTTCAAATTTAATTCTACCAAATTTGAAATATTTCATTAAGATTTAGTCAAAAGCATAATTATGTGGCTCCAAAACAAAAATTAGAGCAATACAAGTTCAAAAAACATCGATGTATTTCAATCTCATTTCATAAAAATTCATATATGACAAAAATTACTGAAATATATTATCCTCCCTCCCAAGCAAAATTGTTAATCTTTATGTTATAAAATTTGTTGTCACAAATACTTCTTAGTTGAGAAAATTAAATGAGTGAATATTAGAATTATGAATATTAGACAAAAGGGATTGAAGACCTTATTTTTCCTTGCCTTACTCACACCTTCCATTGACGGCCCCGACAACGTCGTAGTCGAGGGCAAGTGCAGCTAGAGGGCCTCGTGCAGGCGAGGATCATCCATAGCCACCGTGAGCGAACAAGCCGGCCCGACCACCTCCACCAGCGACGCGCTGATCTGACCGCTGACCTCGTGCACACGAGTGGATCTGGGCTGCCCCAGCCTGCCGCAGGCTCTACCACCATCATTGCTCATGTCGTCGATGTGCTTGCTCCTATCCTGACCACCATTTTATATGAGAAGTTTTTGATGTGTCAATAAAATAGATTATGGAAAAAGATAAAAGAAGACGCATGGTATTACTTTGTAAATTAGAACATGTCACAATGTGTTTGGTAAATGCTCTTCAGCTCTAGAACAAAACAGGGTAAAGACTTAACTCTAATGGTGTCAGACATTCAAAAGAATCTTGAAAGAGAGTTTTTTTTCCTTATCATCGTCAACTCTCACATAGAATTATGCACAAGTTGTCCAACACTTCTTATAATCACGAAATCACCAAACCTGTCTAAGTTCCAACTGACCTTTACAAAACTATCCTCTCATCGGGGCATGCAAATCAAACAAGCAAATGGTAAATTCAAGTTTGTTGACCAGCACAGTTTGACGCAATTAAACTGTTGAAAATATGAACCGATAATAAGCCCCCATTGTCCATTGGCAACAAAACCGATAGGAGAGACGACACAACAACACTGTACAGACATCTGAGTAAAGTTTCGTTACAAAATGAGATCTGAACAAGCCGCATAGCATCGGGATCACAACGTCGCACACACGCACGCACCTGAAAGACCTTGTTTGGTTATGGTTAATTGATGAAACCTATGGACTAACCCTTGTACTAAGTGTATGATCAAGATAGGGTGGTTCACCTTGAGACATGAAGTTAGATGAAAGATCATGATGGATCAAGTGCTCCATGGCTAAGGAAAAGAAAAAAGAGAAAAACAAAATGGACCCAAGGCAAAGGTATATCTATAGGACTATTTTTGGTTTAGTGATCAAGACACTGTAGAGAGTGTGATCACTTTTAGGATAGATAGCCGTACTATCAAGAAGGAAAAACTCGTTACGATTATGGTTATCATGTGCCACTAGGTTTGCATTGCATCCATATAAAATGAACCTAAGTGACACAAAGAACTAAAGTAAAATCCATAAAAATATTTTGTAAAGGCTAACACAGGTGAACAAAGGTATGGATCACAAGATGTTAGCACATGGAAGCTTGGAGAAGAAGCAGAGGCTCGGTTTGGCACTCGGACAGGCTCTGGACGCAGGCAAGAGGCCGTCCGGACCAATGGACATGCGTTCGGTGGCATACCCTAGCCCTCGGGCTCTCTAGACAGGAGGTCCGGACGCAAAAGTGAGTCCGGACGCTGACTCCGGTCGCGCGTCTAGAGCTCGGCGCTCACTGGACTTCTCTGGATGTATTTATCCGGACGCAGAAGAAGGCGACTCCGGACGCTACTGTTGCATGCGTCCGGAGGTGGCACGTCAGCAGCAGACAGGGCGCCAACGACAGGATTTGAAATGGAGGAGGGTCCGGACGCAAGCGTGTTTGTCTGGACCCCCCATGCAAAGTGCGTTCGGAGGTCTGCAGAAAGTGGAAATGACGACCAAAACGGCTAGCTCGATGGTGGTTGCTATTTAAGTGGTTTGGCCGGCTCCTAGGGCTCCATTTTTCACCTCTCATTCATTTGACATACTTGTGCTTGCTTGAGATAGCCCCCAACTCACTCTCTTCACTCTTGTTGCATATTTGTGGGAGTTTGAGTGATCCAAGTGCATTGATCATTGCATTGCATCTTAGTGGCACTTGGTCATCGTTATCGCCGCGTGGTTTCTTGTTATTCTAGGTGTTTGCCAACACCTAGACGGCTTGACGATTGTGGAGAAGCTTCGGCGCAATTGGTGATTGTTTGCGGCCGACTTCGGTGATTGTGAGAGGGCTTGTACCCACCTCGGCGGAGAGCCAAAGGGTAACTCTAGTGGATTGCTCGTGTCATTGAGTTACTCTCATTTGGGTGGATTTTTGTGGCGCCCGAGTTAGTGGGCTAGGCTTGTCATTGCCTATTAGTCACCGAATCACCACTTGAGTAGTCGACACAACGGGGACTAGCTTGGTGGCAACCAAGTGAACCTCAGGAGAAAAATCGATTGTCATCTTGTCTCCCGGCTACTCTTTGGTATTCTTTGTGATTGGTTCTTCCTATTGACATCCATACATCACAAGACATTGGTATAGCAATCACCTCCTCTCTTATTTTTACCCTCTCTTATCTTGTCTAGTTAGCTCGCTAGTTAGCCTCTTTAGTAATTGTTCTCACTAGCTTGTGCTAAGTGCTTTAGGTTCTTGCTATTGATTGATAAACACTTAGTTAACTAGAATTACTTTGGATAGGTGGCTTTGCACCCCAAGTAGAGTTAGAGCAAAAAGCTTCGCTTAAGTGTTATCTAACCTTTTGCTCTAGTGATTCGTAGAATTTTTATTAGGCTATTCACCCCCCTCTATCCATCTAGGACCTTTCAGCACCTCACTTGGACTCCTTCGCCAGCTTCACCTCGATGCGCTCGCAGTCGACGATGTAGGCGAACTCGTACGTCAAGTTGACGAACGTGGCTTCCTGCAGGTTCTGGGTGCCCGTGGTCGTGGCGTCGTCGGAGAACGCGGAACCCCTCACGGAGGCGTCACGCGCGGCGGTCTCGCAGCCTAGGTTGGTCATCACGCCCGCCACGATCACCTCCTCGCTGCTCGCCTGCTGCAGCGTCTCCTCCAGCCCCATGCCCGCGACGAAGGCGTTGTACGTGTTCTTCTCCACCACGAGGCCCCCCTCGGTCTACACCCCGGAAACAGCTTGGCGGCCGGCGTGCCGGCGTCGATGCGGTCAACGGGCCACTAATCGACGAGCAGGGGAGGGGCGTCGGCCCAGCATCCACGATCGACGCGGCGTTGGCAGCGGGAGCTCTCCACCGGCGTTGGCCTCCGCCTCTGCTCCCGCGGCTGGTGGCCCAGAACGACCTGCGGCGTGGCGGCATGGGGAGGGGGGAAATCAGGCGTGGGGACAGGATAAGGCTTTGCGGCGTCCAGAAAACCCTAGCCGCATCCTGCCACATCAGAGGATGCGCGGTCACGTGGGAGAGGAGTCACTGGTGGATTTTTTTTGGTGGAGGATAGGCAGATGATTGTGATTTGAATTTTGAATTTGTTCCCTGATTATAGACGTATAATTACGTACGGATGGACTTGTTTCCTATAATCACGTTCCTTGATTAACCACGTGAGGGTGTGTGAGGGGAGTGGGAAGCCTGGACATGGGTGAAAAGGAGGGTGGGAAGCCTGGCTGTGGGTCAAGGGTGAGATCCAGGCTTCCCACTCTTTTATAAATTTTCAATTATAGTAGAGATATAAATTAATATGTAAACAGTTCAAATCAATTACTGATAGTTTAGATTTAACAAAGACATAAAGTAACTTACAACACTACTCTCATCTAACTTTTTTAACGTCATTTTCTCGGATCTGGATTATATCATCTTCATCCACCTTGAAGAAAAATATCTTGCTTAATTAATATGTACATATACCATGATCTAAAAAGGGATGACAGAATTGTAACTTATGAAATAAAACAATTTCTAATCTAACGATGAATGATATGGGTAATCTTCATTATTCAAATAATTATTCATAAGTATTAATGAATCCAAAGTTTTTTTAAGAAAAAAAAGTAGATGATTCAAGCCTTCACGGCGTGAACAAGTTCTTTTAGAAAAAAAAAATCTGTTGGCAACAATTACAAACCTGTTATCTGTGTGCGGGAGATCAATTTGCCCAATTGCACTTGAGCACTTCACGTCTTCACGGTGCCGGCGTGGAAACAAAATGTGGATGACGGAGACTGCCGCTGTCCGCCGTGCTGCTCGTGTGTGCATGGGGGCAGGCCGGAAGGGGAATAGCGGGCAGGGGTGGTAGCCGCATCGCGAGACAGATGGGACGTCGGGACGACACCACAGTGCCGCCGCGGCGCTGTTTGCAGGAAGCAAGATCGATAGATGATCGATAGTAGGAAATTAGGGATCGCCTGTGGCACGATATCCGCGACTCCGCGTCTTGATGGATTGAGCTCGAACCGAGCGGAGGCAGCATGCGCGATTGCGGCGGTTTCTGAAGAGTCAGCCAATCATCGAGCCTCCAAGCGCGCGGAATGATAGCCGATTGGAGCGCGTAGACGATCAACCCACGTGAGGGCGCGGAAAGCTTGACTGTGGGTTCAGGGGGTGAGATCCAGGTTTTCCACCTTTTTAGAAGTTTTCAATTATAGTATAGACTAGTTGAATGCCCGTGCGTTGCTACGGGATAATTGTTACAGCCGCAGTTGGTAGCCTAGTGGCGGTTGACGATGCCGTCACGGCGCACGCCGCGGCATCAACCAGTTCACACAGGTCGCCCCCCGACGCCACGGAAGAGCACTACGACCATCTCCCTCACCGTGGGCTGCCTTCAAAAGCTAGCGAGAGAATTAAACCCTAGAAAAAAACGTTTTCCATGGATAAAGAAGAAGAGGGTCGGGAGGTAGAGGGGAACCGGATCCACCAGATCCCGCCATTTCCAGCGGGCGCGTCGGGCAGCGGCAGGCAATCGTGGAGGCGGCGGCGTCCAGTGTCGACGAGTCGACGGCGTAACTCCGACGGCGGTGGCTTCTATCAGGACAATCGATGGACGGAGTCGAGGTCGAGGCGGCGGCGGCGCATCGGGAGGAGGCGGCGGCCTCAGCGTATCGGGAGGAGAAGGCGGCGTTGTCGCGAGAAGCGTCGTCTCGCGAAGGGTCACACAAGTGGGGGTAGGGGAGAGGGGACGGCGTGGATCCGTGACCGTGAGGGGCGCAGCATCGGGCCCACATGTCGGCGCGTTCGTTCGCACGGCGGACTCTCTCGAGGACGAAAAAATGCCGCACCACAACATTGTCTTCCTTTTGTGCTTTTTAGTTGTGGGAGATTGAGACTATTGAACTACTTTCAACTTGTTTCAACTTATTTTCTCTCGGATACCACAATCAGTCGACTTTTCTACCAGCCAAACAAAGTCATTAAGTCTAATTAGTCTATAAATAGATAATACGATGCAAACATATGCTAATTATAGATTAATTAGGTTTAATAGAGTTCTGATGCTAATTAGTCTACTGATACACAATTAATTTTATAATTAACTTATATCTACTTCTTCTAATTAGTAATTAGGATACGATGGTTCTACTAGACAACGAGTACTGTAACTTTTAATTAAGCTCCCGGATGCTAGGCCGGTCCGCCGGTGCCATGTACTGACAGTACTGTGTCAGATTTACACTGCGTCTGCACCCCCGTCGTGGTCTCCTGTCCTGGAGTTCTAGACGTGAGACCGGGGGTTGAGTGGATGACTTGAGTGTCCGTACGTGCTGTGCACCGGCCGGACGAGCGGCTGGTGGCGTTCATCAATGCTTGTCGGCTCGAACAGCACGGTTCCGTTCGCTTGCTATTGCTATTCGCTACTACATGCAGCAGCAGCAATCATGTTCATGCCAACCAAAGTCACTGATTTCTGAATGATTCCGACGAAGATTTATCTCCTCGTATGTTTTTGCCACTCAGTGTAGAAGGTACGCAACCGTGCTGTTTTATTACGAGATGCAACAACCAGCGTCTAGTGACAACACGAGGTTTAATTCCAAAATATATTAAAACACGAGGTCAAAAAAAAAAAAGCTGCTAGACCAGACATGAACAGTTTTGTCGCAGTAGTTGAGCAACTGTTTCAGACAAATTCAGAATTGATGAAGAGTGTTTGGCCTAGTCTATTGTGAGCTCCTAGAGTTATTAAATCAATAATATTCCAAACAACTGCGCTAATATGACAAGAAGAGACAAGTTGTGATCTTAATATCTCTTGTATTGTATAAACTCATATATGGGAGAAATTCAGTACTCCAATAGGAGTAGGGAATGAGAAGAATTTTAGTTGGGCCTAATATAATTGGGCTGTATTATTACACATGGGCCAGTTCACGGTCCACCAGCAAAAAGGCCCAGATAACTGCACAGGCAACCGATGTCCAAATATGATCCACTTTTACGGGCACCGGGCAGGGCAGGCTACGGCTCTGCTCTGGCGCGGCCGTGCACCATCGGGGTAGGCGGCTCGCTGTCGCTGACGCTGCTCGTCTCCAACGCCAAGCGGCCGTTGACGCCGTGCCTGAAGACGACGAGCTCCTTGATGTCGGCGCTGGAGGTGCGGATGCGCTTGAGGATCTTGCCGAACTTGGCCTTGGGTCGGCGCCGGATGGCGATAGACACGTCGTTGGGGAACAGGTCCCGGCGCACGAACGCGCGGTACACGGTGGTGGCCAGCACGCCGGCAACGGTGAATGACGCCACACCGGACAGCCCTACCGCCATCGCCTTAGTGAGCATGTTGGTCACTGCCGACGCGTACACCGTCGTGGAGATGGCGGCGCTCGTGACCGGGAACGTGTACGCCCACCACGCCAGCGAGAACCGTACGCCTTTGAAGAAGAAGCTGACGCGCGCCACCAGCGACGCGTAGAGGAAGAGCGCGACGTAGTAGGCGACCCTGGCGCCGAGGCCGAACTCGTCGGTGATCCTGGCCCACGCCACCGACGCCACGCTCGGCGTCGCCACGAAGAGGAAGAACACCGGGTGGAGGTCACGTGGCAGCGGCGAGTTGGTGGGCAGCCTCTGGTACAGCGTCACGAACAGCACCACGTAGTGCGCCGTGCCGACGGCGAAGAAGAAGAGCGCTGGCTCCATGAGTCCCATCCGTGCGCCGAGTAGCGCGCCGACGAAGTTGCCCACGACGGCGAGGTGGCTCGTCGGGCTTGCCACGCGGGACAGCCGCCACTCGCCGCCGGACATCCACTGCCCGTACATCTTGACGTCGAGGAACAGGATGGGCGCCATGAGCGCGTACCAGACGACGCGGTGCACGTCCGTCACCGGCTCCGGTAGACCTTTGGCGAGGAAGAGGCAGGCGATCCACGGCGCGAAGAAGAAGTTGACGCGGATCGGGTGGTGGAACTCGCGCCGTACCGCCTCGAAGTAGAAGACGACCTTGAGGAGGTAGACGAAGGAGACGAGCGCCATGAGCGCGACGGAGACCCACCAGAGCGCGTCGTTCACGGTCGGGTTCACGCGCAGGAACGCCGTGGAAGGTTCCTCCTCCAGCGTCTTCCACAGCATCGCTTGGCTGCTCACGCCCATGCACATCCCGAACGCGCTGATCGGGAACCGCAGCAGGAACGGCCACGTCTCGTCCTCCGGCAGAACGGGGACCTCCGTCGCCCGGAGCGTCTCGAGCTCCGGTCCTTCCAGGGCCGCGAAGTACCGGTCGGCCGTGGGGACCCTGCCGTGGCTGTCGTCGTCGCTCTCCGTCTCGGAGTCCCTGCTGCTGCTGGCCTCGTCGTCGTCGCCGACGACGGCAGCCGGGTGATGCAGTTGCGACCCCCCGCGGATGCTGGACAGCTGCCGCTCTAGGCGTCCGCCTAAAGTCTTGAACTGGTCGAACCGCCGGTCCCGCTCCCCCGTGCTGTCGATGCGCGCCAGCGTGCCCTGCTGATGCTGCCGCGGCGGCTCCTCGCTCCTCACCATCAGCGTTGGCTGCGGGTGGGTGGTCTTGGGCTCGCCGGCGTCGGGGCGGTGATGCACGTCGTCGAGCTTCGCCTCGTTTGATGGCGCCACGCTGATCGAAATGGAGTACGGCGGTGGCTCTGGCACTGGCGAGTGAAGGCGATCGCAGTCCGGCCCTGCCATTTGGGTGTGAAGCTGACGCTAGAGAGAAGCTGGAAGCTTGCCGTGATCGAAGCCTCGGATCACAAGAGCTAGCTCCTCACTCCTTCAATGTAGTAGCACGACGATGCAGACCGTCCATGGACAACGGATGCCATGACAAGGTGGATATATATATATATATATATATATATATATATATATATATATATATATATATTTGTGTGTGTGTTCCAGAAGGTGATTGATTCGGGAGGCGAGCTGGTAAACCCAGGGACGCAGTACAAAATGGAGTTGACAGAAGAACAGTAGAGAACAAGAAGAGCACGCAGTCAAAAATTGAGGGCACGCAGCGCAGCCATATCAGATCAAAACAGTACTAACAAATATGTATACATATATAATACTTCATCCATCCTAAATTGTAAGTCATTCCAAGAATCTTGAAGAGTCAAAGCATCTCAAGTTTGACCAAGAATTATAGACAAAACTATAAAGATTTATAACATCAAATAGGTATACTATGAAAATATAATTGATAACGAATCTAATAATACTTATTTGATATCATAAATATTATTATATTATTATATAAGTTTGGTCAAACTTAAGAAATTTTGACTCTCTAAGATTTTTGAAATGACTTACAATTTAGAATGAAGGAATTAATTATTATATATGGCGATTCAGCGCGTGCAGCCTCTGCCGCCGTCGGCCGGATAGTTTTACTCGAGCTCACACCGATGGGGCTTTGTTGGGAAAGTTGTTTTCTTCGACTGAGGTTGACCAACTACGACACCTCGACAGGCTGTTTCTTATTAGGAAGGGCTAATTTAAAAGCCAGGGAAGACAAACCTAGGATAGAACCTACTCTATATAATTAACTAAATTAGTATACAAACAATATTACAATATATTTTTCATCACTGGAATTCTAAGGCGGAACCTACCCTATATAATTAACTTAAATCTTCTTAGAATTCCTAGCTTCTTCCGCTGCTTCTGCTCCTGGCCATGGCGAGCCCGATTGGGTCCAGCTCCACCAATCTGTTCCCGATGCCCAACAATCCCGCCCCACCGCATGTTTGGAACGTGAGATTTTTTCCTGTTAATGTACTTTTTCTTATGAAAATGAACTGATTCCTATAAATTTCCTGTGCAGTTCTTGTGAAATTCCTACGTTTCAAATAGACTCTAAACATTCAGAACCTGAAAGGATCAAGATGTCCAAGAGAGAGGGAGAATTGAGCTTCTTTTAAATTTCTAAGACAAAATGTAAAAGCCTAACAAATGTCAATCACCTCCCAGTGTCTACCGAATGTGTGTCCTAACTAGAAAGCGGTAGCAAGACATAGAATTGAAGAACACCCTACACAATTCTAGTTCAAGGACAAGAAAGAAAGCAGAATTTAAATGCGGAAATGTAAAGAGCTAGGGAAAGAGGCAAGTTCACAAGCGATGTTTTTCCGAGGTATCGAGGAGTCGACACTCCCCTTAGTCCTTGTTGGAGCACCTCGCAAGGTATAGCTCCCCCTCGATCCACGCAAGGACCGAGTGCTCTCTACGGGCTGGTTTTTCGCTACTGCGGCTCGATGAACCGCCCACAACCGATCACACGAAGTTGGAGAAGGGCCGCCAACAATCTTCCGACGATCACCTTCCTCCGATCACCACCAAACCGTCTAGGTGTTGTCGAACACCAAGAGTAACAAGCACAAGACCTTCACTTGACCCACTCAAGGCTAGGAAGATGAATGGATGCACACTTGTCACTCCTAATCACCCTAGGGAGGAAACTCTAGCTTTAGATCTCTCAAAGTCTTCCTCACTAGGCCCTTGGCTTCTCAAGAACTCTCTCAAACTTCCTTCAGCTGAAACAATGGCCAAGAGAGCTAACTTGGACGAGATGATCAACTATATATAGCCCCCACCTTCCAAACTAGACGTTTTGTGCTTTATGCACTTTCTGCGTACCGTCGAACCACTCTGGGGTCGGGTCCGTCAGACCATTTCCACTGGCCCGGAGCTCACAGATACACTGAAACTTCATTGTTCGAGGGACCTCCGGACCACTTGCATTGGTCAGAAACAGGGCGTCGAACGAGGTCTGACGTGTTGTCCGAAGAACAGGAGCTCTCTGTTACGCGTCGGACTAGCCGTCGGACCAGGCCGTCGGACTAGTCCGGAGCCTCTTCTCATACTCGCTCCCAACTCACTGGCCATCGGACCAATCAACTATGGTCTGAAGCCTTCCAGACAGGTTGTCCAGAGCTTCTCTCTCTGATGTCTGCCTAAGATACGCCTCTAAGGCAACTGGTCCAGAGCTCTTCAGACCCCCTTCTTCACCTCTTTTCACTAAGTCTTTTGAAGGGGTTTTTCTCCTACCATCTCAAGGGTTGTTTGTAGGTTATCTAGGACAAGTTGTGACAAATGTGCATACACCAACATTCTCAAACTCTCCTAGGTCAAGCTACTAATCTCATACCCCCCTTTATAGTACGATCAAAGGAAAATAAAGCCCTAGTCTATACTTAGTGCCCTTCTCACACCTTAGTGGCACTAAGACTATCCTAGTCTTCCATCATAAGCTTCATCCTTTGAAACCGAAATGAATTCCATCTTGGGGGCATGAATACCATTAAGCCCATTCACTTGCCATCACATATGACCTAACTTAATCGAGATTGCCTCTGCAAAACACACGTTAGTCATAGTGATCTAGCATTGTCGTTAATCGCCTAAACCAATGGGGCCATGATTCTTCAATCTCCCCCTTTTAGGTGATTGACGACAATACAAGCTCGAGTATAGAATATGAGTGAGTTTTGATTTTAGTTTCATGACTTGAAATGAGTAGGCATGGGTTAGTGATAAGAAAGACATATACATGCTTAAACCATTCAAGCCATGACAAGCACACATAGAGATAGGAATTGAGATTAAGTACTTGAAAGAATGTGCTATAGCCAACAAAAGATTAAAGATTAGCGTAGAAACAATATAGCAAAATCCAAGAGACATGATATATATAGATAAGAGAGTATCACACATGTCAGACAAACATCCAAGAGTCTCAAGCATCACACACATATAATACAATGCATGAAAGACGGTAAACATGATGCATGATAGAGTATATAACATAATCAAAAGAGCGAATCCTACTAGCTCCCCCTGAAGCTAGCATACTCGACACCCCCTCTCCCCCCTTTGGCGTATAACACCAAAGTCTAAGCGTCTAGAGGCGGGTCTGGAGCAGTCGCGATACGGTCAAGTAGTCGAAACTTTGACAGGTCGTCGTCAGAGTCTGAGTCCTCCCCCTGAGTTGCTGGAACTGGTAGTGGAGCGGTCTAGGGAGACACAGGACCTGTAGTTGACGTGCGTGCTACCTCTGTTGCCGAAGAGTCTAGAGCTGAAAGTGGGGCAGGAGTAGGAGTGTCCTTTGCCACTTGGCTATACTCTAGATCCTCATGCTCTCCAATTGCTTACTGATCTTTCAGTACAACAACATGTTGGTCAGTATACCCTCACAGACGACCTTATCAGGTACAAACACATGCTCTAGATTGGATCCAACTCCACTCTCCAAGCTAAGATTTTCTCTTCCTTGCATAGTAGTGTAGTTGGAGGTCATTCATGGTTTGATGTTACTTATAATTGTATTAAATCCCTATTTGCTTGGCCCAAAATGAAACAAACTATCAAATCATTTGTTTCCCAATGCTCTGTTTGTCAACAAGCTAAAATTGAAAGAGTAGCTTACCCTGGTCTTCTAGCTCCACTACCCATACCTGAAGGAGCATGGCAAGTAATCTCTATGGACTTCATAGAAGGTTTACCCAGATCTCTCAATTTCAACTGTATTCTTGTAGGTGTGGATAAATTCTCGAAGTATGCCCATTTCTTAGCTCTGTCACACCCTTTCACTGCACTCCAAGTGGCCAAACTGTTCCTCAACAACATTTTCAAGTTACATGGTCTTCCCACAACAATCGGCAAGAGTTGTTCTCTCTCCTTGAGGTGGATTTGAAGATGAGTAGTGCCTACCATCCATAAACAGATGGTCAAACTGAAAGAGTCAATCAATGTCTAGAAACATATTTGAGGTGTTTTGTTCACACTTGCCCAACTAAGTGGTACCATTGGTTAGCTATGGCTGAATATTGGTACAATACTTCTTATCACTCATCCTTGGGGAAAAGCCTTTTCCAAGTGTTATATGGACATGAACCAAAACACTTTGGTGTTGACATTTCTCAGTCTTGTCAAGTCGTTGATCTGAACAACTAGTTGAGTGAAAGAACTCATTCAACATGATGTTCGCCAACACCTTGTAAGGGCGTAGAACAAGATGAAAACCCAAGATGAGAAGCATAGATCTGTCAGGGAATTCAATGTGGACGATCATGTCTATCTGAAGGCACAACCCTATGTGCAAACGTCTCTAGCAACACGATCTTAACAAGCTTGCTTTCAGATTCTTTGGGCCATACGACATCATTGTCTGAATTAGTCAAACTACTTACAAGCTAGACCTTCCAGATCATTGTCAAGTGCACCCAGTCTTTCACGTTTCCCAACTGAAGAAAGCGGTGCCCCCAGATACACTTGCGAGTGCTGATCTACCTGACCGTACTAATCAATTGCAGGTACCTATTGCATTGTTGGACCGTCGCCTTCATCACCACAACGACATGATCACTCCTCAAGTGCTGGTACAATGGTCCAACATGCTAGCATTGCTGGCAACCTGGGAAGACGAAGAGCCTCTACGCCAAGACTTCCCGTGTGCACCAGCTTGCCCCCCAAGCTGGTACTAAAGGAAGGGGGATGTCACCGTCAAGGCTACGACGACTAATACTGAAGATGGGCCGATGCTGGTGGAGAAGCCCACAAGAATCGGGAAGAAGAACTCCCGTACTACTGGGCCGGATTGGGTAAATTGAGGAATTCTGGTCCTGTGTGGTCCATGTCAGAAGTGGCACTCTACCCTTCTTGTACCTGCTCCGAGAGAGGAGAACGAGACTTGGTTAGATCCTACTCGAACCGAGTCTGTTGGCTGCGTCGGCAGCGGAGACCCGGCGAATTGCCGGAGTTCGAAACCTTGTCCACTTAATACTATCGCTAGTACCCCGTATCTGTAACCTAGCCCGGCTGTCTGGTTACACGCCCAGACCTGAAACGGAGACAGACCCTGCCAATCCGGGCAGCACGCACCTCTACGTTACTTGTAGTGCAGTGCTGCTGCTGTCTGTTGCACGGATGCATGGAAAATTCAAGGACTACTAGTCTATCTGAAGCCCGTACAGACAAGTACACGAGGTATAAGAATTGTATGGAGATGGATGCATGGTGGCCTACGGCTCTGCTCAGCCTAGCTCGGCCACGCGCCATGGGCGACGGAGACTCGCTGTCGCTGATGGTGTCGGATCCGGAGGAGCCGCCGTGCTTGGAGACGGCGAAGACGAGGTCCTTGACGCCGTCGCCAGAGGCGCGGATGTGCGTCAGCATCTTTCCGAACTTTGCCTTGGGCCGCTGCGTGACGGCGATGGACACGTCGTTGGGGAACAGGTCCTTTCGCAGGAACGCGTGGTACATTGTGGTCACCAGCACGCCGGCGACGGTGATAGTCGCCAATCCGGACAGCCCCACGGCCAGCGCCAAATGTCCTAGTCTCCTCCCTCGAGGCCCAAAGTCACCACCTCCTTCTCTGTCGCCGTCGCTTGCGCTCGATGTCCGTCGCTGCCATTGCCGTTCTCTGCTCTGTCCTGTCCCTAGATCTACACGTGTGGACACCAGGGCGGCGCCGCCGAGTGCCTCCTACACCCCAAGGCGCCATGGTAGCCCTCCACCTCCACCATGGTGGCGTCACCTAGGGTTCTGCCTACCCCCTAGGCCAAGAGGGTCCCCCTCGCCTAACACATAGTTGCACCTTCGCGTCTGCCTAGCGTCGTTTTAAACATTGAGCCTTATTGTAGCTTGGCATTTTAGTCTACCCAAGCATTGCCAAGGCAATGAGCTATATTGGCGGTAGAAGGAATCTTACCAAAGTTGAAGTTTAGCAAACAAACCACATCCTGCAAAAATGATGGCAATAAAGCAGAAAGCATGCATTAGGAAGGTGCGGAAAGATGTGAAATGTTTGTACCGGGAATGACACAGGGCAGTGTCCCAAGGTTTACACAAACCTCAGTGGATGATAGTAAACTGTCAAGATATATAATTCCACAAACAAAAAGCAATTGAACTAGTGTCATCCCGGCAGCAGGTTTATCGCTGCCAATCCCGGCAGCAGGTGCCTCTACGTGTAGACGTGTAGTGCAGGTGCACTGAATCTCTGCTGTTGTCTACTACACGGATGCATGGAAAATTCAAGAGCTACTACAACTAGTCTATCCAATGCATGTACAGACAAGTAGATGAGCTATAAGAGTTGTTTAGAGATGTATCGATACATGGTGGCCTACGGCTCTGCTATGCGGCGGCCACGCATCATGGGCAGCGGCGACTCGCTGGCGCTGCTGGTGTCGGATCCCGAGGAGCCGCCATGCCTGGAAACGGCGAAGATGTGCGCGAGGATCTTGCCGAACTTGGCCTTGGGCCGCTGCGTGACGGCGATGGACACGTCGTTGGGGAACAGATCCTTGCGCACGAACGCGCGGTACACGGTGGTCACCAGCACGCCGGCGACGGTGACGGTCGCCACCCCGGACAGCCCCACGGCCAGCGCCCGGGTGAGCACATTGGTCACCGCCGACGAGTACACCGCCGTCGCTATGGCCACGCTCGTCATCGGGAACGTGTACGCCCACCACGCCAGCGAGAAACGAACGCCCCTGAACAGGTTTATACGCACAGCCTGTATAGGTACGCATATACACGGTGAGTACATGCACGTTGTACATAGATATACGTGTCACGTGTGTGAAGAAGAGGAGAAAACGATGAACACGTACCAGGGACATGTAGAGGAAGAGGGAGGTGAAGTAGAAGATCTTGGCGGCGTAGTTGAATTCGCCGCAGAGCCTTGCCCAGCCGACGGACGAGACGCTGGGCGCGGCGATGAAGAGGAAGAAGACCGGGTGGAGCTCCTTGGGGAGCTTCGCGTTGGTGGGAAGCCTCTGATACAACGTCACGAACAGAACAACGTAGTGCACCACCCCGACGGCGAAGAAGAATATGGGCACCTCTCGGAGACCCATCTTGGCGCCCAGCAGTGCGCCCACGAAGTTGCCCACGACAGCGAGGTGGTTGGTCGGGGTGGCCACCTTGGATAGCCGGCGTTCGCCGCCGGACATCCACTGTCCATAGACCTTGAGGTCGAGCAGCATGATGGGCGCCATGAGGATGTACCACACGACGTGGTGGACGTTCGTCACCGGGTTCGGCAAGCCCTTGACGAGAAAGAGGCAGGCGATCCATGGTGCGAAGAAGAAGTTGACGCGGATCGGGTGGTGGAACTCGCGTCGGACCGCCTCGAAGTAGAAGACGACCTTGAGGAGGTAGATGGAGGAGACGAGCGCCATGAGCGACGCGGAGACCCACCAGAGCGCGTTGTTCACGGCGGGGCTCACGCGCAGGAACGCCATCGACGGCTCCAACTGCAGCGTTTTCCACAGCATGGCCTGGCTGCTGACGCCGAGGCACATCCCGAACGCGTTGATCGGGAACCGCAGCAAGAACGGCCATGTCTCGTCCTGCGGCAGCGCCGACACCTCCGTCGGCCGTAGCGTCTCGAGCTCGGGCCCCTCCAGCGCGGCGAAGTAGCGGTCCGCCGTGGGCACCTCGCCGTCGTCGTCGTCGGTCTCCGCCAAGTCCTCCTCGGCGGCAGGCTCGATGTCCACGACTGCCACACCGCGGAGGTTTGACAGCTGCCTCTCCAGGCGGCCGGAGAAGGTCTTGAAATGGTCGAAGCGCCGGTCGCGCGGGCTGTCGCTGCTCGACACGGCGGTGCGCACCCGCTGCAGCGGCGGCTGCGGTTCCTCGGTCCGGATCGTCAGCGCCGGCTGCGAGTGGTACCGCGCCTGTTTCAGCAGCTGCGGCGCCGCCTCCGCGTGCTGTGGCGGCGGCGACACGCTGCGGACAGACGCGCGCGCGCCGAGGTGCAGCCCCGATGGCGACGCCGGCACACTGAAGGACACGGAGTACGGGGTCTCCGTCGCTTCCGCCGTCCGCTTCGCTGCAGCGCGGTCACCGTCGGGTGTCCAGGAAGCAGCAGCCATGGGGGAAGTGCGGCCACCGTCGACGAAGATGGCGGTCCGCGCTGCCGGCAGCGGGAGCTGGAGCGGCTCCGGCGACGGGCGGGCCCTGGCGGCGCCGTCGTCCCCCATCCCCGCCATCTTGACGCTCTCGTTCGCGGCAACGCTCGTCAGTGATCGCTCAGCCAGATTGGCGTGAGTGGATGGAAGATGGATGTGCAGTGCAGTCGATCGACTCGCGCTCGGCGCCCGTATATATAGAGGTCAGTGTCTCAGTGACGAGTTGGAGCAGTCAAGTGGAGATCAGTTGGAGCAGTGCGCGACGCTGGCTGTCAGTGACGCGGACGTCGGAGCAGGCACGTGGCCGTATCCGGAAGGTTCGTTTCGGGCACGTATCCCAATTTGATCATACAGTATTTTTTTATTCTCTCTCCGTATGATTTATATGTGTTAGAAATTAGCCTCTCAGATCAACAAGCTGATTGCTAATTGCGTGAAAAATTCAGTTCAATCGGTAGATGATACTAGAGGCACAAACGTGCTATTCGTCTGATCATTTCGGTGGCTGATAAGCCGATTGATATTATTTTTGACTGTTTTGTTATGAGTATTTATAGACGAGGTTCAGCCAAAGCCTAATTCTCAACACATGACTATGGACGTTCCTCACCAATATCTGTAACGGTAGGTCGAACTGGTTTATAGAGTATAACACCAACTCTACCCTATACTGCCAAATACAACTCAGAGTCCAAACGTAACCAAACTAATACATAATATTTGCCCAATATTCTAACAAACTTCACCTTGGCGAATATTCCATCATCTTAAAGTTGTCCATGCGCGAACCTCCATATACAATTACCTTGAGTTGTTACCTTCACAGGTCGACAAGAGCTGCCTAACTAGTCTTATCATAGATCCACAGCAAACAAGAGCCTCCGCTATTACTGTAACTCCATACTTTACGATCTCACCTACAATTGCACACACTACTCTTTATCATCATAAATTTGTTTTAGTAAAATTAGATTCTTCTCGAGATTTGACATGTCTGACTCCTAAAGCATGTCTCCTGTTAGGCACGACATAAGCTAATTGAATCTAATGTCATACTCGGCTTGATTGCATACGTGATACCGAGAACTTCACAACCACTGTTCAAGTCACATATGAAAATTGTCATATTCGCTTGCTCTTCTGTTTCCACTGCTATGCTACGTCTGACGTCTTATGCTAGTATCCCTGACCAACTAGATTACTCGAGTTCCAAGAATAGACATCCATCGTATATACTTCCTTCCAGTTCAACCCTTTAAGTTTATTTACGTCATTCGATCCACACTTCAAAATCCACCCATGCAATTTTAATCGATCCACACCTTTAATAATTTTGGAAGCACGCAAACTCATCCAATTCTAACATGCAAGCTGAGCTCACGCCACAGTGTCTGTACGCCACAGAGATTGAGGAACTCCACCAGCTGCCACGCTTCTATGTCGTCATCATTGATCCTGTCACCGTCATGGTATGACTAGTTTGTTGCCACCGGTTCTCCGCCATACACCACAGTGTATTTACCCTCCAAGCAAACTATCCACCAACCATCCTAAAATATTTGTCTTTGTGCCCGCAAACAGTTTGGCCCCGATCCATCAATCATAGATACAACACCAACAATTAAATATACAAAGAGTATATATTCAGTAGCCGGCTACCGCATCTCCATTTACGATAATTTTATATACTAATTTATGATAAAGTGAATACATATTTATGATAGTTAATTTATGATAACACATGAGGGATATTTACCGTAACGTTACAGTAAAGCTAGTGGCAGAGCCACCGCCCGGCCATCGCGGGTGGCTGGCCGAGCTCATCGGCGATTTTAAAAGAAAATTTCCTTTATATCAAAGAAGAGGACTACTGTAATTTATTGGCTAAATATGTTTTGTATATATAATGAAGATTGTCCAAGTTCCAGAAAGCTTTTGGCTCCGCTACTGAGTAAAGTACATAGTAAGAAGTTATTATAATCTCGTAAATTAGTATAGTGATTATTATAACTTGAAATGGTTATAGAATAAGTTATTTTGTAGCTAAGAGGGGAAAAGGACTCAGATATTTTGTTGCTGTTCTACAGGTCTGATGACGAACAATTTGAACAGTGAACAACAGCGTGAGAATTTTGATGAATTCATCAGAGCCAGGTTTTCAGTATTCTCAGGCGAATCCTGCACCTCTCGTACGCAGAATCCCACTTGACCGACGTACTACGTATGCTCCATATATCTTACCAATGAACAGCCACACGAGTCAAATTCCTCTGATATTTCACTTGATCGACGTACGTATGCTCCGTCGTCCAGCTCGACCCGTACGTCGTCCATTGCCTCGTGTTTCTGCGAGTCCCACGCCGGTGAACGGAATGTCCGAATAATGGAACCGGAGCGTACCTGTGGTGTGGCTCGATCCGCCGCTCGTCGCGCGTGCTCTCGACCTGTGCGTCGTGGAGGATGGACTTAATGACCCGATGGGTCCGCAGACCGACCTGGCTCCCGTGGCCGTTGATTGCCTTGCCGGCGCCGATGGTGACGGCGGCGAACCCGACCGGCAGGGGTGTAGACGACGTACGTACGTGCCAGAGGGAAAGGGGGGCGGCCAGCCCGGCAGGTCGTATCAGGACCGGTCGGCGACGACGAAGAGGCCTTGGCACGGACTACTCGTGTTGAAACCGAAGCCTCGACTTAATTAACCAACCCAAGGGGGGCGAAGGTAAGGCTTGTCATTGAGTCAACTAATCCCGACAAATTTTGAAACACAAAAGGAGTTGTACATAACTGTTATTTGCTCCTAATAATCCTAGCTTACTTTCGCCAAGATCTCGGTGATCTTCTAGCCTGATTTCGCAACTGACTGTGCCATCTCTGTTTGTTCTATTTAAGTGTGTACTGTTTATTTTTCCTTCACATTTCTAGCACAGTATTATGCTATATTTCTATATATAAAAACTGCAATTCGAATTGCTTTTAGCTAAACTATCTAAGATTTGATTATCCAATTCATAGAAGAGAGTGCGTATCAACATTCATAAAATAATATATATATATATATATATATATATATATATATATATATATATATATATATATATATATATATATATATAACACTACTACTCTATAGCTAGCTACAAAATAACTTATTCTATAGCCACTTTGATTTACCATAATTACGATACTCATTTGCAAGATTATAGTAACTCCGTACTATGTGGTTTATGATAACATTATGGTAAATATAATCTCATGTGTCATCGTAACACAACTATAGTAAATATGTATTCATGTTATCGTAAATTAGTGTATAAAATTATCGTAAACGGAGGTAGCTAAAGACTAACTTATTCTATAGCTGGCTACTAAATATACTCTCCCTATTCCATGATAAATTTAATTCCTTCGTCAGTACTGTAAATATTGATAAATTTTTTGTATAAATTTTATCAACCTCAAGAATTATGTTTCTAGCACTACACCAGAAAAGGACAACACTAGCGGTTCAAAACCCCACTTCGCTGGCGGTTTTTGAACTACCACAACCAACTCGACAGTGATGAGCTGATCACATCACTACCGGTTCTGCCAAAACCGGTAGTGATGACACGACAGTGATGCTCTGTCCAGAAATCGAGTTTTTAAAATAGAAAAAAAAGTTTTTAAAATGTGGGACAAGCCCACTAGTAATCCGCCGCCGCCCATCTCCGTCTCAAGTCACGAGTCGCCCGCCCGTCTCAAGTCACGAGTTGTGCATTTTTTCTCTTAAAATCAAGACTGCGCTCCGGTGGGGATTCGAACCTGAGACCTCACCCACGCGCGATCCCTCCTCTACCTATACTAAACCGAGTGTAAATTGATTGTTTGAGCCAAAAAACGAATTCAAATGAAAAGGTTATAAACTACAAAGTTTCGTAACTTTTCGAGATCTACAACTTTTATTTAGCAAGTTTTTCTATCCGAGGTTATTTACAAAAATTTGAATTTCAAATTTGACCAATTCCAACGTAGTTTTTGATGACAAGATGATTTCAAATGAAAAGGTTGTAAACTACAAAGTTTCATAACTTTTTGAGATCTACAACTTTTATTTAGAAAGTTTTTCCATACGAGGTTGTTTAGAAAAATAAAAAAAATAAGTGTTCAAGTATATCACATGCGGTTTAAGCCATGAATCGACAATGAAGCTAATCATCACTGCCGGTTCATGGCTGGAACCGACAGTGAAGAGCTTCACTGCCGATTCAACGTAGTTTTCGATGACAAGATGATTTCAAATGAAAAGGTTGTAAACTACAAAGTTTCATAACTTTTCGAGATCTACAACTTTTATTTAGGAAATTTTTCCATACGAGGTTGTTTAGAAAAATAAAAAAATAAATGTCCAGGTATATCACATGCGGTTTAAGCCACGAATCGACAATGAAGCTCATCATCACTGCCGGTTCATGGCTGGAACCGACAGTGAGAGCTTCACTGTCGGTTCCAGCCATGAACCGGCAGTGATGATGAGCTTCACTGCAGGTTCGGCCTTAGCCCCAATCATTTGGGCCTATCAGACATAGAATCGGCATTGAAGGTTCATCACTGTCGGCCCAATTCAAACCGACACTGATGGGCCGATAGTGATGTTCGAATATGTAGCAGTGTAGATTAATTAAAAATACAACACTATCGATTGGGTCCAAGTCAAAGTCGTTATTATCAGGATATTTTTATATTTATTGTAAGCGTCTACCATGCATGTACTCCGTACCATATTTTATTTCATAATTTCAACGATGCTCTTTCAAGTGGCATGGTTGATAGTAGACTATGAGGTCTCGAATCACCTTTAGAGTATCTGCATCGAAATCCTCAAATTTTGAACAACCTATCCTTCAAAGTAGTTATGAACTCTCATATTTGCCTCCTATTTTCTCCTACCTCTATTTTATTCATATTTTATAACAAACAAATCAACCGTTTTAATTTGAACGGTTATATTTCCAAATTCTATACTTTTATAATGGCCAGTTGCCATTTTAGCCGGCGAAGAGGTCTTGGAACGAACTACTCGTGTAGAAACTAGACCCTCCACTTAACTGTCCCATCTCTGTCCTATTTAAGTACATACTATTTTCTTTTCCTTCACATTTAGTACAGTATTATACTATCTCTGTCTTAAAAAACTGCAATTTGAATTGTTTCTAACTAAACTATCTAATATAAGATTTGATTATTAAATTCATAGAAGAGAGTATGTATCAACATTCATAAACTTGCCGCGCTGCCGGAGTCACGTGGGAGCGGGCGAGCGATGGTCGCGCGGAGTCGCGACTCCCTTCGCCTTCGGTGGAACCGTATGCGAGCGTGGGGGGAGTCGGGGAGAGGATTGAAGAATCATGGTCCCCTGTGTTTAGACGATTAACGACAATATTAGGTCACTATGACTAACTTGTGTTTTGCAGAGGCAAAGTCATTAGAGTTAGGTCATAAGTGATGCTTATTGAATGGGATTAATGGATATTCATGCCCCCAAGATGGAAATCGTTTCGGTTGAAAGAATTAAGCTACAAGGTGAAGACTAGGCTAGCTCTTAGTGCCATGAGGTGTGAGAAGGGCACTAACTATAGACTAGGGCTTTGCTTTTCCTTTGATCGTACTATAAAGGGGGTATGAGATTAGTAGCTTGACCTAGGAGAGTTTGAGAAAGTTGGTGTATGCACACTTGTCACAACTAGTCCTAAAGACCCTGCTAATAGCCCTTGAGATGGTAGGAGCAAAACCCCTAGAGAAGACTTAGTGAAAAGAGTTGAAACAGGGGGAGAAAGAAGCTCCGGACCAGTTTGTCTAGGAGGCTCCGGACCAATGGAAGTGGTCCGGTGGTCCTGCCTTAGGCACTGCTCTGAGGAAGGTGCTCCGGACAACCTGTCCGGAGGGCACCGGACTAATGGAAGTAGTCCGGTGGCCACCTGGTTATGAATGTCTATCAGACAGTGCTCCGGACAACCTGTCCAGAGGGCACCGGACTAATGGAAGTAGTCTGGTGGCCACTGTGTTCTTCAACGAGTCTCAAAGGTGGCTCCGGACTAGTCCGGCGGGTAGTCCGACGACTAGTCCGACGGTCCTCAGCAGAAGATCATTTGAGTCCAGTATGCACCTAGGCTCCGGACTAGGCACCAGACTATTGCATGTAGTCCGGTGGTCCCTGTTCAGCCTTGGATTTGAATTGGACTGCATGCTCCAGACCAGAAGTAATGGTTCGGTGCTGAGGCTTCGGATTAGTCCGGTGCTTTCGTAGAAAAGAGAAAAAGTAAGAAACGGCTAGTTTTGGAGGTGGGGACTATTTATAGTTGCCCTCCTTGTCCAAGTGAGCTCTCTTGGCCATTGTTTTACCTGAGAAGCCCTTGAGAGAGTTCTTGGAGAGCCAAGTGCCTAGTGAGCGAGAGATTTGAGAGAGTTCATCTTGTTCTTCCCTCCTAGGGTGATTAGGAGTTACTTGTGTGCATCCATCCACCTTCCTAGCCTTGAGTTGGTCAAGTGAAGGTCTTGTGCTTGTTACTCTTGGTGTTCGACAACACCTAGACGGTTTGGTGGTGTTCGGAGGAAGTGATCACCGGAAGATTGTCGGCGGCTCTTCTCCAAGCTTCTGTGATCGGTTGTGGGCGATTCACCGAGCCGGAGTGGCGAAGAATCAGCCCGTAGAGAGCACTCTACCCTTGCGCGGGTAGAGGGGAAGCTATACCTTGCGAGGTGCTCCAACGAGGACTAGGTGGGTGTCGACACCTCGATACCTCGGGAAAACATCGCTGCGTCAAGAATTCCTTTCCCTAGCTCTTTACTTACTTGCATTACTTTCCGCCTTGTTCTTTCAATTCCTACTATAATTGCTTAGGTTGTCTTTCAATTCCTTGGCTTGCTATTTCTTTCTAGTTAGGATACACATTGCGGTAGGCACTAGGGGGTAATTGGCATTAATAGGTTTTAATATTGCTTTAGAAATTTAAAAGAAACCCAATTCACCCCCCTCTTGGGCATATAGATCCTTTCAATTGGTATCAGAGCAAGGTTGCTCTCAATTTAGGCTTTACCGCCTAGAGCAAGATGTCCCATGGGGATGGACCGCCACCCATGTTTGATGGGGATGATTTTCCGTATTGGAAAGTGCGGATGGAGGCCTACCTTGAGGTCGTGGATCTCGGTGTGCACAAAACCGCTACCGTAGGTGGCACCGTGTTTGCCGAGGATCCCTTCTGTGATAAGAACAATGCCAAGGCAAAGAACATTCTTTTCCGTGGTATTGGCAAGGATGTGTTCAATCGTGTGCGGAATTGCAAAACCGCAAACGAAGTTTGGACTGTCATTTGTGCGCTACACGAAGGGACCAAGTATGAGCGTGAGGAACACTACGATTTGGTCATGGCTAAGTTGAACTCCTTTGCTATGCTTACTCATGAGAATGCTAATGAGATGTACTCACGTCTTAATATTCTTGTAGAGGAGTTGAATGGACTTGGGCTCAACCAAATGGCGCCGGCCGATGTGGTACGCAAGATCTTGTGTGTCTTGCCCATTGAGAAGTATAGCCACATCGTCATGGTGCTTCACCAAGGAGACCTCTCCGCCGCCACACCAACTCAAGTCTTGGGCAAGATCAATGCTCACGAGATGTACATGAAGATTGGTGATGGTAGCTCTTCTACTTCCAAGAAGAAAGAAAAGGAAGAGAAGAAAGACTTGGCTCTCAAGGCATCCTCCAAGGAGAAGTGCAAGATTCAATATGTTATTGAGAGCGCAAGTGAAGAAGAAGATGATGAAGACCACATCGCACTCATGGTGAGGAAGACCACAAAGATGTTGAAGAGGCTTAACAAGAGTTGAGTCAACTTTGACTCAAAGAAGAAGAAATTCTTCACAAGCACCTCAAGGAAGCCAATCTCCCAAATGAAGTGCTATAATTACGACACTCTTGGTCATCTAGCTCATGCTTGCCCCGAAGAGAAGAAAGACAAGTTCAAGAACAACAAGTTCAAGAACTACAAGAAGAACAAGGATGGCAATGATGACAAGAAGCAAGACAAGCCATACAAGAAGAAGAAAAACTTCAACTTTCACAAGAAGAAGAAATATGGCAAGGCTTACATTGTGGGTGATTGGCTCACCGACATTGAGGACTCTAGTGCCTCCTCCAATGATGAGAGTGAAGATGAGAAGGTGGCCGCTTTGGTGATTGGTTCTTCCCTTCCACCGCCACCTCCTCCATCATCACCGGGCTCATCCTCTACACACCTATGCCTCATGGCTAAAGGTGACAAGAAGGTAAAAATAGAGGATGGTGATGATAGTGGTGACTCTAGTGGTAATGATACTGACGATGAAGAAGCACCTTCCTATGATGAGCTAATTAAAATTTGCAACAAGTACGCTAGCATCATAAGGAAGTACAAAGGTAAAAATAACAATCTACTTGAGATCAAAGGAAACTTGCATGATAAGCTTGACACCATGACTAGTGCTAATTACGATCTGAAGCTTGAGATTAATTCTCTCACATCTAGCACTAGGGAGCTCAAAGCCTCTCTTAAGCAAGCTAATGAGAAACATGATAAACTTGAGAGGTCAACACAAGAGCTCCACACAAGGTATAACTTGCTAAAAGATGACTACCAAAATGTGAAGCAAGAACATGGCACACTAGTGATAGAAAATGAATTGCCTAATCAAGATCTTGCTACACATGTTGCTACTAACCCGTGTGCTAAGTGTGATAGTGCTACATCTTGTGATATCTTGATTGATGATGTGGCTCTTGAGCAAAGTGCTAAGTGCAAGGGCAAGAGAGTTGTAGAAGCTGACAAGTATGATGACTATGTCAAGATGAGAGAAGAGAACTCAAAGCTCAAGGAAGAGCTAATCACTCTCAAGTCTAACAAGCCTATTGTCATCAAGCCGGCTCAAGAAGAAGACAAGGATGCTATAACCTTGATCACCTCTCTAAGAGAAGAAATTGTCAAGCTCAAGAGTGACAAGACTAAGCTTACAAGTGGCTTTGAGAAGTTCACCAAGGGTCACAACCTTCAAAGTGAGCTTTTGATGAGCACCGTCATGAAGAATGACAAGACCTACATTGGGTTCAAGGAGAACCAAATCATGAAGGCAAAGGTTAAGATTGAGGCCAAGAATTACTACAAGAACAAGTACAATGGCTACAATCAAGAGTACTCAAAGCCCAAGCCAAGAAGATGCTTTGAGTGTGGTCAAGTGGGTCATTTCGCTTATGATTGTAAGACTCAACTACCCAAGACCTTGCCCAAGCACACAAGGCCATTTGCTCTTGATGCTCACTATATCATCAAGAAGGACCACAAGGGGAGACCACTAGTAGTATTCCTTGGTCCACCAATGAAGAACAAGCCTAGAGTTCTTTGGGTTGCAAAGGAGATGATTACCAAGGTAATGGGCCCCGCTTTGAGTGGGTTCCCAAACAACAAGCTTAACTCCAAGTTGCTTGTGTGTAGGTGAACTACAAGACCGGTGGAAGTCATTGGGTGATTGATAGTGGTTGAACTCAACATATGACCGGTGACTCCCGGATGTTCACTACACTTGATGAAGAATGTGAAGGGAAATACAAGATTACCTTTGGGAACAATTCAAAAGCTAAAGTTCAAGGTCTAGGCAAAGTAGAAATCTCCAATGATCAATCAATATCAAATGTCTTGCTAGTTCAATCACTAAGCTTCAACTTGCTTTCCGTGGGTCAACTTTGTGATCATGGATTCCATTGTCTCTTTACTCCAACTGAGGTGATTGTGACCAAGATTGAAGATTCATCAATGATATTCAAAGGGTTTTGGTACAACAACCTCTACTTAGTGGATTTCACCTCAAATGAAGCCGAGTTGCAAACATGTCTATTCTCCAAGAGTTCTTTGGGTTAGCTTTGGCATAAAAGATTAGCTCATGTGGGCATGTCAACTTTGAAGAAACTTATCAAGAAGGATATGGTTAGAGGTGTGAAGGATGTGGTGTTTGAGAAGGACAAGTTGTGTAGTGCATGTCAAGCCGGCAAGCAAGTTGCCAACACCCATCCCACTAAAGCATTCATGTCAACCTCAAGAGTCCTAGAGCTACTCCACATGGATTTATTTGGACCTACCACCTATGCAAGCCATGGAGGAAATCTCTTTTTCTTAGTGGTAGTCTATGACTACTCTAGGTACACTTGAGTGTTCTTTCTTCAAGACAAGAGTGAAACTCAAGCTATCTTCAAGAAGTTTGCAACAAGTGCACAAAATGAGTTTGAAGTGAAGATCAAGAAGATAAAAAGTGACAATGGCACCGAGTTTATCAACACCAAGATTGAAGACTATTGTGATGAAGTGGGGATCAAGCATGAGGTATCCGCCACATATACTCCACAACAAAATGGTGTTGTAGAAAGGAAGAACCGGATGCTCATAACTCTAGCAAGATCTATGCTTGATGAGTACAACACTCTGGAGAAGTTTTGGGCAGAGGCCATCAACACCGCTTGCTATGCGGCAAACCTCCTCTTCATCCAAAGATTATTGAAGAAGACTCCCTATGAGCTTGTGAATGGGAAGAAGCCGGATATTTCATTCTTTCAGGTGTTTGGTTGCAAAGTGTACATCTACAAGAAGCGCCAACACTTGGGTAAATTCCAACGGCGGTGTGACCTTGGTTTCCTTGTTGGATATTCGCTTAAGTCCAAGGCATACCATGTATTTAACAAAGCCACCGGCTTAGTTAAAAGAAACGTATGACTTGGAATTTGATGAAACTAATGGCTCCCAAGGAGCGCTTGAGGATATTGATGTAGGTGATGAACCTTTAAGGGAGGCAATGAAGAATATGCCAATTGGTGCTATCAACCCGCAAGAGGTGGAAGAAGTTGAAGAAGATGATAATCAAGATCCTTCTCCACCTCGCACGCCTCAAGTTGAAGAAGATCAAGTGAGGGAAGCTCAAGAAGATACCTTCATTCCTCAAGATCAAGCCGAGGCCGAAGCAAGCAATGTTGAAGCACCACGTCCTCCTCCTCAAGTTCATGATAGAAGATCGACACCTATCCTTCAAGCACAACCCCATGATCAAATCATAGGAAGTCCATCAAGGGGAGTAATGACTCACTCTAGACTTGCATCTTATGTTGAACATCACTCGTTTGTTTCCTTTGTTGAGCCTACTAGTGTTGAGGACACACTTGCGGATCCGAATTGGGTGAATGCCAAGCATGAAGAACTCAACAACTTCACCCGGAACCAAATGTGGACACTTGAAGAAAGGCCAAAGGGAGGAAAAATCATTGGCACCAAGTGGGTGTTTAGGAACAAGCAAGATGATCAAGGCGTTGTTGTGAGGAACAAGGCAAGATTGGTGGCAAAGGGGTTCTCTCAAGTAGAAGGACTTGATTTTGGAGAGACCTTTGCCCCGGTTGCAAGACTTGAAGCCATTCGTATCCTTTTGGCGTATGCTTCACACCACAAAATGAAACTCTTTCAAATGGATGTGAAGAGCGCCTTCTTAAATGGTTTCATCAATGAACTTGTCTATGTCTCACAACCTCTCGGGTTTGAAGATCCAAACTTGCCTAACCATGTTTATAGGTTGTCCAAGGCCCTCTACGGATTGAAGCAAGCTCCAAGAGCTTGGTATGAGAGGCTAAGGGACTTCCTACTCAAGAAGGGCTTCAAGATCGGGATCGTCGACACAACACTATTCACCAAGAAGCTTAATGGAGAGATCTTTGTTTGCCAGGTATATGTCGATGACATTATATTTGGGTCAACAAACCAAGACCATTGCAAGGAGTTTGGTGCATTGATGTCCAAGGAGTTCGAGATGTCAATGATTGGCGAGCTAACCTTCTTCCTTGGCTTCCAAGTGAAGCAATTGAGGGAGGGAACCTTCATATCTCAAGAGAAGTACACTCGTGATGTGCTCAAGAAATTCAAGATGGAGGATTGCAAGCCAATCAAGACCCCAATGCCTACTAATGGGCATCTCGATGAGGGAGGTAAACCGATTGACCAAACTCTCTATCGTTCTATGATCGGTAGTTTACTTTACCTCACCGCATCTAGGCCGGATATCATGTTTAGTGTGTGTATGTGTGCTAGGTTTCAAGAAAACCCTAAGGAGTCGCATCTATGTGCGGTTAAAAGAATCCTTAGGTACATAAGGCACACCCCTAGCATTGTCCTTTGGTATCCCAAAGGAGCTCCCTTCCTACTTTGTGGCTATTCCGATTTAGATTATGCCGGGTGTAAGGTTAATAGGAAGAGTACCTTCGGCGGTTGCCATTTGCTAGGAAGATCACTTGTCTCTTGGTCCTCCAAGAAGCAAAATAGTGTGGCATTGTCTACCGCCGAGGCGGAATACATTGCCATGGGAGCAAGTTGTGCACAAATCTTATACATGACCCAAACACTTCTTGATTACGACGTTAACCTAAAATATGTTCCACTTTTGTGTGATAATGAAAGCGCCGTAAAGCTTGCTAACAACCCGGTTCAACACTCTCGCACCAACCACATTGATATTCGCCATCACTTTCTTAGTGATCATGTGGCTAGGAAAGACATCACACTAGTTGGAGTTAAGAGCGAAGATCAATTGGCGGATATCTTCACTAAACCTCTCGATGAAACAACCTTTTGTAGGTTGAGAAGCGAGTTGAATGTGCTTGATCACTCAAACTTCACTAAAAAATGAGATTGTGTGAACCATGGATTCATTTGTAATATAATCATGTTTAATCTATAGTAATGCACATAGGCTTGGCTAACGCGGTCGGTATAACCGCCCTCAAGCGTGTGACAAAGCCTTACCACGGTTTAAACTTGCAAGCATCCTAGATTCAAATTCCGTATTGCATAGCATATGCATGTGTGTTGCTTGTTGCTTCCTTTTCGGTTAAGTTTGATCATCCTCTAGGTTCGTCACTTAGGGGGAGCATTCAAAGCTCTAGCTTCAGCTAATACCCCTCTTGTGCCCCTATGGTGATCCTTGGAGCTTTATTGCACTATTTTCTTATGAAAACTAAATCTAGCCTATGGCAAACTATTTTTAAATTGAGGGTTTGAGAGATGGTTCTTATGCTAAGTCCAACAAGTGTTTCTTTCTGCCCTTTTGTGTTGGTACTTGGCTAAGAGAAAAGATTGGAGAGAAAAACAGGAAAATTCAAAGCAAAACAAGCACCGGACCACCCTCCGGACAACTTCCATTGGTCCGACGTTTACCTCCGGACCAGAGTCCGGAGCCTGGTGACTCACTGTTTCTTCAAACTCAACTCCAAGTCAGCCGTCGGACCACTTGTGATAGTCCGACGCTCACCTCCGGACCAGAGTCCGGAGCATGGTCACTCACTGGATTCTCAGAATTTTTCTCCAAGGAGACCATCGGACCACCTGCATTAGTCCGACGCTCACCCTCCGGACCAGAGTCCGAAGCCCAGGCGCTCACTATACTCTCTGGTCTGACTCAAGTCAAGTGCGTCGGACCACCTGTCCGGTGCACCTCCGGACCATCGGAGACCCTTGTTTCATTTGTCCGGTGGTCTGGTCAGGGTTGAACTATTTTAGTCAATGAGCGTCGGACCACCCGTTGGACCAGCCGTCGGACCATCGCAAATAGTCCGACGCTCAAAATTTTTGTGGATAACCCCCCGCGTGAGTTCTGTTTTGGCAGTTGCTTTTTCACTTGTTTCCGTACACCGCGCCGCCGTTCTTCGCCGCCGCTCACCCTCTCTTTGCTCGCCACCACAGCTCCTCGTCGGAGCTTCGTCCAGCGCCGCCGCCCGCTCCACTGCTCCTTCCCCCTTCTGCTCTGCTCCCCGAAAGCAGCAGAGCCGCCGCCACCACCTCCACCAAGCTCGTCGTCGAGGATCTCTCCCGCCGACGACCTAGCTTCACCCCTGCCCACACTCCACCACCTTGCCAAGCAAAGGGCCTCCCCCATTATTCAATTTCACTAAGACAGATCACTTAACCCCCTAGGGTTTGCCTAACCCTAGGTTTGGGTTTCATTGGACGTGTTCATCCCTTGCCAAATTCAATCTGTCATCGTCGTCTTCGCTTCATTGTCACTGCCTAGGGTATGATCTTGATCACTGTTTTAGCGATTTGTCTAGCTTTTGATCAAACCATGCCTTAGTCGATTATCCTTGACACTTCAATTCAACACAAATCCACATCACTTATAAATTGTCACTAATTGTAATTCTCAGTTGGTGAAACCCCTTGTGGAGTGTGATTCGGAGGTTGATTTGCTTTGATTAGTACGCTCACTTACCTTAGGTACCATGGCAGCGTTTCATTCTATCTCTTATCTTAGATGCTTGCTTCCATACGGTATATCATCCCTAGAATTTATATATGCTTATATATCCTATCTATTCTATCTAGCAGTGTTAGTGGCAGTGAAACTCGGGGCAAATCTCGCGAGTATGGATTGAGGCAAAGCCTCATAAGGGTCAGTCCTGCTTTCTGTCAGTGGCTCAGTGCTTGATACTTGCAGATTGGCAGTGTGACAGTGGTTCTTGTTTCTGGCAGTGGTTCTTACAATTGAACTTGGCACTTGTCAGTGATACTCTCAGTTGTTATAAATGATTCGGGCTCCAGCTGTCAGTGGTTCTAGTGGTGATGATAATCCTCCTCCTCGTCCTCCTCCTAAGGACAAGGGGAAGAAGCAGCTTGTTGAGAAGCCTAAGAAGAAGAAGCGCAAGCTCACAGAGGCAGAGCAGGCAGAGGCAGTAGCAGATGCAGCGGACCGCGCAAAGTGAGGTGGTCGCTGGGGCTCAGTGCGTATCGGAGTCCCTCCGCAGGTTCTTCCTACTCAAACAGAGTCAGAGATAGTTGCCTCTCGGACAGAGCCGTCAGTGACAGTGGATGAGACTCGTGCAGTGGACACCTCTTCTCGTCCCACCCGTGCTCGGTTACCTCGTGCTGCTTCTCGCACCGAGGCACCGAAGCGTGGTGATCGTCCACCACAGGCACCTGCTCCTACTCCAGCTCCAGAGCCCTCAGTTCACCTTGACTTGAGGGGGATTACAGCGAAGCAGGTTTGGAAGCTTCGGTTCATTGAGCTTGAGAGGTGGTGCCTAGATCAGCGTGACCCCAGAGCTACACCGGATTGGCACACACTGCTTATGGAGGACTTCTACACAACAGCTCGACTTGCCAACATCCAGCTACGCCCACACAGAGTCTGTTCCTTAGAGAACATTGTGGCGATAGCTGGGGAAGAGATCAGTGATCACCTCACTTACCTTCCAGGACTCGCCGACTTACTTGGTCGTTCTGGCAGCTTTGTTGAGCATTAGGTCAGAGAGTTCTATGCCTCCGTCTGGATTGAGCCTACTCATAACTACATGCAGTATACCTACAGAGGCATTCCATACAGACTGTACTTGACTCAGCTCAGAGAGACTCTCCACCTCACTGTTTTAGATACTTGTCTTCATGATGAGTGTTACACAGGCCTCCAGTTGCCACGCCATGCTCGAGGTGGTCTCACTCTTCCAGCTCAGAAGGTTGCTCCTATCTTCAGGCAGCCCTTTGGGAAAGGCAGTCCCCGTATTCCAGCTGAGCTTACCCCCCTCGCTCATCGGTTGAATGAGATCCTTCGCCGCACCCTGTTGCCTCGCACCAAGGAAGGTTTGACAAACCTACATCAGTTTCTTCTTCTTTCTCATGTCACCCAGACACCGTTCGATATTGCAGACTTCATAGTGGCAGAGATAGAGGATTGTATTTCAGATGGCTTGAGAGCTAGGCGTCAGATGCCTTACGCTCACTGGATCAGCTCGATTCTAGCTCAGTGGCTTGTGAGAGTGCACCCTGGGATTCGAGACCTCCTTGACCAATCAGAGTATGAATTCCCAGAGTACAAAATCATATCTTCAGTTGACAGTCGTTTGGGCAACCGGGCACTTCGACAGGTCAGACTTCAGACTGCACCAACAGATATGACAGATGTTGATGCTCAGGATGAGGCAATTAGAGGTGTTCAGCAGCAGGAGCTTGAGGAGCTTGCCACTCACGAGGCAGAGGGTACAGCAGTTGACACTTCTTCTGACAGCTCCGAAGCTGACTACCAGCCTATTCCCACTATGCCCGCAAGAGCACACGACGCAGAGGCTGGTGGCTCAGGTACTGGGTCTACTTCAGATACTTTGATGCTGAAGCTACTTGACCGGATTCAGGAGCAGCAGGGCTCCCTTGTGATAGTCGTCACCTAGGTCCAGCAGAGACAGGACGAGCTCTAGCGACAGTCACAGGAGCGTCATGAGGAGCTGTAGCTACAAATTCACCAGCGTCACCTAGAGGTTCAGTAGCAGATGCTCACCATGCAGCTTGAGTCCCAGCATATGCAGCTTCAGTCTCAGCAGTTCCAGGCTTAGAACATGGCCATCATGGCTCAGATGATGAAATGGACGGGTATGCCTGCGATTGAATTTCCTGGTGCTCCACATATCCAAATGATGAGTCAAACACAACCCTCCCAGTCAGTTGACCCCTCAGCGCCTCAGTTTCTAGCTCTTGGTCCTGTTATGGGAACTCAGCAGACCGGTGGCCCTTCAGTGGCACCGCCAGTGTCAGCCGGACCGTCAGTCACTCCCACCCCCGACCTACAGTCCAGTGGACTTCAGGGTGCTGGATCGACCACCCCGTTCCAGTCTCCGGCGACATAGGTTACTCAGTGGCTGGACACCCTCGGCCCGACGTAGCAGTTCACTCCACTCACTACCGGCTTCACACCGATGTCAGCTTCTCGAGGTTTGTCTGCTCGTGACCTCTCTGTGTATTTCAGTGACGTCACCGGGCAGCCGTCCCCCACTGGTGAGGAGATAGCATCCGAGATTGCAGCAGAGCTCGTGTCACCGACCGCGGGTCAGCATCTTTCGTCAGTTGCTTCGTTAGAAGCCACCCTTGACACTCGTGCTCCAATTGGTTCTACTCCTCCACATGCTATAGTGACAGATGCCACTGCCGTTACTTCCAGTCCTCTTCCGCCTGAGCAGACACCGGTAGTTGAGACTCTAGTTGAGTCAATGCACGAGGCACCACCGGGTTCCACGGCTCCAGAGGCACTGGCACAGACAGTGGCAAAGGATCCTACTCCTACTCCTGCACCCGCTACAGTTCCAGACTCTACGGCAACAGAGGCAGTCAGCTCGTCAGCTCTAGTCCCCCAGACCGCTTCACCTCCAGCTTCATAGACTTAGGGGGAGGACTCAGATGATGGTCTTTATGACTTCCGCAAACTTGACTGTGCCACGACTGCTTCCACTCCGCCTCCAGACGCTTAGACTTTGGTGCTTTGACGCCAAAGGGGGAGAGGGAGAGTCGAGTAGATGGGCTAGCTTTAGGGGGAGCTAGTAGGATTCGGTTCTTTTGATGTGTATTATACTCTATCGCATCATGCATCACGTTTACCGTCTTTATGCATTGTATGATATGTGTGTGATGGTTGAGACTTGATGGTTGTGTGACATGTGTGGACCTCTTATATTTATATCATGTCACTTGGTTATGCTATTGCTTCCGCGCTAATCTCTGATCTTTTGGTATAGCATATCCTTTTGAAATAAAGTACTATGCTCAATTCATATCATTTGTGTTTGTCATGGCTTGAATGGTTTAGGCATGTATTTGTCTTTCTTATTACTAACCCATGCCTATAGCATGTCAAGTCATGTTTTCTCTTATCAAAATTCACTCATAATCTATACTCGAGCTTGTATTGTCGTCAATCACCTAAAAGGGGGGAGATTGAAGAATCATGGTCCCTTGTGTTTAAGCGATTAACGACAATATTAGGTCACTATGGCTAACGTGTGTTTTGCAGAGGCAAAGTCGTTAGAGTTAGGTCATAAGTGATGCTTATTGAATGGGATTAATGGATATTCATGCCCCCAAGATGGAAATCGTTTCGGTTGAAAGGATTAAGCTACAAGGTGAAGACTAGGCTAGCTCTTAGTGCCATGAGGTGTGAGAAGGGCACTAACTATAGACTAGGGCCTTGTTTTTCCTTTGATCGTACTATAAAGGGGGTATGAGATTAGTAGCTTGACCTAAGAGAGTTTGGGAAAGTTGGTGTATGCACACTTGTCATAACTAGTCCTAGAGACCCTGCTAATAGCCCTTGAGATGGTAGGAGCAAAACCCCTAGAGAAGACTTAGTGAAAAGAGTTGAAACAGGGAGAGAAAGAAGCTCCGGACCAGTTTGCCTAGGAGGCTCCGGACCAATGGAAGTGGTCCGGTGGTCCTGCCTTAGGCAGTGCTCTAAGGAAGGTGCTCCGGACAACCTGCCCGGAGGGCACCGAACTAATGGAAGTAGTCCGGTGGCCACCTGGTTCTGAATGTCTATCAGACAGTGCTCCGGACAACCTGTCCGGAGGGCACCGGGCTAATGGAAGTAGTATGGTGGCCACTGTGTTCTTCAGCGAGTCTCAAAGGTGGCTCCGGACTAGTCCGGCGGGTAGTCTGATGACTAGTCCGACGGTCCTTAGCAGAAGATCATTTGAGTCCAGTATGCACCTAGGCTCCGAACCAGAGGCTGCGGACTAGACACCGGACTATTACAAGTAGTCCGGTGGTCCCTGTTCAGCCTTGGATTTGAATTGGACTGCATGCTCCGGACCAGAAGTAATGGTCCGGTGGTGAGGCTCTAGACTAGTCCGGTGCTTTCGCAGAAAAGAGAAAAAGTAAGAAACGGCTAGTTTTGGAGGTGGAGACTATTTATAGTCGCCCTCCTTGTCCAAGTGAGCTCTCTTGGCCATTATTTCACCTGAGGAACCCTTGAGAGAGTTCTTGGAGAGCCAAGTGCCTAGTGAGGGAGAGATTTGAGAGAGTTCATCTTGTTCTTCCCTCCTAGGGTGATTAGGAGTTACTTGTGTGCATCCATCCACCTTACTAGCCTTGAGTTGGTCAAGTGAAGGTCTTGTGCTTGTTACTCTTGGTGTTCGACAACACCTAGACGGTTTGGTGGTGTTCGGAGGAAGTGATCGTCGGAAGATTGTCGGCGGCTCTTCTCCAAGCTTCTGTGATCGGTTATGGGCGATTCACCGATCCGGAGTGGCGAAGAATCAGCCCGTAGAGAGCACTCTACCCTTGCGTGGGTAGAGGGGGAGCTATACCTTGCGAGGTGCTCCAACTAGGACTAGGGGGTGTGTCGACACCTCGATACCTCGGGAAAACATCGCTGCATCAAGAATTTCTTTCCCTAACTCTTTACTTACTTGCATTACTTTCTGCCTTGTTCTTTCAATTCCTACTAGAATTGCTTAGGTTGTCTTTCAATTCCTTGGCTTGCTATTGCTTTCTAGTTAGGATACACATTGTGGTAGACACTAGGGGGTGATTGACATTAATAGGTTTTAATATTGCTTTAGAAATTTAAAAGAAGCCCAATTCACCCCCCTCTTGAGCATCTAGATCCTTTCAATGCGGACACTGCCACACTAATGGGTCGAGGCGTAGTTGGGCTCTAGCCTTGGGCTGGCAAGTGGGAAGGGTTGGTGGCCTGGGAAGTTCGGTTTCCAACGCTGTTCGGTTCGGTTTGAGACTGAAACCGAAGCCGAAGCATAGACCGAAGTTCCAGGATCCAGAAATCGAAGCCGAAACCGAAAACCGAACAAACCGATATTTTGGTTCGGATCGGTTTTCGGTTTATGGTTTCAATGTGCCCAGGCTGAAGTATTGTGGCTTAGTATATTAAGTTTGACTAATATATAAAAATTATAGATATTTATATTATAATGTCAAATAAATATCATTAGATTAATTACAAAATATATTTTTATAATAACTTAATTTGAAGTCATACATGATCCAGCTAAATATTAAAATACTTTAACTGACACGTATATCATATTTGCGCCATGGATAGAGATAGTACCATATTTTATTTCATAATTTCAACGATGTTATTTCAAGTGGCATGGTTGACAGTAGACTATGAGGTTTCAAATCTTCGTTAGAGTATTTGCATCGAAACCCTCAAAATTTGATAATCTATCCTTCAAAGTAGGGCTCCCTCGTCTAAATTACATACCTTACTTAGTTTTGAACTCCATCGGATCTCTCATATTTGCCTCCCTATTTTCTCTCACCTTTAGTTTATTCATATTTTGTAACAAACAAATCAACCTTTCGAACGACTATATTTCCAATGTTAATACTTTTAATGGCCAATGACCCATTTTTTACCGCCAAAGAGGTGTTGTCACGGACACTACTACATAATTTCTTTTGCATGACACTTGAGAAATCTTAACCGTGATGGTCAAATCTATAAACCGCCACAGTTACTAGGTGACCCGAAACTGCCACGGTTAATGCATTTATCGCGACGTTTATTGTAACCTAACCGCCACAGTAAATAATTCGGCCCAAAAAGCACATCTAGGCCCGACAACGGACTTTAGTATATATATCGAGCCTCAAACCCTAATTACTTCACTCCTTCCTTCCCTCTCCCTCAGAAACTCCCTCGCGAGCGCTCGGCGCTACCGCACGAGGCAGGCGGCGTGACCGCGCGGGCGGGCGACGCGGGGGCTGGCGGCGCGACCGCGCGAGCCAGGGCGACGCGACTTGGGGTGACCTCTTTCTCCCTATTCTCCCATAGGCGAGCTCTGTCTCCCTCTTCTCCATGTCCATCTTCTCTGTTTGTTTGACTCCCTCCTACGACAGATCCATAGCGGCAAGCCTTGGTGTTGGATCAAGGGCCGACGGGGCAGATCCATGGCGAGAGCACCAGCCGACGGCGGATCCAGGGCTGGTGAGGCCGGGTCCATGGCGGTAGCCCGTTCTGGCTGCGGATCCAGGGCCAGCGACGTCCCCACGGTGGAGGCGGCGGCGGGGGCGTGTAACACGCAACATTGCTACTGTCCAAATCCAAACTTAACCGGGCCTGGACTTGGGCTTTTTTTGTTTTTTGTGATTAACAGTGGCGGTTTTTAAAACCGCCACGGTTAAAGGCACTATTAACAGTGGCCTTTCATCCGTGGTGGTTGGAAAAACCGCCACGACGCCTCGGTTAATGTTTTTTGTAGTAGTGGGACTACTTGTGTAGAAACCAAACCCTCCACTTATTTGTCCCATCTCTATTCAAACGGGAGGGAGGGTGACTGATGCATAAACGAAAAATCAGTCACCTGTAGTGAAGTATTTCTAATAAGTAAATTAATCTAGGATAACTTTTACTATAAATATTGATAACTTTGTTATATGTAAATTCAAGGGCGGATCTAGGGGGGTGGTGGGGCTCCAGCCCTCCAACAGTCGGTGTATATCAATGAAAATATATAAGGGTTGATAGAAAAGAAAAGAGGATGAAAGAAGAAAAATAGATAGATTAGAGAAAGAAGAAGAGATCAACCCCTTTCAATCTTGTTCTGAGAGTTTGAGGGAGAGAAAAAAAAGACGAGAAAAGAAGAAAAATTGAAATATTAGAGTTAGAAGAAGAGATCAGCCCCTCTTCAATCATGTTGTGGATCCACCCCTATGTAAATTTGATCAACCTAAAGAATGTAGATTTCTTTGATTTTCTTTGATTGAAAGTACAACACGATCGATTATTTGGGTCCAAGTCAAAGTCGTTATTACCAGGATATTTTATTCATTGTAAGCATATATCAATGTGCCATATTTTATTTCATTTCATAATTTCAACGGTGATCTTTCAAGTGGCATATGGTTGATAGAAGACTAGGAGGTTTCGAGTCATCGTTAGGCTTAAATAAATATCCCAATGCAATGCCCCTCTCCTCTCACTTTAGAAACTACACTACAATAAGCAGCCGGCTGTGTCCGTGCGTGAAAGGATTTCTATTTACGAGAATGGTTGTATTATTTGTCCAAAAAGATACTATCCATGAAGCTACATGACACGTGTACCCATTTCTTTTTGGTGCAAAACTGTTTTTGTTTTTCATTCTTCAAAGGACACCCTATATTAATATACATAGGTTTGCCTATTATTAGTGTCACACGTGTTATCTGTGACGAGGGGAGGGGGCACCTATACTAGTCTAGTTCATATATACTAGCACTTAGCACTCATGGGCGCGCTCCGCTGCGCCGGTTCTTGCTAAACGTTTCTTGTGAGCGATAAAGAGAGTTATTTTGTTTTTTATATAATTAATCACTATATCTACTATAGTATGGATAAGGACTCAAAATTGTTGTTATGGTCTAATAACAACCCAATATAAAGATGCACTAGCCTAGTAGAAATATTACAAACTATTTATTGTCATGGTTGATATGAATCACTATACTACACACACTTTATAGCGTGTGATCGTTGCATGTCTAAAATAAAAGATAAAAAATAGAATAAAAAAGCTTAAAAAAAATTAAAACTTAAAAATAATAAAAGATTTTGGAAAGTAAAAACTAAAAAAAAGAAAAAAAATGTCTGCAACAGCTCAATATAAAGCTATATTGGCATGATAGAAAGACTACATGCTTTTTATTACTATGATTGATATAGACTACCATACTACATGCACTCCGATACGTAGGGACGTTGCATGTATAAAACAAAAGATAAAAATAAAAATATTATAGACTCTTTATCGCTTGCTTCGATTGATGTAGATCATACTATATGCATTATATGCACTCCGCTGAATAGGATCATGTATAAAATAAAAGATAAAAAAATCGAAATACTACCGGATCTTATCGCCAGCTTCGATTAATGTAGATCACATTATATGCACTCCGTTGAATAGAGTCATATATAAAAAAAATAAAAATAACTAAGAAAAATAAATAAAAAATAAAAAATAGAACTAAAAATAAAAGAAAATAAAAATTTAAAATAAAAATAAAAAAATTATAATAAAAAAACTAAACATAAAATAAAAAATAATAAAAAATAATAAAAAATAAAAAACAAAAAACAAAAAATATCAAATCAATGAATAGTGCCTAATGGCCTGGGAGGCCTGCGATTTATTCACGGTTGAAAGAGTATCTTATATCATATATTTATCCCTTCAACAATTATATGAAAGAAAATGTGTGAATCCTCTTTTCAGAGAGAATCTCTAGTCCCACCTCTCGTGTTTCTGCCACTAGTAGAGAAATAACCTTTCGTCGTTGTGAAAAATGAATTTTAGTCTAAAAAAATTACGCCTGGGACTAATAGATCTTTAGTCCCGGTCGGTAACACCAACCGAAACTAAAAGGTGTTGACCTTTAGTCCCGGTTGGTCGGTTGGTGTTCCCAATCGGGACTAAAGGTCTCTCGATGTATGGTTCAAAAGTTAAGGATTCTATTTATATATCATCGAATCATGGGGCGCAGTTGGGATGAGAGATATTATATTTTTTTTCTTTCACGAGAGGACCTTTAGTCCCGGTTCCAATACATTTAGTCGCGGAAACGTAGTCCCGGTTGGGAAACCAGGACTCAAAGCCCTTCCCAAAACTAAAAGTCCTTCCCAACATGGACTAAAAACGGTTTCTAAGTACTTAGTGTGCATGACCGATATGTATAAGATAAAGGCAGGCCTACCCATATGTATAACAAATTTCTTTTTAAATGCTAGCTTGAGCTGTGTGTCTAATCGATCTTGGCTAAAAGTAGGTACCATAACCATAATATTGAGCTTTTATCTTGCAGCATAATTTCTTTATCTTTTGTCTTTTTACGTACTTTCCTGTTCCTTTTGTGCGATCGTGTATCCAACGCAAATTCTGCACTAAGAGTCAATACTGTACGTTCATGATATTGTAACATGCAAACCCACTTGTACCCACGCTACTGGTGGCTGCTGGCATGTCCACAGATCTCGGAAGCTCTTAGGCGTGCGTTTTGCTCCCTCGTCCTCTTGTAAGGAACGGAACGCCAGGACATTCAACAACATTGCCATGAAGACGACATAGGTGGTTGTCGTGGCCACCGAAGAACTCTGGATGCCTACGCGCCGGTGCTGGGTTGCTTGGCGTCGTTTCTCTTGGCTGCCGTTTAGTGCACGTCTCTAGACTCCACGGTTGCAACAATTGTTGGACGTGTCTAGTATAAACGTATAGCATCACCGTTTAAGCCGGTGATCCTTGTTAGTGTGTTGGCTTTGTATTCTATCGTATCTCGTCGTAGCATACAAACGCTTTTGTAACAACTACTTTTGCTTCTCTTAATAAAAAACGTGTTGTGCGCGCTTTCGAAAAAATAAATAAATTGCACTTGGACCGAATCGTATTTCTTTCCCTGACATTTTTTTTCTGAGGTTCACAAAAAAAGAGAGGATGTGCATACATGAAAATTAGCACAGTCAAATGTGTAATTTTTTTCTTAACCTTTTTAGGAACATATATATTCCTTTCTCTTCTACAAACCCAAGTGTTTCATCATCCAAGCACATAGCAAGCACTTCATTCGTTCCAAATGGTAAGTTGCTGTGACTTTTTTAAGATATATAGCTTTAATTTACTATATATCTAGGTATAATATATAATATATGCTTAGATGCGTAGCAAAATCTATGTATCTAAAAAAACCTAAACTATAATTTGGAACAAATGGAGTATCATACTGATACTATGAGCAGTGTAGTTTACCATAAACTACTCGTGTCTAACAGAAAAAAAAAACTATGTTACAATTTACTCCCTCGCTCTTATCATGAGCAAGGCAAGACGTGCTGGAAGAAGCAACTAACACATACCTGTTGTGTCGTTACTGCAAGTATAGCAAGCTGTTGTGTGTTACTGTCCGCAACAGTGAAGAACCCGATCGAAGAAAGCACAAATTAAGCTAGCTAGCAAAGTGCAACCGCAAGATAAGAAAACCAGAGCACGCTCTACAGTTGCTGCACTTTACACTGCTAGCTGCATTCCTTTCTTGAATTGAAGAGTAGTGGGAAGAGAAGAAAACCCTCGTCCGCCCGGTCGCCATCGCTATTGACCATCCCTGTCAACACGTACGAGAGCCTAGGACTTGGAGAGAGATCGATATGATGGAACGACGGGAAAGGCAAGACGTTGTGGAAGAAGCAACATGTACAACACAGAGACCAAAAGACCCGTTTATATATATGCATGATATCACTAGCAGAGAACAGGCCTTTAAACGATATGCCAATTTAATTTTAGTCTCGGTATTTTTTGTGGCCGGGACTAAAGAGGTTGGTGTTATGAACCGGGACTAAAGATACCTTTGCTGAGTTGGTTCAAAAGGAAAATGTCTCATTTATTGTCAAATGCATTGGGTAGGTGGAGTGGTAAGCTGCATGCGGTGGAGTGGTAAGTTGCATACGAGGTTGTGCTGGAGGTCTTGGGTTCGATTCTTGCGAGGCGTAGTGGTGGGAGGATTTATTTCTTTTTTTGATTTCTTTTTTGCTGCCCCTTTAGTCCCGATTAGGGTTTCCCGGGAGGATTTATTTCTTTAGTCCCGGTTAGGTCCTCCCCTTTAGTCCCGGTTAGGGGTTTCTCAACCGGGACTAAAGTCATGTTCTCTGCTAGTGTATATTGACGATGCAGGCGTGCATGTGCGGCGATATATATGGAGCACCATGCATGTGTTATCAATTAAACATACCTCCCCTTTAGTCCCGGTTAGGGGTTTCCTAACCGGGACTAAAGTCATGTACTCTACTAGTGTATATTGACAATGCGGGAGTGCATGTGCGGCGATATATATGGAGCACCATGCATGTGTTATCAATTAAACATACCTTTGCTCTGAGTGAGTATTTGTTGGCTAACTTATTAGCTAGGGCGTTCTCGATAGGTCTAATTCATCAAAAATACATGACAATGTATTTAAGAGAAGAAATATATGTTTCGTTTAGATAAAACTCTCTTAGTAGTTAGCACGAATACCAATTATCTATGAGTAACGAAGTTAAATGCTTATGAAACTGTAGAAATGGTACTCTCCATTGAGAGTGTGAGAGTATGAGTGTTTCATCCAATTTTTATTTTATCTATGAAACTTTTCATTAAGACTACCGCCAATTAATGATTGGCTCTAATATCAGATCTGATATACATATATTAGAAGTTTGTTCCTTTATAATTAAAAAACATATGTTAGAGGTCACATTGAGAAGACTAAAGAGAGAGATAAAAAACCTTTGAGCTAGCCAGAAGAGAAGAGCTAAACTCTTTACCTGTAAAGATGCATGCATGGTAGGAGTAACTATTTTTTATATCTTTTGATGGAAAATAGATCAAGAGAACGAGCAACTACAATATGTGTGTCAAAAAGTAGTCCATAGACATTTAAATATTCACTATAGAGTAGATAAAACATTGTTAGAGTAGTTTATATAGAATAATCTATAGCTAAATCTACCTAAATGTTTATGGACTTCCTATCAGCAACAGAAAAATATTTCCCTTTCTCATCCCTGCTGCTGGATTGCTGCCCCCTGCCCTCCTCGTTCCATACGAAGGGATGATTGATTTTTTTTAAATAGTTTCTTATACCAAGCGGAACCTAACTTTATAGACTCCATGTTATAGCAAAATACATAGCTATGATCAGTTGATACTGACCCTAACTTTTATAGACTATCTATATACATTGTCATTGCTCTTACATGTGCGTGCGGCGGCATACATGATGAAAAAGTGCCATTGCTATCTACTGTCTATATGTCAAGAACTACCATCAGCTGGCCGGCCCAGTTGCCTACTGCTACACCTAGAGATAGGCCCGTCGGGCCACGTGCAAGCTGCTCACCCGAACAGGGCCTTAAAAGCGATCGATGGGCCACAAAATTACAGGCTTTAAGCAAATTCCTAATTTAATTTTTCCTATAGCGCTGAATGGTTCATTAGCTGATGTACGTAAAATAGGAAGGTCTTGTACATCATATCTTCTAGAAAAATTATGAAAATATAATTGGATATTTTATTTGAGAAATACTAGACGAATGGTGCTTTTCAGTAAAACTTGAGGTCAGTATACTTTTCCTATTTTTAGAGTTAATGTTTCTTATGAGTGAAAATATATCAATTTTATTAGCCATTCAAATTTTTTAAAAAGGTCCTAATTTTTTTTCAAACATGAGCCCCAAGTTTCTAGAGACGGCTCTACATAGAGAAGCAATATTTATGAGTAAACTTATCTCTACTAAAATTGAAATTTTCTAAAATGAGTGGGAAGCCTCATGTCACCTAGCCTCCCACCTTGCCTCGCTAAAAAAAAGAGCCGATCGCTGCCGTCCATGCTCGCGTCGAGAAAAAAAAAATCCCACCACGCCGCCGCCCCGTGCTCGCGTGAGGAAAAAAAACGATCACCGTGCTGGCGTCGCATAACACCGTCGTCCACGATTGCCTGGCCTCTTTGTCTTTGCCCTCCCGTTCTTCTTCCTCGCCAGAAGATCCGATCTATCAAGGATCCTCCCGACCAGAGGCGCAAGATCGAGGTGCGTATGATGCCATCCCCTCCCCGTTCCCCATGCCTTTTTCCCCTCTCTTTCGGATCGCTTGCTGGTTTACCTGTGTCTGTTACGTTCGTCCCTTCATTCATCCATCATCCGTCTATACAATACGTTTACCCGTTTGTTTATTTCATAGACAATCGGATTATGTTTCCTTTCGTGGGGACCAGTGACTATATCTGTGAGCGGATGATGTTTAATTTGTTGGCAAAACGTTGCTTGTCATTGCCCGTCTTTCCAGGGACTTGGCTTCCGGTGTGGGTGCTTAGAGGCGGTACGTCGGGGTGTCCAGCAGGAAGACGAGGAAGGCGCAGAGCACGATGGCGCAGGGGACGCCCAAGACGAGCCCCCACCCGACGTACTCCTGGATGTAGCCCACCACGGAGACGGAGACGGAGACGCCGATGAGGTGTGCCCCTCCTGTTCAATGTCAAAAAAAAAAAAAGATGCCGATGGCCATGCAGAAGAACCACCAGTTGAAGAGGGATCTGCCGGAGGTGCGCTCCCTGGCGTGCTCCACGTCGAACTGGTCCGCCGGCACGGCTTGTCGGCGCCCTGCGCGAGGGCAATCAGTACAGGGACACGTAAAAGAAGGCCACCTGCGGCCAACCGGGTTGGCACGACGACGACGAGGAGTTGTAGGGCATGTGCGACGGTTGTAGCGTCGGCACCGTCGCCGACAGCGTCAGCATGCCATACCCCTGGTCCCCTGCCACCATTAACGATATATAGATTATACTCTTATTATTTATGCACATCCAGTAATGGCTGCTGACATTCCAATGGAAAATCTAAACCTTTTTTAGTCTTTGCAACAATATATGTGCATTTCCCCGATCCTACACAGTCAACTGCACATTTTCTTTTAGGATTGCTGCCTAACACTTTTTTTTACGATAAAAAATGTTGGGGCAAGAAAGTTAAAACTTGTTTGCTTCAAACCCTCGTATCAATGGAATAGAACATGGATGCATAACACGGTGAGGTATGCTGAAATCACGGGAATCTGTTTTGCTTTCCTGACACCTGGCCCTGCATTCTTTTTTTTTTTGGCTGAAGTCTGATAGCTCTAGATTTTCAGATTTCTGACGATCTGTCTTCCTGCTATCTGGAAAAAAAATCTTACAGCCAACAACTTTGTATAGTGTATTCTTGTCTTTGCAGAAGATGTTGATTGTCTTTAGCAATTATCATCCACAAGTCATCTTTGGAGCTAAGCAGCCTTGTATTGATAAATGATATTAGTATAGATTTGCAGCTGCTACTACTTCCTCTAATCAGTATGTGTTTATAGTGCAGTTACTATTACTAACTTCTACTGTTCTCTCCATCCCAAAGCAAATATAATTGGATTCTTGAATAAATCTAAGTCCACCTACACAAATGTCCCCCTAAGGGATCCAACCTTCGTGTACCCAGAAATTGCACATAGGAATTTATCTCCGTTAAAATTAAGGGCTTACGAAACATCAAAGTCGGATCCAAAAGCTTACAAACGATGGGTGTACGAAAGAAGATATTGGGGTAATTGATTCATGAAAAGAAAAGATAAAAACATGTACGATAAGGATCAATGTTGTTGGGGAGAGCAGAGATGACATAGATTGCCTTTTTGTTGGGAATGAGCATGTCAATGACTCTGTAAGAATGTTTAACGCTCCTTCTGCATTAATCTCATATATCCAATTGAAATATCTTCCAATCTTTTAATGATACATTAAAAACTTGCAGATTAAAAACTTTTAATGATACATTAAAAACTTGTAGATTAAAACTTGCAGGTCATAAGTATGTATACCGAATTGATGTGAACCATCATAGAAAACATAGAAATGTATATTTAGAAAATACATGGTTTTCTCAAATGCTACGAAACAACATCTGAAAGTTTGTTTGTGAGGGACGACCACTACGGTCGTTGTCGTCATCGTCGGTGCACGAGTGGGGGCGGGCGCTTAGAGAGGGAGGATAATATATTTTCAGCAATTTTTGTCATGTATGATTTTTTATAGAATTAGATTGAAATCTTTTTTTTTATAAAAGTATATCTATACCTTTTGAACTTGCATTGCTCTAGATTTTTTTTGGAGCCACAATATTATGCTTTTGACTAAATCTTAATGAAGAACTTCAAATTTGATAGAATTAACTTTTGATTTAATATCCCCGTAGCGTTAGCACGGGCAAATATACTAGTGTTATTAGTGCGTTAATACAAAGAGTTACTCTAGAATAAATATTCAAAAAGGAACGGAATGAATCAACATGATGTTTTATATATATATATATATATATATATATATATATATCAATATTTATGTGCCACTAGCTAGTAATGTATTTGAATGGTCTAAAGTTTCTATGGAAATTAATGTTGCGATAATTCTATATATTCTTTTGTTTATCGAAAGAAAAATCTAGCTAATTCATGGTGTCACTACAGGAAAACGGCGAGTTGTCGAGTGCCAGATTTCGGGCACTCGGCAACTAAATTAGTTGCTGAGTGTCACACTCGGCAACTATTTAAATGCCGAGTGCCTGGTACTCGGCAAAAAAATACACTCGGTAACTTAATTTTTTTTACCGAGTGTCGACACTCGACAAAAAAATACACTCGGAAGCTCAGGTAACGCCATCCCGCGCCGTTTAAGTTGCCGAGTGTCTGCCGTTAGGCACTCGGCAACTTTGCCGAGTGCCAACCCTAGCCACTCGGCAACTTAATTTAGTTGCAGAGTGTCAACCCTAGCACTCGGCAACTTAATTAATTTTTTGTTTGTTTTTTGGCTCCCAATTTTTTGTGTGTGTTTAGTGAACTATTGTAAACAACATGTTCAATTTTGCAAGCCTTTCATTGCTTTTTGGTATTTTTCCTTGGTTTATTTTGTTTTTTTAATTTTCCCGCTGAATCTTCGTTTGAACTGCAGGTGTATGAAATAATAAATTTCTTTCGTTCTAAAAATGGTAGGCTTGTTTGTTAGTGCAAATGATGGCTAAATGCATGACCTCCATCCAGTCACCGAACCGTACTACTACTACTTTTTAGAACGAAAGAAATGGTAGGCTCGTCCTCAAATCCTTCGCAGACGGGATGGAGGACTTTCATGAGGCACGGTTCGGTGAAGGATTTGAGGACGAGCAAGAGGAATCCGCAAAGGCGTACTACGAGATGTTGTCTTCAGCACAAAAGCCCCTTCACGAACAGACACGGGTTTCGCAACTGGATGCCATGGGACATCTGATGGCATTCAAGTCGCAGTGTAGCATGAGTCGAGACAACTTCGATGCCCTGTTGGTAGTTGTTGGATCTCTGCTTCCGGACTGTCACGTTCTGCCGAAGAACTTGTACGAGTCACAAAAACTTCTTCGTGCACTTAAGATGTCGTATGAGGAAATCCATGCTTGTCCTAAGGGGTGCGTCCTATTTAGGAAACTGCACGAGAAAGCAACACACTGTCCAAAGTGCAACTCCTCTAGGTATCTGGTCGACCCTAGTGATGGCCATAAGTCACAGCTTGGTATCCCCGTGAAGGACCTACGATACCTTCCTTTCTTACCGAGGATCCAACGGTTGTTCATGACAGAGGAGTCTGCGAAACAGATGACATGGCACAAACATGGCAAAAGATATAACTCGGACAAGATGGTACACCCATCGGATGGCGATGCATGGAAACATTTCGATGACATGCATCGTGGTAAAGCTGAGGAGGTTCGAAATGTACGTGTCGCGCTTGCAACAGATGGGTTCAATCCCAATGGAATGATGTCAGCCCTGTATACTTGTTGGCTCGTGTTCGTGATCCCCCTCAATCCCCCCCCCCCCCCGGCATCTCGTTTCAACCCAAGAATGTATTCATGTCGCTGATAATTCCTGGACACCCGGGGAACAAGATGGGTGTGTTTATGGAGCCTCTCATTGATAAATTGATGTTTGCTTGGGAAAAAGGGGTACTGACATACGACCGAGCTACAAAAAAGAACTTCACAATGCATGTGTGGTATCAGTACTCCCTGCATGACTTCCTAGCGTATGACATATTCTGCGCGTGGTGTGTTCACGGGAAGTTCCCATGCCCATTATGCAAGACAGATGTATGGTTCTATCATCTGAAGAAGGGTGGCAAGTTTTCTTCGTTTGACCTGCATCGTCAATTCCTCCCTCTTGACCATCCATTCAGACAAGATGTCAAGAACTTCAGGAAAGGGGTTCAAGTCACCGACCCTCCACCTCACATGATGACCAGTGCCGAGGTCCGTGCTGAGATAGAGGCTCTCAAATATGATAAAGATACAGGTGGTTTTATTGGATATGGTTTGGAACATCAGTGGACTCATAAATCGGGCTTGACTAGGCTCCCTTATTTCGATGACATTCTTCTTCTACACAACATTGATGTAATGCACACAGAAAAGAATATCGCCGAGTCACTTTTTGCAACACTCATGGACATAGAGAAGTCAAAGGACAACGTGAAGGCTAGATTGGACCTGGAAATGATTTGCGATAGGCCAAAGCAAGTGATGAAGCCTCCTGGGCCCGGTAAGAAATGGAGAAGGACTCTGGTCGATTTCGTCTTGAAAAGGGACCAACGGAAGGAGGTCTTGATGTGGATGCAGACGTTGATGTTCCCGGATGGGTATGCGGCGAATTTGGGTCGGGGAGTGAACTTGTCCACTATGCGGGTCTTAGGGATGAAGAGTCATGACTACCACATATGGATTGAGAGGCTCCTTCCTGCGATGACCCGGGGATACGTGCCCGAGCATGTGTGGCGCGTGTTATCAGAGTTGAGCTATTTCTTCCGCCAGCTTTGTGCCAAGGAGTTGTCTCGGGACGTCATTGTTGACTTGGAGGAAGTGGCACCTGTGTTGCTCTGCAAGCTGGAGAAGATCTTTCCACCCGGCTACTTTGTGGTAATGCAGCATATGATTTTGCACCTACCTTACGAGGCACAAATGTGGGGGCCCGTGCAGGCCCGTTGGTGCTATATGATCGAGAGATGTCTAAAGATTCTTCGGAAAAAGTGTAGAAATAAAGCCAAAATCGAGGCGAGCATGACAGAGGCATTCATTCTGGAGGAGGTGTCAAACTTCACAACAACATACTATAAGGATAACCTTCCTAGTGTGCACAATCCCCCACCTTGTTACAACACGGATGAGAGTTCCTCGAACCTCAGCCTTTTCAAAGGGCAACTCGGCAAGGCAAGCGCACCGGGCACCAAGACCTTAAGGAATGATGAGTGGCGCATTATCATGCATTACGTGTTGTTGAACCTTGACAAAGTGAAGCCTTATGTGCAGTAAGTTCTCAATGAGCTTGTTACATACGTCATCACTATCCTCCATATATCCAACTTCCTTGTCTCTTGTTTTTTCAGGGAATTTCTAAATATATATTGGATAGAGAGTAGTGCTCCTTCCCCTCAAGAAGAATATAACCTTCTCAAACATGGCAAACCTAGTTTTATTTCCTGGTTCGATACGAAGGTACCTAGTTGAATCTTTGATATCTCACTTTGCTCCTAAGAGCGACTAATGTAACTATTTATCCGGCCTCACCTTGCAGGCTCGCAAAGATAGGGACATGAATGTTGAGTTGAAAGGGCTCGCGAAAGGGTTCGCCTATAAGGTCAAGACATTCAATGTTTATGATGTGAATGGCTATCGATTTCACACAAGAAACTATGAGGAGAGTCGGCCCAATCAGAAAACCACAAATACCGGAGTTCGTACGCCCAGCACCGATGAGCGCGACTACTACGGCATAGTAGAAGCCATATACGAGCTCTCCTTTGAGTGTCGCAGAGGTCCTAATCCAGTCGTATTCAAAGTCCATTGGTTTGATCCTAATGTCACGAGAACATCTCCTGAGATTGGACAAGTCGAAATTCGACAAGATTCTATCTATCAAGGAGAGGATGTCTATATTGTGGCTCAACAGGCCACACAAGCCTCCCATGGGCGTGCCAAAAAAAACCCAATCTTATGGGTTGGTACATTGTGCAGTTGGTATCGCTGCACGGTAAATTGTCTGTCCCAAACGATGAGGATTACCACTTTGACCCAAACGCAGAGGAGTTCTATCAATCAGAGGCGCTAGAAGGGAGGTTTGACATAGACATGTTTGGCCTGATGGGCATGGAAGTTGACAATGACATTCAACGAGACGATGGAGATGAGGAAGAGGGAGAAGAGGTGCAAGATGTGGAAGACTTAGAAATGCTTGAGCAGTTAAACTTAGGCGTTGGCAATGATAACAACAATGGAGATGAGGAAGAGGTAGTAGAGGTGCAATATGATAGTGATGACGAGACCTATGATCCAGCAGCTACCGATCATGAAGAATATTTCTAATTAATGTAATACTATATTATTATTATTGCAATTATATTTCATTCATTTTGCATCTCTTTATAAGTATTTGTAATTAATTGTGCTAATTGGTTTACTCTTTGAAATTGCAAGCACTCAACAAAATGCCTGGCGGAAGGGTTACACGTCGTTCACTCAATGACCTCTACGCGACGTTGCCCGCTTCTGCCGCCGAGGCCGCGGCGCCCGCAGTGGAGACCTCGCAGGCGAGGAGACCTCACGGCCGACCCCGCGGCTGGGGAGGCCGCGATAGAGGGGGTGCGAGGCCGACTGTGGAGCCGGCTCCCACACCGCCCTTGGACGAGGACCACCAGGCCATGGACGAGGACGATCAGACGGTCGGGCTCCACACAGGCGACGGTGATGCCCCACAACAGGAGGTAGGAGAGGGCTCTACCTCCTCGTCAACAGTCTGGTTGCGTGGGCCCGTGAGGCTCCCTCAGCGCCCGATCCTACCTCCCCACCGCCCGGTGATTCGACCCTTGGGCGACGAGTAAGAATTATTTCAGTACTATTTCATATGAAGTATTAAAAATCGAACTACAGACTAACATATTTTCTTAATGACTCTTGCAGCAACTGGGTAATTGTGTCCGGACAGAAGGGTCGTCACATCAATAGCATCCTTGGCCTTCTGATTCGGCAGCACTACCCTGGACTGGTCGAGTTCAACGGGGTGATGCGGCCGCCCTGGTCGTGGGCCCACTTCTACGCTGCTGAGGACAGCGACCACGGATCCGTTGTGGGGCGGATCAAGGCAAAGTTCTAGGTGAGTCTTCATCGCACTAAATTTGTCAAACCAAACGCATTCATTGGCCGTTCTTGATATAATGAAACGATACATGATGTTTGTATGCAGGACTTCTTCACGTGCGAGCCAGGGCACGAGGAAAAGGCGGTGCAAGTGCAGGACAAGGTCTGCAAGGCTCGACTCGGACACCTCTACCACGAGACGCGGCTCCAGTGCATTATCAACCATCGCGACGACGTCTTTGGCGAGAAAGTGTCGAAGAGCGAGGCCAGGGGCATGACGCTTACCAGGGAGGAGTACAAGTTGGTAAGTATGAAACATCAATACTACCACCCTACAATTGATATATTCTGACGTATCAATAACTTGATGACATGCAGCGATGTCCTGATTGTTGCGCCAGGCACCCCCTCTGCTGGGCCGCTATTGTGGACAGGTGGCTCTCGCCCGAGTGGGCTGAGAAGAGTGTGATCCGTCGTGATTGCCGCCTGCAGATGACTGGGACCGCACACCACCAGGGCAACCAGAGCCTATCCCAGTACGCTTCGAACTGGGTAATTTTCTTTGTGTTTTCATCTTTATTTTTTTATTACAACTATTAATTCTCATTACTTCTAATCATCTTTATGTTTTCCTCGCAGTCCGGGTCGCACCAAGGCCAGGAGTGCAACGACTTCATGGCGTACAGCCTGGCACACAAGGGCAAGGCGACGGACCCCGGCAACACCTACAACCCATCGCACCCGCCCGAGGTGTACACCAACCCCAGCGCCCACAGCAAGGTTACGGAGTACGTCTCGGCGGCTCGACTCCAGCATGGGGAGGCCTTCGATCCGGCCACCGAGCCCCTGGACGCAGAGATCGTGATGATGATAGGAGGAGGGAAGCAGCACGACCGCTACTGGATGGCGAACAGTGCGCTCGACTCCGCCTCTGTTCCTAACCTTGCGGAACTTCGGGCAAGGAGCACGAGCTCGTCCCTCCCCATACGCCCTCGGCAGCTGAGCTCACAGCAGCAGATCTCGGATCTTGCGGTTGGTACTCGTTCATTGCTTTTATGCATCTACCTTGCATTTGCATTGTTTAAACTTTGTGGGTGGCCTGTTGCAGGCCAATGTGCGGAGGTTGGAGGCGGCGCTGCAGGCGACCCGGTTGGAGAGGGAGGCACATGAGAGGGAGAGGATGTTGGAGAGGGAGGTTATACAAGCTCAGAGGGCGGCCGAGGAGCAGAGGCTGCATGACATGTTCAGCTTCATGGCCAGCCTTAGTGCAATTCCAGATGTGGTCGTGCCAGAGTCGCTTCTCCGCCCAGTTGTGCATGTGGCTCCTCCTCCACAGCCTATTGTTTTCGGGACACCGGTAAGTATGTCTAGTGGTTTATTCCTAACACTTGTGCTAATTTCCTGCAGATACTCATTAATTGACTTCTTCTTTGTGCAGCAAGTGTCTATGAGTTTGAACCCGACGGTTCAAGGCGGTGGTCCCTCTCCACAGCAGGGGTGGTCAACTGACACTCCTCCACAAGCCGGGTTGCTAGATGGCTCTTCTTCACGGCCCGGCTGGTCAGGATGGCAGTAGATACTTGTCCTTTGTTTATTTTCATGTCCCTCAGACTTGTATTAGACTTAGACTTGAGTTCGACTTAGACTTGTGACATTCGTAGCTATGTGATGGATTATGGACTCTATGTGATGGATCTATGGACTCTATATGTGTATGTGATGTATTATGGATTTATGGATGTTTGTGATGGATGTTTGTGATGTTATATGCGTATGATGGATTGTGAATGATGGATGTGAGGATATGTATGTGATTTGAATGGTGGATGTGATATATGTGTGATTTGAATGGTGGATGTGATGTATATATGATTTGAATGGTAAATGTGATATATATATATATGTCTCTGTTTTGTTGGAAATAAAAAAACAAAAAAATAGCAATTTTTTTAGTTGCCGAGCGCAATTGCAATTGTCATTGCACTCGGAAACTCTGGGAAACAGAGAGCCTAAAAATGTCAGTTTCCCAAAGTTGCCGAGTGCAATGGCAATTGCACTCAGCAACTAAATATTATAAAAAAAAATAGTTGCCGAGTGCCCTAGGGTTGACACTCGGCAACTAAATTTTGGCAGAAAAAATTAAAAAAAATAGTTGCCGAGTGCCAGCCCTAGGGCACTCGGCAACTAAATAATTAGTTACCGAATGCCAGATTTCGGGCACTTGGCAACTAGTCCGTCAAGGTTGACGGCCCAATTTTATTTGGCGAGTGCTGGGTCCGGCACTCGGCAACTAAAATAACACTCGGCAATTTAGTTGCCGAGTGCCCGAAATCTGACACTCAGTAACTAAATTAGTTGCCGACTCGGCTTCTGCCGAGTGTGGCACTCGGCAACTGCCCGATTTCGTGTAGTGTGTGGTATAGTCATCGTAGATGCGCACATGTTTTTCATTGCCCTCCCAAATGTACCATTTTTTTCTATGGTCTCGTTGATCACTTCCATATACGCGCCCCTGCTGGCCCTTTGAATTTGAGTGGCATGCATGCATGTGTGGAACTGCAAGATGCTAGAACTAGATAGAAGAAAGAATGTGCTAATAAAGCCACCACTCGATGGTGATGCATGCATTATATAATATATCCAGAGATGAGACTTATTTTGCATTGCATGGAAAGTTGGAAACTATATATTATGGCATGCGAAGGTCGTACGTTCCACAAATGTGGCTTACTTTATTTTCTTTTTAATTAAAAGGCGGTGCAATAAGTTTACTTGGTGGGCACTTGATGCATGACCCACGCCCCATGTGGGAGGTGAAAGTTAAGATGAGGGGCCGGCGTATTATGGCCGGCCCAATAAGACCCTTTTTTTTGTTTTTGGTTTGGGGCCAGGCCAGGTCAGTCATCATCGATCAGCTAGCGGGCGCCTTAATTTGAATTTGAGGGGCTGCATGCATGCATGGTATGTATCATGCATCTATGTACACGTTGAGTGGAGTGGAGTGAACGAAGAAATCTGTGGCATACTAGCATGCTGCGACGAGACCTTGTTGGAAAATTGTACGTAAAAAGGTGAAGCTTTAGCTTGCCCTTGTGGAATATATATTATATATATATATATATATATATATATATATATATATATATATATATATATATATATATATATATATATATATAAAATAGAGACCGACCTATACGACCAGTTAGAATTCAAAAGTGACCATGCTTTTTCACGGTGGTTCTACTAGTACGTACTACGGTCACTTGTTGCGTCACCAAGTGGACACTAGTGCTGCTGCGCTGCCCACGTACGCATGCATCTGGATCGATGGATCGACGATCGAGAACAATGCACAATGTTTTTTTAGCTAGCCGCCGCACATATATGGTCCGTCGTCGTCGATCCTTGCGACCACCAGCGCCTACGCCTCGGTGGCGACGAATTCTCGCCGGTCGCCGGCTGCATGCCCGCAGCACCAATGCATGCTATATAGCTACATACAGAGACTTCAGACTTATTCAAAGCATGCATCTTCCTCCTTGGTTTCGACCAGCGCAAATATATGCAGCTATTAATTTTTTTAACTGGAAGGGACCTTTACTCCCAGTTCCACCAACCGGGACTGAGCTTTTGTGTGTAGAAAATACAAACCAATAACTATATGCATATGTATAAAACCTACTATATTTGTATGAAATAATAATAACCCATGGTTAGTCAAAATGAACTATGCTGATTGTGGTATAAGTATATGTACAAACCAATAACTATATGTTGTTAATATATTTGTATGAAATAATAATAACCCATGGTTAGATATTCATAATTTTTTTTGTGGTTATAAGATTATTAAGTTTTCTAGAAAACTTAATTGATCAAGTTGTTATGAAAAAGTTATATAAAAAATATAGCTGAACGAGCTAGTAGTCTTGAAAACAAATTTTAAGCTATTTTCAAAAGAGTACAAGATCGATTTATATATATAGCTAGGGTACATAAAGAAAGAAATCCTCGGATCGCCATCCGCAGTTGACTATGTTCTGTCGTCGACGTCAACTCGAGACCAAAAGAACAAGCCGAGACGAGATGGAAGACAAAGGGAGACGTACTATAGCTAATCCTTGTGTGTAAATGGTTGACAATGCAGCGATAAAAGTACCTTACACTGTGCATGCATCTACGGCGTAGCTAGCTACTATACGGTGTGTAAATGATTGACTACGGTTGTGTGCTGACAATGCAGCGATTTAAGTATCTCCACTGTGTCCACTCGTTTCCCATGTTTTACCTCATTTCATAAAAATTCTTTGCCTAAGAAGAATAAAACGGTGTATGCATGACAAAATTGACACATACTGTACTGTGTCATCATCATCTGCAGTCTTGCTACAGCCTCTCCAGGAGACTACACTGCACGCAGGATTATTCTGAAAACACCAGGAATAAGGTAGCAATCTAGCTAGCTATAGCTAGATCAGTGAGAACAGTCAAAGACGGGAGTTATTAGAGTGATGATAACTGTACATTGTGCTGGAGTGTCAGTGACACCTGCCAGCTAGCACAGCACAAATAACGTGCGTGTGACTGGAAGAGACGAAGTTTTGTTTATTAAGCAGGAGCGTGCCATTTTCTTCATCTGCTTGGCTGTGGACCTGTGGTGAACTGGTGATATTTTCTATTCTTTGTATCTATTGATGATAATGATGCCTCAGTTTGTCAACATGAGTACTTGCGCTATTCATATATACATCCTTGTCATATACTATACATGACAAGCTTGAGAGAGAGAGATGAGAGAGATCGAGAGAGAGAGAGAGAGAGACATCCTAGCATAATCCCTAGATGTGTGTAGTATATTCCGGTTAGGACTGCCTTCCCCTCCTCGTTCTTATCTTTTTAATTATTGATATAAGAAGATACTTATTCCATTCTTTTTTATAAGACACACATGTATATTAAGACTAACACTTTAAAATCTTTGGCCAACAATTTTGCCAATAATCTTAGCTAATTATCATGCATAAAACAAGTTCAATATTGTTAGATTTTTACTATCTAACTATAATAAGTTTAATTATAAGTACTCCCTCTGCCCACAAATATAAATCATGCCCTTATTTCAAAATTAAAAGTTTGTTATCTTTAACTAACAATTAGGGTAATTATATCAAAAGTGTTATTACAAAAGTAGTTACATTAGATTTGTATTTAAAAATACTTTGTAATGATCAAGCTTTTGTTTCTATAAATTATATATTGTAAGAGAAATTATAGGTAAAATTATGTTCTTGAAGACCACACCAAGTTAAATCGCGTCTTATATTTGGGGACGGAGGGAGTATGAGTAATATAATATAAGATGAAAGTGTAATTTGGAAACCATGTCATGTTAAACTGTGTCCTACTTTCTCCATCCTAAATTACAAGAATTTGGCTTCTTTTTAACTCCAAGTTTGATCATTCGTCTTATTTAAAAAATTTATGCAAACATAGTCAAATTTAAATCATTTTGAAGTTTTTTTATTAATAAAGAAGACTAGAAAAAACAAGTAATATTTTACATAAATTTTGAATAAGATGAACGTCTTATATTTTTGGATGGAGGAAGTATAAAGAGAGAATGCAGAAGTATCGGCAATCAGCTGTACTCGAATTCTATGGTGGTGAATTAAATCATATGCCATCTGAAGGTAAAACCATTTAGCAATTCAGTTTTAAACTCTGAATAAAGAAAGAGGAAACTATTTTTCTTGACCCTAAAGAAAGTGTTTCTTAGTTTCTTGGTTTTCTTTTTTCTCTCTAACTTGCTTATTTGACTCTAAAATAGTTTTTCTTTGATTTCTTGGTCTTTCCATTAGTTTGATGGGCTAACGGTGTTAAACTGTATGTGAGATTACTCTTTTACACCTTTGTTGCCGAAGGTACAGTTATTATAGTAGATTTTTTCTGTAAGCGAGTCCTATATTTTTTTTGATAAAGGATATTCAATATCCAACCTCTACATCTGGAGATATACACAGCTAAATGTTACAAAAGAAGATAGAAAAAATAAAAGAGAGAAAAGTCATAGTCTTATACATAGACCAGGACAATACATCTATATATAGAGGGCTACATAGTAAAGAATCACATCCACACGTATCATTACCACCAAGAAAAAAAGAAAAAATAATAAAATAGTACTCCCACCATCCTGATGACGTTATGAGATACGTTTGTGTTAAACTTATTCAACTTTAATTAGATTTGTAGAAAAATATATGTAATATTTATATCTTTAAATAAATTTATTATAAAAGTATACTCAACTATCTATCTAATGATACTAATTATGTATTATAAATATTTATATTTTTATATATAATTAGTCAAAGTTTAGAAAAGTTGACTTTTCAAAAAACGAGCGAGAATGACTTCTATTTTGAGACAGAGGGGTATACACTACTACAGAACATCAAAACAGTGCCGGTTCAAAACCCCCTTCAGTGGCGGTTTTTGAATCGGCACTGACAATTCGGCAGTGATGAGGCCAAGCTATCACTGTCGGTTATGCCAAACCGGCAGTGATGCTTGAGCCATCACTGTCGGTTGATTTAACCAACCGACAGTGAATGTAGGATATCACTGCCGGTTCTAAGTGATCCGGCAGTGATTTAATTTTTATAATTTACATTTATTACAGAAATCGTCAACATTATATTACAGAAACCATCAACATTTATATTACAGAAATTCATAGATGTGTCTTAAACTTATTGTACATTACAATAGTTCAACGATTTAGTACTACCAAATCGGAGAAGTGTAAGTCACCTATCTTGTAACCAATAATCTCATCGATGAACAACAACGTATTAAATAGTACACTCTCATATTAAATAGTACACTCTCTGTTGTTTCACACTTACGAGCACATGGTGTACTAACTACGTTTAACGGTGGTCGAGTAGTTGGTGGGTTTTCCTTCTTAGTCTTAACCAACTTTGCTTGAAAGCCTGTAGTAGTTAGTGTTGGCTCTTCATCAGTATATTGTCTGTCGGTGTTATGACTCGGGGCTCAAGACCACCAACGAGTAAATTTGTATATCGCGTGCTCCCTCTCTCAGACGTGATGCTAGATGGACACAAGGTTTATCTTGGTTCGGGCAAAGAAGGCCCTACGTCCAGCGGGGGGAGGATGACTTGTATTATCTCGCACCCAAAGCGTGCTCGTACAGGGGGGTACAAGCTGTGTTACACGGAGTCGGCCACCCGAGGGGTCGATCGAGTGGCGGGGTGTGTGGAGTGTAGAGTGTCAGAGTCTGAACTAGGGTCCCTGGGAACGAAAGTCCGATCGTCCGACCTAGAGAGTCCCCAGAAGTCCCCCTATACTCTACCTCGGCGTCCCCTTTTATAGACCAAGGGGAGGCCCGAGGGTACAGGGTCCTAACAGTAGCAGTATGTGTAGCGTATCCGCGGCTCAGTGTTGGCGGAGAGATGTTGAGTACTGTGGCGGCATGGCCTTCCCGTCCTTCTGGTGTCCCCGGTCGTGGCGGCAGTAGAAGTCGTCGCAGTGCAGTGTCCGCAGGCGGGCACGAGTCCCACGGCCGAAGCGGGACAGGGCGGATGGGATGGCTTCCGTACCGGAGTTGTTGAAGAGAGGGGGGGTCGAGCCCCCCGGTCGAGGGAGGGGGTCGAGCCCTGCGTGGCTCTGTCGCGTTCCCGAAGTCGTCGTCGAGGGTCGCACTGTTCACTTTCCGAGGGGTACTGTTGGAGTCCGTACTCGCGTAGTGGCGACAGTGGCGGCACAGTTGACAGGAATCGGGGACCTGACGCGGAGTTGGCGGATTTGACAGCGGACTCGGGCGCCCATGTCGTTAGGTGGGTTCACTTTAACCCATGCCGGGAGCAGTTGGGTTAATCGAGCCCCTCGTCCTAGGGTCGTCCGCTCGACCCCTGGCCGAGGTAGAGGTCGAGGCGTCGAAGGGGTCGGAAGGGTCGAGGTAGAGGTTGGGGGGTCGATCGTTCGACCCCTCGTCCGTTCTTCGTTTGTCGAGGTGGAGCCGGGGGGGTCGTTCGCTCGCCCCCTCGGTCCGTCATCGAGGTGGAGCCGGGGGTCGTTCGCTCGACCCCTCGTCCGTCGTCGAGGTGGAGCCGGCCCGTGGCTTGTTGCCGCAGTTGGTGTAGAGGGGGCCCTCGATTGATGGGCCGCGTCTTACCGAGTAGTGGGCTGGTCCTTGCCTTAAAAATGGTTGCTATGTTTAGCGTTAATTTATCGAAGGGTTTAGGGTACCCCTTACCTTCGTACCCGACAGTAGCCCCCGAGGCCCCAGAGGAGTGATTTAGAACTCCTCTGGGGGTTATGATATGCGTTTCTCGGAGGGAGTAAGGATTGCCCGGAGGTTTTGTCCTTGGCCTGCAGGGTTAGTGAGAAGTCTGATTCTCCATGGGGTGCGTGCGAGCGCACCCCACGGGGTAGCCCCCGAGGCCCCAGAGGAGTGATTTAGGACTCCTCTGGGGGCTAAAATACATTGTATAGAGGGGTCTTTTAAGGATACCTAGAGACGTGCACCCTGTCGACGGGTCGGTTCCATTCCTTTCCCTGAAAAGAGAAGTGTTCGAGGGCGGCTGTCGAACCCTACCGAGGGCCAGCCTTCGCTCCCTCGAGCACCACTGGAGTCAGAGCGCCCCGCCGGAGAGGTCATCTCTGTCTGCCAGGTTATGAGTTTTTCGACCCTCTTTCGTCGAGGGGTGCCGTGCGTAGTCGGGCCCTCGAGCCCTCGAATGGCTAGGCCTTCACTACCTCATAGCGTCCTTCCCACGAATCCTTTCGTTCGGATTGTGGGGTGAAGAGCATCGTGCTATCCTCGTTAGGACGAGCCCGAAGTCCTCGGCGAGCTGTTCTCGGGCATGAGTCCATTAGAAATGGTGCCCTGTGCGGGTAAAAATCCGAGTGAGAACTCGTACCCCGTTCGATAGGGGTCGACTAGTGGCCCGGAGGCGTTCTCATTGTTAAGCAAGCCGTGCGGCTTACTAAGCACGACCGTGTGGATCACCAAGGTGCCAACCCCATTCGATAGGAGTTGGTGGCTCGATGCCTCCCAGCGCAGGGATCCTTAGGTGTTCCTAGGTATGCCTCGGATATGTCCCAGGGAGCCTCGAGAGTTCATTCTTGAGCTACCGGGACATCCCTGACTCGTGTACTCGAGGGCGGCTGTCGAACTCCGTTTGTGGAGCCAGCCTTCGCTCCCTCAAGATTTGGGGGTGGACCGGAGTCCGTTAACCATGGGTCCTTCCTGACCTCAGGTACTCGAGGGCGGCTGTGGAACCCTATGTAAGGGCCAGCCTTCGCTCCCTCAAGATTTGATGGATGGTTCGTCATCCGACGCTATCCTCAGGAGGAGGAGTCTGACCTTGTGGACCGCCGAGGGGAGAAGCAAGTGGTTGTTGTATTGAACTTGGGGACATACCTGTGCCGGAGCCCTCGAGGGAGGCTGTCGAACCCCAAGACGGGCCAGCCTTTACCCCTTCGAGGCCATGGAACGAACTGCAGTTGGCGACCCGAGGCCCCGTCAGGCCTCGGGTACTCGAGGGGGGCTATCGAGCCCGTTCGTAGGCCGGCCTTTGTCCCCTCGAGATTTTCGGGGTGGACCGAGGTCCTAACCCGAGGTCATTTCTGGCCTCGGGTACTCGAGGGTAGTTGTCGAACCCTCTTTCGAGGGCCAGCTCTTGCTGCCTCAAGATTCCTTACCCTCGAAGACGGCGTTCCCGGCCGCGCGCCTTTTTAGGCGATGTCCGTTCGGCGCACAGTGGCGGTTGCAAGGCGGAGTGCGGCGCGGAGCCCGATGATGGGACGGGACGCCTTATCCTGGAGGGAATACGAGGAGGGGAGTACAGGCGAATTAAATGCGGAGATTACCTTGCCTGTTTGCCGGATCCGTCCGTTGGCCTCCCGCGTATAAGTAGCGAAGGTGTGGAGTCGGGTGCTCTTTCCGCGCACTTGCCTTCCCCGCCTCCTTGCCTTCGTCTTCCTTGCCTTCTTCTCTCCACCTCTGCCTTAGTCATCCCGCGAGCCGGAACTCGAGCGAGAGAGAGAAAGAGAAAGATAGGGAACGTACCGTCCGCCTCTAAGTCCGAGCAAACCACCGTCCCTATGGCCAATTTCGCGCTCGTCGGCGCCGATGACTGGCCCGCCTCCTCGATCCGTCACTCGCATCTGATGGGTTGGTGGAGAGTGGTCTTCTCCGACCCGTTACCACGGCGGAGAGGCCGGAGTGGATGCTTCCGCCGCGGGACCACGCCGAGCCCAATCCGCCGGAGGGGTACGTGGTGTCGTTCGAGATCTTCCACCGGGCGGGACTGGGGGCCCCACCCAGCCGCTTTCTGCGCGCGCTCCTCTACCATTACGGTGTGGAGCTCCAGCACCTCACCCCCAACGGCGTCAGCCAGGCGGCGATCTTCGCCGCGGTGTGCGAAGGCTACCTGGGGATCGAGCCCCACTGGGAGCTGTGGCTCCATATCTTCAAGGCCAGCATCTTCCACGCCTCGGTCACCGCTGGTACCCGCCGGAGGGTCAGGGCCGGGTGCTGCAGCATCTCCGTCAAGCGGACGAAGTGTTGGCTTCCGGCGAAGCCGTCCTCGAGCCACTCCGGATGGCACTCCGGGTGGTTCTACCTGAGGAACAACGACGATCTGCTCCCGCCGTACACCGAGAGGACACTCGACGTCGAGCCCGACCGATGGGGGTACGGCGTCCCGACGGACAAGCAAAACCGCCTCGATGGCTTACTGGACGCGCTCAAGCGTCTGAAGGAGGCGGGGCTTACCGCGGAGATCGTCGCGTCGGCGTTCCACCGTCGGTGGGTCGTGCCACTGATGGCTCGACCCCTCCGCATCGACGAGATGGGTCCGGGGGTCGATCTCTCGGGCTGTCGCCTCGTCGAGGAAGAACTGGCCCCGGACAGGGTGGTCAGCCGCGTCCGCCATTTCTTCGCGGGGTCGTTCGACCCCAAGAACATCGCGAAGATCCCCATGAAGCCGGACGAGGGCCTCTTTGAGCTGGTCCTTTCCTCCGGTTAGAGTCCTCGCTCTCGTCCCTTCTGTCCTCTCCGCCCGTGCTCTAACTGCCTTGCGTTCCGCAGGGGAATGTGTCCTACAAACCCTCGCCTCCGCCGGTGAAGGAGGGCCGGGCCACGAAGGAGGCGAATCGCCTCCCCGCGGAGAAGCAGAAGGCCGACAAGGACAAAGCCAAGGCGAAGAGGTCCAAGAGGGCCCGGGAGAGGGAGCTGAGGAATCAGCGGCGGGCCCACCAGAGGCGGGAGGGCCTCGAGGAGGAGTTGTCGCCCTTGGAAGAGGAGGACGAGGAGGACGAGGAAGAGGAGGTGACGAACTGGAGCGATTTGGAGGAGGAGGAGACGGTGTCCAAGCAGGCGGCCGTTGCAACTGGTGGAGGGGAGGGGTCGACCTCGAGGTTGGCCCCTTCCGTCGAAGCCGGGCCATGGCGGAGAGCCCCGTGGCTTCTTAGGAAGTCGTGTCGCGGCAGACACGGTCGCAGACATTGCGGTCCACGTCGGGGGGTCGACCGAGCGAGCCCCTGACGCGCGCCGCGTCGAGCGCACGGGTGCCGGGCCCGCCGGCGCAGGTGGGGACCGGCAAGGGGACGACGGTGGCGCCGCCGTCGAGGGGTCGATCGAGCGAGCCCCCGAAGCCTGCCGCGTCGAGCGCACGGGCGCCGGGCCCGTCGGCGCAGGTGGGGGCCGGCAAGGGGACGACGGTGGTGCAGTCGGCCCCTGCCCGGGAGAAGGTGCCGAGAGCCGCCTCGACTCCCGCTCCCCGGGCAGTGGTGCTCCAGAGCTCGACCAGCCCTACGGTCACCGGGCCGAAGCGCCGGGCTCCGAGGGGGTAAGTCGCTTTCATAGACGTTTGTCTGTATTTTCTTTTTGTCGATAATGACCCGTGCTTCTTTTTTAGGTCGAAGCGCCCGCAGGGAGCCGCGCCCCTCGCCCCTGCCAAAAAGCTGAAGACCGGGGATGCGGTCCAAGCAGCCGCCGAGGTCGGTCCGGCCGCCCCACCCCTTCGACGGTTACCCCCGAGGCGGCGTGGGCAGCCACGGCCCAGGAGGCGATGGCGCGGGGGAAGGCGCAGGGGGCCTCGGCATCTGCTCCGACAACAGAGGAGGCGAACCAGCCGGCGGTGGTGGCCGCCGAAGCGACGGTCGTGGCGCCCGCGCGACCGTCAGAAGAAGTCGCACCTGGCGCCCCGGGGGGCGCGGAGCTTCCGCCGACGGCGGTCGCGGCCGAGGACGTGGAGGTGGTCGGGCCCCAGGCCCCCGTGAACGAGGGGGAGGCTCCGGCTCACCCAACGCCGGGGCGTTGGCCCGAGGGCCTAGCTGCGCTGGAGGCTCGACTCCAGCTCGAGCGCGAGGGTACGACTGCCGCCGTGCCCGAGGGCCCCTCGACGACACCGGGGCTCGAGGTGGGGGGTCCGGTCGAGCGCGCCGAGGGAACGCCCACGCCGGCGCAGGGCGGGATGTTGATGGAGTCCATCCCCGCCCAAGTGGACGAGATGGTGGCCGAGCTGGTGGACCCGGCGGAAATGGCCATCACCGCGGCTCCTCGGGCGGAGCCGGAGGTGGCTCAGCCTCCCCTCGAGGTTGGGGGGCCGCTGTCTCGAGGTAAGTCACATTTCGACTCACTCGAGATGCAGTGGGTTCGCCTTGCTGGGTGTTAATTTTTTCGAGTCCTTCATCGCGCAGGGCCGCTCTACTAGCCGGTATCTTCTTCTACCGGTGGCGACAGCTTGGCGGGGCCATCGACGTCCTCGAGAGGCGGCCTAGAGGACGGGAAAGGGCAGGCGGGAGAAGCCTCGCCACTTTCCGCTTATCGAGGAGGGGGGACCTGCGCGATGACGTCACGGGGACGGTCGAGGAGAGGATCGCCGCCCGCAGCGTGGCCTGGGGCCAGGAGGTCCTCGAGTTGGTCGACCCTCGAGACCCCGAGCGGCTCTTCCTCACGCTCGACGACCAGGCCGAGCTCCGACGGTGGGAGCACGTCGAGGAGTATCGGGCCTTGTTTGAGCGCTCGGTACGTCGCGCTGCGGAGGTCGCCGCCATGGACATACGCAAGGGAATGGAGGTAGGTTCTGTTCTACCTTAGATTGTACTTGAATTGTCTGGTTGCCGTTTATTGACAGTCTTCATTTTTATCTTCGTCAGTCGCTGCGGGTGAGGTCTTACGAGAAGTCCCAGTACATTCTCCGGGTACAGGGACAACTCTCGACCCTCCACGCCTCGCTAGATAGGGCGAGGGATGAGGTCGCCCGTGCGAAGGCTGAGACGGCGGCTGTCCAGAAGGATGCCGAGTCGAAGGTCGCCCATGCGAAGGCCGGCTACGAGGCCATCCAGAAGGAAGCCTGGGCGGCCTTGTCGTCGGCGCAAGGGAAGCTCGACGTCGCCATTCAGTCGACCATCACCGTCGGGCTGGAGCGGGATGTTGCCCTCGAGGCCCAGCGCAAGGCGGACGAGGAGGCTGCCCGGCTGAAGGAAGAGCTGGCCCGGGCGACGGAAGACATCCGAGGGCTCCGGGGAGACCTCGACGCCGTCTCCCGCGAGCGCGACGCTCTGGCCACCTCGGAGGAGAAGGCTCGGACCCGCGCGACCTCCTTGGGCATGGTGGCGATGAACCAGAGGAGGGCCCTCGATGACGCAGGCAGAACCATCGAGGGCCTCGAGGCCAAGGTCAAGGATCAGTCCTCTGACCTTGTCGCCGTCCGCCGCCAGCTCGAGGAGACCGAGCAGGCCTACTCCACCTTGGACGTGCAGGCCCAAGGTGAGTGCTTCGAGGGTGTTGCAGAATCTGTCCTGCCTCGACCCTTTTTTTGCTTTTTTGGGTGTTGACTGTTGCTTGCTTGTTTCGGCAGAGCTCGCGAAGGAGAACGCCCGCGCCCACAAGGACCTGGACAATCTTCAGGGCCTCCTCGGCACTGAGGTGAACCTCAACGCGACGCTTGTGGCCGCCATCAACACCTTCTGCAACGACCTCTCGGTCAGGCCGGAGCCGGAGGTGGAGGGGGATGCTCGAGGGGACTCCCTGCTGCGCCGCTTCTACTCCATGACGCGGGGGGTGACGGAGAACGTCCGAGCCGCCCTGCATGTGGGCGTGAAGCGGGCCCTCGCGGTCGTCAACTCACTCTACGACGTGGACCTCAACCTCGTTGTCGACGGGTTCGCCACCGACCCGAAGCTGACCGAGGAAGAGAACGACACGAAGTGCCAGGAGTTGATGGATCACGCAAAGGTGCCTGGAGGCCTGCTGGCGAGACTCTTCGAGCCCGAAGTGATCCCCTCGGTGGACGAGCAGCCCTCGGATGGTGTCGACGGGTAGTCCCGGGCCTGCGAGCCATATCTGGACAAAAAGGTCCATGTAATAGTTAGGCCTTTGTACTGATACAATGCCAAGCCCCCGAGGGCTTTTTGTGTATAATGCATTTTGATCGATATGCACATAGTTAATTTTGTTTTTTTGAGCTTTCCCTGCTTTTCTTTGCCTGAGTCGACGCCTGTGAACTAAGCGTTGGACGCACGCTCGTATCCCTGGAAGAGGGGTGGCGAGCGGGGATACCGTAGCCCTGGGGCGTAGGTGGGTCCCTGGCTCGACGACACCCTCGACCCTTAGGGAGTTCGAGGCGCCTTTGCTTAGTTATGAAGCGTACTCGAGGGAAAGATCGAGAGGGAGAGTCGAGTTTCAAAAAAACGTTCGAGTTTTTTGGGGACTTAGGAGGGGGGTGCCCCCCTGTTAGCCCCCGAGGGAGGCTCGACTTTGCCGAGGCAAAGTCGAGGCCACCTTAGTGCTATAGACGGGTTCGTCTCGTTATTTCTACTTCTCGAGCTCTCTCTTGCTTTTCTTTGCCTAAGTCGACGCTTGTGAACTTAAGTATTCGACGCACGCTCGTATCCCTGGAAGGGGGGTGGCGAGCGGGGATACCGTAGCCCTGGGGCGTAGGTGGGTCCCAGGCTCGATGACACCCTCGGCCCTTAGGGAGTTCGAGGCGCCTTTACTTAGTTATGAAGCGTACTCAAGGCGAAGATCGAGAGGGAGGGTCGAGTTTCGAAAAAGCGTACGGGTTTTTCGGGGACTTAGGAGGGGGGTGCCCTCCTGTCAGCCCCCGAGGGAGCTCGACTTTGTCCGGGCAAAGTCGAGGCTACCTTCGAGCTACGAACGAACGTGAAATGTGTTTCGAGAACATTTTATTCATTCGAGAGTTTGTACATAAATGCGAAAATGTACAAGGCCCTGGGGCCTCAGGGATAGAAGCGACGTAGCTGTTCGATGTTCCACGCGTTGGTGAAGATCTCGCCCTTCTCGTTCTTCAGTTTGTAAGTGCCAGGCTTCAGCACCTCTGCCACGATGAAGGGTCCCTCCCAAGGTGGTGTCAACTTGTGACGCCCCTTGTTGCTTTGTCGACGGCGCAGAACGAGGTCGCCGACGTTGAGGTCCCTTTTGCGCACGTTTTTGTCGTGGTAGCGCCGCAGCGTCTGCTGGTACCGTGCCGACTTGAAGAGGGCTGTGTCACGGGCTTCCTCGAGCTGGTCGAGGGAGTCCTCTCGGGCTACCGTGTTGGCTTGCTCGCTATAGGCTTTTAGTCGAGGGGACCCATACTCGAGGTCAGTGGGGAGGACGGCCTCAGACCCATAGACCAAGAAGAACGGGGAGAACCCCGTGGCTCGACTCGGTGTCATTCAGAGACTCCATAGCACAGCGGGCAGCTCGTCGACCCATCTCCTTCCATGTCTGTTCAGCCGGTCGAAGATCCTTGGCTTGAGGCCCTGCAAAACCATACCGTTGGCACGCTCGACCTGACCGTTAGTTCGAGGGTGGGCAACTGCGGACCAATTCACCCTGATGTGGTGGTGGTCACAGAAGTCCAGGAACTTTTGGCCGGTAAACTGCGTGTCGTTGTCGGTGATGATGACGTTGGGGACCCCGAAGCGGTGGATGATGTCGGTGAAGAATAGCACGGCTTGCCGAGACTGGATATTGGCGATGGGTCGAGCCTCGATCCACTTCGAGAACTTGTCGATAGCCACGAGAAGGTGAGTGTGCCCACCCTTGGTTCTTTTCAGGGGGCCGACCATGTCGAGCCCCCATACTGCGAACGGCCAAGTTATGGGTATCATCTGAAGAGCTTGGGCGGGTAGGTGGGTCTGCCTGGCGTAGAATTGGCATCCCTGGCAGGATCGAACGAGTTTAGTGGCGTCGTTGACAGTCGTCGGCTAGTAGAAGCCCTGTCGAAAGGCACTTCCTACCAGCGTTCTCGGCGCCGCGTGGTGGCCACAAGCCCTTGAGTGTAGGTCCTTCAGTAATGCCCTCCCCTCCTCGAGGGTGAGGCAGCGTTGAAGTACACCCGACGGGCTACGTCGATATAGTTCGCGGCCATCCTTGTATAGGACGTAGGTTTTGGCACGTTGAGCAACTCGACGGGCTTCCGTGCGGTCTTCCGGGAGTTCGCCTCGTGTCAGGTACTCGAGGTAAGGCGGCGCCCCAATCCGTCGGAGGGGTTGGCGCCGCGGCGGCCCCGTCGATCTCCATGACCTCTCCCCCGCTCGAGGGGGGATCGGTCGAGGGGGGTGGGTCGACCCCTTCCTCGAGGGCGGGAGCCCCCGAGTCCAGGTCGACGGATGGTGTGTGCAGATCCCTCGAGAAGATGTCGGGAGGGACCGTCCCTCGAGTAGACGCGATTCTGGCCAGCTCGTCGGCAGCTTCGTTGTACCGACGGGCTACGTGGTTGAGCTCAAGGCCATAGAACTTGTCCTCGAGCCTTCGGACCTCCTTGCAGTAGGCTTCCATCTTAGGATCGTGGCAGCTCGAGTCTTTCATCACTTGGTCGATCACCAACTGAGAGTCCCCTCGCACGTCGAGGCGTCGAACCCCGAGCTCGATGGCGATGCGCAGGCCATTGACGAGGGCCTCGTACTCGGCGACGTTGTTGGAGGCGGGGAAGTGGAGGCGGATGACGTAGCGCATATGGACCCCTGAGGGTGATATGAATAGCAATCCGACGCCTGCTCCCGTCTTCGTCAACGACCCGTCGAAGTACATGGTCCAGAGCTCGCTCTGGACCTGCGCTGGGGGTAGTTGGGTGTCGGTCCATTCTGCAACGAAATCTGCCAGTACCTGAGACTTGATGGCCTTCCGAGGGGCGTAGGAGAGGGTCTCCCCCATGAGCTCGGCGGACCACTTGGCGATCCTTCCCGATGCCTCCCGGTTCTGGATTATCTCTCCGAGAGGGAAAGATGAAACCACAGTGACCGGATGGCCCAGGAAATAGTGTTTGAGCTTCTGTCGAGTGAGGACGACCGCGTACAACAGCTTCTGGATGTGGGGATACCTCGTCTTGGTCTCGGAAAGGGCCTCGCTCAAAAAGTAGACAGGCCTCTGAACCGGCAGGGCGTGTCCTTCCTCCTCCCTCTCGACTACTATGACCGCGCTGACTACCTGGGTAGTTGCTGCGACATAGAGCAAGAGGGGCTCGGCCGGGCTCGGGGGTACCACGACCGGGGGCGAGGTGAGCAAGGCCTTGAGCATCGAGAGCGATTCCTCGGCTTCGGCGGTCCACGCGAAGTGTTCCGTCTTCTTCAGGAGGCGGTAAAGGGGTAGGGCCTTCTCTCCGAGCCTCGAGATGAAGCGACTGAGGGCGGCGAGGCACCCAGTAACCCTTTGCACGCTCTTGAGGTCGTTGATCGGGCCCATCCTCGTGATGCCGGTTACCTTATCGGGATTGGCCTCGATGTCGCGCTGGGAAACTATGTACCATAAGAGCATGCCTCGAGGGACCCCGAAGACACACTTCTCAGGGTTCAGTTTTATGCGATTAGCCCTGAGGCACCCAAACACGATCTCGAGGTCTCCGACCAGGTTTCCGACGGTTCTGGACTTGACCACGATGTCATCGACGTAGGCCTCGATGGTCGGCCCTATGTGTTTCCCGAAGACGTGGAGCATGCATCGCTGGTAGGTGGCCCCGGCGTTCCGCAAGCCAAAGGGCATGGTGAGGTAGCAAAACATGCCGAAGGGAGTGATGAAGGAGGTCGCGAGCTGATCGGACTCCTTCATCTTTATTTGGTGGTAGCCGGAATACGCATCAAGGAAGCAAAGGGTTTCACATCCCAAAGTGGAATCTACTATTTGGTCGATGTGTGGTAAAGGAAAAGGAACTTTAGGACATGCTTTATTCAAACTGGTGTAGTCTACACACATCCTATCCTTCCCATTCTTTTTCTTTACAAGCACAGGATTAGCTAACCACTCGGGATGATGTACCTCCTTGATGAATCCGGCCTTCAAAAGCTTATCGACCTCCTCCCCGATGATCCTGCGCTTCTCCTCGTCGAAGCGGCGCAGGCGTTGTTTCACCGGTTTGGACCCGGCTCGGATGTCCAAGGAGTGCTCGGCGACCTCCCTCGGAATGCCCGGCATGTCCGAGGGGCTCCATGCAAACACGTCGGCATTCGCACAGAGAAAGTCGACGAGCACTGCTTCCTATTTGGGCTCGAGGGTGGCACTGATCGTCAGCACCTTCCCATCCGCGAGTCCGGGGTCGAGCAGGACGGTCTTTGTGTCTTCCGCCGGCTTGAAGTTGCCAGCGTGGCGCTTGGGGTCGGGGATCTCTCTGGACAAGTCGTCGAGGGCCGCGAGGATAGCCGAATCCTCACGGGCTTCAGCTTTTTCCACGCACTCGACGTCGCAGTCGTATGCGTGCTCGTAGGGGGTGTCGACAGTGATGACCCCCGAGGGCCCCGGCATTTTGAGCTTGAGGTAGGTGTAGTTCGGGACCGCCATGAACTTGGCGTACCCCGGTCTACCGATCATGGCGTGGTAGGTGCCTCGCCACGCGACCACCTCGAAGGTCAGCTCTTCCTTTCGGAAGTTCGAGGGGACGCCGAAATAGACCGGTAGCTTGATGCGGCCGATCGGGAGTGCCTTCTTCCCCGGGACGATCCCGTGGAACCCCCCCGCACTGGGCAGGAGCATGGTCCTCGGGATCCCCAGGAGGTCGAGGGTCTCGGCGTAGATGATGTTGAGGCTGCTCCCCCCATCCATGAGCACCTTCGTGAGGCGGGTGTTGAGGATGATCGGGCCGACGATGAGCGGGTAAGCCCCCGCGTTGGGGACGTGCTCGGGGTGTTCGTCCTGATCGAAGGTGATCGGCGTGTGGGACCAGTCGAGGTACCGCGGGGCCTGGGCCCGAACGGAGAAAACTTCTCGACGCTCCCTCTTGCGCTGGCGCATGGTGAGGCGAGTCGAGGGTCCCCCGTAGATCATGTAGCAGTCGTGGATCTCGGGGAAGCCTCCTTTTTTGACATCACCCCTGACGTGGGCGTCACAGGGCGGGTCTTCTTTGCTGTCATCTCTCCTGAGGCCAGGAGGGACGAAGTGCTTCCGGAGCATGCGGCAGTCCTCGAGGCGGTGGTTGGCCGGCCCCATATGATAGGGGCAAGGCTCTTTCAGCATCTTATCGAAGACGCCCCCGTCGGGAGGGGGCCCTCGAGGCTTCCTCTTGTCTGCCATAGCGACAAGGTCGTCGGGCTCGTCGTCATGCTCGACGTTGGGCTCGACGTTGCGTCGGCCCGGTTGGTTCTTCTTCTTCTTCTTCCGGCCGCCGTTGCCATCGTTGTTCCTTTTGGGCCCCTTGTTTCTCTTGGGCCCATCGTCCGAGCCCCCGGGCTCCTCCGCCTTGCCCTTCCCCTTCCCTGGGGGAATCTGGAAGAAGGCGCCAACAGCTTCTTCGCCAGCTGCGTAGTTGGCGATGACGTCCATGAGCTCGTTGGCGGTCTTGGGGGTGTTTCGCCCCAGCTCCCGCACCAACTCTTTGCAGGTTGTCCCGGCGATGAACGCCGTGATGACCTCATGGTCGGAGATGTGGGTCAGTGTGGTGCGCTGCTTCGAGAATCGGTGGGTGAAGGCGCGGAGGGTCTCCCCTGGCTTCTGCTTGCAGCTGCGAAGGTCCCAGGGGTTGCCCAGCCGCTCGTAGGTGCCCTTGAAGTTGCCCTCGAAGATCCGGACCAGGTTGGACCAGTCCTGGATCAAGTCCGGGGGTAGCTCCTCGAGCCACCTTCGAGCGGTGTCGGAGAGGAACAGTGGGAGTTGTCGAATGATGACGAGGTCATCTTTGGCTCCACCCAGCTGGCATGCTAGCCTGAAGTCGGCAAGCCAGAGCTCTAGCTTGGTTTCGCCGTTGTACTTGACCAGGCTGGTGGGTGGTCGGAAACGTACGGGCAGGGAGGCCCGCCGGATGGTTCTTCCGAAGACTCGGGGCCCCGGCGGCTCCGGAGACCAGCATCAGTCTTCGTCGCTGTCGTAGCGCCCACCTCGGTGAGCACTGTAGCCTCGAGCCTCGGCGTCGCCGTACCGACGTCGATTGTTCACTCGAGGGGGGAGGTCGTCGACGAGGCGTTCCTGAACCGGTCGTGGCTCGACCCGGCCCTGGGGCGCCTTGTTCTGGTGGACAGAGACCTCCCGATTTTGTCGAGGGGGTGCTGCTTGTCGCTCAGAGGCAGCCCCTCGATGCCTCGAGGCCGAGCTCTCCGCCTGCTGCACGGCCGCAGTTTGGAGAAGCCCCTGGATTTCGTCCCTGATACGCCGTGCCTGGGGGGTCGATGGCGCCGGCATGTCGCAGAGCAGCATCGCGGCTGCTACGACATTCTGGCTGGCGCGGTTGAAGACTCGGGGTTCGGCGTTCCCCTCCTCGAGCTTGCTGAAGACGCAGGCGCTCCTCCTCGAGCTTGCTGAGAAGCTCTCGGACCTGCGTAATCTGGACGTCGGGGGGTGGATCGGCTCTATCAGGACTTGGGGGGATGGCATCTCGTGCCGGTGTAGCGTTAGCCCCTCCCCCTTCTTCGGTGGCCGCGGTATCATCGACGTCGTCCTGGAGGTTGGTTTGCTCATCGAGGTGGAAGCACTCCCGAGTGGAGTCGTAACTCTCGTCGGGAGAGTCCGAGTCGGGGTCGGCGTGGTAGAAGTGGGGGAAGAGCCTACCCGTTTCTTCCTCCTCCAGGCACCGCCGTAACGTGCCCCACGTACAGGGCAGTTCTGGCTCTCCCGGTGAAGTGGTGGTGACGGGATCGGCCGTCGCCCATGACGGAGTCCATGGAGACTCGTCATATGTATGTATCCGCAGCCCTACGAAAGCAGAGTAGAGTCTAGCACTGTTGCAAAGTCCGTATGGGAACGGGTCACGCGGCGGTGACGGGGTTGAGGGTGTCGGAGAAGCCACGGGAGCCTCCGGGGACGACGACGTGGCAGAGCTGAAGTCCCGCTCGGGGAGACGCCCGCCCTTGGCCCACAAGTGTGGGTCAAGCGGACCCCTAGGAGAAGGGGTCGTGTCGCCAACTGGGACCGGGGGTACGGTATCTGGCACCGTGTCTGTCGGTGTTATGACTCGGGGCTCAAGACCACCAACGAGTAAATTTGTATATCGCGTGCTCCCTCTCTCAGACGTGATGCTAGATGGACACAAGGTTTATCTTGGTTCGGGCAAAGAAGGCCCTATGTCCAGCGGGGGGAGGATGACTTGTATTATCTCGCACCCAAAGCGTGCTCGTACAGGGGGGTACAAGCTGTGTTACACGGAGTCGGCCACCCGAGGGGTCGATCGAGTGGCAGGGTGTGTGGAGTGTGGAGTGTCAGAGTCTGAACTAGGATCCCTGGGAACAAAAGTCCGATCGTCCGACCTAGAGAGTCCCCAGAAGTCCCCCTATACTCTACCTCGGCGTCCCCTTTTATAGACCAAGGGGAGGCCCGAGGGTACAGGGTCCTAACAGTAGCAGTATGGGTAGTGTATCCGCGGCTCAGTGTTGGCGGAGAGATGTTGAGTACTGTGGCGGCATGGCCTTCCCGTCCTTCTGGCGTCCCCGGTCGTGGCGGCAGTAGAAGTCGTCGCAGTGCAGTGTCCGCAGGCGGGCACGAGTCCCACGGCCGAAGCGGGACGGGGCGGATGGGACGGCTTCCGTACCGGAGTTGTTGAAGAGAGGGGGGTCGAGCCCCCCGGTCGAGGGAGGGGGTCGAGCCCTGCGTGGCTCTGTCGCGTTCCCGAAGTCGTCGTCAAGGGTCGCACTGTTCACTTTCCGAGGGGTACTGTTGGAGTCCGTACTCGCGTAGTGGCGACAGTGGCGGCACAGTTGACAGGAATCAGGGACCTGACGGGGAGTTGGCGGATTTGACAGCGGACGCGGGCGCCCATGTCGTTAGGTGGGTTCACTTTAACCCATGCCGGGAGCAGTTGGGTTAATCGAGCCCCTCGTCCGAGGGTCGTTCGCTCGACCCCTGGCCGAGGTAGAGGTCGAGGCGTCGACGGGGTCGGAAGGGTCGAGGTGGAGCCGGGGGGGGTCATTCGCTCGCCCCCTCGGTCCGTCATCGAGGTGGAGCCGGGGGGTCGTTCGCTCGACCCCTCGTCCGTCGTCGAGGTGGAGCCGGCCCGTGGCTTGTTGCCGCAGTTGGTGTAGAGGGGGCCCTCGATTGATGGGTCGCGTCTTACCGAGTAGTGGGCTGGTCCTTGCCTTAAAAATGGTTGCTATGTTTAGCGTTAATTTATCGAAGGGTTTAGGGTACCCCTTACCTTCGTACCCGACATTGTCAGTCATAACCCAATGCATCCATTACTTGGTTCAGAATGGCTTCAAAACTACACCCTGCGTAGGTGATGTCATACTCCTCTACCTATAAGTATAGGGTTAATTATGAGAGCAATATTGACAACATATAACAACAAATCTAGGTATAAGTTATGATTCTTAAACTTACCTTTGTCGAGTTCTGAGCCATTCGTGCACATAAACCCCGAATATCAGGATACATGTTGCGATTAGTAGCTTCAATCTTCACTGAAGACAGAGTAGGAAGTGTGATCCTATTTCTTGAGAGCGTGACAGCACAAGCATAGACGACATACTTAATAGCAACACCCCGCTGGCCTGTCTGTATTCCCACCTCTGAGATTTGTAACACATTGCGCCCGCCAACACCACCGCGGCAACGACCACTACCACGACCACGACCACGACCATGACCCATCCTAACGGCAATTGAAAATGAAATACAACATTGGAGTTCTGGACCATTGTTTACATGATTAATCTGAACATCCACATTGTCAACCCCAAAATAGGTGAGTGTTGATTTAAGCCAAACAACTGGATCAATCATCTACATTACATATAAGACATGTTAATTAATAATTCCGATGATCTAGTCGTACATATGAAACATATTTTGACTAACTTACTATGTTTGGAAAATTCCGTGGGGCTACCGGGAATACCGGATCGAAACTCATCCAAGTACAATAACCATTCCAACCAATTTCCTCCGGTGGTGGGAGATTACGACGTCCAACCATCTATATATTAAATCACATATACTCAGATTATATTTCATCTATCTATCTATCTATCTATCTATCTCTCTATCTATATCTACCTATCTATCTATATCTATATTGAATTTCATATCACATATCAAATAGCATATACTAAGATTATCTATCCCTCTCTATCTATTTGTCTCTCTATCTATCTCTACCTATCTAATCTATATCTATATTAAATTTCATATCACATATCAAATAGCATATACTAAGATTATCTATCCCTCTCTATTTATCTATCTCTCTATCTATCTATCTATCAAATCTATATATTATCCATATTAAATTTCATATAACATATCAAATAACATCTCAAATAGGCATTTCGCCAAACACCATGGTACCGTGCAGGGAGGTGGACGGGCGTCGTGGAGGAAGGTCCGTCCTCATGCGGCCTTCACCGTGGCGAGGACCGTGGCGTGGAGCGCCGTCCTCCTGCGGCCTTCACGCGGCGGCGGCGTGTTGCGGCGACGTGGAGGGCATGGAGCGGCGGCTGAGTGGGCACTGGCGCGCGTCTGAACATTTCGGAGCGCGCCAGTGCCTACTTAAATAAAAACCTATCTGTATCACCGGTTCAAGCCACGAACCGGCAGTGAATCTCCTTATCACTGTCGGTTCGTGGTTTGAACCGGCAGTGATACGGCAGAGAGACATCACTGCCGGTTCAAGTCACGAACTACCATATCACTGCCAGTTCAAGCCACGAACCGACAGTGATGTTGAAATTCACTGCCGGTTCTGCCCCAGCCCCCGATAATTGGGGGTCTGTCAGAGACAGAACCGGCAGTGAAGAGACATCACTGTCAGCTCAATGAGCCGACAGTAATTGTCGATTCTGTAGTAGTGATATGACAAATGTTAATTGCTTAGTGGTAGCTAGCAGGTGGCCTGCACGTACTAATGTCCCTCACTTGTCTAGTCAACTCTTAAGTACAGTAGTTTTAATAAATAATTAAATAAGAAAGATATATATTCATTATTTGCACGTTTGTATAAAATTTTGTTCGCACGTTAGACTAGAGCTAGACCTCAGTAATTGACAGTCGTCAGAGATGTATAATTTTCATCATGCGTATACATATTAGTTTGCAGCACGTGCATCAACGATTCTCCAGTCTTGCATGAGCTACCTCGATGGGACATGCATGGGAGAAGGAAACAAGATTCATGATGGGAAAAAAATAGTACTGATGATCGAGTCCAGTACCTTTCTGGTGTACTGCTATTCTGCTAACTCGGTGTTGACAGTTGACACGATTTGGAAGTAAACCTAATTTCTTTCTCTCTCTATCTCTCTCTCTTAAGAAAAATATCCTAAATGTTAATTGAATTGCTCAAAGTAAACATAGTATCTTAATTTTGACAAATTATAAATAAAAAACGTTAACATTTATGATATATCAAATAAATACCACGTAGCCTTTTATACTAATTGATTTTGGAGCCAGAAATACAAACATCATTGATAAAAAAGAATTTATTAAACGTGGACCATTTTAAAACCTAAGGCAACTTGTAGTTGCATTTTTTTTTGGACTGTTGCTACTGGCCGGATGTGAACACAAGACCTCATATATTGTCTCACGTGTAATTAGGGTTGAAAACGGACGGAAAAAATCCCGTTCCGACCCGTTCCGTTTTCTACTTTGTTCCATCCGTTTCCGTAGAGGTTTTTCCATCCGTTTTCATAAAATCCCGTTTTATATGGAATTGACCCGTTTTTATCCCGTTTTCAATCTCAAGTGAGGCATGTCTAGAAATTTATATGTTCATAAATCTAAAAATCACAAATTATATATGTTAACATGTTAACACAGGCATGCTAGTGAATATTTGACCGATAACTTCGTATTGTATACTATTTTGTGCTCTTGTTCATGTATACTTAAGAAATTTTGGTCATGTTATTCTAACTTAATTTTCCGATTTTTCATCCGATCTTCATCCGTATTTGTTTGTTTCCTTATTTATTTCCGTATTCTCGCATATCTCTATCCGTTTTTAATTCCATTTTTTCCCGATTCCGATTCCGTTCGGTCAAGAAATATAGAAACGGGAGTAGAAATGGGGTTTTTCCGTCCGTTTTCAACGCTACGCGTAATTTATCACCTCACCTACACATAATAAATGTGATGCTTCCATTTTGAACGAACCCATCAGTGAACCTGTTACCAACACTACTAGAAAACATGTTTTTCGTCGATGGCCAAAATGACCTTTAGTCTCGAAAAATTTTGCGTCCGGGACTAATACATCTTTAGTCCCGGTTGGTGTTACCAACCGAGACTAAAGGTCTAGAACATTTAGTCCCGGTTGATAATAATACCAACCGGGACTAAAGGTTTAGTCTCAGTTGTTGTTCCCAACCGTGACTAAAGGTCTCTCGATGCATGGTTCAAAAGTTAAGGATTCTATTTATCATCAGATATACTATGTAGGTGGGGTGGTAAGCTACGTGAGGTCTCGGGTTCGAAATTTGGGGGGTGCAGTTGGGATGGGAGTTTTATTTTTTTTTTCTTTTACGCGGGGATCTTTAGTCCCGGATTCCCAGTCCCGGTTGGGAAAACTGGGACTAAAGGCCCTTATGGACCGGGGCTAAAAGGTCTTTATGTAGTAGTGCAACCAGGACTAAAGGGTATACCTTTAGTCTGGGTTGATATTACCAACCGGAACTAAATTAATGTTCTTGTACCTTTAGTCCTAGTTTGTGACACTAACTAGGACTAACATAAGTTGTTTGATCCGGGTTGGTGTTACTCACCGGAACTAAATATTCTTGTACCTTTAATCCCAGTTTATAATACTAACTAGGATTAATGTGGGTTGTTTACTCCGGGTTGGTGTTACCAACTAGGGCTAAAGATTGTTGGAATCCCATAAAACTTAGAATCGGAATTAATGCTCACATTAGTTCTGGTTCTAATAATTCTAATTGATACTAATGTGTTTGTACCGAAAGTTCATTCTTAGTTTGTGGACCTATAGCTTGGTTCGATCGGGATTCATGGTTGCATGGAGTCCAGTCTTTAGGGACCGGACCTGACCACCACACGGGCGCCTTCTCTTCATTTTCCTTTCTGTTTCTTAGCGCGCTAAGCTCTGCAAAAAAAGTAGTGGGCATCATCAATATAATATAGCTTGCATTGTCCTTCTTTGACGACGCCGTTCAAAAGGTGTATATATATACTACTTAGTTGCTAAGAAACTGCAACGAAACGAAGAAGGTCCGGTACGGTCATCTGCAAGACGGCATGGGATGTAAGCAACGAAGAATCCTCCGGTCTGAAGAAAACCCTTTTGCCGCCGTGCGCGAGCGGGTTAGACGACCTTTAGACGACGAGTGACGACACACACGTACTACGGCGACCGCGACAATACATGGAGTATATATAATGGAATGGAATGAATCCACTACACCACATGATCAGATCAGCGACGGTGTGCAGTCAGAGTCAGCTGTCGTGGCTTATGGGCCTACTAGCTATCGTCAAGCCAAGCCACACCACCGCTGCTATGCACGCGCGCGCGCGTGCCTTTATATTTCGCTCCATCGTTTTCATATATATGTTGCCTTTGTCGTTGCTCTCGATCGATCCGTCCCCGACCAGATTGACGACGTGCGTTCGCCGCCATTACCGAGCTAGCTAGCTATATAGGCATATATGTGAAAGCATGCGTAGCTCGATCTTTTCGTTCGTGAACACCCCAGTACACGATCACATATTAGGCTCTGTTTGGCACGGCTTGTGCCGGTTTCAACTTCTCTAAGACGCATTCATCATTGTTCCTACACTATTTTCACATGAGTTGTTTATATCTCTCCTCCCTACTCTCTTCTCACAGAGCTGAGTCCTACTAATTAAACAAGACTTACTTACATATACGTGTGTGTGTCCCATGCCCATCGATAGATGTAGCTCAACAAGACTCTGTGCATATATACTATGCGCTCGATCATGGTGATGGGAGCTAGTCGTCGTCATTTTGGTATGCACGCATGGGACGACGACGTTGACGGTGTGAACGCAATCGGAGTCGTCGACGTCAGATCAGAATCACATCCAGATCCAGTCATACAGATGGCTGCTGCTAGCTGTGTGGTCTTCCTTCGCTGCGGGGTGCACGGCCGGGCCGGCGACCGTACGAGGAGATCGATCGAGGAGGGTGTTCGTCGCATGCAGCCGGATTGGATTGGTGGGAGGGCACACAGCCTGGCAGGCTGAACGATCGAGCTAGTACGCGCGCCATGCGCGATGCGAGCCCGCAGTGGGGCCGTGCATATACTATGCAGCAGCAGTAGTGCCGGCCAACCTATTTTCCAAAGCGGACGTTTTGAATTTATCGTGGCGGGCAAAGGCGTCCGCTGCGGTTGAGAGGTCACGAATCGTGACTGCACCGCGGCGGACGTCAGTGCCCGTCACGATAAATCGATTAACCGAAGCGGACACGGTTAATCTTTTCCAAAAAAAAACAAAAAAAATCGAAGCCCACCGGCAAGCCCGTTACCCAGCCCACCAGTGAACCCAATCCTACACCAAAACCCTAGCGCCGCCCGGATCCGCCCTCGCCGGAGCCCGATCTGGACTCGCCGGAACCGGATCCGCCTTTGGCTTCCCAGCAGCACGGCCAGCCGCCGGGATCCGCGCGCCGCCGAGCTCCACGCGCCACCGGGATCCGCGAGCTCCGCGCGTCGCCGGGATCCGTGCGCCGTTCCACGCGCTACCAGGCCTCGCGTCGTGCCTGCGCCCTGCGCGCCTCCACCGCACGAGGGCTCCCACGTGCCTCGGCCCTTCGCGCGCCTCCGCCCCGCGCCGCCGCCCCGTAGCAGAGAGTGTGGAGGGAGGCGGAGAGATAGAGAGAGGCAGAGAGAAGGAGAGAGAAGTGAAGTTGAAACCCTAGAAGCTGGTATATATACTTCTGTTGGGGACTGGGCCGGGACTGACCCACTTGGGCTTTGTCTGTGGGCTCGGATTTATGGCGGCGGGTTGTATAAGTTGTCCGCGGCGGTAAAACGATTTACCATGGCGGACAACTTATGACGTCCGCCTCGGAAAATAGGTAATTTTCCGAGGTGGACGTTTTAAGACGTCCGTCACGGTAAATTGATTTACCGCAGCGGCCAAATACGTCTGTCTCGGTAAATAAATAAAGTCTGCCTCAGTGAATCGAGGACATTTACTGTGACGAGCAAAATATGTGCCCATCATTTTTGTAGTAGTGCAGGCTGAACGAGAACGATATATAGCAGATAGATGTCCAGCGCAGTCCAGTCCAGGTGTGCACGCAGCCACGTCCAGGTAGCAGGGCGCGCACCCTAGCTAATAAGAATGTGTGCGTTTGTTGACTGGATGAGAATCATCGAATGTACAGATCGAGCTTTGTTTTTTCTCTCTTTTCTTTTCAACTATAGTACTAAACTACTTGTACGTATCCTAAATTATAAGACATTTTAGGAGAATTAAAGTATCTAAGGGTTTTTAGCCCCGGTCGGTAAGGCCCTTTCACCAGTAGAAAAACTGTTTTAGCTGGCGCCCCTAAAAAAATAGCATAGACGGTTTTAGTTTTCACGCCGCCTGTACTGAAAAAACGGTTCCGAACAGCTCCGAACCGCATGTAGAAATCGATTTCTACAGGCGGTTTACTTAAGAAATCCGCCTGTAGAAATGGGTCATTTCTACAAGCGGTTCCTTAAGACAACTGCCTGTAGAAATCGATTTCTACAGGTGGTTCGTTAAGACAACCGGCAGTAGAAATCGTCCTCGGATTTTTTTCCACTGATTTTTTTGGTTTTTATAAATGACCTCGCATGGAAAAACTTTCTACATGAAATTTATAGATCTCGAAAAGTTATGAAACTTTGTAGTTCACAACTTTTTCATTTGAAATCATCTTGTCATCGAAAAAATACGTTTGAATGTGTAAAATTTAAAATTCAATTTTTTGTAAACGACCTCGGATGAAAAAACTTGCTACATGAAAGTTGTAGATCTCGAAAAGTTATGAAACTTTGTAGTTCACAACGTTTTCATTTGAATTCGTTTAGTGGCTCAAACAATCATTTTACATTCGGTTTAGTATAGAATATGAGGAAGTACTACCAAATCTAGACACAAGTGAGTCTTGGATAGAGTGGTAGATGAGATATCGTGCGGAGGTGAGGTCTTGGTTTCGAATCCCGACTGGAGCGTGTTCGTGGCTTTTACGCGAAAAATACACGACTTCCTAATGGTCTCTCCCCAGAATTTAAATCTTTTTTTTATTTTTAAAACACGATTTCCTATTTTTAAAACGTGATTTCGGACAGCCATTTCTACGGGCGGTCTCGCTGGCGGTTCGGAAAAACGCCTGTAAAAATGGCTTCCGAACCGCCTGTATAATCACTTTTTGTACTAGTTTAGTCCCGATTTTCCCAACCGAGACCGGGAATCCGGGAGTCCATTCCTTTAGTCTCGGTTCCCACAACCGGGACTAAAGGTTCTCGCGTAAAAGAAAAGAAAATAATATCTCACATCCCAACTACGCCCCATAAGTTTCAAACCCGAGACCTCATGCACAGTTTTGCGCGTAGCTTACCACCCCACTTACATACCCAAGTTTCGAACCAGAGGCCCCATGCACAGCCTCGCGCGTAGCTTACCACCCCACATACATAATATATCGACTAAAGAGACCTTTAGTCCCGGTTAGGAACACCAACCGGGACTAAAGATCTATTCGTCCCGGACGCAAAAAAAATTCGGGACTAAAGTTTATTTTGACATCGACCAAAGGTGTATTTTCTAGTAGCGAACTAATAAGTAATATTAGATTCTTTATTATCAATTATATATATATTCTATTTAGTATCATAAAACTTTATAATTTTTTCTATAATCTTTGGTAAAACTTAAGATATATTGACTCTGTAAATTTTTTGAAATTCTTTATAATTTGGAATAGAGGAAGTATAATACTTGTTTTTGAATTTGTATATGCAGCAGCAGTCTTATTATACGTCGGTTGGTTATGCATATATAGACACACGTGTCGTCGTGACTCCGGTCGGCCGCGACCGACCGGTGCGTAGATGATACGACAAAGATTTTAAACTTTATAACCGTCGGGGGGAGCGATCTTATTGCATGCATTGGTTGTGCAATGGTAAAAATAACACGTACGGAAAAAGCATGGCACCTTTTTTGAACGAGTAATTTAACATAGGTATAGGAATACTACTAGGTCTAGTCTCCGTTCCTCCACTTCTTTCTTTCCTTGGACCACAACAGCAACGCAAGCGCGTCACCTGCTTTACGTACAAGTAGCTAGCTACTCATATTCCAGCGCGCGGGCCGGGCGTCCCCCTGCAGTCTCGCCGCGCGTCGGTCCATGGCCGGGCTTCGCACCATATCAGGGGTACGTACGTCAGGCGTCTGATGATGACCTGACCGACCTGATGATCGACACGACTCGCAGCCCACCAGCATGGAAATGAAAGGAATGGAACAATTAGGAATGCATGCATGAGAGTAGTAGTCATCAGTCCTATGGCATGCTACTCTCACGTTATTATTATATATATATATACGATATACGCGTGATTGCTTTTCTATCTATGGACGACGACTTGCATGTATTGCTCCCCGAACGTGCGCCACTAGTTAGGCCAAGTAGTAGTCCAGAGAGAGGGGCCAGGAATGATGCATGCATGGCCGGAAAATAAAGAATGCGCACGTTCCTTCCGAGAACTCAGTTTAGTCTGGCGCGCGGGAGGCGATCGACGAATGGGTATATACAGTATAGTAGTGCATGCGGTACACAGTAGGGATTATTATTATTATATTTCTATCCGTCGTCGTCGTCTTCGACGAGGACGGCGGCGACCACGACGGCGCTCTCCCCATCCACGCACCGTGGAGATCGACCAATAGTTTTGACGATGGAGATCGAAGCTGATCTAATCTGCATGCATGATCGATGATGAAACCAAGATTATCAGGCGCACACTAGCTAGTTAATTAGACCTGCAGACCAATATAATACAGGGCCTCTTCGTTTGATTGCGGGCATGTGGGTAGTAGAAAAGTTATCAATAGATTGCGGGCTATGAGAAAGCTCAAGCCGTTTGGTTGAACAGCACTGCTTCTCAAAAGAGCTAGTATAGTACACTGTAAGTGTATTATTTGCGGGCCTCACAGGTCATTCTCTTCCTTTTGAGTCTCGTCTCTATAGCCAGAACATATCAACGCGCGTCTCCAACAATATCTTAAAAATTGAGTTCCAAAAAAAAGAAAGAAACTCCGTAAACAGTTTCATTCATTCGTTCATTCCTAAAAAAGAACCGATATATACCATTAGTTAGGCAGCAGGGCCATCAGAGACGTCGCCACCGATGACCGGCCGGGGATATATATATATAGTTCGATCGAGAGCTAGCTATATATATATATATATATATATATATATATATATATATATATATATATATATATATATATATATCTTAGATCTCTCACTCGATCATCATCGTCCGCGTGACCAACATTGCACCCCGACCGGCCCACCCCATACGAACATCATCGTACGTCCTCGCACCGCCTCGTGAAAGTTCGGTGCCGCCGGCGAGTGAGAATACTGGTAGGTATATATCCGTCTTGTACCTTCTCCAACAACGACGACGACGACCATGGAGATCGACCCTACACACACCCACACGCGCGCGCACATTGCTACGACTCCGATCGAGATCCTATCGTACTATTGGACAAGCAGGTAGTGCAGTGCAGACACACTGTGCAGTGCGTGCAGAGACGGTTCGGACGACGACGACGCTTCCGCAAGACAATTCAGGGGCACGCACGCGTGCGCACTCTCAGTAGTCCATTCAATTCTGATGTGCAACATATATCAAAGGCCAGCAAGTCCAGAAAATGAAGCTAATAGCTAGCTAGTACTACTGTGTACTGCGCAGTCGTCCTTGCCTGCATTTTATGAACGAAGCTTCCTCAATCTCATCGAGGCTACTAGAAGAGTTGAATTTCTCTCTCTCTGTAGAACACAATAGAGACCTGCATGCAAATGTGCACGCCCTCAAGACTATATATACTCCCTCTATATCGACCGGCCGCGGCGCGGTTAGAAAACTGAAAATGATAAGGGATGTAGGTAGTAGTTACATCTCTGACGACGTTGACCACTGCAGATGAATCTAGTCTGTCTATCTTCCATTCTTATTTTCTGTGAAATCAAACCAAATATATACACTGGTTCGTATCATTAAATAGATCGTTAGATCTATTTTCACAATAGATTTATTTTAAAATATAAATATCGTTATATTATTTTACAAACCTGGTTAAACTTACATACCAACATAAATTAGAAAAGTTGGAGGATGATAACTAAAACCGCCAGAGATATGTAACTACCCACCATGATAACAACTACTTAAAAGGACTAGCCTATGCCCTATATAATAACTAAAACTTGGATGATCACCCTCCAAATACTCAACACCATGACATATAACAGAACAGTAGTGCCGTTTGAAGACGATGTTCCCTAGTTCAACATTCTGAACAGAACGTACAGTAGTGCTCTTTGGACGGCTGCTGGGTTTCGCCGCTTTTGGGCGCCTTGGGCGCCAGGTGATTTGGGTGGCCTAGGGCGCGCACTTCTTTGAAGCCAACCCCTTGTCTTGTAATTACAACCGCGTGCGAGTTGTGAACGGTGGTTGAGTGGGGTGTGTCGGTAATCTTCGGCTTACCGTGTAAGGGCTTGGATGAACTATCCACTTCTTTCTTAATGAAATACATGTGTTTGCATGTTCTCGGAAAAAAAAACATTCTGAATTGAAGGGCAGTGACCTCGTTTAGTTTTGTCTGTATGGACTCATTTAGTTTTGCATATGTGGACTGTAACGTTTTTTTTTCTTTTTTGCGAGGCTAACAGAGGTTGTTGCCTGTATTGGTCGTTCCCTTATTAGTGCGCACCATTTCTAAACTACTATATCCAAGCCTCTCATAAATGATCCAGTTTCTTGACCCTCTTATACATTTAGTTTTTTTTTATCATCTTTTACCTTCTCCCATGAAACCACACACAGTCACCTTTTTCATCCTAAACTATCATCAAATTTTATCACAATATCCTTCACGTGTCTGCTAGAGCCACTTCTACCTTAAGTAGTCATTCGCTGGCCCCATCATCGTACCAATAATATCGGCTCTTCGAGCCTTTTTAAAACATACTCACTATAGAACAACCACGGACACAAATGAGTTACTGATCTTAGCACGTGCTACCCGCTAGACATTAGCAAATTCAGCCAGGCCTATATATATAGCTAGCCCGATCACCTACAAGGAGAGATACAAAAGCAAAGATTGTTTTATATAGATTTATTTATTTATGTACTATTGGACCCACATATTTATCTCTCAGATTCTTAGGCCTCGTTTGGTAGGGCTCCTATCGGCTCCAATTTCTCTGACACATTCACTGTTCAAACATTGTTCACATAAGGGTCATTTTTATCTCTCCCCACCTCTCCTCTCATAGAGCCAGTGAAAGCAGGAGAAGCCACTTTTTTCAGCTTCACCTGCTCCCACCGGCTCTATGAGAGTGAGAGATGAGAGGGAGAGATAAAAATGGCTCATGTGTGAACAGTGTTTAAACAGTGAATGCGGCAGAGAAGCTGGAGCCCCTAGGAGCTCTATCAAACGGGGTCTTAAACTACGTGAAATAGATCAACTATCTAAGCTTTTTACCTGTCCACATAATAGTTAGTGACTACTTTCTCTTCTACTTTTTACCTGTTCATATAATAGCTAGTCAAATAGCTAGCTTGGGGACGTTAGATAGATGTCCAAGCTTCTTAGTTCTTATGCATGGGTGGATTATTCGGCGTGTGTCCAATGACCAGCTACACTATCCAATAGCTGAGCTGTGACTCTGTACCATGACGTGTAGAGGAAGGAAGAGAGACGATGACTGAGAGAGAGAGAGAGAGCTAGCCAGCCACGAGCAAATAATATAGCCGGCCGGGTTATTTCACACTTATGTCGATATAAAAGGAGAAAACTCCGTTGATGGACTATTAGGTATGTATAGGAGAGAAAGAACTGGTAAATAATCAATTACTATATCTTTTTATTTTCCTTCTTCACCTCATCCGGCAAAGTAGATATGTTAGACCTATATATATATCGAGTACGCATATGTGTATATAAACTAAACAGAAAGCAAATAGAGAAAGATATGCAGCATGTGTATAAACGACCATGATGCTGCATATAAAACATGCATGTACACAGTGCTTTTAGCTTCGTCGACGCACATGCATGTGCATCGTCAACTAACCATGCACATATACAGGCCAGGTACAGAGACTACTCTCTCAATCTCCTGGTGGCCGGTACGGTCCTAGCTAGTCTTTGCTTTGGTCTGCGTTGCTTCGTCCAGCACGTCTTGCCTTGCTAATGCTCTCGATCGTCGTTCAATTCAATCTCCTAGTCTCGTGTTGACGTCCATGACAGGATCGATGATGGTCAATAGCTAGTGATGGCGCGCGACCGGCCGGGCGAGGGTTTTTTTCTCCTTTATTCTTGTTCAAGAAAGGGATGCCGGCCGTGCACAGTGCAACGACTCTAGTGCTTTCCAAAGTTGGTTTTCTTCTTTATCTCGCGTTTGCACACGGCAGTAGCTAAATATATATTGACATGCGGCGGCTACTGAATAGTACTGAATTTTTGTTTCAGTATTACATTGATGTAGTATAATTATTCTATACCTATATATAGAATTAATATTCTATAACTAGCTACAAAATAATTTATTCTATAGCCGCTTTAATTTATGATATTATTATACTCATTTATATATGTGTTATCATAACACAAGGATCATAAATATGTATTCACTTACTCGTAAATTAGTATATAAAATTATCGTAAATATAATGGATATGACTATAGAATAACACGTATTATGTAGCTATGTACGGAATAATATACTCTATCTATATATATTATTGGTCTTGCAGAAACAGAGGTAGTAGGTACCTGTTGACACCGTTTTTCGCACGTGTCAAATGAGCTGAGGTTTGACTGGTCAACGGCCGTTCGCCATCGGCATCGTGAAATTATGAGCCAATATTACCGATGGGGATGTCGCAGGAAGGCCAAGTGTGCTGCCGATGGAGGCTGGATGATCTCTGCCGACAAAGGTTAATTGGTGAAGTCTTGCTGATGCTGATTGCCGATGAAGAGATATCACCGATTGCCGATCAAGAGTCATTGCCGATTGCCGATGAAGGGTGGTTGCCGATTGCCGATCGGAAAATATTGCCGATGCCGATGGGCGTGACTTAACGCTTGGTGGCAGTAGAAGACTACAGGTGGCCAAAGAAGGAAGTCGCGGATTGGAGGGATCTGCCGATGGAAAGTTTCCATCGAAGAGGAGTATAAGGAAACTGGTGGTTTGTACCAGTATTATTATAGTAGTTTGAGTCCGACTCTTGCATGAGTCATTTATTTTCCTTTAAAATAGGCGTGTTTGTTTAGGGAAATAAATATTATTGTTTTAGATCCGACTCCTGCGTGAGTCAGTTTTCTTAAAATTAGAAGTTTGTTTTAGGAAGGATACGTGTCGTGTCTTTGTACAACTCTCCATGCGGGAGTATAAATATGTGCCCGAGGGCTACGAAAAAGACAATCAATCCAATATCAAACAAACCAATTTTATCTTATTCTACTTTTTATCGCAATTTACCTTTTTTGCATTAGTTATAGCTTTTAACGAGTTCTTCAAGCTTCGACGAGCTGCATCACCTTGATCTCCGTCAAATCCTTACAAGTTCCGCGTGGGAGTACCTTTGAGCTTTGGCATTCCGGGCGCATCGCTGTTTGCCTCGTTCAGCTCTGCTCTAGCTATCCTGATCAAGCCTCAATCCCAGCATCCGGGCGCATCGCCGTTGTCTGGATTGGATCTTGTTCTAGTTATCCTTGATCAATCTGAGCCTTGACGTCCGGGCGCATCGCTGTCGTCTCGTTCAGTTTTGTTCTAGTTATCATCCTTGTCGATTGATTGGTCAAATCGACTGGCACGTCTCCGGAATACCGAGCTTTGGGTAATAGCCCGAGGTGTTTGCAAATCCTGACGTTTTTTGTGTCAACAGTACCCATTATAGGTTCTCTCTCAAAAAAGGATTCACATTTTCTTTCACATAATCGTTGAAGGGATATATGGACTTTAGACTAGTAGTTTAAAAAAAACACCTTTAGACTAAGTATAGGTTTCCCCTCCCCTCGTCACAAATAACACGTGTATCTCACTAATAGGCAACTTATAATATACGAATAGGTTTCCTTACAGAATATAGTTTTGCTCATACATAAATAGAATGGGTACACGTGCTATGTAGTTTCATGAATAGTTTCACGAAATATGCTAAAAAAAAAGTTTCACGAAATATACTTGTAAATAGACATGCCTATATACATCCTATGTATATATTATATAGAGTATATAGTTTCTAAAGTGAGAGAATATGCTTATATACAATTAAAGGTAGAATAGGAACATTTATGTAAAGGGACTTGCTAAAATTCCTAAATTCTAGCTTTCTTTTAGAGGACGGTTATTGTATAAATTTTATAATAAATTTTTATTTGTAGTTTGTTGCAATTTACATAGTTATATAATCGGCATGTTTGGCTAATCGTGAGATAAAAATACTTTACCATGCTTTCGAGGTTGATAAACCAAGCGAACATGACAATTCAGTTCTAAAAATAAAATAACAGTAAACAAAACCTGACAAAAACCTAATCCATGTTGGCACAAAACAATTAATAATTTACCGTAATTTCTATTATCAAACAAGTAAAAAAAATAATATAATCATGATACCGAATAGCAAATCACAAAAGTAACGCATATAATGAATAAAATATTGTAATAAATAACAACTTTGACTTGGACCCAATCGGCCGTACTCTTCTCTTGTAAAAAGCACAATGTCTGCCTAGTACTAAAATCAAACCGTTTTAAATTTAGTAAGGTTTAGCAAACAAGATTATTAGCATCATATCTTAGATTATAATATAGTATATCGTAATACTTATCTGATGTCATCATCATAAATAATGTATATAATTCTTTATATACATTTAGTTGAACTTTAGCTAGTTTAGTTGAAAACAATAATATATACTAGTAGGATTTTTTATTCCGGACAGCGGTAAACATGAGAAACGTGAAGAAGAAAAGAGCATTATTCCTGTACTAATATAATACTTATTACTAGCTAAAAGCAGACATATATGGGACAGTTAAAAGTGGATGGGTTGTTGGTTTGATTTCCACGCGAGGAGTCCGTGCAATGACCTCTTCGCCGCCGTCGCCAACGACGAGACGACGGTCCAGTTACGACCGTCGACCGGGCCCGTGCCTCGATCTCCCGTGCACAGGCACGTACGTCGTCCGGGTTCGCCGTCGTCGTCATCGTCGCCAGCAACGCAGAGTCCGATCAGCAGACCGATCGACTTATTTGTTCCTTCCTTCCGCCCGGCCGGCAGCTAGCTTGAGGATCACGGCGCAGGTCAAGAATTGAATCAGCTGCACCTTCTCCTTTCTTCCATTGGCCTCGGCGTCGCAATCGCGTCAGATCCGCCGGACCGGAGCAAAGTAAGTCAGGGCACGCGCGCGTCAGCGGAGCTAGCTACATTCCGTTCATCGGCAGGACTCGCGCGATCGAACATGAACTGACAGATCGACCTCCATGGATCATTCATTCGTATACACTATATACAGGAGCTAGCTAGCTAGCGTAGAGAATATGAAATATATACTGTATATATATATATATATATATCCGATTGACACTGTACGTACGAGAGGTGCAGAATTCGCACACAAGAGAAAATCTGGTTATTCTCTGATGAGGCTATTCGATCTCGATCGTGTTGTTCACTATATATTCAGAATTTCAGATTTGTCGTCTGATCTGCTGAGTGCTGTACAAATAGAAAGGGAATTTCTTCATATATAGGAATACATTCATAATATCGAGTGATTATATATTTTTAAAATGAAATGAAAAGTGCCCCCGTGCCCGGGACGGACGACGACAGGACGAAGCTTCCGGATGCTGACCGCCGGCGTCGCACGCACACTACTGCTCGCTCCACCTCTCTCTCTCTCTCCACTTGCACGCAGACGACGCGGAACGGCCACAGTCCGTCCCAAGCAATTCCTCTCCTCTCCACCTGACGACCTCCAGCCACCTATCCTATTCCTAGTAGCTATTAGCTCTTACACCTGACGTCCTCCTCACCTCTATATATAGGGCCCGCCCAGCCCGAGCTCAGCTGCACATCCACTCACGACAGACACCAGACAAGAGGCAACTGCTTGATGTGGCGACGCGAGCTGCTGAGCGATACAGACGACCGAGCTGACATGGCCACCAGCGAGAGCGTCCAGATGCCGCGGATGAGCGACGGCGCCGCCAGCAGAGCGCCGGAGCCGCTCCGGCTCCCGCTGCCGCCGGTCGACGGTGGCCTCGCTTCTTCCCCCGTGGCTTCTGCTGCCAGGACGCCGCAGGCGACGACGGAGATCCCGTACTCTGTCGCCTTCAGCGTGCCCACGTCGCCGTCGGGGCTCCACCTCGGCGCGTGCGCGTCCGTCCGCAGCCTGGCGCCGGCGTCAGAGCACCAGCACCAGCACGCGGAGGCGGCGCCGCAGCAGCTGCTGAACCAGCAGGCGCGGTACCACTCGCAGCCTTCGCTGACGATCCGCACCGAGGAACCCCCGGCGCCGCCGCTGCAGCGGGTGCGCACCGTGTCACGCAGCGACAGCACGACGCGGGACCGCCGCTTCGACCACTTCAAGACCTTCTCCGGCCGCCTGGAGCGGCAGCTGTCCAACCTCCGCGGGGTGGCCGCCGTGGACATCGAGCCCGCCGGTACCGTCGCCGCCGACTCCAGCTCCAACAAGATCATCACCGAAGAGGAGACCGACGACGACGACGACGGCGAGGTGCCGACGGCGGACCGCTACTTCGCGGCGCTGGAAGGGCCGGAGCTCGAGACGCTACGGCCGACGGAGGTGTCGGCGCTGCCGGAGGACGAGACTTGGCCGTTCCTACTGCGGTTCCCAATCAACGCGTTCGGGATGTGCCTGGGCGTCAGCAGCCAGGCCATGCTATGGAAGACGCTACAGTCGGAACCATCGACGGCGTTCCTGCACGTGAGCCCCGACGTGAACCACGCGCTCTGGTGGGTCTCGGCGTCGCTCATGGCGCTCGTCTCCTTCATCTACCTCCTCAAGGTCGTCTTCTACTTCGAGGCGGTGCGGCGCGAGTTCTACCACCCCATCCGCGTCAACTTCTTCTTCGCGCCGTGGATCGCCTGCCTCTTCCTCGTCAAGGGATTACCGCACCCGGTGACGAACGTCCACCACGTCGTCTGGTACATCCTCATGGCGCCCATCATGTTCCTCGACCTCAAGATCTACGGCCAGTGGATGTCCGGCGGTGACCGCCGGCTTTCCAAGGTGGCTACCCCGACCAACCACCTCGCCGTCGTCGGCAACTTCGTCGGCGCGCTGCTTGGCGCCAAGATGGGGCTTCGAGAGGTGCCCATCTTCTTCTTCGCCGTTGGGGTGGTGCACTACCTGGTGCTGTTCGTGACGCTGTACCAGAGGCTGCCCACCAACGCGCAGCTCCCCAAGGACCTCCACCCGGTCTTCTTCCTCTTCATCGCGGCGCCCAGCGTCGCGTCCGTCGGCTGGGCAAGGCTCTGCGGCGAATTCAACTACGCTGCCAAGATCCTCTACTTCACCTCTCTCTTCCTATACATGTCACTGGTACGTATACATCGTCTTCTCTTCTCTTCTTCACACACATGATGACACGTATATCTATTGTATATATATTCAACATGCATACTGACCGTGTTATAACGTACGTATACAGGCTGTGCGTATCAACCTGTTCAGGGGCGTTCGTTTCTCGCTGGCGTGGTGGGCGTACACGTTCCCAATGACAAGCGTGGCCATCGCGGCGGCGGTGTACGCGTCGGCGGTGACCAACGTGCTCACCCGGGTGCTGGCCGTGGGGATGTCCGTGTTGGCGACCGTCACCGTCGCCGGCGTGCTGGTGACCACCATGTACCGCGCGTTCGTGCGCAAGGACCTGTTTCCCAACGACGTGTCCATCGCCGTCACACAGCGGCCCAAGGCCAAGTTCGGCAAGATCCTCGCGCACATCCGCGCCTCCGGCGACGGTGTCAAGGACCTCGTCTTCTCCGTCTCCAGGCATGGCGGCGGCGGCGGCGGCGGCTCCTCCGGATCCGAGACCAACTACAGCGCCGCCAGCGAGTCGCCGTCGCCCATGGCGCGTGGCCGAGGCGGAGCAGAGCCGTAGGCCACCGTCGATCTCCAAACCATTCTTATATACTATAGCTCATCTATCTGTACATGCTTCGGATAGACTAGTAACAGTAGTTCTTGAATTTTCCATGCATCCGTGTGGCAGCTAGCAGCAGAGATTCCCTGCACCTGCACTACACGTAGAGGACTAGAGGCACCTGCCGGGATTGGCAGCGATAAACGTTCGTCCTTTGAGCGATTGCCATGACAAGGTTACAATCGCGGGATGACACTAGAGTTTAATTAATTCAGTTTGTCGAATTAGCTTGTTATATACATATATAGGACAATTGCTTGTGAACCTTTGTTCATGAACCATGACTGATTTTAATATATTCTCCACTGAGTTTTTGTAAATCTTGAAACACTACACTATCATTATCGGCAAAAACATTTCAAATCTTGCCGCATCTTGCCAATGCATGCTTCACTTATTGCCATTTTGGCAACCACGTGGTTTGTTTGCTAAACTTCAAATTTGGCAAGATTCCTTCTACTGCAAATGTAGCTCGTTGCCTTGGCAATGCTCGTGGGTAAGCTAAAATGCCAAGCTACAGGGCTCGGTGATAAAGACTCGTGATCAAAACGATACGATTTCCCTCGTGATACAAAATCATCTATCCTTTGCTAAAAGTATGTAAATCATCTATCCTTTGCTAAAAGTATGTAGACATAGAACCTTGGTTGTTTAGGTCGGGAGTAGTAGGGTTAAGACTAAATCTGCAAGGATGGAACGCTCGCAGTGTATCCCTCCATGTTCCTTTACTTCGTTGGCAGTGCGGCGCGTCGTTGTAAACCGAGTAACCTTTCAACCTAAATATAAAAGATACGCAAGTTTTTTTGTGTGTTCGGGAAAAACAATGACTTTGTTTGGCATGATTTCAAAGAGCTTCGACTTCTTGCTACCATGTGTGAAGGACCCGGTAGAGCAAAAAGAAGAAGAAGAGGCTTCACTGGCTCCTAATTCATTCTAAGAGCCAAAAGGAGATACGACTCCTCGCTATTCCACTATATTGCATAAAGGAGTTAGAAAGCGGAGTCTTTCAGAGTTCAATCAAACAAACGGGACCTTAATTTCTATTTAAGGCTTTAAGTGACCGCAAAAAGAAAGAAAAAAAAAGAATTGCTGCTACGTGGTGTCCTGTGAAGCTTGCATTTTGTAAGGAACATTTCCGCAAGAACAATTCCTTCTTCTTTCTTTTCGAAATGACGGAACCTTTTCTAAAGAACGCTTTGGACTTTGCCCTTTTCCTGGTTTTTACGCATGGATTTAGCACTTTTGACTTTGCTTTCCATTCAATGTCTATTCCTCAAATAAAACGTACGTGTATAGCAGAGTGTTCGTCGTGTGGGGACGTATGTTGGGACGATGTCCCAGAACAAACTAGATCAAGGAGGAAGAATTCAGTTTCTCAGTGAAGAAACAAACTTTTTTTTAGATAATGGATAAAAAGTGAAGAAACAAACTTAGTACTTGAATGTGTTCAGCTTGAAGGCCGGCGCCGGCGGCGCAGCCGACGACGCAACGCCACAGAGGCTAGGGGCACACTGCTGGAGCTTGCGGTGGGCGGTGCGGCAGCATTGGGTAAGCGCTGCCGGGGCGGCGTGTTTCAGTTCATCAAGTGAATGAGGGCAATGTCCATGGAAAGAGTAGAGACATAGGTGCCTGTTACACCGTAATGAAAAACCCACTTTGTTTGGTTGGCGCACGCAGCGACTCGTGAGCTCCGTAAATGGATACAGCCTCGAGGTGGGCGGTAACCATGTTGCACGTCTCCGTATCTGATCCCTTCTCGAATGGTTCCCGTCTGCGTGAAACAAACGCGTCCTAACGCTAACGGATAACAGGGCAAACGGTTACGGGGATAAATACGCCAATCCAAACAGCTCCCTAATGGAAATGAGCCTTTAACGAGCCCGGTTGATAAACGGACTAATATTATTTTTAACTATTTTAAACAATACCACCTACACAAACACAAAGAACATTATTTAATTAGTCGGAATCAGCCGATTTAATATCAGTCGAGCAAGGAAAGAGCTAGTATGTGCGTGTTGCGTTGATGCCTGCGGCTGGTTCTTGACACTGCACGTTTTCCTTTCAAAAACTAGAAAGAGAAAATCAGTAAGAAATGCTGCTGGTCGATCGTCGCTAGCTGCGTGCAACCTGGACTGGACTGGACAATGGACATGGATCGATCCTCTGCATCTGCGTGCATGCATGGCGACATGGCGTACCAACTCGTACAGCGCCGTCTGGCTGCATATGCCGGCGGCTGCAACGAACCCTCGTACGGTCGTCGGCCCGTGCAGCAGAGCAGGCGGCGCCGCAGACAAGGAAGGAAGAAGATCGTGCAGACAAGTCTTGGTTTGGCTCCTGTTTTGTCCTTGTTTGTTTCTTTCGTTGCATGATGACGAGACAGTGCAAAAATTCGGTTTATTCACTGTTTATCATGAATACTTGTCGTCTCAAAGACGTACATATTCTCTCTACGTCGAAATCATAGGATGCTTTGATTTTAATTTTCTAGATATATTGTTTTTACTATATATCTCGATATATTGTGTATTATATAAATATAATAAAAGCACATAGGTTTTAGTTAGAAAACTTAAAACATTTTATAATTTGAAGTGGAGAAAGTTTTATGAGATTTTTTACAATATTTGAGGAAATATTCGACGGCTCACGTCGACCGATCCGATAGCTATAAAGGCTGGAGAAAATGAGAGGAAATTCTAGAGAGGAAACGAGAGGAAATTCTGATGTGTATGACCAATTGGTCATATGCGCCAAATTTCCTCCCATGTGCGCCAAATTTCTTCTCATTTCCTTCAAAACTCAGATAATTAGGACTCCAAATAAAGGGGCGGTAATTCCGTTTCTGTATTTGTTTTTTCTAATCAAGGGTAATACGGTAAATTGATATTTGTGAAAATAATGATTGGAGTAATAGGAGGAAATTTTGTACATTCGATTTTCTATAATTTCCTTCATTCACGTTGCTTAGTTGGGCCACAACGTCGATCTAACATCGGTTGCAATACCTTTTTGCAACGACCGGTAACGAACGCAATTCGGTTGCAACATGTAGCTTTTGCAATCAAATTGGACTTATTGCAATTTAGTAGTGCCTAAAATACCCTTTACGAATATAATTAGAAAAGACTTAGAATATTGCGGAGGAAATAGGAGGAAATGAGAGGAAATTTCAAGCAGAGTAAAAAACTCAAGTTTTATATACACCTCATATATGCTAACCAGTTCTAGACATTTCTGATGCGCGTGGCTGCTAAGTTTTCTTCTGTAACTGACAAGTCGATTTATCTGTTTGTTGAACCATGGCGACTGCATGCTAGCTTGCTCTCACGAGTCTAGAATAATAATTCACAAGTGGACCGATGTTTGTGCCCTTTTTTTGGATGGAAACTGGTATTAGGAACTAAAAAAGTTCAGATTACAAAGAGCGGGTAAGAGCATATGTTTGTGCCTTTGTTGCAGGCTCTTGCTAACAAGTACAGTCCTACTGGCAGCTCAGTTATCAAATTCACAAATGTCACTAGTATGTAGACGCTCATTCTTGAGCTAGCTGCAGTCTGTAGAAGAAGCGTGACAAACCATTTGAGCTATAGTATCAGATATATACAGAGTACAATGCAAGGAACAACGAACAAAATCTAATTCCACTAAAGAATTAAAGGATCGATCACGCAAAGTGAACCAATGCTCAACTAATAACTTAACTACAAATCAAAGCATGATCAAGCTAAGACGCTTCCATATTTATCTATAACGGGCTTATTAATTTCTATACATATAATATGCAGTAATGCAGTAACTAACAACGAAACCGCTTCGCGCGCATTTTCAATTTCTGCACACCAATCAAAGGCCTTCTTCTCAGGCCCTGATTGAGACCGATTGGCGGCACCACGTGCGGCTGCAGGCTTCGCTCTCTTCCCCTGATGGCCCAACCAGCCCATGAAGGCCCAACAACGTCTGAGTATATAAGATAACACCAATAACCCTAATTCTACAACCTCTCCACCCTCATCCGCCGCCAGGTTCCTAGGCACTCGCCGCCACTGCTGTACAGCTGCCTCCAGCAAGTCCACACGGTGTCCACGTGCCTACCACCGGCGACCCTGCAGCAGCAGCAAGGGAATCCTCCCTGATCGGCAGCACAGCATCCTCATCCTCCCTGATCCTGATCCTGATCCTGACCCCCGCTGCATAGCTGCACGACCGAGAACTGAATCCGTGAGCCATGTCGACCAGCAAGGGCGGCGCAGCAGGCAAGGGCGGCCCAGCTGCCAAGGGCGGCGGAGGTTCGAACACCTCCTTACCCATCGTCTTCCACCGTCACCGTTGGGTTCGTTTGCATCTCAACTGTTTTGGTTGCGGATTGCAGGGAAGAAGAAGGAGGTGAAGAAGGAGACGAAGCTTGGGATGGCGTATAAGAAGGACGACAACTTCGGGGAGTGGTACTCTGAGGTTGGTTGTCTATTAAGTGTTAATTTGTTCGGAAAACTAGTTCTGTACCATCAAATCAAAAGAGACGAACTTTTAAAAAAATACCATTGAAAGATTTGGATTCAGAGAAATACTTAGCATCCAAAGGTTGTTCGGTTATGGACTTTTAGCACTCTTATATTAACTCCACGTTCAACTTGCACTGCATGCTTCAATTCAGCAGCCATTCATACATGATTGTAGCACAGCCATTCAGAACAGATTCTATCTAGCATCATAACAGCTGCAATCCAGCCCCAACAATCCAGCACTACGCCTTTCACTCTCAGCAAGCTATATAGAAACATATGGAACAGAAAAAAAAAGGTAAGGACCAATTGACAACAATTCTAGGTCCTCGTTCATTTGCTTCACATAGCCATGTGCTACACATAAATACCAGTAAAATAGGTACAAATTAGAAGAATATAAAGGTCAGAGTGGTTTTAGTGAGATTGTACTGACTGCCCGTGCATTTCGACCATCTCTGTTGATGGGTTCAGAGGGGCACGAGTGGTTGAGTGGGCTTTTGCAGCTGCTTCGTGGAGTGGTTCCAGTAGGACGAGCGTCGTGACCAATCCTCATCGTGCGCAGGCGTAGCAGGGAGAAGACACCAGCCGGCAATAATTTGGATGCGCTCAAGGCAATCCTTGTTCATCATGCCAGCGGCCAGCGGCAAACATGGAGGCGGCAAGCTCCCAGTGACTAGAGAGCACGCACATGGGTTGGGTTGGGTCTTCTTTTTTTGTCCTGTTAACGTCAAGCTCACGGAGTGCTAGATTGCCATAACGGAACAACCTTTGGATGCTACTTCTCTAAATCCAAATCTTTCAATGGCGTTTTTCTAAAATCTGTATCTTTTGTATCATTTGATGGCACAGATCTAATTTTCCCTAATTTGTTTCGTTGTGGTAGGGCAATCAGTTCTGATTTGATTCACGTTGGTAGATGTAGATCCCATTTGATTCATGTTGGTAGTTTCAATTTGATTGATGTTTTGGTGCTGTGGTGGGAGCATGTGCGGTGGCGGGGATGAAATTTGAAGGTTTTGATAGGATTGGTGTAAGAGGGTTTAGGTGATATCACTGTTTCAGTAGCTTAGTATTTTGGTCTTGTGAACAGGCACTGTTACAATTCTAGACTATAGTTGCCTATTCTAGACCTACTCAAATTATTGCCCAAACTACTTCGAGTCCACAGCAAAAGCTGCAATCACACACTCACCCTAGTTGTGAGATGAGAAACTGGATTAGTTGTCTTGCTATATTGTTTCAGGTGCAGCGATTCCATTAAGTTAAGTACTATATTCATACTGCTATTCTTTGATTGCGCTGTTTGACATGTGACAAAATATCTTTCCTCGAAGTATAGTCCTCGTGTTCTATATTAAATTATACCTTGTTCTTTCCATGGGGCTAATTCAGAGCATTGTTATTTGTTCCTCCAGGTTGTTGTTAACAGTGAAATGATCGAGTACTATGACATCTCTGGTTGTTATATACTGAGGCCATGGGCGATGGAGATCTGGGAGCTACTGAAAGTAAGTTCTTGGCAATACGGACTAAAAACCATAAGTCTCCTTTGTTGCCCATTCTGGAATTGCAACTATCTCAGTGCTAAAGATTTAAAGAATAGACACCCTTGTATCTGGAGATTGATTTCTAGTGTGGTGTAGAACTTTTCACAGCCATAAGTCTCCTTTGTTGCCCATTCTGGAATTGCAACTATCTCAGTGCTAAAGAATAGCCACCCTTGTATCTGGAGACTGATTTCTAGTGTGGTGTAGAACTTTTCACAGCTTCTCCATAACAGAAGTTCTGACCCTGTACCTGAATTATGTAGGAAGCTATGTTTAACACCAGGTCCCTTTATGTTTGTTTCTATACATATCTGTGAAGCATAGTGACGTTATAACTGCTTTGTGATTTGGTGCAGGAATTCTTTGATGCAGAAATTAAAAAGCTGAAGCTCAAACCATATTATTTCCCTTTGTTTGTTACTGAGAATGTTCTTCAGAAGGAAAAAGATCACATTGAGGGCTTTGCACCTGAGGTGTGCCTTTTACTCTTTCCTTCACATCTCCACTTGCAGATTTTCATTGTTAGGATATTTGTTCAATTCTTCAATTCAGTCTGCCCAACTATAAGAGTTACTTCATGAAATTTGTTTGTTAATTGAACTCTTTCATTGCTATTTGCTGAATGCTTCCAGCTTTTTTTCCCATCACATTGTCACTTGTGTAAAAAAAAGGAAAGTAATATATTCTTTTTGCAGGTAGCTTGGGTTACTAAGTCAGGGAAATCTGACCTGGAAGCACCTATTGCAATACGCCCAACAAGTGAGACTGTCATGTATCCATATTTCTCCAAATGGATAAGAAGCCACCGAGACTTGCCCTTGAGGTGTAATCAATGGTGTAATGTTGTTAGATGGGAGTTTAGCAATCCTACTCCTTTCATAAGGTATCTCATTGGTTGGCTAGCCAATGTAGTCACACTATTCTCCCTGCCTGGTTTATTACCTGATGTTCAGCAAGACACTCCCATAATGTCTAACTTGCAAATTCGCATAGTTCATTCCTTGCATGTTAATGTGTTGGCGATAAGAACACGCCCAGATGGTTGCCTCACTTGTCAGCTCTCAATATTTTGGAAAACCAAGGATCTCTCATATTTCATTTCTACGTATAAGATAATGAAATACCACTTTCTTACAAGCATTGTTATTATTCTAGAACATTTGAATAAGTGGTCCAATGGAAAGAACATTTGTATAAGATAATGGCATACCACTTTCTTACAAGCATTGACTACTTGTCCTCAAAATTGTCAACCTGATTAATTAAAATGTTCAATGTCCTTTTGTTGTATAGTATCCATAACACCCACAATTTGAGCTGATCCTCTTATAAGTTTGGGAACTGCCTTCATCTATTTTTCACTTGGTACAGTGTTTAAAATTAAACTTTGAACATGACTTTTTACAAAATTGTAACCACAGAAATGTACATTGGATATTGAATCTAGCGGTTCTGCTTGTGTATTACTAAACTCACTATTGGATGCAAAATTGTTGGTCTAGAGTTACAAGGTTTGAATTTTGAAATGTAACTGAGGGAATATATTTCATTAATTCATTCGCCCTTTGTTTGTGTGCATATGGCTGTACCCAGCCCTCCGCCCCCCTGCGCACGCGCGCGGCTGTGAATTTCCTCCTAAACACTCTGCAACTATTCTCTTCAGGAGCCGTGAATTTCTGTGGCAAGAGGGGCATACTGCTTTTGCGACTAAAGAAGAGGCAGATGAAGAGGTATAAGTACATATTTCTGCAGCTTTGATATGGTTCTGTTGTTGACTAGTATTATTGTGGTGGTTTTGGTGAGTCCATTGCAAAGTATAACACTACATATTGAGTTTATTTTCGCAGAATTAAGTTGTGAATGTTTGAAGATATTGAGAGTCTGAAGTGCAACTGACCTGATGTAGTATGCTAGATTAGATTATAGACTTTTGTTTATAGCAGTAATTTAGTTTTTATATTACATTTAATTGCATACTAGTACCCTTGTTTCACATTTGGGTAATTTAAAGTTTCATGCATTTATCTAGGTACTGCGCAAAAATAATTTGTGCCTCTGTGATGTATCAAAGGGACAGTTCAATCCTGTAATAATAATCTATTGTGATTGTATAAACATTTTTTAATGGGGAATGATTGGTTATTTTAATCCATGGTGATGTTCTCAGGTTCTCCAAATATTGGAACTGTACAGAAGGATATATGAAGAATTTCTTGCAGTTCCAGTGTCCAAAGGGAGGAAAAGTGAGATGGAAAAATTTGCAGGTGGACTTTATACCACGAGTGTTGAGGTATTGATACATTCCTAAATTTTTGTATCCTTAACTACTCTGATGAAAAATAAAATTAATTCCAGTACTTTATTGTAATATATGCTTGTTGCTAAATATTGTTTTACCAGGCCTTCATTCCAAACACTGGTCGTGGCATACAAGGCGCAACCTCACATTGTCTTGGTCAAAACTTCGCCAAGATGTTTGATATCACTTTTGAGAATGAGAAGGGTGTTAGGGAAATGGTTTGGCAAAACTCTTGGGCCTACACAACCCGCTCGGTAATTCTCGCACTCCTTTGATTGAAAATGCATAATTGATGTTGGGGTGGAATGATGCTTTCATTTTTTATGCTGCACCTGATACTTTTGTCCATATGTAGTCGATATCTACTGAACAAAGTGAACTGTAAACATCATACATGGACCGTTATCATGTGGGTCACTAGTATTTTTTTAGAATTAAGCAGTTGCACTAGCGCTACAGAATGCAAAATCAAAGGTTCATTTGTACGGCATCGTAACATTTTTTATTATAGGGGAAAAGAAATATACATATTTCACCTAAGCACACAATCTCAGCCTTTAGACCTGCAAACCAATGGCTCAGGTTATGTTTAGTTGCACCTGATGCTGGTGCCTCCTACACTTGTACCTGTAGATCTGTTAGGTCCTCAGTACCACCTTTACTTGATCTATAAACCTAAACTGCTGCTGATGATACGATTGTTGAGTGAAACCATGGAAAGTAGATATGTTTCAAGTGTAATGCTGCAATACACCACTTAACCTACACCGACTCTATGTTTGGAGTGGGCATGTTAAGAAGAGTTCTGTTGATGGGGAATAGGGGAGTATATGATAGAAGAGAGACTGGTGTTCTCCCTTCTGAGCCTCTTCTCTTTGCTTCCCCAATGTCTCCCTCCTAGAGTCAACCTAACACAGAAAAATCCCCATCCCATTGAAGGAAAAAGGAATAATTGGAAATTCTAGTGCTCCTTGGATTTCCAGTTACATAGTGTTCTGCACAAATTATGTTTTATGTTTGTAATATATAGAGCCTACACCCTTGCAGATTGGAGTGATGGTGATGACACATGGTGATGACAAAGGCTTAGTATTACCACCAAAGGTGGCACCAATCCAGGTAATTGTGATTCCAGTGCCTTATAAGGATGCTGACACAACTGCCATAATGGGAGCCTGTGAATCAACCGTTTACACACTCAATCAATCTGGGTTTCGAGCGGATCTGGACACCCGTGAAAATTACTCTCCAGGTTGGAAGTATTCTCACTGGGAAATGAAAGGTGTTCCATTGAGAATTGAGATTGGTCCAAAAGATCTGGCAAACAAACAGGTACTGGCTACGGATTTCTCTCAGATCACCATTCATGTTTATATTTGGTCACATTTTTTTGTTGGCTCTTGTTTTTTTATATAAGTTAATGTGCCATATGAGTCACTCTTGTAATCATGCTTTTTTCTCAAGGAGTATCTGCAGTTAGTTAACAATATAATACTTTTCATAGCCTTTTAAAGACAAGCAACCTGTTAGTTTATTAATCATCATTATTTTTTGCTTGTATCACCAGTAGTTCTTTGATACTACTACAGTATTACCTCCTTAGCGTAATAGGGCTTATTAGGATTTGAAAGTCTTCAAAACTAAAACCTGACCATAAATTTCTTATTTCTCTTAAAATGTGTTACTATCGTTTGGTACAAAATCAATATCATATTGAAAATATGTGAAATATGAACACATTGTTACAACTTTCATGGTCATTAAGCATGCATATCATTTGAAAAATAGTTGTTTCCTCAAAACATAGAAGGCTCTACCTTTTCGATTGATACTTCTTTTCCAGCTAGGCAGCTACTAATTGTTCAAGCTGTGTGCCTCTGCAAAAAGGCTGCTGAGTGGCAACAATGTTCTGATTCTTTTATTTGCTGCAATGTCCAAGTTACTCTGTTTTTGTGAACTTGAATTCCCATGAGTATGTGAAAAAATTGAGTGAAATTATATCATGTTTTTTAGGTGCGTATTGTCCGTCGGGACAACGGTGCAAAGGTTGACATTCCTGTGACCAATTTGGTTGAAGAGGTTAAAGTGTTACTGGATGGGATTCAAAAAAATCTGTTGAAAACAGCCCAAGAAAAGAGAGATGCCTGTGTTCAAGTCATCAACACTTGGGATGAATTCACAACTGCTCTGAATAACAAAAGGTTGATCTTGGCTCCATGGTGTGACGAGGAGGTACTTGTAATTGCCCACTTTTTGTTTTATCAGATTTGCCTCGTGTCCTGAATTGGTTCTTCGAAACCTAGGCAACAATTAACAAACAAGAGCTGTCAACACTTTTGCCACCATAAACTTCTAACTAGAAGTAGGAGGCGGGATACATAAAAGATAATTGGGAAATTCTTCCTTAAATGTTTGCTTCATTCTAATCACCTTTGGTCCTTGGCTTACCACAAAATTAAAATTATAAGTATTTGGAAAAATGTTGCAGATGAGAAACAATTGGAAGTCTATCAGTCAATGACTACCATGAACTGGCCTTTCTTGGTGCTCCTGTTACCTACCAGTTCTATTGTACTTCCACCTGCCATGTCATGTCTGTAAATTTCTTTTCCCCATACAGGACGTTGAGAAGGATGTGAAAGCTCGGACAAAAGGGGAACTCGGAGCTGCAAAAACATTGTGTACTCCATTTGAGCAGCCAGAACTTGCAGAAGGTACGAGGGCCTGAATGCAAGTTATCTATGGTTTTCTTTTTCCCTTGTTATGATTGTTGCATTATTGTATTTTCGTGCTGACCTATCTTGTTACAACCTAAAATCAGGTACCCTGTGCTTTGCATCTGGAAAGCCAGCGAAGAAGTGGTCGTACTGGGGCCGCAGCTACTGATTGCTTTGTGCTGGGAGTCTTTTCGGATTCAATTCTAGTGAATCATATAGCCTCGGAATTTCAGATACAAATCCGAAGATCCATTTGTTTTACATCGACTTACAGTTCTCACTAATGTCATCACTGGTGGCAATAGCCATTTGTTCCAGTGGACATTGCTATTCGAGGTTGGTATTTACAATGATGAGAAGTAATACATTGCTATTCTCACCCGGATTTAACTGTACCTCTTTATCTCTGGCCTCTGGGCAATTTCAAGTATCTTGGGAAATTCCTGCCCGTTCACTGGGGTCCTTGTTTAACTTGTTTCACCTTTTGGGATTGTTATAATACTGTATTAGTTAATGGCCTACTGCTTTACAAAATTTTCATGATTCATGAAATAACAATTATTCAAATATATATATATTTAACATACAAGCATACAATATGTATTTAACAAGGCATATACCTTGAATCTATAACTAATTCATACATGATTTAATGAGTATGAAATTTTTAATTATTTATAGGAAAGAATATATCTAAATCTATAATTATTTTCACTTTGTAGATCAGCTCATGATTTTTTAAGGATTTAGCCGAATATAAATAAATAAAAAAAAAAGGCAAAGCCACTTAAACGAGGTTTTTTCTTTAGTGTTAAAGTTGGAGAGAAAAATTGGACTTCAGCAGGGTATATAATCGAACCATACTAGTGCCAGTGCCTGAAGATGCTCGGTCCAGTTACATCAGAGTGGATGGGCCGCGAATGCAATCAGGCCTTCTCTAGTTGATGGGCCTGCGCGTTTAAAACAAGGACCCCAAAACCAGATTGTATTATCAAAAAAAAAAAAAAGTTGCAACGACTAACGACCCGTATACTATTTTACTGAAGTACTTTTTTTTTTTAAAAGGCAAATCACATATACAACAAAACATTCGCAAATCGCCTACCACAAGTTCACTTACAAACTTAGCTGGCTGGTTAACACCTCAGTATCAGAGGACAACATACAAACTACATAAGCAACCAAAGCAGCTCAGTATTTGAAATAACACATATTGAAAAATACGTTTATACTGTTCGGCTGATGATTTGTGCGTCTGACTTATAATATTTTATTGTGAGAGAAAAATATTATATTATAGTTAATAAATTAGACAAATAAGTTTATACGTTATATATATATATAAATATAACTGCACTATTTAATCGTCAGAGTGCTAAATTGTATTCAACACCCCTAGCCGTGGATCAATAGCTGCATTGTTTTTATTCTTACGAGAGCGAGAGTAATTAAATAATCAATATTATGGAGTACCGCGTTGCATGCATATATGACCAAGACATGACGTGACGTACTTTAAAAGAATGGAGCAATAACTGCAATGCTTTGATTGCGTTCTTTATATACTGGTTCAGTTATTTGAAAAAATAGTATCTATAAATTAAATAGTTCACGTTTAACATAATTACGGTTAAATGATAATTTTGATTCAACGATTTTTTTTAAAAAACAAAATAGTAGGAAATTTATTATTGTCTAGGTCCCGGTAGTAATTTTATTATAATAGATGAGTTTTTTATATCTAGCAAGTTAGCACGTTTTTTTTCAGGAAATTTATTATTGTCTAGGTCCCGGTAGTAATTTTAGTATAATAGATGATTTTTTTTATTTCTAGCAAGTTAGCACGTTTTTTCTAGCCATATATGACATTTCGTACCTTTTTATTTTGGCAAAGCCAGTAATAGTAATTAATTTTTTTTTTGTATATCTACGGGAAATAAAGTTAGTTGTATATATATATATTATTGGATGACCAACAGCGCCATAAAAACTCCTATATCTAATGCAGAAATAATGGCAAAATCAATATTTTTTTATTACTAAGAATTATATTTTCATCTATAAATAACTATATCCGGACCCTGAGTAGTCAAATTGACTCACATTCTCACCTAGGTGTTTAGTCTGCAGCCAGTCTATTTTTTATTACTAATCCTATCATTTGGGTTTATAAATAATTTTGTCTAGATTTGTGAGTAGTAATTTTGCTTGTGATAATCAATATGGCGTCCGATATCAAGACGAGATAATTACATCATGACATGCGAGCAATAAAATTTGTTTTCATGGACATCCAAACGTCGAGGAAGGTATATTTTATTACTAATATTATCTGTTGAGTTTTTAAATAATTCTGTCCGGGCACGTGAGTAGTAAAATTGGTTGTAGTAAGAGGTGCACTTTTTTCCATAAATAATTGCATCCTGACCACTAGTAGCCAAATGGACTGACATAGTACATAGTAACTCAGTGTTTGGTGTGTGGTCACACTAATTTTTATTATTAATATTATTATCTGGGTTTATAATTAATTTTGTTTATACTCGTGAACGGTAAATTTGCCTATGATATAATTCATTACATATGTGTGTGCAGTGAAATTGACTATGCACTAAGGAGACTTGTCTTTGTGCATGATAATTTTTAATACTAATAATATCACTTGAGTCTATAAATAATTCCGTTCAAACCAGTGTGAAGTAAAATAGTGTGCGATAATTATAGAGTCGTGTGTTTCTAGGCATGTTATTTTCTTACTACTAATAGTATAATTTGATTCAACAAATATATAATTATTCCTAGATCAGTGCAGTAAAAGTGGATGTGATAATTACCAAAGCATCGGGTCTCTGGACAAGTTTTTTTTTTATTACTGATAATAAAATTTAATTCATCAATTAATTATTTTGAGTGAATAAATTATTTCTAATAATCGCAGCAGTAATTGGGAATATTTTTTGTACTTAGAACACTAACCATAGTAATAGAATATTTTTTAATAAATGATTGACTTTACCTAGAGGTATCCTTGAGCAGTAAGCCACACAAGACACAAGCATAATGTTTTTTTTATTACTGCTATTATCATTTATTTCGTTAAATAATTTTGTACAGGCTCATGGGTAGCAAACTTTGGTCGTGCTATTTAATTAAGAAAGATAATAATTTGTTTTCTTTTAATTAATGATGAATGAGCCTTAATGGGAAGGTAGTAAATTGATTTTATTTGAATTATATTACTCCTGCTGCTGTTTATAGGAGGAGCAGTAATTGGGATAGCAATGATGGGAGTAATCTTTCTAATGACTTTTATTCTGTAAACGATGTTTAGTAGTAATTATTGTCTTTTGAAAAACAAAATGACTAAATTAGAGCTAAATTTCAATAAGATTCCATATATCGTACCACATTGTAAAAAGAGCAGTAGTAAAAGCCTTTACAATATGGTGAACGAGTGACGAATGCTGCAGCCCCAGGCCGTGCCGCAACCCCCCAATGTGGTGGAATAGCCAACAACTAGGATGCCCGCCGACGACACTTTTTTTTTAACAAAGACAAAAAAAAAAAAAAAATCATCAAGCGACCTAATAGATGTTAGTACTAGTTGCTCACATGTTCTTGATCGAGAAAGACATTTGTCTTCAGTTCGCCAGCCTCGCGTCAATCTCTTGGTCGAAGATATGATCAGGTGCAGCTAGATAAAGGTCGTGCCAACCACCGCCGTCAGCCATGCAGGTTGGTGAGCGCGAGCAATGGGAAGAAGTCGGGGACATTGGAGCTGCCCACGGCCTCCATGATGTCCGTCATCACAACCTGGAACTCCTTAGACCCGCCATCACTGTCGAGGCTGGTAAGGTTTTGCTCGCTGCTGTCTGCGGGGTCTTGCGGGTGGGGATGAGAGGGAAGGCCAGGGAAGGAAACCATGGATTGTGCACTCAACAATACAATTATTTATGAAAGGAGAAATTAGAGGACTTTTGCATGCAGGTGTTGTAGTTATTAACAAGTCAATAATGGAGCAGTTTTTTTTTTATCGTCTGGCCTTTTGCATGCAGGGTGCTGTAATTAGGTTTGCTAATTTAATGTTTGCCCTTTTTAATTACCGCAACCATATTGTAGGTGGGTGGCATGCGGGTGTTGAATATAATTCAACAACCAGGCTTTAGAATAGTATATATATATATATTTATTTATTTATTTAACGTACAAACTTATCTGTCCAACTTATCTGTCCAACTTATTAGCTATAATATACTATTTTTCTCTCACAATTAAAATATTATAAGTCAGACGTACAAATCATCAGCCGAACAGTATAAACGTTTTTTTATATGCTGTTGACGTTTATTTTTCTCTGTATATACGCGCTACAAGAAAAGAAGAAATATCCAACAAATGTGCCACCAAATGGGAACATATCCGGGCTTTCAATTTGGCATACTCTATCTAATTAATGAAACGCTAAGAATAATAGCCTACATGCATGTCACGAATTGACCAAATGAAATTCTGAGAAAGTAATAAAGATGTAAACAACTTTTTATTAGGTATAGATTAGATACAAGGAAGATTAATAACTCTTAAAATTATTGGCATGCATGGGCCATGGGCCATGGAGTATTCAATATATATATCGACGAGTGAATTCATGCATGGGCTAGTGGTCCCGGCCGGCCCCAACCTAGGACTAGGATGCATGGTACGGTGGTTGTGGTTTATCCGATCGATCCATGGAGAGGACCACCACCACCTTATTAATAATAATAAACGTATATACACGTCCACGGCATGCATGCATTAACACTTCCATCTAATTTATACTAGTGCTTTAAGTAGTATAATAAAAAATACTACTATTATTAAAAAAAACTATATTAAATTTTAAATAGCAAAAATATTAGAAAAATTCTATATCAATAGGAGAAGTCTGATTTGGTTATGTACGGACGCGGCGAGGTCTCAGCCCCAAGCCATGGTAGTGGTAGTGGCACAGCTAATTTTGCACTTTTGTTACGTTACGTATAGACACAGACGCTCGCATACACGAGCCACACACGTACGCCTTATTGTTATGAGCAACTCTTAAGAATCGAGTTGGATCGACAAATCTTAAAATTAACGAAGTTTTACCACGAACGCCACGTATTTGACGGACACATCGTTTATCGACGAAAGAATAACACCGTTAAATTTTGGAATAAATTCAGAAAGATACGAGCATCCGTGAAGATTTAAACCCGAGTATGTGAGTTTCACACAGAAACTCAACCAGCCGTCCGCGGCTAATTTCCTAGCTTATCGCGGCTGGGGCAAATAAAGTTGCAACAACTGTTGGTGTTAGGAGAACCCAACCGAATGAACAGTAGGTGCAGCGGGTGCCCTTGGCTCGTACTGCAGTGCAGCAGCATATATGGCTCACGCATCACAGTACACTACTTGCATGTGCACCTACCAGCGATGATGATCGATCCAGCATGCCGGGCCGGCATAAACAAAGTAACAAACCCTCTCCGATCCTCTGCTTCATTAGTTTCTTATACTCTCTACTATCTAATACTAATGAATAACTAGGGCCACGTACTGATGATTGAGGATATATATAGATCTAAAAAAACAGCACTCTGCTGCTAGCTACGACGACTACTACCGTACCGATGGCCTTGTGCTGTCGGCATAATTATATTTTTGCCTCGTTTCCTCTCGTCGTTCCCTAGTTAGTGGCGGAGACGGATGAAAAGTAAAAGTATTTGATAGCATAGATGGCAAACGACAGGATCATCATGCATGGTACCAATGCGGAACTGAAATGCTCTAGTACAACATCCGATCCGGCATATATACTCCCTTCGTCATGAAAGAATCAATTTCTAGAATTCGTGTTAGTTAAACTTTTTAAATTTTATAAAGAAATATAACAACATTTATGACTTAAAATGAGCATCGATCATATAAAAATATGTTATATAATAAATTTAATGATACTAGTTCGATACCATAACTTTAATATATTTTTTTAAAACTTTAGTGAAATTTTAAAAAGTTTAACTTAGAACAACTCCAAAAATCTATTCTTTCGGACAGAGAGAGTATACTCGACCATAAATTAAAAAAAAAGACAGTTTCAGATTATTATTATTATCCTAGCTAGCTAGCTACTAAGTCAAACCACTCCATCTAAACCTCTCTGCCTACAAGGCTACGTACGTAAAGATTAATTTGTGTATATACTCCTACGTGCAAATGCCATACCATGAGTAGCTAGATTTTTGTCTTATATATATATAGGAGCTAGTATCTACATCCCTGTGCTCCGGGCGGCCGTCTCCCCAGTGGTAGTGGCAGTGAGAAAGCAAAGCTATAGCTATTAGCTAGTGGCCAAGCAGACTGGCTTTTCCAAGGAGAGCGAGCGACACGCACACACGCACGTACTGTACCTTGCTACTGTAGGAGTACCTTGGTTCCGGCCGAGTGCACAAGTTGTTGCAGCGATCGATCGAGTCGTCCTACTCATCCATCAGCAGGCGACCTAATTATATTAACACCACCACTCACCTGATGCAGGCCACAGTTATATCGATCGCAATCAGCAGAGGGAGTTGAATTCAAGCCTATTATATATTAATTAATTAATTACTAGCTAGCTTTATGGAGAGATCAGATTGAGTCGGACCGTAGTGCAGTGTGTGTATCAGGATGAGTCAACTCTCTAACGACGCAACAAAATTGAAACAAATGTTGTTGCGCCTTTGTGCAATAATTAGCAGGGGGGAAGGGTGTTTCTTACTATGAATTGAAATTCGTAATTAGCGTACACGTTTTGTATGATTATGCTTTCACCACATTAATTTGGAGCTCGTTTTCATTTTTTCCCCCCTCTTTTTTTTGTTGATGTTTTATTCAAGTTCCACCGGTGTCGGTTGTAGACCATCTATCAACAGTGGAAACCTATGTATATCACTAATGCATTTGAGAAAGTTTGACAATGATGAGCTTTTTGAACCGGCATTATATTGGTTCCCAGTTGTATACCTAGCTAGTGGGAATTCAACGTACCGATAGCCTAGGAGAAGAAGACCTTTGATTGCCATTTTTCCCGCATATGAGAACTAACTGAAGGTGTACCTCTCAGCTCGATCGCTAGCACAACACCAACAATAAAAGTCTATATATGTGTCATCACTACTCGAGGACACCTTTTGAATGCCATAGTACGTAGTTGTTTTCGCAGATGGATTGAAAGTGTCCTCACTTGATCGCGGACGGTGCCTCACTACTACTGTATCTCACACATCGCTACATGACACACACCGACACTCTCTCAATGCAATGCAAGTCTCATATGTTTTGTGCTACTTGTGTACTACATCTACTACATAGATTTGGTCTCTTTATTTGAAGATATGATCGCACCAAGAAATGGAAGACATGCATGTACCCATAGCCATATAAGTATATATAGGTAGAATATTCAGAACCTAATTAACTAACTACACTCCTAACGAACTTGCGCTGGAGATGGTGCTAGGATATATAGATGCCTGCTTTACTCGTATAGTTGACATCTAGTATAGGGTACTATCTCTATCTCTGTTACTCTGTAAGAATGCAACTATGATATGTATGTCATTGCTTCATGTTTTCTGAGTATTCACGTTTATAGCTCCAAAATAATTTATTATAATAATAAATTTCATAATTAATCCAATGATGTTTATTTGATATAAAAAACTAAACTTTTTAATCTATAATTGATCAAACTTGATATACTAAATCATGACATTATTTTAGAATTATATATTATTTGGACAGACTTAGTATATGAGATGGTCACTTCAGCATGAATATGTTAAATATAGAACAGCTAGCAAAGCGTCATATATATATATATATATATATAGCACGTAGTCTGTAGTGTGGTACTCATACATAGAGAGACGACACCTAGCTAGCTACAAGCTAGGAGAGGGTTGTAGAGAATATCTTTGTGCAAATCTGCTGCTGCTGCTGCTGCTAGCATGTTGGAGCCAAACAGAAGTGCACATGGATATACACAATTATGCAGCAACCAGTAGCCCATGATGCAAGGTGGTGGGTCACGCCATATGAGAATATTCCAAGCACACATATAATATGGCCACGCAAGATCTTATCCTCATTTCCTCTTCCTCACTCATGGGAATGCCTATATGTTCGTACTAACTCTATCTAGAAAAGATATAATTCTTGCTTCTCTAATAGTCATTTTTTTCTTCAAAATCGCGCATATGCATTCAATATTGTAAATTGAACTAAACTTATATAAAAAGCTAACATCTATGTGATGTCAAATAAGTATTATGAAATGCATTCAATATTGTAATGTTTAATAACTAATATTTGAATCGCATCTATTTATGGTCGAACTTAAAAGAATTGAATCGACTTATTGGTTTCGAATCTAAAATCACATTTTTTTATTTAGAGGGGTACACAACGTAGATAGGGGCGATGAGAGGTATTAAAATCATTTTTATGGCTCCAAATTTATTTATTATACAAATGCATTTCATAATTAAAATAACCAGAATGTTACTTTCCCCCTTGTAATATCAAAGGTATTTACCAAAATAGAGAAGCAGTGGAAAATAAAAGGGGGAGCCTATATAGAATATAGTCCAACTCCCCCTTGAAGAGGCCCAACATAACTTACTGTGGTAGTGTGAAGATGATTCGGAGGCTCAACTCTAGTCGAAGGCCTCTGATGAAAAAACGGAGGTCCGGACACAATGAAGATAAGTCGGAGGCCTCTGATAAAAAGACGGAGGCCTGGACATAGTGAGGATGAGTCGGAGGCTCTAATGAGAAGACGGAGGCCTGGGCACAATAATGAAGATCAGTCGGAGGCCTCTGATGAAAAGACAGAGGCTTGGACGTAGTGAAGATGAGTCGGAGGCTCTAATAGGCGGAGGCCCGGACGCAGTGAAGATGAGTCGAAGGTTCCGATGAAAAGACGGAGGCCCAGACGCAATAAAGATAAGTCGGAGGCTGTGACAGAACCTTTTAAGAAAGGGTCCATTTGTCAGGATTAATAGTCCATCTGACTTAATCCCAAACAAATGATCCAATCCTTAATTAGTCTGTCAGGTGTCACCACTTTACAGCGGGTCATTCACCTCTTTCCGAACAGGATCTCCTCATTACAAACATTGCAGAAGTAATACGAGTAATATATATTACATCAAAGTAGCGAAAATATAGAGTCATATTACAAACCATAAGTTTTGAAACATAACTTAAGTGTCATACGATAACATAGTATCAAGCTGCTGATAGAGTATAAACAAACAACCGAGGTACTCTTGCCCAAGAGTCAAGCAAAGACAACTACTCTTCTTCATCCTCAACTAAAACAACGGTCATGCAACACGAAGCTACACAGACCGGATTGGGACCCTCATCTGCAACAGGGGTTAACAAACCCTGAGTACGGGGTACTCAACAAGACTTATCCGACATAAATGACTCCCAGTGCATAGGATTCAAGCTGTGGTTTGCAAGAATCAAGTATTTTACATAAATGAGCATTTATAAAAAGAATTGAAATTCATTTTAATCATTTAAAAGATTACTCATGTACAAATCTAAATTTATGATTGATAACAGGGTAATAAACCATCCATAAAAGGAACCAACAAGTATCCAATTTAAGTTTCATTAACTACGATGAAAAAGGCGGGGTTATGTTTTCATATCCGAGGAACACGACGATTCGAACCGGTTTATCCCAGCTGGGGCTTCCCTAACACACGACATATGCAGCACTAAAGCACGCATATGACTACCTTTCCCTGGATCCTCTATCCGAGAATGGGGTTCCGCTACCCGAGAGCACAGTACGCCTGCATCCAGTTCGCTAACTTGGAGGGTACACACTACTCTCGCCATCTCTTCACTCCCAGTGCGGTTTGACCGTCCTTTAGACTAGATTAGCCAGAGTTCGGCTTCCAAAAGTATGTGATAAGTACTCCAAAGTCATAACCTTCAGTGTTTTACAACGGACGGTCCCTAATGACACAGGCGGAAAGAACCCGCTCACCAGACACCGCTGATGGCTCTCCAACACCGTGTCCACCCGGTCATGATTATTACTTCCAACAACATCCCTTTCTCAAATATCATAACCATTTGCCAAAGCAATACACTATGTGTAAGTGACCGGAAATCACCTACTAGAAAACTCTAAGCATACTAAGCATTTTTAGCAAAAGTTTTCATCTTTAAACAAGTGACAAGGTAAAGGTACAATAGTACAAGGATAAGGCTATGCATCAAGTAGGAATTTAATAAATTACTATAATGCAATAATATAACCATAAGTGTATTTAAATAAAATATTTTAAATACAAGGAAAGGTTTTGATGCACCGGAGCTTGCCTTGGTTGGAGGGATACACAAACTCGGGCTCAGATTCAACAAGAGAGAAATCCCCTTCCAGAGAGAGATTATCCAACCCAACCAACGAACAATCTACACGATATAATGATATGCTTAGATGATGCTTGAAATGATAGACATGATGATTTGCAACACACAAACAACACTTAAAGGTTGATTAAAATAAATTACAACCTTGAGTACAACTTTCCTTCAGGAAGGAAGAGTTAAACTAAAACATGAAACCATTTAATTCATTTCTTATTACTTGATTACCTAAGTTAATAATTATATCCAAAAGAACTGAGCACACAACACATGAAAATACATGTCCAAACTGTGGTTGTCACTGGACAAATGACCATTTGCATCAATCAATACAAAAATCACCCAAAACCTAAAGTCATTAGGGTTTCTAATCATTTTATAATTAATTATACAAATAGCCCTGTATAACAGTTCATCCAAAAATTCCCAAACTTTTTGTACAGCAAGGCATAAGTATAAAGAGGTTACACAAAAATTCCCAGAATTTTTGGAGCATCACACTGAGCATGAAAATCATGAAAATCCCATTTTTCAATTACTTTGAGCATTTTTACAGGATTAAAAAATGTACTGAACATGGACATGTTATATTTTTATTAAATACTATACATCACAGAGAATATACACAAATTTTTACAGAATTTATTTATGCACAGAAATAAACATAAGAAAAATAAAAAAAAGCATTACTGTGCAAAACTAGAAATTAGGAAAACCCTTCACTGCTCTCACTGACACTTGGGTCCCGCATGTCAGTGACTCAAAAACAGAGCAGCGGCGCCGATGACCACAAAACACGGCGGCGCGTCGCCGGCGGCTACTTAGCGGCTCAAACAACTCATGCGCTGGACTCTACTCGTCATTCCGAACCCATCGATGTACGGTAGAGCCCTTTCCATCCCTTAGAACGCCCTCACCGGCGACATCTGCGGCGGCCCGAGCTCAGTCGCTCGAACGCCGGCGAGCACAAACCGTAAACGGCTCAACCAACAACCCCAACATGCTTAGCGGCCCCAAACAACGCGGACCGCAACAAGAACGAAGCAAAACCTTAGCGAAACGACCTCGCCGACGGCCATGGCGAACGGTGAAGATCTGAGCGACGTGTGCCGGCCAAAACACGCACGCGCTCGATCAACCAACAACGCGAACAGACTCAGGACGGCTAGACGAAGCTAGCGCAAGACTCTGACTCGAAAAAGATCAACTAACGCGAACGACCGACGAGCGCACCGTCGCGATGGTCATGAACCGCGGCGGCGCTTGTGGACAGAGCACTACGGCTCGATTCAAGAAAAACTAAGCGCGCGGATAGTTCGAGGTGCTCACCCTGGTCACGAAACACTTGCTATCGCGACCGAAGATGAAGCAGAGGGAGCTGGCGACGAAGACCGTGCCGGCGGAGAAGATGAACCGAGCGTCAACGTCGACGTTCCCGGAGCTACGGTCCACCATTTGCAAAACGGAGGATAGCAACGAAATCAGTGAAGAACAAGGAAGATGAAACAAGAACCAGAAGAACAATGTGGCTCATTTGTAGCCGGTGAGATTGCGAACCAGAGCGGCGGCGCTCTCGCCGGAGCCGAGGAAGAAAGCTTCGCACCGGGCGATTCACGCCTTCGCAGCTTCAACCAACTAGTGCGGGAGGTGTACTAGACCAAGGCGAAAGCCATTGCGGACGATTGGAAGCTTGGTAGTGACTGGAACGCTCGTGCGAGCTCGGCGACGCGAAGTGTTCACGCGGCGGAGCAGAGCAGAGCGGTGACACGGCGTGGAAAGGGGTCAAGGGGTGGACGGCGTCCCGTTTTGAAGACGGCAACGGAGCCGTGGTGATGCCACGCACGCGATGGAACGCGCGTTGTAGACAGAAGTCGAACGGTGAGCTCGGCAGGTGGCCAGCTGTAGGGTCGAGATGGCAGACTAGAGGGGGGGTGAATAGTCTTTTCTAAAACTTAAGCGCTCCGGCTAACCGAATCAAATGCGGAATTAAAACTATCGGTCTAGCCAAGACTACACCCCTCTATCTATTTCTCTAGCACCTAGAAAAGTATACTAATTGGGCTTACTAAGGTGCCAAGCTAGGAAGCTCACCTAAACAAGTCTAGGTTGCAAGGTCACACAAACCTAAGCAACTATTACTCTAAGCACAAAGGGAGCTCATACACATACTAGTAAGCAAAGCATAAAGCACCTAAGCTCACTAGCAATGCTCTCTAGCAAGACTACACAAGCCTACTAGAGAGCTCAACTTACTTAGCTACACAAACTAAGCAATGTGACTAACAAGGCTACACAAGCCAATTAGCCACTCAAGAGCTACTTCTAAGCTACACAAGCTAGAAGGTAACTAAGCTAGCTACACAACCTAAACTAGTTACAAGAGCAACAACTAAACACTAGCACAAGTATGAATAAGTAAATACAAGCTAGTGATTTGGAGAATGCAAACCACCGAGAAGATGTACAAGGTTGACACGGTGATTTTTCTCCCGAGGTTCACTTGGTCGCCACCAAGCTAGTCCCCGTTGTATCGGCTCACACACTTGGAGGTTTACGACTTTTTACAGGCCTCACTGCCTAACCCCCTCAAGGGTTGCCGCCTAACCAACACAAGATGAGGGAACTCAACGATACCTTCAACTAGAGTTGCTCTTCGCGATCTCCCGCGGGGCGAGCACAACACCCCTCACAAATTCTTCTCCGGAGCGCCGCACAATCTTCTTGCGCGATTCGACGGAGCCACAAGCCACCAAGCCATCTAGGAGGTGGCAACCTCCAAGAGTAACAAGCACCACGAGCTTGCAAGTCGATCACCTAGTGCCACACGAAGCTATCTCTCAAAGCAACACACTAGTAATAGCTCTCTCACACAATCGGATGAAATCTATCAAGTGTGTGTGAGTTAGAGGGCTCCCAACCAAGCACAACTAAGGGTAACACAGCCCCAAGGTGCTCAACCAGCCCCAAGGGCCGACCAAGGGCTATAAATCACCATCGAAACTAGCCGTTTTGTCCCTTCACTGGGTTTCCTGCAGAGGGTCCGGACGCATGCAACAGTGCGGGTCCGGACCATGCAGCCTACGTCCGGTCTCTTGACCGTTTGAAACTTCCCGTTGGCGCGGTCACCGATTGCCGCCACGCGTCCTCCGGACGCTACTGTTCACCGGGTCCGGACGCACTTCACCGAGCGTCCGGAAATATTTTCCGAACACCCGAGAGCACCCGAGAGCTCGCAGCACCTCCAAACGCACTCAACAGTGCCACACCGGACCAACACACGTGCGTCCGGACCTCTACTCCAGAGAGGTTCCAGAGAGCGCCGAGCTTCGGAACCGCGACCAGAGTCAGCGTCCGGACCTCCTGTCCAGAGAGGCCGAGGGCTAGGGTTTGCCTCCGGTCGCAATACTAATGGTCCGGTTGGCGTCTGGCCTGCATCCGGACCTTGCGTCCGGAGCCCCTCAGGGTTCCAAACCGAGCTGCCTCTTCTTCCTTGCTTCTCATGTGCTAACACAAATGTGTTCTTCACCTTGTGCAAGTGTGTTAGCATTTTCACAAATATTTTCAAAGCATTTTCACTTGCTTCTCACCACGCCACTCGATCCTAATTCATCGCAAAGTTAGATCGCTCACAGTGGCACTAGATAACCGATATGCAAACAAGTTTGCTCCTCTTGACAGTACGGCTATCTATCCTAAACCCGGTCATAATCTTCTCTACACACCTATGATCGGTGAAATGAAATGCCCTATGGTTATACCTTTGCCTTGCGCATTCCATTCCATCTCCTTCTCCAATGTTGATGCAACACATGCACCAACAACTTTTCAAATGATATGATCCACTCTATATCATCACATGACCGTGTTGGTTCATCGACCTTGACCTCACTTGGTCTTCACCGTTGCCTTGGTCCATCGACGCCAAGCATCACCCGCTTGCCCTTCACACTTGCAACCGGTCCATCAAGCCAAGCCTCATCTTGATCTTATCCACCTTGATCACATGACTCCATGTCATGTTTCATGTGCAATAAGCTCCTTCATCACACAATCATATGTGAACTAATCTCCTGTGTATATATATCACTAAAACACATATTAGTTTACCTAAGTTGTCACTCAATTACCAAAATCAAATAGGAACTCTCACCAGCCAGGTGTCGGCGCCATGGAACCGTTCTAGATGCAGGTGTTGGGTGAAATGCCCAAACTGCCATGCGACTGTTTTTGCAAAAAGCTAAACCTTCCAGGGGTTTTCATGAAAAACTTAGAACACCTAAGTTTCTCAAAATTTCATGATCTACACTTTTGGCAACATGCACTTTTTCAAATTCGGCCTAGAAATGAAAATGCATTTTTAGAAATTTGAAAACCTTTTTAAAAGAATTTCCCCCTTTCTAATTACTTTAAAAACTTGAACAACACTTGAAAAACTGTAAACACAACAAATGCAATTCAAACAGAGATCTATCACAATGCTTAAATAACCATACACAAATTCTTTACAGATTTTAAAAATTATGATTAGGGTTGAATCCACCCCCTTTGGTAATTAGGGTTTGGATTTGAATTTGAAAGTTTGAATTTGAAAAGATGACCAGCATTCACACATATGATTTAAACACAACCAAATAAACTCATTTTAGTTCAAAGCATAACCAGGTTCTCAATCAAGTGAATGATGCTTAATGCATATGATGGCATGATCAAGTTTTAATTAAGTGCTTAAACACTAGGGGTGTTATAGAGGCTCTGAGGATGAATTCGAAGGTCCGATCACAAGGAGATTAGTCAGAGGCCGCAATAAAAAGTCGAAGGTCGAGGCTCTATGGAAATTAGTAAGAAGCTTTGGCGCAACAAGTGATGGGGCGAGAGCGCAAGCTCGATAGCGGCCCATCGGCTAAGGTCGTAGAAAGGAGAAAATGACCTGAGTGCCCGGATGTAGAGAGCATGAACGATATGAAACCCTAACTTGTTGCCTCGGTAACCATGTGAGCCCCATTCTTGTGTTTGTGCCTTCGTCGATCGGAGGCCTACCTATCACAATCAAGGAGATCATTATCTTCCTTTCGAAATATAAAATTAGCAATGCGTGAAATTTCAACTCTCAACTACGGAGAAGCAGTTGTGTTGATATGAGGCCCCTAAGAAAATGAATAAAATTAACATCACATCACACCACAATAGAACCCCACACTATATATTTAGTAATGAAAGAGTCTCACTTCATTTCTTGAACCAAATTGACCATCTCGTTTCAGCAAGTTTATATTATTGCTTCCAAATTAATATGATTACAGAGTAAATTTATACCCAGAGTCATACCTAGAGTCAATTAAATACCGGAAAAATCAGCAAATTAACTGATTAATTTGCATGCATGAGACATTATCAAGAACCAAAAACAGTAGAGAAATCCCACATTTACCCCCTAAACTGTGCATGTTTACTTTTCCCTAGACCATACAAAAGAGCTTGTTCTAGTCGTTTTAGCATTTAAGTACATACCTCATGTTCAAAAATCCATTTTTCCTCTCATTCTTCCTTTTCCCGCTAAAAGCTCTCTCTATGTAGTTCACATCAATAACACCATCACCATGCCAAACAAAATATCTAATATGGTCTTCAAAGTGTTCGAAGTATTTTTTTATTTCTTTAGAATTTGATGTTATTCTCTGCATTAACATATGTTACATATGAAAAAGAGAATAAAGAAAATAAACTTTAACTTGATAGAACAACATAAGAACAAAAGAAAGTACCTTAAAATATGTTTTTGTCCATTCCCCTTATCTATTTCCAAGGCTCCAAGTCCGATAATCATTTAAAAATCTAAATGACCTGGTCTCTTTTGTTTCAGCATTTGTGACCTTATCAACAAAATTGTATTTTAGAATTTTTTACAAAAGAGTCATCAAATAAAAAGGAAAGAAAATTACCTTATAATGGTATGTCATGAAATTTTGTAAGAATAATATCATTTCAAAGAGTTTTGGACATAAGTGGTAGAACATGTTTATTAATAGACCACTGATATGGTCGCCATGCATCTGAATCCTGAAAATGAAATTCAAACAAATGAGATTTAATTGATCAAGTGAACAACTTCAAATAAGTGAGTAAAATTGGCGGTGGGATAGACAGGTAACCTAATCCATCATCATCAGAACATGACCATAACAAAGATTTTTTATCGAAAAGAAATCGACTTCCTGTACCTGCTAATTCCAAAACTAGGGCAGCAAAAAAATATTTTGAACTTGTAGATTTTCAGAGTAATTAGTTTTTCCATCAACCTTTATCAACTTTCCATGCAAAGTATATGATCCATATATATCCTTCCCGAGCATATTCTTACCACTTGTCTCGAAAGAAATAGATCATGAATTATAACAAATTGAGATTAAAGGCTCAATCAATAACAAAAAATAGTAACAAGCAAGTTGGGGTGCTAGATTAAAAATTTAAAACTTCACGATAAATTTAACCCACAGCAAATTTTTGGCAGTATTTCTTTCTGTTAATATCAACGTACAGTCTAGAGACTTATTACCACCAACCATGTAAGCATCTTCTAGGCTAGATATATCCAATGCATTATGCTTTCCATGCGGGCCTGAATCACTTTGGTCCCGCTCACCATCCAGACTGACACCCTTTCCATGAAGATCAACTCCTACATTTTCCAGTATACTCTCTAGTTCCTGAGAAATCATGTTTTTGGTAGTCTCTTCAAAAGGTTTTTAAAAGTATAGCCGCTACACAAATGAGATTGCAAAAAAGCCTTCCAAAAAAATCAAGACAAATGTTAATTATTACTAAAGCAACCTAGAATCATCTTTCCACTCATGTTGTTTCTTGCACGTAGTTCTTTGCATTGACAATTGTAGGAGCACTAGAAGCATGAAGGTTTAACAACATATGCATTGCATCTAGGTTTTTACAGCTCAGGGCTGCTTGAGCAGCAATGCGCAATGTGTTGTTTCCATCATTATCTTGATTAATCAGTAGCACAAATTTCAAAGGCTGCTTACGTTATGAAGCTAAAATAGCATGTAAATAAAATTTACTTCAGACACTAAGTAAAAAAGAAACTCCAAACATACAGATAAAGAACTCATTTCTAGCACTTTATATTTATCTTTGTTTTATGCTACAAAAATCATCAAGGGCATTGGAGGTGATGTAGGTTCAAAATATTCGCCTCAAGATAACCTTGTCTTGGATAGTGCTTTCATATTGTTTGTCCCTCTAGAAAAAACTCTTAATATTGTACATACTTTTGTACAAAAAGACTAGGAAGTGGGAAAGAAAAAATATAAGCCCTGATTTATTGTAGTATCAACTACCTACAGAGTATGATCTGCCCTCCTCTGCAGTAGACATTTAATACATGGTAGTCCTACATAGCATTTCAGTGCAACATGAAGTGGTGTCTCATTTGAATATTTCTTATGTTTACATCAGCTCCAGCGTCTATAAGAATATACCAAAAAATAATCAAAACGTCATAATGTGATTAAAAGAACTAGAAATCGCCAGAACCTTGCATTCGCTAAATCCTTACGTTCAATAGTTCGATGTCATTCATCCTAGGAGCAATGTGGAGAGGGATTTGGCCTAGATAATCCTTACGAAAGGATTAATACCATGTCTAAGCAATGAGTACGTGTACTATGGTTTTACCTGGTCTACCCTCTGGCAAATACAAATATCGCACTATTAGAATAAAACATGTCCAATTGATAAAGAAAATATATATTATCATTCATCATATATATAGGAAATATTAATAGAATCCACCCAAGATACACAAAGGCATGAAATACCGAGAACCAAATTGAAAATACCGAAACCGAAATATTTGGTTCCCTATTCGGTTCCAAGTTTCCAGGAACCGGTTCTTTACCTCGGGAGAATAGAATTTACCGAATTTATCTGAAATGTGATGAGTTAAGTGTTGTTATATTATTGATTGTACTATTATACACTATTATATTATGTTTTTTTGGTACTCACTCTTATATTCTTATGGACTTTTATATGTGTATTTTGCACTATTAGTCTCTATGAAATCGTACGTGTCAAAATTAACTTTTGAACAAATTATTGCATATATATGTGATCAGTTCGGTACTGTTCGGTAAATACCAAAATCGAACCGAAAATACCGATACGGAATTTTCTTAGTACCAATTTTTTTCAGGTGCCGAACTGAAAGAACCGATCAGTGCTAGTTTTTGAGGAGCCGAATTTGCTTAGGTATCAAAGAACCGAACCGATGGATCGGTTTGGTATTTACCGAACGCCCAGGCTGACATCTAGCAGCTGCCTAGGGGAGCTGGCCTGCCAGGCACCTTGAAGAACCAAACAGCCTGGCACCTGAAGAACCAAACAGCCCCGCACTACTGCAATGCATGGATAGATGTGTTGTGGCTAAGGCTGGATAACGAGCTAGCTCGGCTCGGCTCGTTATCCTAACGAGCCAGAAAGCCAGTTCGGCTCAGATCGTTAAAAACTCGAGCTGTCTCGTTAAGCTCAGGAGCCAGTATAAAAAAATAACAAAATATAATACTCCATCCGTCTCTAAATAACTGTATTTCTCACTTCCCGAGAAATAACTTAGATTAATTTTATATAAAAAATATTAATATTTATGATACATAATTTATATCATTAGATAGATCTTTTGATCTAGTTTTTTTAATAAATTTATTTGGAGGCACAAATGTTACACATATTTTGTATAAATTTCGTCAAAGTTGTGACACGAAAACCCAAAACGACACTTAATAAGGGACGGAGGGAGTATTTGTATTTATCTAAAGCTTCATAGTAGTAATAATACAAAAGTAAAATATTTAACCGTCTTAAGTTGAACAAAAAAGTAATATGTGCTATTATATACAAATATCCACACTTTTAATACAAATTATGCTAGTTTTTTCCTTAACAACGTGACTCGTTTGGATCACGAGCAGCTTACTAGTTGGCTCGAGTTGGCTCGTTATAGCTAAAAAATAAGCTAAAAATCTTAGCTCAGCTCAACTCGTTATCTTAAGGAGCCGAGTCGAGTCGAGCCAAACCAGACAAGAGCCGAGCTAGCTAATGGGCTTCGGTTTTTTTCGTCCAGCATTTGTTGTGGCCGGATCGGTGCACACGCGACGACGACAACCCAGCTAGACGACCCCACCAGCAGAGGGCCCAACACACAGGAGACGCGAACAGGCCATCGACACGTCAGGCTATGGACATTACTCCAGCCGTACAGTAGTACGTTGTTGCTACAGTACAATATTTTACAAGATCGAAGAAAGAAAGAATTGACATTGACGGACGAAGATTCAGACCGCTCGATCGTCTGAAAAAAGTTGTTTGTCAGCCTGCCTGCCAGCCTGCCGTGCAACTCTCTGTCGATCCACGCGAACGCGAAGGCGAACACACAAGGCCAAAGCGCACAAGGCCATCACATCAGCACCTCATCTACTGCATCCGTTTTTTTTCCTGACATCAGGTGTCCGATCGATTGCTAGAGCACGAGCAAGCAGCATTCGTGTCGATCGCGAGCATGCCCGTCAGAGCTAGAGCTGCTGCTGCTTGGAAGTTTTTCTCTCGATTGCTACGTGTGCATGCATTTTCCTGCATGCATGCATATTGTGCTCTAGCTAGCACAGCACAAAGCTACTCCCTCCGTCTCAGAAGAACATTGTTCTGGAATTCAAATTTTGTACCACAAAGAGTGTCGTTTTAGGCACTGCTGTGTCAGCGTAGGGACTGGACCTAGTGGCCAACCTTTCCCTCATCCCCTCACGTTCTCTCTCCTCACGTCTTCTCTGCCAAAAAAGAAAGAACAACAAGAACAAAGAAACAACCGTCTTCTCCTTCTCCCAAATCCCACTTCAAAATCTCAGAATCAGTTCATGCATGTCACAACACCGCGTTCTCCGTCTCAAGAGCTTTCCATTCTCCTATGGGGATCTCGCCGACGTGGAGTATCAGAGGAGATCGAAAAAGGTCTCCTTCCATGGCTCTTCCTGCTCGATCTCTCCATCTCTGTGGAAGAGCACACACACCATGAAGAAAAGCACGAGGTGGAGCGGCTCGACAACGAGCCGACGAGGCTAATCGGCGCATCACGAGCAGGCCAGACCCTCAGCACGTCGGCGAAGACACCGGAGGCCGCCGCCCACAGCACGCCGGCAAGGACGAGCGCTCGCTCGTGCGTCCAAGCGTGGGGTCCGGCGGGGCGGATGGGGATCCAGCATCCTCTCCTCCATCGCAACCACCTCCGTCGGCAGCCACCTCCTCTTCTCCGTCGACGACCTCCTGCTCGTGCCCGAGATGCTGCCGTGGCGGCGGCCTACGCGGCGAAGACATCGGAGCTCGCCCTCCTCGCCGCGTCGGCGAGGCTAGAGTCACGAACTGTCCCCACCCATCGCAGTCGGGATTTGGAGTCTTCCCATGGCGAGACTAGCAAGCGGCTGGCAAGCAGGCACCGGGAAAGGGATGGGAACGGGGAAGAAGAAGACAGAGAGTATAGGGGTAATTCAGTCTTTTGTTTGGTTTATTGGTCTTGACGTCCATCTCCCAAACGACATTATTTCTGGGACAAGGGAGTAGGTTAGAGCCAGCACGGCACTTATATAGTTATATATACACTTGTTGCGTGTTGCACCGAATTCAACCAAAAGTTGATGCATGCAGCACACATGCATGTGTATCTAGTCAGAGTGGTCAGAGGTGCACAAGAGAGCTGAATGCAGAATGTAGAACCTTTATTTCTACCCAAGCAAACAACTCAATAGCTGGCTAGAATAATGCACGGGCCGGCAGAAAAGTCCAAGCAAGTGAAGTCGCTCGCCGCAAGTAAAGAATTCTTGTGCGGCGTTCAAGGTGCCAGTGTAGAAAGCAACACCTTACACGTCGAAAAGTTTTGACTACGAAAAAAAACCGAAACGGTGACAGAAAAGTTAGCATCCGAGTGACCGCGACACAAAACAATAAGATAAAGGTATGTACTACTATACCAACGATCACGGCGAGACGATGACTTGCTTAGTTGCTAATTAACCCTTACAAATGAATCATTTTAATATATACATATATATATTATATAGAGAGAAAGAGTACTATAACAATGTAGTGGATGCACCTTTCTGCAAAACCGTACCTTTCAACTTTCTTCACAACCGCCCAAGTTGGAGAGACATGATGTTTGTGATCGTGACTCCTCAAAAAGCCACATTGATGTCAACTGAGTCCAACTAAGTTGGTTAGGTTTTTTTTGGTATAATCTGTCTAATTGAATTGAAGTTCTCGACAAGGTCTGATACATATACTGGTATTTTTCTGAAGTTATATTAGTATTTAATGAGATGTTTCATAGTTAGACAACAAAACATCTTTGATGACTTTATTAATCTTAAAATATGATGAGACAGTCTTTCGGACAAAAAAAAACCCTAGCATGGAGACAACTTTGCCACGTTGGAGGCACCAATGTAGTCGCCGCCTCCAATTATCAGTTGCATGCCCTCTTGGCTAAGAATTTTCTTGGCTAGCTGGGACCACCGCCGCCGCTAGGTGCATGGCTTGGTAAACAACTACAGACACACACTGTCAGCCACTCGGTCAGTTCAATTCCAGTGGTGGTGGTGCTCGTCTACTACTACACTTTTCAGAAGAGAAGCACACACAAGTGTCTCAACAAGTCGGTTGTATTTTACTGCAAACTTTATTACCCAACCGTACGTCCAATTATTCATTCGATGCTCCCTACGTTCCGATGATCATGCATCTTTCAAGGATCGACGATCGAACCTCGATCGTGTTTTATCATTGCTTGCACCCTTTAGAATTACTAGTACTTTGTGATAAAACAAAGGCACCTATACTAGGTTTAGGCTATTCTCATTAGAGATCTTCGTTCGCGTGTCATTATAAACAAATTCTCCATCTTAATATAAAGATGCACAAACCTTTTATGTATTTAAGAAGAAAAAGGAATGTCACGTCCAAGATAATGTATCAAAACAATCATTAACTTTCAATGTAGTATAATTTTATTGTATTATATAATTTCATAGCTCATACAGAAAATCGAGCTAATGCATATAAAAGTCACTTCTTCTCTATGTCTTTTAAAAGTTGTCTTAATTATATGACAACCTATTAGACGACATGGATAACACATCCACCAGGATTAGTGTACAAGTATACTCCGATCCAATATGTGATACATTGCGTGCCGCGCCAACGCACCATCAATATTTCTCAAATTCACATGAACATTGCATTAATAAGATAGAGTAATTTAAGATCGAGCCGGCCAAATTTTAAATCGATAGATACACAGGCCGGCCAGATAGATCGCACTGAGTCAAAGGCACACACTTTACATGAATGAAAAGTTTGGTGGAGTTTCTAAAAGATTCCCACAATGGCAACACACACAGCTGATGAAATGAAATGTCTATGTGACCATGAGTACACTTCATCCACTATGCTAAGCTATTAGTTGGCCTTTTTCCAGTCTCACAGAGAGTTGGATCCTACCGTGCGCTTGTTTAGCCTTTGTACGTGCTTGCCTTTTGCCTTTAGCACGTTCACCACTTTTACTTAAAAGCGTTAACAATTGTTTCTTTGCATTGAGTCTAACATCTCAGCCAAGAAGCATGTATATTAATTATATTATGCGCAAATGGTTTTAGTTTTATTTTGCGCTGTCCTTTTCTGCCAAACAGCTTGCAAATTCCAACCACTGATTTTTAGTTCTGCTGTACATAGCTTTTGGAAGTCCTTTTGATTAGTAATAGCTGCCCATAACTTAATCTTTTGACTTGTGATAGACTGTTTGGTTGATGATTTGTACGCCCGATAAGTCCGTTTTAGCTGATCTTTTACTATTTTGTTGTAGGAAAAAAATATTATATCATGACTGATAAATAGACTGATAGGTTAATATAACTTGAAATTGTATTACTTTTTGGGACAGGGCTAGCAATATTTAGAAAGTAGTACTCCTAGATAACAATCTGTACTGCTTGATACGTACAGTACGTACTACGTACCTCATCAAGTGAAGTGAAGTGATGTGTATGGTTTTGATGGGACAGGCATAAACAGCATGTATGCATGCACAAACGTCATTCATTTTTTATAAATAAATACAAACGCACTTGACCTAACATGGTCACCAATGAGGTTGCCCCCATACCATTACTGTAGTTGCTGCCTACTACTGATCTCCACATTTTTTTTAGATAATGGATAAATTAATATCCGACCTCTACATTTGGAGATGTACACAGCCAATACTGACCTCCACATAGGAGGTGTACACTACAATATTATTATATACACTTGCATTTCTGATCCGTACGTACCTAGCTAGCTCTAAAAAAACTGCATATATATATATATATATATATATATATATATATATATTATATATATATATATATGCATGCTAGTACAAGCCAATGATCGAGCGGCCGATCGAGGTACAAGTTAGCAGCAAGAATGACTAGGAAATGCACGGCATGCAGCACAGCACCAGTGTCGGTTTGCCTTTGGAATGCTCGATCGTGGTGTGCTGTGCCACATGCATGAATCTTCCTCTGCTTTTGCTTTGCTCTGCTCTGCCTTTCTCGGAAATTCCCTTTTCTGAAGAGAAAGTGTCGTTAGTTGTTCACTTGTTCTTGTATATTGGTGGATGGATGCATGATGTGTGCCCACAGTACGTAACTGCAATACCAAAGCAACACGTATGTACGTATAGTGTGAATGGTATATATATATATATATGTATGTCTATATATACATAGATACAAAGATATCAAAACATTTACTGCAGCATACACGTTTACTATGGTCTATGGACGAGTGACAGTAAGGCATGTTTGCATTTCATCAGTACAAAAAAAATGATAGAAGGCGACGTACGTTTGGTAGGCGGGGTGTGCCGAGTCGGATCCACGCGTCCAGGTGCGACACGGGCACGTCAGTGAGTCCCCACCAAACAGCCAACCCATACGCCGACCACGCCGTGCCCTTCACGGCCGACCTTGACCATGGTCGTCGTCGTCGTCCCCATTCTTTTTCTTTTTTCTTTTTTTTTTGGTTCCATTCACATGCATATGCATGCATGCCCTGGTCCCGGAGGCAAACAAACCGAGTAATTTCATTTGTGCAAAATTCAATTATGTGGCCAGATTACATGCGGTCGTTTGGGTATGTAGATAGGCAGGCTAGATGTTTTAGGACAGTCCCAAAAGTTTTAAGCTGGATGAGGTCCTTGGGATTAGCCTTATTCATAGTAGCGGTGATTTCCATTTTAATTTGCAAATACAGAAATCCGGTGTCACATTGTCGTTTAAGCCTTCATTCCGGTTCTTTTGGTGAATCTCCGAAAGGTGTTGGGATTATACACCTCGAAGTATATGTCTAACTTCGATAAAAAGTTAAAATACAACTCCCTCTATTTCAAATTGCATGCAGTTCTGACTTTTCTAGATAGTAATGTATATAGTAAAAATCTTTGTATCTAGATAAAAGCTACTCACGTGATTTGGAATGGAGGTAGTACGTGCATTGGTGGATCCAAATTATGACAATATATGTTATATTTGGTAAAGTATGTGCACGGTGGGTTAATTTTTGTAGGAAAACCAAGTAGGTGCAGGCATATAGATAGAGGAAACTCAAAATCAATGTGCATATGAGCTGATTTTAAGGAAAAATTAGCATCGATACATACGCAAATTGTTAAAAAAATATTTGTTGCCTAACAAACTGAGGAAACCGCTAAAACTAGTTGTTTTTTGCACTGTAGAAACTGCTAAAGCTGGTTGTTTTGGCTTCACCTACTCCTGTTACGTACCACTACAGTGGCAAAGGCGAAGCGAGCGAGGGCCTTGCCAAAGTGCTCTCATCAACTTCTTCAGTTTCACTTGACACCATCACACGTTTACTATAGCCGCGACCCATTTACCTGCAAACAACCCACAATGAGTTGGAAACCACCATTAAAGCCATTGCTTTGGCTTTCCCTGTACACGCTACATTACCACTACAACGGCAACAAAGCCCAAGCTAGTGAGGCTCTGTCAAACCGTGCTCTTGTCAGCTTCGGTTTCACCTGACACCCGACACTAAAACTGTATCAGTGAGTCGTTTACCTCCACGCAACCCACAATGCGCTGGAAACCACGGTGTTTATCTTTGCCGGTTTCCATTACAACAACACAAAGCCAAAAGCCAGCTAGAGCCGTGCCCAAGGGGAGCCTCCAAAAGGTGACATACCAAATCAATGTAGACAAGGTGTGCTCCATCCAGGACGCATGGGTCACATCCATACCATGGACACTATATATGAAAGGTGGTTGAATTGGTTCTCCACGCATAGTAGGTGATTCTCCTCCAAAATCCAGTAGAGACAAGCCATGCTCCAAAATGAAATTAATATTTAAGGCACTGAAAAATTCAAAATGTACCATAAAATTATAAGGTATTCAAAATTCACCAATAGTGGTAGCTTTAGCTAGTGTCTACTAAGCTAGGCTCAACATATGTGTGGTAAGCACTAAGCGTAAAGTCTCTATAGTTAAAGTAGGGTTATAGTGCCATGAATTGCTTGCTAGAATTATCTTATGATTTGAGGATGGGTGGAGTAATAAATGAATTATATACTTATATGGAAATAATGATGTAAATAAAAAAGCAGTGGTAGGAATCCAGCGTTGGGCTGAAACAGCACCAACTCAGCAACCTGCAAAAAGTTTGCTTTCCACGAGACCCTCTGCCCGCAGAAACCCTCGTCGCCAAGCCAACTCCTCCTCTCTCTCTTTTTTTTTTTCTCTCTCTCTCTCCGGCTCTCCGCCCGCCTGCCCGCCGCCTCTCTATATAAACCCACCCACCCCGGTCCGCCATGGCTCATTTCCCCAACACACACACGCACGCGCACACCCCACTTGGCACTCCACCACTTCGCAGCCAGCGTGCGACGGGTGATCGATCCATCGGGGCAGGCCAGGCTTTGAGTTGTTTCATTCGACGACGAGCGAGCATGGAGCAGAGGAGCCTGCTGGTATCGGCTCTGGGCGTCGGCGTCGGCGTGGGTCTGGGGCTCGCGTCGGCCAAGTGGGCGGTACAGCCGGCGTCCAACGGCGCCGGCGGCGCGGACCTTGAGGCCGAGCTGCGGCGGCTTGTCCTCGACGGCCGCGAGTGCGACGTCACCTTCGACAAGTTCCCTTGCTACCTCAGGTACTGTTACTGTAGGTGGTGATACTACTAAAATCGGTTGGTGGCCTGGCCTGGCCGACTGGGTGGGATTCGAGGAAGATCCGATTCCGTGTAGCTCCCTTTCCCTGGTGCGATCCGATTTGGCACATCTCATCACATCGATCTGCGGCGCTGCTGCTCGCCTAGCTAGCTTGTTGTCTTCTCCATGAATCTGATGGCTTCACTCACTCACTCGAGTACTAGTACTAGCACTTCCTCCTCTGTTCTAGCTACGGTTCGTACTTGGAGTACAAGTAGTACATATCGTTATTATCTTTTCTTTATCCACAAGCGAAGCGATGGCATGGAAGGCACGATGTGTTCTAGAAAAAAAGCAAGAGGAGGGGTTACTTGATCCACACAAACCGCAGCACATGGCTTTTCACTTTTCAGTTTGTTTTGTTTTGTTTATTATTACTACAACTACAACGATGGGCATGGACAGCGACTGGGAGTTGGTAGTGTGATTCATTGAATTCAATTCCCTGCTGAAGCGATCAGACGAAGGAGGTGCTCATCAGCGCGGGTTTCGTCCACCTCAACAACGCGGAGCTGTCCAAGCACATCCGGAACCTCTCCGCCGCCAGCCGCGCCATCCTGCTCTCCGGCCCCACAGGTTCGTTTCGTCTCCGTCGTGGGCATATGCCACAGGGTGATGCTGTTCGTGTCCCCCCTGTTTCGCTCGCTGTTGGATGGTGACCTTTGTTCGTCTCTGCAGAGCCTTACTTGCAGTCGCTCGCGAAAGCTCTGTCCCACTACTTCAAGGCGAGCTTGCTAATTCTGGACGCCACCGACTTCTCGCTTCGGGTGAGCAGCTGAATCTGTTGCCGTCGTGATTCTTGCCTTGGTTGCTTTGCTTTGCCATGTTGTGTTTCTGAATCCTGTGCTGCCGCTCAATGTCTGTCTCTGCAGATCCAAAGCAAATACGGGGGCTCCACCACTAAAGCCTCGGTGAGAGTCACTGTTCTAGAGCTTTTTGATGAAGAGAATAATAATAATGCTAGCTGCTGATTGATCTCCTCGGATCCTCCTTTTGTATTCTAATCTAACGACACTGTACTGTTCCTTTGTATTGCTCGTCTTTGTCTACTGTTTTTTTTAATCGAACTGAATAAGCATACACATCATGATACCACTGTTTTGCTGAAGAAAAGCACTTGCTACAGCTCAGTTAGTTTGTTTTTAGAACAAGAGATCCAGCGACGCTGCTGGTATAGTTATTTTAGTGAACCCATAACCATGGGGTTTGTTGTTTCACTTGCTTCTGCAGGCCCGTAATCAGTCTGCAGCTGAGACCACATTCGGGATGATGTCTGATCTCATTGGATCCTTTATCGCATATCCTAAGAAGGATGAGCCTAGAGGTAGTTAAGCCTTACAAATTCCCTTTGGTTCATTTGTTGTTTCTCACCTTTTTTTAACGAGATAGTTAAATATCTATCAAGTACGTAACTCTAAAAGAAAACTGCAAGCATGTGCAGTTAGATCTTATCAGCTTTTAGGCCTACCATGTTTCCATTATTTCAATTGAACGTCTACTCCTATCAAGCCCTGAGCGTTGTTATTGCCCAGATTTTGATTTGTTCTGGTCTTTTGCGCAGAATCGTTGCACCGCCAGACAAGCAACACAGATTTAAGGGCAAGGTAATGTGTTGTTTATCAAGCCCGTGATCGCGATGAACAGTAATAGCTTTTGCAATGTTAACTACTCATCCATGCTTTGTTTTTCTTCAGAGGCTCTGATGGTTCTACCAGTACGCCTCCGCTTAGGAAAAACGCGTCTGTGTCATCCGACATGAGCGATCTTGCCTCACAATGTTCAGGAAGTTCAGGTGAACTTTTTTCTGTTCATTTATATTCTCCTTTTCTGTTTAGTTATTTTGATGTCATATATGTGCAGAGTTTAGTGTAGACAGCTCCTACCTAGATCACACTTACTAGCCTCAACCAGTTTCAGACTGCTCGGCATCCGCATTTTCTGGTAAAATTATGTACATGTGTCGATATTAGTTTTGACATATACGTAAATGGCATGTGTTATGATCACTTTCTGTTTTCTTGGACGAAATTGCATCTACGTTTTACAAAATGATTGCTAATCTTTAGATGTCTGAATGATGAATTAAATAGGGTGCTAGAGTAGAACTAGAGGACTATATGGCACTAAAGTGTCTTACAGTTCTTCACCTTTCTTTATGTAAATTTCAGTGAGGCGAACCGTTAGCTGGTGTTTTGATGAGAAAGTTCTGATTCAGTCACTCTACAAGGTGAATATACTTCTTGGCTGTAGCTTGACACGCTCTATTTATTCATGATGTACTTATCTGGCCACCACTTTTGTAGGTTATGGTTTCTGTATCTGAAAACGGCCCGATTATTCTTTACATAAGGGATGTGGACCATTTCCTCTGGAAATCGCAAAGAATTTACTCAATGTTCCAGAAAATGTTGGGCAAATTATCCGGCCAAGTGTTGATACTTGGTTCTCGACTGCTCAGTCCTGATGCTGATAACAGGGATGCCGATGAGAGAATTAGTACCCTGTTTCCTTACCATGTTGATATCAAAGCTCCTGAGGAGGAGACCCATCTAGATTGTTGGAAAAGCCAAATTGAGGAAGACACAAGAAAAATACAGATGCGAGATAATAGAAACCACATCATTGAGGTACTCTCAGCAAATGATCTAGACTGTGATGATTTGAGCTCAATCTGTGAAGCAGATACTATGGTTCTCAGCAATTACATAGAGGAAATCATTGTCTCAGCTGTCTCCTACCACTTGATTCACATCAAGGACCCTGAATACAGAAATGGAAAGCTCATGCTATCTTCTAAAAGGTTGGTCACTGATTCTGTTTTTTTTTCTAATTTTCTTCCTTTTTTTTTGTTCAAATACTGTCCTAAACCCCTAATGGTTAATTCATAAAATGTTTTTTCCTTGGAGACCATAATATAAATTTCTTTTACAGTTTGTCACGTGGATTAAGCATTTTCCAAGGTAGCCATGGTGGGAAAGACACCCTGAAATTGGAAGGAACAAAGGTATGCAAATAGGGCAACTGATAAAAATAAAATAGTGTGTCATTGTATTAATTATGCTAACGTCAATGATACTATGATACAGGATGGTTTGAAAGGAGCTCCTGGATCTAAGAAAACTGACACAGTTCCGGTTGGCGAAGGTCCATTGCCACCACAAAAACCAGTAAGTCCTCATCAGTTGACTCTGCCCTGTGTTCTACACTTGTACTAGTTCATTGCATGTTTAGTGCTTGTCAACGTAAGTATCATGATTTTTTTCCTCTGAACATTAACAGCATTTATATTTTTTAGCTTGATGGATTTTCCTCTTTTGAGCAGGAAGTTCCAGACAACGAGTTTGAAAAGCGTATCAGACCAGAGGTTATTCCGGCAAGTGAGATAGGAGTGACATTTGATGACATTGGAGCCCTGGCTGATATCAAAGAGTCACTTCAGGAGCTGGTTATGCTTCCTCTTCGACGACCCGATCTTTTCAAAGGAGGACTTTTGAAGCCCTGCAGAGGGATTTTGCTGTTTGGGCCACCTGGAACCGGGAAGACCATGCTTGCAAAGGCTATAGCAAATGACGCCGGTGCCAGCTTCATCAATGTATCGATGTCCACCATCACATCGAAATGGTTTGGGGAAGATGAGAAAAATGTCCGGGCATTGTTCAGTCTGGCTGCCAAGGTAGCTCCCACAATTATTTTTGTGGATGAGGTAGACAGTATGTTGGGACAGCGCGCTCGCTACGGTGAACATGAGGCTATGCGGAAGATCAAGAACGAGTTCATGAGTCACTGGGATGGTCTCTTGTCAAAAACAGGTGAAAGAATTCTCGTTCTTGCCGCGACAAACAGGCCATTTGACCTTGATGAAGCCATCATCAGGAGATTTGAGCGCAGGTCTGTTCACGTGATATGCTACTTTTTTTTTTTTTTTTTGCGATTGATGATGCCATACAAGTTTAGCACTTGATATGCTATAATTGTTTGCTCGTGTTTATTTTTATTACTGAACAGAATTATGGTTGGGCTTCCAACTCAAGAGAGCAGAGAGCTGATCTTGAGGACACTGTTGTCAAAGGAGAAAATCGAAGAAAATATTGATTTCAAGGAACTTGCAACCATGACCGAAGGATACAGTGGCAGTGATCTCAAGGTTCGTGCACTGCTTTGAACCAAAGTTTTTATGCTCATATATGACTATCGGATTAAATAACTGAAAGCGCTGTTGTTTTCCTGTGGTCCAGAATCTTTGTGTCACTGCTGCTTACCGCCCTGTTAGGGAGCTCCTGAAGAAAGAAAGAGAAAAGGAACTGGTAAGAGTTCTGTCTTGTTGCTCTAACTGAATACGCCATGGGTTTAGCTAGATGCCAGTAACCAATTAGGAGCGAGCGACCTTGTACTGATCTTGTAATACATGTCGAATGAACTGATGGTGCCTCAGGAGAGAAGGGAAAAGGAGTCAGAAGAGAAGGCGGACGAGAATTCAGAAGCTCTGGAGGGTAAGAACGAGAGCTCAGAAAGCAAAGAAGCTCCGAAGAGTAAGGAGAGTTCAGAAAGCAACAAAGATGAGGATTCAGACAGCAGCAAGGAGGATAGCTCAGAGGCGGAGGCTGAAGGCGAGAAGGAAGCAACCATTAACCTTAGGCCACTGACGATGGAAGACTTGAGGCAGGCAAAGAACCAAGTGAGTGTCCCGATGCCCGCCCTGACTGATTTTCATGTCACATGAACAGAAAAATGTACGTAAATTACTGACTGAACCATTGCCCTCTCATGACGCAGGTTGCAGCGAGCTTCGCCGCCGAGGGTGCTGTGATGAACGAGCTCAAGCAATGGAACGACCAGTACGGCGAAGGAGGCTCCAGGAAGAAACAGCAGCTGACGTACTTCTTGTAGAGGTTAAGCATTTGGCAAGTAGTGGTGGAGGAACAGAGCTGAGCTGAGCATGATTTCAGGGATTCGGTGGATCATTACATTACTTGAGGAACAGAGCATGATTCCATCCAAGATGTGGGCATAGTAGTAGTAGTAATCTTTGAGGTTCTAGGATCCATGAGATGAGATCGATGGTGGATTTGTAGGATTATGAACTATTCTTTTACAAGCATTTGTACATGTGAGCTAGACTGCCATCTCCTTCGTTTTAGTCTATTGTCTATATATGTAAGGATTGATTGAACACACTCTTCTATTCGAGAGTCATTTTAACTTCCAGTAGACAGCTGTAATTTATAGCATAGCGAGTATATCTACAAGTGGGTCATTTTAGCCTCTCGTAAACAGGTGTAATTTATAGCATAGTATAAGTATATATTTATAGCACAGTGAGATTTATATTTGAGTACATTTCCGAAGTATTCTGGTACTGCTAATTTTTTAGTTCGTAATAAGGGCACTCATAATGCAAGACTCTATCATAGAGTACAAGATTATTTATTACCACTTATTTATGACATTTTGCTGATGTGACAGTATATTTATTGAAAAAAAATTGATAAAAAAACAAGACTTCAAGTCTTATTTAGACTTCAAGTTCACAATATTCGAGATAATAAATATGTTTAGACTCTATGATAGAGTCTGCATTGTGAGTGCCCTAAGAGCTACTCTAACGGTTTTGCAAATAGACTTTGCATTCTTGTTTTTTTTAAAAAGTCTAAAAAAACTTTCATCCAACGGTTTGTCAAATGGACTTTGCATTCTTGTTTTTATAAAAAAGTCTAAAAAACTTTAATCCAACGGTTTGGCAAATGGGCTTTACATTTTTGTTAACTTGGTAATTTTCTAGGAAGAATTGGTATATATGCCAACCGTGGATCGTGCTTGGCATTCTCCCTGCGCATGTCTTTCCGCTCGCCGTCGCAATTTTGGTTCACAATTTTGATAATTGCCAAGTCAATTTTGTCAAACCGTTGGAGATTGACTCTTTTTACGTTTTCTATATTCATTTGGAACCGGGCAAAGTCTCAATTTTGTCAATCAAAATATGTAAAACCGTTGGAGTTGCTCTAAGGATTCAAAGGGTGATGAACGCCGGTACTTAGCTCCATGAACATGTTCGCGCTGTCTTAGCCCAACACTCTCTGGCAATTCGGTCAAATTAAAAAACCAGATTTCATCCAGGCACAGAGGGGGAAAAAAACTTTGCCTCTTTTCATGTTAAGATATAAAAATTTAAGAAACATTGCATTGCATGTTATAACTCAGATAAACCATTGATATGTCCAAAGTCTAAAGTAAACTTGTTTAGTTCTAAAATTATTTGGAAAAAGAGCACTGTAGCACTTGAGTAAGTAATAATTATGGTCCAATCATAGAGTAACTAGTTGCAAAAAATTCATCTCGTAAATTACTGTATATTACTGTATATGTATAATTTCATTTTTACCGGATCTATATCCAAAAGTAAAATTTATAGCTTAATGCCATTTTGCCGTTTGTATATGTATTCAACTGCCGGGGTTCTTTTTCTCAAAAACATTTTAACCTTCACAGGCAACTGCTGAATCGGTGGTGATTATAGTCAACCAAAATTTTGATCGCCGCTTTGGAAGCTTCTGTGTTCAATATCGAAACCTTGAACGACACTTTGTGATAGCAAGAATACAATCGAATTCAATAATTCAAACACGGTTAAACACAAAGGCCCAACACACCCCAAATCCCAGAAATACAAAAAAAAATTCAAAAAATGTAGCAAACCGGCACCGCATTCTCACAAACACAAACAAAGTTTGCAAGATTTCGTTGGTGACCAGTTTGCTGGTTTTCCTATCCGAAGGCAAACTTGGACAATACAGCACGGGCAAATAGCTGTCCATCCATAGGTCCCTCGTTCGCTCGTCCGTTCAAACTACTGAACATGAAAAAATGTCGCCGTGGGTACGGATGTAATGGAACCAAAACTCAATCACACATCCACGAATCCACGGAACCTTAAAGCGTCACTCTGCGAAGATTATGAGTGTTAGGGAGGCCGAGACACGACGCGCCTCTCTGCTGGGATCTTCGCAACAACAGCTTCGATCGAATATGAGTGTAGAAGACGAGCCCCTGTCTCGTAGAGGATTCTCGAGAGACACAGAAGCTGGGGCGCGCGTCTGCAAGGACTCTCCGAGGGGTAAAACTGGATCGTTGTTGCAAAATCCAAAGCGAAGCGAGTAGAAAAGCAAAACGGAAGATAGGCGGAAGGCGATGGAAGCAGAACGGATGCTCAGCGAATACGAACCAAAGGTAGAAGGTAAACATCAGATCGCTATCTGAGAGACGATCGATCAGGCTTGTGTACCTCGTCATCGCACCCTACCATGGACGGAGAGAAAAGAGGGGACAAGCACAGGAAGGAAAACGGCGGATCTGAAACCAAACATGACGAAGAATCAGACGACGGCGGCGGCGAGTGGGGATTAGGGTTCCGGAGTTGCGTGGTATAAATAGAGGAGGAGGAGATGGAGCTGGAACGGAATTCCAACTGGAACAACCGGCCATTGCGCGAGAAATGGGCTGGCGAATTGGGCTGGAAGTGTTCGACTCTTTGAGATGGGCCTCTACTTAACTTGGAAGACTAAAAAGTGAAAACAGATGGGCCGAGCTGATGAGCTGGGTATCGTATCGTCCTCGTCCCGGGGCTGGCCAGTGTCCATCTGATGCAGATGGCAGAGGAGGAGAGGAGAGGACGGCGGCACAGGCAATTCTTCTCCGGCCGGCCGGCCGGTCTCGAACCAGCAGGAGCTTTCCCGAGTCACAGCTACGACGGGCTACTACTTCTATGAGCTGCTACGAGCAGCCGCGCAATGATGGCTTCCCTCTTTCTCTCCGCCGATGACTGATGACGGACGAGTGACCGGACGGAGGTCGGAGGAGGAGGGAGGAGGCAGTGGCCGATGACGGCGACTAGACGGCTCACGAAAAGGAAAGAAGGAAGCTGTTGTTTCCTAGTACTGCGGTTCCGTTCCAGACTTCCGGCCAGTCCATCGCCGGACCGGAACTGCATCATCATCATCATCATCGTCACTGACTGACTCCGGGGAAGGGCCGAGCTGAGGGGGGCAGGAAAAAGGTCGGCGGTGTTTCAGGCACCGGTCACCTCGACCTCGTCTCGTCGTCGTCCATTCATGATTCACCTACCTACTCGCCTACCTGTCCACCAACGAGCGGAGCGAGCTAGCTAGCCCCTCTTCGTGTCTCACTTGATGCGCGCGCGCGTTTCAGCTTCGTTTACATGTTGCTGCCGGCGGGCGAGCTTGCATTGTGTCATTGAGTAACTAATTGAACTAAACGTTGTACTCCGTAGCTAGCTTCGATCGGTTGGTCGGTCGGCATTCACGCACGTTTCTCTTCTTGCATCAACCATCATATCCTACTATACTATATATCATATACAGTATCATATAATAAAACAACGACCTGACTACATAACAGCAACGTCACTCGTCAGGCCGCAGGAACCACTAAAGTTTGTCTGAACTGAACTGAGAGGATGAGGTAGCTGGAGCCTCCGATCCTAGCCGGCCGTTTATTTCCACGAAGGCAACGCGAACTTTGCTGCCTTCCTGCCTAACTCATCCACAAGAGACACCATCATTAGCGTAGCGAGATGTTTTCAGCCCTTGCATTGATTCCCTCGTACGTGAGATGAGGTTGCTAATAAGTATAATCTTTCAGTTTTTGTTTATGTTGTTAGCAAGCTTCCACGAAATTAATAAAGAGAGCAATCCGCTCGTGCGATTAGGCAGCTTGCTTGGTTGATCCTTCTTTTCCTCTTTCAGATCAGAAGATGATTATTACTCGGCGTCGGCCGGCCGGGGCGGGCCGGGGCCGATCGACCGAGTCCGACGGCTAATGCTGCTGCTGCTAGCGATGAATAAAGCTAAAACGCGTGCTGCCTGTACTGTGCCCGTGATGGCTTGAAACGATGTCATTATTATCGGAACGCCTCGATCAGCTGAACTCAAGTGCTGGTTTGGCTGCTGGCGAGCGCGCACGTCTGAAAAGGGAAACGAGCCGCAGTACGTACGTACGTACGATGGCACCCCCGATCATGCATAGTATACGTGTCGAAAACGAGCCAAAAATTGGAGGAGGAGGAGGAGGAGGAGAAGGAGATACTAATCAGATAAAGGGGGCTGGATGGTAGCGACAGTCAAATATGCGTACCGCCAGATCGATCATGTCTCTGAAACTCCCAGCTGCCTGTTCCCTCCCGGACACCTTTTGCTAGTACTGTAGTAGTATGTTCACATCATCCACGTACAGACTGGGTGTGGATGTGGATGGATGCTGCTGACACGGTTGCGCTTTGTAGTCTGTGCCCTCGGTGAGACGATGGAGTTGGGTGTGCTTTGCGTTGTGCGTCGACGTTCCCCCATCCATCATTCATGGGAGAGAAAAAATACAGACGAAGCAAAGAAGTGGTACTACCAGAGCAGGAGGAGGAGTTGGATCAAGCTCCAACCGATCTGGTCTTTCTTTGACCGTGCCAGGGGGCAAGCGATGGCAGCTATATAGCACTGAAATGTTGACCGTGCACACATCTCAACACAGATTCACATTGAGATGTATGTACACATATATCTCAATGTAAATCTAATGAACCACATGTCAAGAGCACATGTCCTCAAGGGCATATTTTACTTTACCTAATTTTTGTTGCTACACTGAGCCGAGTGGAAACCGACTGAATATTGTTATCTCTCCTATCTCGACATTATAAAAGATTGGCGGCCTTTGGTGTACGACTGAATATTGTTATCTCTCCAATCACTTCCTGTCGTTTTCAGTTTTTACAATCTTTATTTTCTCGCAAGCCGAAGGGACTGTTGCAGCCAGGACACTACTGTACAGTACTGAGGTGATTTGTGAATCCGATGATTGTTCTTGTTTTTTTAAAAAAAATTTAATGCTTCAAGATAGTTAGACTTGCCGAATCATATTGTAGGGTTAGCACGGGCAAATATTGTTACCGAGTCATTTTGTTGTTTTTATGTGAATTTTTAAAATTATGACGTAGCGTTAGCACGAACAAATATACTAGTTACTACTTAAAACATTAGGAGAACTCCACCATTTTAGTAGTGAACTCTTCGATGCTTATGCATAGAGCAAAGAAGAAGATTTTCCCTCTAATTGAACAACGGCTACGAGCCCTCTTATGATATTTTTTTTTAAAAAAAATATTCATCTTCTTTTATATTTCTTATTAAGCTCTGCTTTTGTACTTTACTATATCTAAGTAGGGGGGCAACTACTGATGATCCCTAAAAAAACGACAGCAAACAGCTACCACGTACACTCAAATCGTGAAACAAAACACTAATTTCTTTTTTCTAGTTTTTAGGTCAGATGGGCATGTTGACACAAGAGAAGTGTTGTGTGTACCAGTAAACTCTCACAAACATTTATTTAGACTAAAAGACAGAGGTCCAGTGGCTTTGGCAGAGAGCTTTTGTTTCTGCATGTAGCTTGTAATAATTTGTAAATATATGAGAAAGAAAACGCACTATTAAAAAAAAAGAGGTTTCTCTAGTTTTTGTTATCTTATCTATCTCAATAGACCTGCATCAAACACTTATGCTTCAGCTAGTCGCGCCTAGGGAGCTCTGGTGAAGCCCTAGCGCACCACGATGTAGTACTTGCGCCGGATCTATCGGAGATCAAGGACGACGTCATCTAGCGCCACCGCGGCGGGGCTACTTGCGCCGGGTCTAGAGGAGGTCAAGGACGGTGTCATCGGAGCCGAGCAGGGTGAGAACTGAGGAGGTGGGGGGGGGGGGGGGGGGGGGGAGGGAGAGAGAGTGAGAGAGGAAGAAGAAGCCATGCGCCGTGCAGACGGTGGGCGATAATATTTGTAGTAAAGTCAATTTTAAAATACCACAAGAAAATCTTAGTTTTTAGTGGTATGTTTGTATGCTAGATTACCTACAAAACCTTCACTCTATTATTGATTTAATAGACAATTCTTCACTTTTATGTATAACTGCCAAAAGAAGTTATCAACAAAAATTAGAATAATAAAAAACTGTACAACACGAGCACAATCGATAGGAGGAGTATTAAGGTACACCTGAATGTTTTATTAGGTGCAACATGTGAATGCAAACTGCTCTTTAGGAACAACTGTGCGATGCTTATGCATAGAGCAAAGAAGAAGATTTTCCCACCAATCGAACAATGGCTACGAGCCCTCTGCCCCTCTTATGATATAGTATTTTTTAAAAAAAATATTTGTCTCCTTTTATATTCTCATTAGACTCTGCTTTAGTACTTTACTATATATATATATATACCGATGATCCCCTAAAAAAACGAGAGCAAATAGCTACCACGTGCACTCAAATCGCCAAACAAAACACTAGTTTCTTTTTCGGTAATGCTCCTGTTAAGACGTCCTGATGGACATACGCTTAATTAAGCCTTTTCCGCAACGCCCACTCCCGCAAGTCCACAACGCTCGGCCTCTCCCCATCCTTATCCTCTCCTTTCCCATGTCGTCCTCCTCCCCGTCCGACCAGCGCCATGGGAATGGATGCCACAAAGTGCCCAGCTCGCTGTCACGCACCCTGCGCCCTCTCCCTCCCCATCTGCGGCCTCCATTGCTAGCCTGCGCGCCCAGTGACCCTGCTCCCGCTCCCACGCCCGTGCCCAGCACCCTGAGCTCTCTCCCTCCCCCATCCGCGGCCTCCATTGCTAGCCTGCGCCCAAGTGACCCTGCTCCCGCTCACCCAAATGGAGACGGCGGCGGGCGGCGGCTTTGCGACGAGGTAGGTCCGATCTCCTCTGGATCTAAGCCCTCCTCCTCTGGATCTGAGGGACGTGGCGGTGGCTAGGGTACCGACGAGTTCAGGGGGGCTCTTCCCTCCTTCCTCCGGCGAGCTTTGAAGGCGATGAGCCGGCCATGGGCTCGAGCAGCCTGCAGTTCTAACCCATCCCCTTGTTGTGTTTCTGTCATGTTTCTTCGTGTTGCAATAGGATTTTTGGGATGTTGCAACAAATGATTTTGAATGTTGCAATAGGTGATTCTTGTGTTGCAGAAAGGGAGTTCTAATATTGTGATTGTATTTTTCTCCTTAATATTGTAACTTATGTTTCGTACCGATGTTGCAAGAGTTTATGTGGATATTGCGTATAAGTGTTGTTTGGCTTTTGCGAGTGTTTCATGACATGTTTTTAAATGTTTCATCAGTTTTCTTTTATATGTTGCAAGCGTTATATCTGCATGTTTCAAAAGTAGATCGGACAAGTGTTGCGGATATTCATTTGGTCAGCGTGGATCAGATTTCTGACGGTGTTTCTCGTCTGCACAGGCGACGAGTAGACCACATCCTTTCATTAGGGTCAACGGTGGCTTTTGCCTCTAGGTGCCTGGGCGGCGCTAGCCCCGCATGCTTTCGTCTCTATGTGCTTGGGCGGCTCTAGCCCCACTTGGTCGTGGGAATCAATCGGACAGTGCCTTTTGGGGGCGCTGGGCTCGTTTGTTTGTGGAAATTAAATTGTAGGTGTAGGCGTCCGGACGCCTCATCCATCCGGACGTCCGGGCGCTAGTGGTGCCCTTTCTTTTTTCTGGTTTTTGGGCCTGATGGGCCTGTTGACACAAGAGAAGTGTGTTGGGCATACCAGTCAACTCTCACAAACATTTATATTTAGACTAAAAGATAGAGGTCCAGTGGCTTTAGTAGAGAGCTTTTGTCACTACAAGGAGTTTGTAATAAGATTTCTCTAGTTTTTGTTTTTCTGTCCCAATAAACCTGCACCTGCATCAAACATCTCAGCTTCAGCTAGTCGCGCCTGGGGAGCTCTGGCAAAGCCCTAGCGCACCACGGTAGGGTACTTGCGCCGGATCTATAGGAGGCCGTCAAGGACGGTGTCATCGGAGCCGAGCAGGATGAGGATTGAAGAGATGTGGGTGTGTTTGGGGGGGGGGGGGGGGGGAGGGGACGGGAGGAGGAAGAACATTCCCTGCGCGGTGCAGGCGGCGGGCGATAATATCTATAGTAAAGTCAATTTTAAAGTACCACAATAAAATCTTAGTTTTTAGTGGTATGTTTGTACGCTAGATTAGCTACAAAACCTTCACTCTATTATTGATAAGAAAATTGAACATTGATTTAACAGACAACTCTTCACATTCATATGTATATATAGCCGTCAACAACAAAAGTTAGAACAAGCCGGCCGGAATTTACTGACAAGGAATGAGGGAGGGAGCACTACTCGGCGCTTGTCTTAGCCGCCGCCGCCTTAACTAACTCCGCCGGTCATCGCCGGCGGTAAAGAGAATAAAAGAGCAAAAACTACACCGCCGGCCGGCTCACCCACAAACACAGCCATCCCAGCGCGAAGCTAACGAAGAGTAGCAGCCAACGTGATCAGCGTCCGAAGTCCGCGACGCACGCGGGGCTACCGACGACGGCGACGGCAGCAGCCGACACGCGGAGCGTGACGCGGCACCGCATGGCGACGCGCACGGTACGGCGGCCGTAGAGTCCGCCAAGCAGGCTGATCCTGCCGTCGACGGCGGTGCGTGTGGCGAGGCGCACCTGGCCGTCGCCGAACAGCACCTGCGCCACGACGGCGGGCGCGACCCTGTCGACGAGCACGTCGACGTCGGCTTCCACCTTACTGGCGCCGCGCGCGGGGACCTCCCCGGGCGACGCGCGGCCCACGCCGACGGGGTCCGCCGCTCTGGTGCCGCCGCCGCCGTCGTCGGCCACGAAGATCTCTGTGGCGCTGGCGCCGAACCGCATCGACTCGTAGTTGGGGTTGCGGATCACGATGGCGGCGGACAGCGTGAGGTTGATCCGTAGCTGCCGCGCCGCGTCGAAGTGAACGCTGAAGTGCCTGACGGCTATGGAATCCATGGATAACGTCGGGTCCCGTACCCTCAGCACGGTGAGCGATAGCGTCAGCACCGCCGCCGCGGCTAGCGCGCCGGCTATGGCGAGTCCGCAGCACGCCCACCGTAGCCAGCGGCAGCGGCGGCCGTGCCTCGGAGCATCGGCGCTGTCGTTGGCGTCGGCGGCCGCGGCGGCTTTGGGTTTGGTGGCCTTGGCGGTGGCGCTGGCGGCGTCAAAGACAACGAAGGGTGCGGAGGAGGCTTTGGTGGGCGGGCCGGCGGCGTCGGCCATGGGTCGTTGTGGTGGTGCGCGTGGCGGGGGCAGCCGGCATTGGTGGTAGACTGGTAGTTGCTGAGGCTGAGCACGATCGAGTCAGGCGGCGTTGGGAGGCGGGCAGGTATCTGTCGACCACGGTGACCATGCTTGGTGGTTGGGGAGTTGGACGTCGCGCTCCGAGCTCTGTTTCGATGGGTGGGGGATTAAATTGGGTCAGCCAGCGAGCTTGGTTGCCTGTCAGCGGCTGCTTTCTCAGCTCGACGCGACGTGACGATCAGACAAGTAGTACGTGCGGTGATGATGAATGCGCGCCTTCTGCTAATGCCGGAACGAACATTCGTTTGGGTTACAACACGAAGCCCAGGTGCTCCTTGTACCATGGGCTCGTTCTGAACCAGGCCTTTATGGGCCTCCGTTTCATTGGTATATATGGGCTGTGGTGCTTCTCGTGCTATGGGCCGCCGGTAGGCTTTTTTTTATCAAGGCGCAGGATGCCACGGTGGTGGTGTCGGCGGTGTCTGGCCCTGTCACGGAGGCTCTTTCGCGGTACAATGCCGGTTGACTCCTTTGCATATGCTCCTCCTGTCCTGACTGCAGATCTTGAGTAAAGATGGTAATGGATATCCAAAATCCGAAATTCGATTGGTTTTTATCCTATTATTAAAACATGGGTATAGATTAAAATCCTTATCTATGGATATATTAATGGGTAAAAGTACATGCTCATTGGGTATGGACATGGTATTATATCAACTGAACCTGTAAACCTATGGACATCATATATATACCTAGTTTGCATATGAGATTTGATCGTGTGTATGACTAATTTGGTGATATTTATATGTTTATATCTCTTATATATCTACAAATTGGTATATGTTTTGTAATTTCATGAGTGTATGTTTTGTATATATTTATATTTACAAATTTATGACTATATAAATTGATAATATCATGCAATATTAGATGTGTCTTTGTGGGTATGAACAACTCATGGGTACCCAATACCCGCATGGACATAGATTTAGGTACGGAGTTGTACCCATATATAGTTATGAATTTTTAATGGGTATGATTTTTTTTTAATAGACATGAGTATAGTTGAGCAATATCTATTAGGTACAGATCTATTGTCATCTTTAATCTTGAGTCTCATCAGAGTGCACCATTTTATTTACATGCCGCCGTGTTGGTCAAATTTTTAAAACTACTGGATACTGGTCTACTATCCAAAAGTGTAAGATGTACACCATTTTATTTACAGATTTTTTGTGGGACCGGACGAGTATTTAATTTGTGCCGGCTCGTCGGTGCGGGGGCAGCCACTGCCCACTGCCGACGTTGCGATGCGATCGGCACCGCAACGCTACCTGGCACCGTCCGTTCCGTTCTGACTTCTGATGAGGGCATCGTGCCGCGTGGTCCTCGGCGCCGAATCTTCTCTTCCGCTTCCTCCCCCGCACTCGGATGCTGCGATTCCACGCGGCCACGCACGTGGTACGCACGCTGTGGCCGCCGTGTCCTCCTCTTCTCTGCTCCCCGTCCTCGCTTGATATACGCACGCGACGCGGCCACCACTCTCTTCCTCACCCCACCATCCCTCTCCCACCAAGATCCAATCTTTCCCCTCATCATCATCACCACCACCACCAGCAGCAGCCAAGAACAGCCATGGCGAGCGAGCACGCGTCGGCAGCGGGCGAAGGGAAGCAGAAGCAGGGCCTGATGGACAAGGCGAAAGAGTTCGTAGCAGACAAGATAGCGCACATCCCAAAGCCCGAGGCGACGCTAGACGGGGTGACGTTCAAAGGCCTCACCCGAGACAGCATCACGCTGCACAGCAACGTGAACGTGAGCAACCCCTACGACCACCGCCTGCCCATCTGCGAGGTGACCTACACGCTCAAGTGCGCCGGCAGGGAGGTGGCGTCCGGGACCATGCCGGACCCCGGGTGGATCGCCGCCAGTGGATCCACCTCGCTCGAGATCCCCGCTAAGGTTCCCTATGACTTTCTTGTTACTATTGTTAAGGATGCTGGTAGAGACTGGGATATTGATTATGAGCTCGTTGTTGGACTTACTGTTGATTTGCCTATTGTTGGTAACTTCACTATCCCTCTCTCTACCTCTGGTGAGTTCAAGCTCCCCACTCTCAAGGACCTGTTCTGATCTGCTACTATTAGCTTAGCTTGCTTGCTTGCTGCTTTCTGTCGTCAGTCGTCACCCCGAGCTGAGATCTGTACTGTATCCTGTGTTGTGTTGTGTGTGATCTGAATGATCCCTACGACGAACGAATATCTTCTTGCAAATAAACGCAGCTCCTCTGTTCCATTCCTTTCCTTCCCAGTTTGTTTGTTCACCAATGAATGAATGCAAAAGGGGATGGTTTGATTGCAAATAAACAGCGCGTGGTCTGAATTTCATTCAGATCTATCTCTGTCAGTGGAACTGGTTTTTTTCGTGATTCATGGTCCACTCCATCAATCCTTTATGTATGTATGTAAGCAAAGAAAGAGAACTACGACGATCTGAGTGAGGGGGGAAGAATGCAGAATTCAGAGCTGTGACTTCGACAGAGCAGCACCGGACATCCACACCACCACTTTTTTTAGTATACAGTACAACGCAGCACTCAAGTTGACGAAGTCGCTTCGACAGAGCAGCATCGGGCATATAGTACAACGTAGACACTCAAGTTCACGAAATCACCACAGACGTCTCGCTGTCGAAGGGAACGCCACCTATCACTTAAAGCGTAACGCTGGAAAATCGTGGAATAAATCCAAAATAAAATATCGCACCTAGAATTTAAATCTTGCATGGGAGCCATAAATTCAGAATAAAATATCGCATCTAGAATTTGAATCCTACGTGGGAGCCCTCAACCAATAGCCTCGCCGTGAACCCCTTGACCATCCACACCGCCACTTGGATGTGATGTGAACGTGATGTGCCTGCCACATTTGTCCACACACATATGCTCCATCTTTAAATTATCCTAACCGTTTGTTCTTAATTCTCTCTCTTATACATTTGTTTTATGACTTTATCCTAACCGTTTTTATACTTTCTTGTTATTCTTCTCAACATTCTTCCACCTCCAGATTAGCTGATAGATACGCACATGTATATATTTTTACATGACTGAGTCAATTTTTCTAAGTGAGAAAAGATTTGGATAAAGCTGTTGGAGAACAACCTTTTTTTTCAATCTAAAAAAGAAATCAAGATTGTGAGTGTATTTTGAAAACTCTTGGAGATACTCTAACCCACTTAACTAGAGGCCTTTCGCACATAAATGACAAAATGAACAATAATTAGCATAAACCTTATATTATAGCCATGTGTGACGGAGTTTCATTAAAAGAAGCATTGTGCATTTTTTTATTTATAAAAACTGGATAGCATTTGCAAACTTGCATTAAAGTACTGGTATCCTAACTTCATTGAGGTCTAAACTTGTTTTGCCATTTTGAGGACGAAATCTTCCTGATGGTCAATTCGGTCCATTCTTTCAGTACACACCGATCTGATCTGAGAGATAAATGCAGAATTCACAGAAACACAGCTGTGTCCAAATGGGCCATAACGTAGACGAGACCGTCATTCATTCACACATCTGCTCCGACCTGGACGACTCGCCCAGCCCATATCAAAGCCTTTTTTTTTTAATTTTTTTTTTGCATTTTTCTACCCTGCTAATTCGGTTTGGGATGGAGAGCCCAATTGATTTCAGCCAGGGTAGCACACCGTTGATAATTTCCCTCCTCAACCCTCAACCCCTCATAAAACGCAACAACAAAAGGTTTAACAAATAGACAGAAGGCACCACCTTTAGCCTCTTTGGAACGTATGATTTTCAGTTAGAGCAGCTCCAATGTTGCTCGCAATCAAACCATACTACGACGTGTATGTGTAAGTTCGCTGAACGAATCAAATACACTACAACGAACGAACCACGAGGTTAGAGAAAAAGCAAACCATGTTTGAAGTGCGTGACGAATAAAAAAATGAACGAGAATCCCTCTCCTCTCATGTGCATGTGAAATGTAGAAGCCAACATGTCATTTAATGTATGGTGGTCTCATATATCTATGTTCAGGTTAGAGGAAACGAACCATGTTCCAAATCCAGGGGCGAAGCTCTATTGTAATTAGGGGATGCCTATGCACCCACAAAAAAAACAGTTATATTGATTAAGTTTTCGTCATATTGGCACTCCCATGATATACATGTCTATGCACCCACAGGACAAGTGCATCCCTCTGTGGCCAGCCTGGGTTCGGAGCTGACACTGGAGCTGCCCTGAGACGATACATCAATAAGGAAGACTGTTTTGAAGTTGTCCGGTAGTAGCACTTTCTTTAGGCAGTCTGCATATTCTTAAATTGTTATTTCAATAAATATTTTTTCAAAAAATAAGCGGTCAAAGTTCCACTTTGAAGACCGTGCCGTTTTCTAAACCGATAGGTTTTTTGAGTACGGAGGAAGGAGGAAGCACGTGTTTTCTTCTTCTTCAAAAAGCTCATATTTTTTTATTATGTCATTATAATATATACCATACCATTATAAAAGTATATAAAATGAGTATACATATACTCTATATATGCGAGTGCACTTTATAATTACTAAAAATTGTTATTATTATAATAACTAAAAATGTTAAAGATTTTAAAGTTTAAATCTTGATCTACGCACGAGTGCACTGCATAAAACAGAACAGATGAATTGACATCATCAGCTTGTATTTGCTATGTAATGCGGCAACTTCATATCGTGCCATACGTGTCTTCTCATGTATGTTACGGAAATTCAAAATGAGATCGAAGCAACACGTACACACTCTAGCAAACACTATTTTGTCTCACAAATGCGAATCGATGAAGATCAACTTTGTAGTCCGCTACAACTAAAGCCGTGCTTCCGCCACCAGCGGCAGCGTGTAGCAGCATCTTCTGAAGCGTCGACGGCGCGGCGGAAGAGAGGCACGTACGCAACCACACCGCCATCGCCGGAGGACGGCGGCACGAGGAAAGACCGCGCCTTCCACCGGCTGGCGCGTGTTGTAGGTGGGCATGAACAGCATCGGCTTGCCGGTGCCGAAATCCAGGTCGTAGAACGGAAAGCCCAGCAAGCTGTCCACCTCGACGTCGGTCGTCGCCACCAGCTCCGACGAGACGGCCGTCCGCACCAGCCCCTCGCGCTCGACCGGAAGTAGCGGTCGTCGACGCGCGCCACCGCCTCGGACACCAGCTCCACCCCGTGCCGCAGCGGCAACAGCTTGTCGTCGTCCTCGTCCTCCACCAGCTCGCGCGCGGTGGTGTCCGGCCGCGCCCAGAGCACGACGTTGCCGGTGTAGTCGTCTGGCACGCGCGGGTTGGTCATCCGGTTGCGCCGCCCGTTCACGGCGATGTGCAGCCTGGTGACCTCGTCCGCGTCGAGCCCTCGCGCCTTCGTGACGCACCGCCACAGGTGCGCCACCACGCATTGCGCCGCGATGTATGACTGCTGTTTGGTGGACGCCGGCGTCGCCCGAGCCGCCGCCGCCGCCCGTGACTTGAGCTGCGCGATGAACTCCCGGCCGAAGTGCACCGTTTCTACGATCACCTCGTCGTCGAGCGCCTTGTCGTCCGTACGGGTACTGGGCTCCTTGAACTCGTTGCCACGGAGCTCGAACTCGACCAGCGGCGGGCGCCAAGGTATGAAGAAGGTCGTCCGATCGTGCACCGAGACAGGGTCGAAGCCCGCCGCGGGTGGCTTGGCCCCATGCGAGCATGCAGGTGCTGGTGACGTACCCGTCAGCGACGGAGTGGTGCATGCTATAGCCGACAGCGAAGGAGCCGCAGCGGAACCGCGTGATCTGCACCAGCATCAGCTCCGTCGCGGCGCCGACGCAGCTCGGGTGCATCTTCACCGCCTCGGGGCCCATCCGCAGAGGCATGACGGCGGCGAGCGCGACGTCTGCCTACGCCTCGACAAACCGCGCGCCGGCGTCGTTGAGGCAGAATCGCACGACGACGTCTGCCGCTGGCGTCGTCCGTGACGACGACGAGCCGCCCCACCCACTCGCGGTACTCGGCTAGCATCCTGGCGAGCCGGCGTCCAGCGCGGCGCTGGGCGGGGACGACACACTACTACAGAACACACATTTGGCTGATTGCCAAAAACGGCTTTAGTCTCGGCTAAAATTGCGTCCGGGGCTACCTTTAGTCCCAACCGGGACTAAAAGTCCCCTCCCAACGGCTGTTAGCCTGGGCGTTCGGTTTTAACCGACAATTCGGTTCGGTTTATTCGGTTATAAAAAACTTTGGTTTCTAGCCTACCGCACCCGTTCGGATCTGCAGAAAACTGAAAACCGCATAATTCTGTTTCGGATTTGTATTTCGGTTTTCGGTTTTTAACCGAATGAACCGAAACATTCTTCCAGCAGTGACAATGGAGGACTGCTCTGCTCCGTCCACGACTCCACGCCGCCGTTGCCTTGGCCGGAGAACTTCACGAGGGTGGTGCTAGTGCCAGCTGCCTCCTCCCTGCGACTGCGAGCGCCTTCGGGCTCCATGCTCGTCGTCGCGACCTGCTCCAGTCGATTGCCGCCGAGCTATGCTCCAGTCGACCGCCGCCGAGCTCTGCAGTCTGCTGGGGACGACCGCTAGCGCCGCCACCCTGGGGGGGGGGGCTGGGACCGCCGCTGCACTGTGCTGGGGGCTGGGCCGTCCGCTAGCGCCGCCACCGCTCGCCGCTGCCGCGGGGGTGGGGGGGCGTCCGCTAGGCGCAAGCGGCGCCGTCGCGCTCTGCTTGCTGGGGACGTGGGGTTGGGGACTCGGGGCTCTAGAGTCTGGACTTAGGGTTGGGGATTCTGATTCGCGTTGATGGGCCGAGTCTGGTGGACCGTGGTGTCTGGTGGGCTGGGGTCTGGCCGTCTGGGGAGCGAGAGCGAGTACATCGGTGGCTCGGTGCTATGCTTTCTGAGTACATCGGTTTGTTCGCTTAATCGGTTCGGTTTGAGTATAAAACCGAATCCGAAGCTGTACACCGAACAGTACAAAACCAGGAACCGAACCGTAAACCGAAAAAAACCGACAATTCAGCTCGGTTCGGTTCGGTTTGCGATTAAAAAATGCCCAGGCTAAAACGGCTCGGTTGTCAGTTATTGTCAGGGGGGACTTTTAGTCCCGGTTGTTGTTACCAACCGGGACTAAAGGTCCACCTTTAGCCTACCAACCGGGGTTAAACCTTTAGCCTCGGTTTAAGGCACAAACCGAGGGGCCTTTAGTCACGGCTGGTTCTATGGATCGGGAATAAAGGCCCCCTCTATTTGAACTCTCTTCCTCCCCTGCCCGAGCCCGAGAGCTTCATTTCTTCCTCTCTGTTCTTGTTTGTTCTTGCTCTGTTCTTCATCTCCTCTTCAGCCATTGCTTCATTTGATCACTTCTACGCCTCCATCAACTCGTTGAAAGGTTACTATCTTCAAGCTCTCATGTTTTAGCGGCAACATATATTGTTTCTTGGTCTATATGTGATTTTTCTTTATGATTTTATTTTTTTGTCATTTTAAGCTTCACTTGACATTGTTTTGAATATTTTGAAGAAGACAACTAAAACTAGTATTCTAAGTATACACCTTTCATTTCTAGGGTATTATATGTTCCACATTTCAAGATTAGTTTAGCTTAGTTTGAGAAATATAGATTTTTAGGATATTATTAAATAATTTATGGTAGATTGTTCTTGATTTATATATATGCCACTTGAGCTCAAAATAATTATATATTTAGATGAAGAAGGAAGCTACCTAGAATACTTTAGTTGTATACATGACACATTTGATGATTTTAGAGAAATGTAAATTTTAGTTGTTTTATTTCATTTGTTTATAATATGAGGAATTTATAATATCTAGTTTGAAAAATGAGTATAGAGAGTAGATGACAACTGCTTTGGGGTACTCGGCCTCTGATCGAGTTCCAAAGTGACTAAGGCCAGACCTCCCTCTCATTACTTGTGGCAAGTGTATGCAAAAGACTGTGAAAGAGTACCGAGTGGGGAAGGCGGGTCCCAACAACGGTCAAATCTTCTATAAGTGTCCAGATCGCAATGTGAGTTATATATTTTGTCTCATTTGATGGTTATGGTTAATTTGTACCTATATTTCCTGATGATTTTGATTAAAATATGGATTTTTTATTTCTATTTTCAGTGGGATGACACTGGATGCTGCGGCTGGTACTGGGAGGAAGATTATGTTAAACATGTGGCGGAGACTACGAAGGTTGACGAGGCAGCGAGCCAACTCAAGGAGCTCGTCGATGTTGAACAGACGAATAATGATCTGTCTGCTTTAGTTGGGATTGGTCGGGAGATCATTATGATAATTAAGTGCATTTTAGGTTTTCTGTGTATAATGCTAGCGGTCTTAGCATACGTTATGTCGAGGCTTTCATAGAGCATACATTAGTCTTTGTGTGACTCGGAAATGACACATGATGGTGTTCCATCTCATGTTATTTTAATGGAGACCTTTCGGTATTTTTATAATTTTATTTTTTGACCAAAATGAGAAATTTAATTATGTTTTGGGTCATATAATGTAGACGATGACACATGATTGGATGTACAATGTAGATCGCCACTCCAAAGAGTTCATTGATGGCGTGCATGATTTCTTAAGAGCGGCCGAGGCAAACAAGCGGGATGGTAATTTCATGTGTTGTCCATGCACCTTGTGCAAGAATTTGAAGGAATATTGTAGTTCAAGGACTCTTCACTCACACTTGTTGAAGTCGGGTTTCATGACAAACTATATTTGTTGGACCAAGCATGGAGAAACCGGAATTATGATGGAAGAAGACGAAGAAGAGCAACTGGACCCTGGCGACATTATTGCTCAATATGGTGACTTCAATGATACTGCAATGGTGGAAGCAGAAGAAGAGGCAGGGGCAGTGGACACACTATCTGAAGATGATGGTCTTGGTGAAGTCATTCGTGATGCACAAAGAGATTGTGAAAGTGAAAAAGAGAAAGTTAAGTTTGACCGCATGCTAGAGGATCACAAGAAACTACTATACCCGAGCGCCGAAGATTGGCAAAATAAGTTGGGTACAACACTGGAGTTGCTACAATGGAAGGAAAAAAATGACATATCCGACAAGACATTTGGGCAATTACTTAAGATCCAAAAAAGATGCTTCCGAAGCCTAACGAATTGTCTGCCACTACGTACGAAGCAAAACAGGTCGTGTGCCCTCTGGGATTAGAAATCCTGAAGATACATGCATGTCCTAATGACTACATCCTGTACCGTGGCAAGGACTACGAGAATTTGGATGAATGCCCTGTATGTAAAGCGTCGCGGTATAAGATTAGGCGAGATGACCCTGTCGATGTTGAGGGCGAAGAGCGTCCTAGGAAGAAAATCCCTGCCAAAGTTATGTGGTATGCTCCTATAATACCACGCCTGAAACGTTTGTTCAGAAACAAGGACTATGCAAAGTTGTTGCGATGGCACAAAGAAGACCGTAAGGCAGACAACATGTTGAGACACCCTGCTGATGGGTCCCTGTGGAAAGCAATTGACAGAGAATTCCCGGAGTTTGCAGAAGACACAAGAAACTTAAGATTCGGTTTGAGCACGGATGGTATGAATCCTTTTGGGGAGCAGAGCAGTAGTCATAGCACTTGGCCTGTTACTCTATATATCTACAACCTTCCTCCATGGTTATGCATGAAGCGGAAGTTCATTATGATGCCGGTGCTGATCTAAGGCCTGAAGCAACCTGGCAACGACATCAATGTCTTCATGATGCCCTTAGTTGAGGAACTCCTGCTTTTATGGAGCAAACCAGGTGTACATATGTGGGATGAGTACAAACAGGAACACTTCGACCTGCGAGCATTGTTGTACATAACAATCAATGATTGGTCTGCCCTAAGTAATCTTTCAGGACAGACAAACAAGAGATATAATGCATGCACACACTGTTTTGATGACCTTGACTATGTATATTTAAAAAAATGTGAAAGGTCGTGTACCTTGTCCATCGTCGTTTTCTTCCTAAGAATCGCCAAGCCAGAAAGAAAGGCAAGCATTGTAAAGAAGAAGTGAAACGAACCAAGCCTCACAACCAAACTGAAGAGGATGTACTTGATATGGTTAAGGTTGTGCAAGTAGTCTTTGGAAAGGGAGAAGGGGCCCTACCAGTTTCAAAAGATGTTGATGGACGCGCACCCATGTGGAAGAAGTCCATATTTTGGGAGCTACCCTATTGGCATGTCCTAGAGGTCCGCCACGCGATCGACATGATGTACTTGACAAAGAATGTTTGTGTGAACCTGTTAGGATTCATGGGTGTGTATGAAAAATCCAAAGATACACTTGAAGCACGACAGGACTTGCAAGATATGAAAAAACGAGACAACCTGCATCCAGAGAAGACACTTGAATCAGGTGTTCTATGTAAAAGATATGTCTACAAAACCAAAGAAAGGAAAAAACAAATCAATCATCAATTAGCCCAAGAGTCACATAGTTCTTTCAGGGAAAAGAAATATTTTTGGAATTGAGGACAACTCAGACATGTCAGAACTTTATGAAAGGGATGACCGAATTGCGTCATTCAGTGTGATCAAAGACCCAAGCATAATTCTAAATGCCGAGGACACTCCATGGTTAGGACATGATCATGACCAAGAGACATATGTCAAGAAGAAGATCACTACTGTGCCCGCTTGATGTAGCTAGCTTAGCAGTGATGTCGATCAAGTGACATGTGTATTGGTCATTTTTGCTAAGTTTGGTCAAATAAATGAAGATCTACATTTGTATTTGGTCAATTTTACATTTAGTGACTAATTAATGTTTACTAATACTTCTTTTGTAGTCATTTAGTGACTAATAAAGATCTACATTTGTCTGTGAAAAATTTGATGTACATAAAAAAGATAGATCTTGATGAGTTATAAAACTTTTGTATTCAAAAGTTTTTCATTTAGGGTCATTTAGTGTCTCATAATTGGACAATGAATGGTGAAACACAAAAATGTTAACGCTAAAATAATGTATACACTAATTTCCTGTTATTAACCAAACATTTTATTTTTTTAATTGAACAATATACTTTTGCATTAACCAAATTGTAATGGTTAGTTACATTTATATTTGATATTATAAAAAAGGTAAAAGATTTTATGTTATACATTTTTCTAGTGTATAATAAAGCAAAAGGAAATTTAATGGTTATTTTTTAAAAATTTAGTGGCATGTATTTAATTTATTATGCAATTAACAAGAACTAGAACAATTTATACATATATTAACCTATAGACAATACCCTAATATATAAAAGCCCACTGAAAATTTCATTTGACGCCTAAACAGGCCTTTTGCCGCGGTTGGTATTACCAACCGGGGCTAAATGACCTTTAGTCCCGGTTGGTAATACCAATGGCGGCTAAAGGGTGCCTACCTATATAAGTCCCCGCCTCTCTCCGTCTTCCTCCCTCATCTGTCTTTCCTTCAACGACGTCGATTGACCTCTCCTTCCGCCGCCGCAAACCTCTGCGCCACCGCCGGTTGACACCCGCGCCACCGCCGGCCGCCACCTCCGTCTCCGCACCGGCCCCGCACGGCCCCTCCTCGCCTCGGCTCGCGCCCGCACGACCATCCTCGCCGCTCCGAGATCCTCTCTATCGCCGGCCGCCGCCAACCTCGATCTCGGCTCTGCGCCACCGCCGCCGTCGGCCTCCCGTCGCTCCCGCGCGCCCTTCCCGGCCACCGCCGCGCCCGAGCCCACGTCGCCACGCCCGCACGACCGTCCTCGCCTCGGGTCGCGCCGGCACGACCTTCCTCCATCGTTGCCGCTGTACCTCGACACTGCGCCACCGTCATCGTCGGCTCCCGTCACGCCCGAGCCCGCGCCGCCGCGGCCAAGCCGGCCGCCGGCTATCTCCATTGAAGGAGAAAAAGAAGAAAGAAAAGAACGAAAGGGAAAAATAAAGAAGAAAGAAGAAAGGAGGAAGGAAGAAGGAGAGAAAGAAAGAAGGGTATTATTCGATTTAATTTGTGCAAAAAAATAAAGTGGTGATTGTTAATTAGTAATATATTTTAGTTTTAGGAAATTGAGCTATGTTAGTAATATATTTTAGTTTTAGGAAGTTGATTTAGTTTTAGTAATATATATTTTAGTTTTAGGAAATTGGTTTAGGTTAGTAATGTATTTTTAGTTTTAGGAAATTGATTTTGTTTGTATTTTAGTTTTAGGAAATTGATTTAGTTTTAGTAATGTATTATGTGGACCACATTCATGCTTTTGATATATGTATTGTTAGAGAAATATATACCTTCCATTATATATATGGATTACACACACACACGTTGTTTAGGGTTTACACACACACACACACACACACTTTGTTTAGGGTTTACACACACATACACACACACAAACTAAGTGTCTACCCTAAACCCCTAAGTGTGTCTAAACCCTATAGATATACATCCTAAGTGTCTACCCGGCCTAAACCCTAAACCCTTTTATTAGTCACACAAAGACTAAGTGTCTACCCCAAGTCTACCTAACTCTAAGTGTCTACCCTAAACCCTTTTATTATTCACACAAAGACTAAGTGTCTACCCCAAGTGTGCCTAATAAATCTAAGTGTCTACCCTAAACCCTTTTATTAGTCACACAAAGACTAAGTGTCTACCCCAAGTGTGCCTAACTCTAAGTCTACCCTAAACCCTTTTATTAGTCACACAAAGACGAAGTGTCTACCCTAAACCCTTTTATTAGTCACACAAAAACTAAGTGTCTACCCCAAGTGTGCCTAACTCTAAGTGTCTACCCTAAACCCTTTTATTAGTCACACTCTAAGTGTTACAAACTTGTTTATGGTCACACACACTAAGTGTCTACCCTTTTATCCTAAGTGTCTACCCTAAACCCTAAACCCTAAGTGATGTCTACCCTTTTGGTTACTCAAAGAAAGTGTTACAAACTTGTTTATGGTCACACACACTAAGTGTCTACCCTTTTATCCTAAGTGTCTACCCTAAACCCTAAGTGATGTCTACCCTTTTGGTTACTCTAAGAAAGTGTTACAAACTTGTTTAGCTAGGGTTTACACACACACACACACTAAGTGTCTAAACCCTTTTACTATATATAGTTGTAGAAATGAACGACCCGAATGACATGGAGGATTTCTTGATTTCAATGATCAACGACGGCACTAATCAAGTAGACGACGACACCAATCAAGTAGATGACGGAATTCAGTACTTTGCGCAAGATGTTGAGCAAGAAAATATCGCGCAAGACAATGTAGCCGTGGTATATATATGTCTACAATTTCTTGTGTATACATGAAAATCAAAATAATTACACTAAGTTTTGTGTGTCTACATACATAGCCGTCTGCATCAATGACAACTACGAGGAAGAGTAAAAATGTACGAGGCCCGAAGAAGCCATTGGAGGGTCGGTACATTATCACGGAATTCGATGAGGAAACAGGGGCAGTACTTGGACCAAATGCACATAGATTTGCCAACCACTGTGGTTACCTTGTAAGGGATAGGCTTTCGATCAGTGCTCGTGAATGACGGAAAAGGAAAGGACATCCTGAAATTAGTTTTGTCTTTGATCGTGACAAGGAACTAATTTGGCAAGAAGTCCTTCAACATTTCTCGCTCGATACAGAAGATGAAGCTTTGAAGGGGATAGTTAGGGACTGGGCTATGAAGAAGATGGCAACACAATTCCAGGCCTGGAAGAAGAAATTGCACACCGAATTTATCAAGAAGAACCTTACTCCAGATTTCAACAATAAGGCCTACGTCAAGTTGAGACCGTTTTGGGAAGACTTTGTAGAATTCAAGACATCCGAAGAGGGCGAAGCACGAGCACAACAGAACCAACAGAATGCCCGAGAAAAGCAATACCACCATCACTTGGCATCAGGTGGCTACATTACTGCCATTCCTAAGTGGGAAAATCAGAAGAGGACCTTCAAGCTAGGGGAATCCAACCAGAATCAGGTAACTGGTCTGAGCGCGGTAAGTGGTGGTTTTTTGGTCACGGGGGAGGCCTTGACCCTTAGACCGGGAGATTAACGTATACCGAAGGACTCACAGAAGCAGCAAAGAAACTGGTTTACGCTCAATCTTTGAGGGAACAAGGAGTATGGTCACCAGATAGAGATAGGGATGAGTTGACATATGGCCTGGGGTCTGCGGAACACGGTGGACGAACGAGAGGTCATGGCGCGGTGCCATGGAAGCACGCCTTCCCTCAAGACAAAGATACATATAGAAGTCGTCAGAGAAAGAAGAAAGAGGAGGAAGCTATGAAATATAGCATGTCACAAATGCTTAGTGAAGCACGCGAAGCAGCTATTCAAGCAAAAGAGCGAGAAGAGAAACTTGAAGCGAGAATGAGCGAGGAATTCAAAAGGCAAGTGGAGTTAGCAATGAGCCGAATGCGAATGCCAACACCGGCCTCATCTCCTCCATGACAGTCTCCCGCCGCCCCATCGCCAAAGAAGAGGACCGCCACAAAAGCAAAGGTGTCAGCCGCCCAACCAAAAGCAAAGAGGCAAGCTACAAGGAAAGTTAAGATTCCTCAGAAACTTCCGTATGAGAAGACTGAAGAAGAAATAGACACTTCAGTAAAGGCCTCAGTGGATGCACATTTCCAAAAAATTGTAGACGACCGTAAAGCAAGGAAAGAAGCTAAAAAGTCGTTCTTCTTAGGACCTGATGCTCTAAGGCAATCGGTGGATGCTCAAAAGAGAAAGCTACGTGATGCTCAGAAGAGATCTCCACTTTTGGACTATGACAACACTCTACAAAAGGCAATTAACGAGAAGAAAAGAGTAGGGAAGGGTGTCCCACAGCTCGGGGAACAATCGAAGCAATCAGTGCACCCGCTAGTTGTTGGGAATCAATATGGTTCAAACATGAGCGTGCTAGAAGACTACAGTGGCCCCAGGGTCAATTATGATGATGTAGAAGAGTTCTTGTCAGGAGCTGGTCTAACCGCGAATCAATTTCTAGGAAATGCACTCATCGCAAATGCCACTATAGTCGATGAGTGGAAGAGAACTTATGTACGTGGCAGAAGTCTGTACAACCCATCGGCCCTTAGGGAACTTGGTACGCAAATGCGCTCGTTAAACTCGCGGTACATGGAGGCATGTACCAAAAGCACAGATGACAACATTTGCGTCAGAATTAGAGATGAACATTACTTCCGGGGCGATGACCTTATATTTGTTCCGTATAGTGAGCTCCACCAACTATGACATATGGATGCTCTAGACAAATCTCTCATCAGCTGCTACTGTCTGTAAGTGATCATTTCTTTTAGTAATCTGACTATAGCATATGCATATGTATATTGGTTTCATTGATCCATCAATCATATTCTCGGATCCAAACACTCCCTGCGATCAATGGATACCTCAAACGGAGAGAAATCTTCGGAGGTTCTTGGTCAACAAAAAGACTAGAGAATATATACACTCCCCTACAACTTTGGGTCAGTGTTGTTATCGTTTGCACAATTTGTCTTACTTATTACTCAATTCAGCATAAAGATATATATGTTGACTCTATAAACAAATGTAGTTTTCACTGGATACTCATAGTCTTCGATATGACCAGAAGTCAATTGATAATCTTTGACTCATTGAGAAAACCACTGGGAGATTACCAAGATATGATATACATTATCAAGGGGTAACTTTGATCTTTAAATATGGATTCCTGCTCTTTAACTACACCGCAAGAGTTAATTAACTAATGATCCAATTATTGAGTAGAGTTTGGGCTTGGTTCGTCCCAAAACACCGTACGAAACTAGAAGTGGCACTAAAGGGTCCTCGTCTGCTAAGTGTAAGTTCTACTAGCTCTCCAGAACTAGAAGTTACCTTATCATGCTTTAACATATGCGTATGATGACGATAATAATATTTTCATATCTTACAGTGGGTTCTAAGGCAGCCACAAGGCAACAATCTGTGTGGATACTACGTTTGTGAGTTCCTTAGGGTGTATGCAAGAAGAAATCTTATAGAGAAACTAAAAGTATGTAATATGTATATATAATAAATCCATTTTATTTATTTGTTGCTATTAAATAAATCTTATGTATATTAACACTTGTTTCTTTACAATGCAAATTGAAGAATGAATGGATGAAGCGACAAGTGATGGATATCGACCGCCTCAAAGGAATTCAAGAGACACTTGCTGGATTTTGTTGGGAATATGCCCTAGAGGCAATCATAGAGATGATTGTATTTCCTTGTATCCATGACATATTATGAGTTCAATGAATATCCATTAAAGACAACTTGTATCGATAAGCAATTATGTGAATTGTTTGTGAAACTCTTTTACTTGTATGGTTATTCTAAAGTTGTCCCTGATCGAAGTTTGTACTAGAATGTACATGAATATTGGATCAACACATTATTAGTTGATGACTATGTTTCACAATTCATGGACATGGAGATGTCGAACTAATAATGTGGTCACATGTAGGACATGGTGCTGGACAGACCCGGCATGAGATTGTCTCTATACACATCATGTACGTTATGTCCTTAGACCTGAGATTGTCGTATGTACTCAAGATGTGAAACGACCTACCTTGGGACTACCAAACGCTACTCCGTGACTGGGTAGTTATAAAGGTGACTTTCGGGTTTGTCAGGAAACATGCTGTGAGACATAGTCAATCAAGATGGAATTTGCCACTCTCCATGAGAGAGAGAGATATCACTGGATCACTCAAATGATTAGATCATGAAATGCATGGCCGTGCTTGGGTTAAGTGTTAACCCACAAGTTGGACCAAATATCATAAGGCAAAGGAATAACATGTATATTGTATTGTGGTGGTTCGTTTGATATGATCGTAGCGTATGCATAGGAGTTGACACGCCTTGCTAGAGGCTGCTATCAACTATTGGTCGAGTAAGAGTACTTGGGCCATATCTATGTGTGCGTGAACCCATAGGGTCACACGCTTAAGGGGCTGGAAGACTAATTCGGGTTGGACCCGAATTAGACTAGGTTTAGGGTTGCTAATGGGCCTTCAACGTGGGAGCTCATTAGGACGCCTATATAAGCAAGGGGAGGCGCGGGACGAGTTAGACTTACGTCCTTTGGCAGCTGCCGTCGCCCTCCCCACGCTCGCACCTAGTACTCCTCGCAGACCTAGCAGTCCAGAGGGGTGACGCTTCTTCCCTGCACGTGTGAGATTCCTCGGAGGTGCTGCATCTGGAGCACAAGGACGAACCGCGAGAAGGACACGTTGAGACGGACGACCTCGCAACTGCACGACACTGCTGCGACGCGCATGACTACATCAAGTCGCTTCCGCTGCACCTGCGCGTCTAGTGGTAACCCCGTGATCTATAACTAGCACTAGTTCCTGGTTTATGGGGTAGAAAATTTTTGTTTTCTGGCTAGCGTAGCAACCTCATAACCCTACAGATTTCTTCTTCAAAAAGTGGTCGACCCTAAAGGCGAGTACTATTATGACCCGGCCGAACCACTCAAGCCAAATCAAGACGAACATCTGTATGAGATTTAAGTGGCGAGAGTGGCTGTGTACTATCAAGACGAACAACTTATGTATATATAGAACCATAATATATTTATATATAGAGTTTCATAGTTTATTTGTGTTGAATGCTTGAAACTAACTTATAAGTGCGTGAATACATGTATTAGAAGTGAAGAATACACACATTTGAATACCTAATCTATTTGGAAAACCAAAATAATAAATACCAAAATCAGGAAAAAATGGACCTTTAGTCCCGGTTGGTAATACCAACCGGGAGGTGCAGCCCAGCGTGGCCCGCCTGCGCCACCTGGCGCACCCTTTAGCCTTGGTTGGTATTACCAACCGTGTCTACCTTTAGTCCCGGGCCTGCGAACCGGGGCTAAAGGGGGGACATTTAGTCCTGAATGCTTAGCCTCGGTTCAGGCACCGTGACTAAAGCCCCTTACAGACCGGGGTTAAAAGCCGGTTCTGTACTAGTGGCGGGTGGAACAAGAATATGCCGGGGACATACTCGTCGTGGTTCACCTCGTCGAACACCATGAGCGGGATGACGACCACCGCACTGGTGGCGGCAGGTGCATTGTCGTCGTCCCCACCGCTGCGGTCGCCATAGTTGGCGGGCTTGGTGGACTTGGAAGAATGCACGGTGATCTTCATCGCCGTCGTTCGGATCAAAGAAATGCACACCCGATGTTTGGTGGGAGTGTATTCTGAACTTTTGTTTGGAGGAAATGTCGGGTGATATAGGATCGATCGATTGATTTTATCGCGTTTTCTTTCCTTCTGTACCTTTGTTTTTCTTTCCTTCTATACCTTTGTTTTTCTTTCCTTCTCTCGTGTTTTCTTTCCTTCGGTCTTATTTTGTTTCTTTCTGTCTTATTTTTCTTTCCTTCTGTCGCATTTTCTTTCCGTCAATCGCTTCTATCGCACGATGTAGAAGCGCGGGCCGAAAGCAGAGGTCGCACGAAACCGCATCACCTCTTTAGTCTTTTTATTAGTTGTGGGAGATAAAAACACTTTTTGTTCCTCAATGGTGAAAATTCCTACCAAAGCCATATATGCTCCTACATGACATAAGCTTTCTACATAAGCTACTTGCTTTGTGTTGAGTTTGGTCAAGTTTTGTGACCCTTGTTGAGAGAATTATGATGCTCCCAAGATCAAGATCACGTACACGCCACATATACATGTTGCTTCTACACTGGAAGTACACAAAAACATGCCTTACATTTCCACATAGTTCATGCTCCATGCTTTATTAGAATAATCTCTCTCTAGTATATTGCTAGCAAATGAGACATAGACTATGCAAAATATTTAGGGGCACATAAAGTCTCAAGTTTTAGAAAAAATGATGAGCACATCAAAGCTCACACAAAAAAAATGAGGAGCATTTCAAAGTTCATAGAAAAAATAAAGATAGCTATGTCTCAAAATAATAAGTTAGGAAAGAGAGATCATATAAAGGAGTTTTGATCATTTGTCATGAGATAGAAAGCTCATAGGAAAGCTCGCAAAATGATGTTCGTCATGAGATACACAAGGCATTTCGAGGTCATTATATTGATTCATGCCTAATACAAACTAATTGCCGAGTGTTGGCACCAAGAATGACACACTTTTATATAACTAAAATCTTGCCAACATCCTCAGGATCAAGGATAAAACAATCACATCATAAGAATACTTTATAAAATAACAAGTTCCAGATTTCCATGAGTATTTGATTGTAGGAATGAAGAAAAGGAACAAAGGAGAGTCAGTGGGACCCACATAGCGGGTGGGCCAACCTCCTATAGGGCCCACTAGCTCTCCCCCTGTCCATGATCCAGGAGAAGTACCTCATAGTGAATTCCAACTCTTGCATCACTCTGTGCTTTCTCCCAACGGCTCACATGCAAAGCACATGGATCCATGGGCCCACATCAATAAGATCAACGTGACAAACAACTCAGAAGAACCAAACCAACCATATGACAAGTGGGGCCTGCATCTAGAAGGCCGCGGTGGGCTAGAGATTCCAAGGGGGGGTCCCTAACCAGTGGGGCTAGTTCTAGAAGGTGAAGACAGGGCCCACATACCATAGGGGGGTCGGTCGACCTCCCCTAGGTCGGTGCACCTCCTGGCAACCTCCACACTCATTTAGCACATGTTGAAGATCAGAACCATCCACTCTAAGACGGTTTAGAGACGGTGGATCCAAGGGTAGAGGAGCGAAGTCTCCTGGATCGATGATGTGGCGATGGAGTAGCCCCTACTCCACCTCCCACTATAAATAGAGGCTCATACCCCCCTCTTCATTCATGGTGAAGAAGCCTACAAGCTCTATTCCTTAGATTGTTCTATTAGTTAGTCTAGAGTGAGAGTTCGAGTTGAGTTGAGCTGCTGAAACATTCTGGAGCTACAAAGATAGTTATTAAATCGTTAGCACCACATAAAAGATAGTTATACATGTAGAAAGATGGTTATACATTAAATCGTTAGCACCACATAAAAGATAGTTATACATTAAATCGTTAGCACCACATAAAAGATAGTTATAAATAAGATTTTACTTTTCCTCTCACAGCCTTAGTGTTGTAGTTATATTTTTTATCGCACAACTTTTCTGTTATTTACTTATAAGATTCTTCGCTTAATTGTTTGGGCCCCGAATTTTCAATCTCAATTAAACAATACTCAAGTAGGAGTTGTGTCTCATTTTCACCCCATATGGCTCTGTGACATTCAATATAAAGGAGTTAGTTGAGTGCACTTGTCTATCTGTCTTTTGTGTTTAGTATTTTTTTATAGTGTGTGGAGTTATCTTGCGGTGCTAACCGGTGAAGGTAACGCAGAGTGGGCTTGCATGTGCCACTTAGGCAGAACCGACTGCCGATCTGACCACCGAACCGACTGCTGCCCATGGCCTCCTTTACTCAAGATCGTCTTCGATGAATCCTACAAACGTCTGCAACTTTACCTAAAAAATAGAGCAACATAGAGCGTTGTGATTAACGAAACTAAAAACTAGAAATTACCTCTTCTGATGTTTTGGTTGTACCTTCTCACCCTTTGCCATGAGACAAATGTGAGGGGAGCATTCATCATCATCGGACATGTTATTGAAGAGCCTTGGTGAAGTGGATGACTTGTGAATAGCAATGGTTGACATCTCTTCATCTTCACTTGTGCTCTCGGTTGTTGAGTCCCACTCATGCCCAATGTGTGCTTCACCCACATATCTCTTGCCTTTCTTGTAGTCACCATTGTCTTCTCTCTTGCCTTTGCCAAACTTGTTATCTTTCTTTTCATTTGGGCAATCAGTAATGAAATGCTCGGTGCTACCACAATTGAAGCAAGTTCTTGATTTCTTGTTTGGGAACTTTCTCCTCATGAGCTTGTACTCATTTCTCTTTATGTCCTTGTGTAAGGACCTGATTAGTCTAGAGGGGGGGGTGAATAGGCCTATTTAAAACAACTTGACAAGTTTCTGTTAGCAGAGAGGCCGGCACTGCCGGGGTGGCCGGCACTACTAGACTTAGGGCAGCAGTGCTGGTCACCAGATCAGATAAATGCACAATTCAAAATATAAACCGAGAATGCAAATTGTGCTTGAATAGAAACCTTTCTAGAGGTGTAGGAAACCTCTAGTACCACTTGAAAGTAGTAGCAACACACCCACCGAGTAGATCGGGTCCAAACCCTAGAAATCACCTAGCACGCAAGATATATGAAAGTAAAGTAACAAGCACATGGTGACACAAGATTTGACCTGTGGTTCAGCTCGCCACCAAGGCTTGCCTATGTCCACGTTGTTGAGGTGCGCCACACAAGGCTCAAGCTCACCACAAAGGCTAGCTCTTTCCTCGGTCTCAAGTCAAGAGAATGAACTCTTGAGATGAGAGAAGTGTATTAGCAAATGATGGGTGATACAAACTTCCCTAGGCTGCCACACGAAGGAGGCAAGCTCAAGGGCAACCTCTAGCCGGCTAGGAGCAAAGCTCCAAGAGTAAAGAACTCAAACCATCGGCCACCACGCAAACCAAATGCTTGTAGGAGTGAAGATCCAAGGGAGAGAATTCTTCTCAAAGCTTGGAGGCTCAATCTCTCAAATAATGATTGGAAATCAATGAAGGAGAGTGGATGAGCATCAAGGGAGAAGGGAGAGCAAGAGAGAAGCTTCTCTTTCTGTTCTTTCAAAGTAAGAATCAGTGAATGGCAGAACTAGCCGTTGGGGGTGAGTGAGGGGGTATGAAATACCTCCTTACTGCCCACTGGTTGAACAAGTCGCGGCAGTTCCGGCCTATAGCCCGGCACTGCCGGCCTGGAGGCCAGCACTGCCGGCTTGGGCAGAACAACAAGGATTTGATCTTCAATAAGCTAGCTGATTTGCCCTCTTTATATGTGGAGGTGTGATGTAAAAGGATAGATGCATTTGGTTCACTTGTTAGCATGCGTGTTGAATCCCTCTTAATAGTACGACATACCTAACTCAAATTCAAAGTAAAAAGAATTTAAACCCTTTGAGCTTGTTGCCATGCACTTTTGTAATTGGAGGGGTCCGCCAACCTGTTCATCAACCTTCTTAAGTTTAACCTGCTTGTCATACTCACAAAGTCTCATTAGTTTCCTAAATATGTTGTCATGTCACCAAAACCCACTTTAGGGCTTGATTGCACTTTCAATCTCTCCCTTTTTGATGATTGATGACAACACACTTAGAACTTACAAAAGTGAATAATAATCTGAGACAATGCAAGTCATGGGTGTAGGAGCTCCCCCTAAATGTGTGAATAGAAATTTGAATTTCCAAATTTGGCATGAAAGGCCAATTTCACACATTGGAGTGAAGTAGGACTTCCCCTACATCCATGGCTGCTGTGGGGTGCTAAAAAAGTATCACAAATATATACGTGATGCGTATGAATCTGTCTCAACATAAATCAGAGGACTTGCTGTCAAAGCAGCCCGACACTGCCGGCCTGAGCCCGGCACTACCAGCCTAACTGCTGGCAGCAAGACTGCGGAAGCACAAGCACAGCCACGCAACGCGCTAGAATTAAAAACTAAAAACACACTAAGACAAGCAAGATATATAAGAGAGAATACATGTCCACATATAACACAAATAAAGTACTTAAGTGGAAATATTACAATAAAA